>CM076583.1:1250883751-1251483751 GCA_034641835.2 Pinus albicaulis
TAGCTATAAAGGGATAAATTATAATAGGTTTCTCATATTTTTCTCAGGAATGCTAGCATAAGCCCTCCAAGATACCAAAATTACCTTCTTTCTATGAGAAATATAAGTTGGAATGGTGTTGTGACTATTGAGTTAAATCTACAATATGGAATGGTGATGTGACTATTACGGGTAAATCTGAATTGAATTATAGAGTTCCACTCTTTCAAAATAAATTCTATCAACATCTATCTTAGTTTTCATGTTATAATAGAAGAGGTCTTGTAGCAGCAAATTGGCATTGGATGGATTGTTGCTGAATTCAAGTTCACCTATGCTATTGATGCAACTCTTTTTATCATAATACCATATGCATGTGCCAAATGTTTGGCAATAGTAATTCCCAATTTCACAAGAACAATCTACCAAATATAGATTCTAAGGAGAATTTTATAATTTTATGGTGAACTAGGAGGTATATCACTAATCCATGAGAAGTTGTTGGGAATTTGAAGGAGTAGGTGCTAAACATGAAGCCTCCTCTTTGAGAGGGTCTGGAGGTTCACAGAGAATTTGTAGACTAGATTTTTTTTTTCATTCTACAACTAAGGTACTGGTGCCTGTACCTCATCTCTTTTCTATGTGGATAGTTAGTTGATTACCTTTGCAAGAAGTAGTGAACTCAGAAAACCAATTGAATCTTAGGGAGGTCCCCTATCATTGTTTGGAGTTAGAATGCTATGGTGCTCTTGAGGATTTATTTGAAATTTGTACCATTGATAATTTGTTACCATTTGTTGCACAGGGTCATGATTTGGATCAAAAAATGATCCTTTTCTCTATGTTTGTCTTGCGGATGAAATTTTTTATGGATATTAACAGATCAAAGAAGCTTTTAAGAACTACTTAGTATTTGATATGTGATCATTTGAAAATGTTGGTGAAATTTAGATGAGATATAATCAGCAAAGGGTGATAAATCTCTATGATGTTTTAAGGATTAAGCTCAGAATTAAGCTATGATGGCTGAACAGGTGAATCCGTAATGTCTTGACTTTCCAAATGCAATGTCACGTAGTTGATGAATTGAAAATCAAGTGTGGAATGCCACTCCAAATAATGGGTGCATGTGGAGGGCACCAACTCAACTGACAATGCAAGCCTAGGTCTTGCACTCTACAAACAATTTCAATATAAGAAGGTTCAGTTAATATTCATCAGCCTAGGTCTTGCAATCCTTTTCTCAAGATAGAAGGTTCACTCCTTGGGCATTGGGAATTTGATAATTTTTCAAATTTGGCATCAATATTGAGGAGTTGATACCAATTTATTATGGACCAAAGGTAGAGCAAGATGAGAAACGTTGAATAAGTTTTCTAGCTGAGCTAAAGAAACCCAAAACTTGATCTTGAAACATAAAGATTATTAAATTCTCAATCAATTTTAATTAATTGTGCCATGGAATAAAAGTTCCCTTGTAGAAAAGGTAGCTTGTAAACTCAGTTGCACCTTATAAATTTAAATGAATATAGCTTCTCCTTGTATAGAATAATAATTTTACATGCACTCAGTTATACATTAGAATTCACCATCGACTCTATTCCTTCCCTAAATATAGGCATGATGTGTATATGCATACATTTTTTTACGTGATACAAATACATATAAATATGTTAATTTTTTATAGTTAATTGTAGTTAGTAATATGTATTACCTACTCATCATAGGGTGCATCTTAAGCCATTGTTTTCGTTCTTGCATAGTCAAGACATTTCCCTTGAACCATGGATGTTTTGAGAATAACCTACCTATTTTGTTCAATGACCTTCATTGTCTTGACTGAAGCCAATTGAAGACCCTCGTTAACATTTTTAGGCTTTTGGGATGATTATCAATAGCTGAATTTTTCAGTTTGGAGAACATGCTTTTTCTTATTGTTGAGCTTTGTTTAGGTGTATGGCACTGTCATGCAATGTTTTTAACTAGCCTAGAAATATGTTCATTTTATCATGGTTGGCAACAAAATGTAAATTCAGGTAAGAGTTCCATTAGGTAATCTCAAGCCTTATCCACGTGATAAAACATGATGAAAATGAAATGAAGAATATACTTGTTTACAAGAGAATATTTGTATAGGTTTCATACCTAGCCCTAGTGGTGTGTGTTCCTATATGATGGATTGTAAAATTTTGCCTTATGTTCCACATGTCAAGCGCAAGATGTGACCCCATTCTTCATAGGATTTTTTTTTTGAAATTGTTTTGAGAAACATGTCCCAAGGTCATTGTTGCAATGCATAACATAGACTTCCTTTAGCTTAGGTGATAGGATGAAGAGTTATCTATCAAAATTTTCCCAAAATTTCACCTAATCTGACCCCTTTTCCTCAACATGCACAACAAGAACCATTAGCGTCCATATATAGCTTTACAATGGAGCCATTAGCACCATTTGATTGGATATCTTCAGCTAAGCAGCTGCAAGTGATGGGGTGTCTATTCTTCCAAAGTAGTCCAATATTTGTACCTGGCCTCAATAGAGCAATTCCAAAATTTCATTTTTTTATTAAATAATGTTAGCATTCTGACATTTCGAAGCATCGGACTAGCGACGTCGGTTTTGGTCAGAATTCTGATGCTTAAATAATGTTAGTTTATGTCGGTATTACAACGTTTAGAAGTGTCGGACTAGCGACGCCTGGTTTGGTTAGAATTATGACACTTAAATAATGTTTGTTTCCATCAGTATTATGATGTTTAGCAGCATCAGCCTAGTGACGCTTGTTTTGGTCAGAATTCTAACGCTTAAATGATGTTTGTTGCCGTCAGTATTATGATGTTTAGAAGCATCGGAAGAGAGATGTTTTTTTTCATCGGTAAAGAGACGTTTATAACGCCGATTATGGTCTTCGTTGGCGTCGGAATTATGAAAATTATAAATGTTGGAAGACTGATGACCCGTAAAATTTTGGAAGAGCGATGACCAATTTGGAGCATCGAAATTGCGACACCATCAAAAAATGAAGGAACTTTGCATCTCTCTACCGACAGTTAAGTCAAGTGTCAAAATTCCGAATTTAGGAGAACCCCCTTTTTTCCCTACCTCAAAGTGTCACTCTTGGGACCCTATGTGTCGCAAGAGTGACATTTTGGCCGTCGTAAATTGGGCCAAATGTGCTAGTGAGGGGTTTTTTGCTCGGGCCTGTGGTAGACCCTATTGAGTGGGAGATTCGCGGGATCGAATCTTTTGGTGAAAGAAGATGGCGAGTGATGAGCTCCATCATTAGACATATTTGGAGGGGCTAATGGTTACCCTTTTGTCTTCTTAAATCTCTTTTTCTTGCATTTTTATTTTTATTTGGTTTTATGATGCTAGTATAGGTGGTGATTAAGGCTAACATACTCTGAGTGCCTAATATGAGTTTGAGTGCATAAAATCAAGAGTAATTGGAATTATTTTTGAAGATTTTATCATAAAGGATTGAAGGAGACAACAAGTAGAAATTATAGGAGGATTTTCCACCCTCCTTAACTCTCCAAGGCAGCCAGAGGATCCCCAAGGATTCTCTGCAACAATTTGAATTCTATAGGTAGCCAAGCAGGTCAAAGACCAAAGCGCACTCAATCTATGTTTACTTGGAGTCAAGTGGACTCAATCACTATTTTCTAGGGAGCCGTTGGTAGCTGCCCTGTAGAATAAATAGAGCTAGAGCTAGAGCTAGGAAGGATTTGATTTTTGGGGAACTTTGCTGCAAGTTATTGAAATTTTGATTATTGTACTCAGCGATTAAACTTTGAGAAATGTACGAGATTATTCTTTCATAAAATGAGCAGACTGATTTCATTTTACTAATTTAAGTTCCAGAGAGCTAGGTGTGTGGGTTAGGGCCCAATACATGTGCCTTAGCCTCTCTTTTGTACTTGTTCTTTGCTTGCTATCAGTAGATATTCTGATAGTTTCATTTTTGTTTAGTTTTGCTTTCAGTGCGCTGTTGTAGGTTTCATTTACTTATGAGTAATAGAATAGCGGAGAAAAATATAAAATTTGTGGATCAAGACCTCCCTGCTCATCTCTGTCAATAGAGTTCGAGGAGGGTGAACATTCCCATAGACCCAAAAATTGATTTTTGTTCACTCTTTTTGAGAATAGAGTAGAGTTGCATTACCATTTTCAGCCTTCCTTTTTTACTGTATTTTCATGCATTTTTCTGTTCTTCGTGCATGGATCAGTAGATTTGTTTGCAAGAATAAGAATCAAAGTACAAGGGAAGTTTATTTAAACCTCCCCGCTTCATTCTCCATCTCTGTTCTTACGCCTCCATCATCGTTGTTGCGCCTCCATTTCCTTCCTATTTATTTTATTGCAGCTACCGCCCTTTTATTCATAATACACTTAAATATGATAAGAGTTTGACCTTCACCCTTTCCTCATCGAAACTCCCACTACCGTACTTCGCTCTATCGCAAATCACAAATCCTCCTGGTCTTCGTTAATACTTCCCACTTCCAAGCTCTGATTGTGATAGTTCATATAACCATTTTGCCTTAACTTTGCCGATTATCACACAAATATTCAAAAACCTTTGGAAACCAACCTTTTCCCTTATTTTTCCTTTAAAAGACTTATCACAATTCCTTTCACAAATCAAAATTTGCATTTTTCGTTTGGTTCCTATTAACACTTACCACTCCAAACTCCGATTGCGATAATTCTCCATACATCGGCACACCACAATCACAAATCGCATTTTTCATTTGGTTCTCATAACACGTTCTGCTCGCAAAGCCGATTGCGATATCATTGTTGTACTCTACCACCGACCCTACCACCACATCATCCCATCGTATTTCACATTTCGAAGTCTTTATCCTGTAGCATTTCACAATTCATTCCCACTCTTGAACAACACTTCCATTACCCCTCTAGCTTTGCGATATCACATATTGCATATCGCACTTCCATCCTCCCATCACAATTCCACCATCGCACTTTTAAAATCCTCCCACTCCAAAGGATTTTTGCGATACTATAATTTTTAATAAAGTATAGATCCTCTTTCACACTTCTAAGCCTTGTTTCATGTGTTTATCCTTCCCTTAGCACCCTTAACCCCCTTTTCTCTGAACTGCAAGCAACACTTTCTCAATTTTAGTTAGATCATGGATAGAAGCATGGTAGATAGAGCATAAGATAAGTAGGGTGTGTTTAGCCGATTGGAAAAGTTAAGTGTGGTTTAGAATTAGTTTCCTTTCTTCCATTGCTTTATGCACATTAAATTAGTTTCATTTCCGTCATTTCTCTTCTGCAAATTAAATTAGTTTCATTTCCGTCATTTCCTTTCTAAAAATTAAGTTATTTTCCTTTCTGTCATTTCCTTCTAGCAATTTACTTTCCAGTTCTTATTATAGTTTAAGAAATAACACCCTTTCGTAAAGAAGAAGAGGATGACATGAGCAGAATGCATCTACTGTGTATATATCACTATCACATCCAATTTTTATGAACCTAGAGTTGATAAAGTAAAGTAGGGCATCCCTTGTGAGTTGCAACACTCGTGGTGCAATACCAGGGCTCACCACTTTTTGGCGCCGTTGTCGAGGAGGTGTCTAGTAGATGCTTTGATTTTGTTTTAGAATTATTTTTTTCTTTCCTTTATTTTCATGTTATTTCATAAATATTGAAAAAAATATCTAATTTAATGTCTTTTAGGAGTAGGAATACTCAAAGACAAATCTTACCTAAAACCCCCACATCACCTCCTAGCCACCCTTCACTCTTCTTCGGCGGTAGTGAGATTGAACTTCCTATAGGAGAGCCTTCTGAATACTCTAAGGAACCTATTGGGGAAGAAGAAGAATACCTTGGTACAACTAAGGGACCTGCTTCCCCTATCTTAACCATCATTGGGATCCAGAGAGCCCTTCCCATAAGAGAGGTAGATGGGGAAACTAAGATGAAAAACATTAGCCCCTCAGCTCTTCCACACTTCCATGGACTTAACTATGAGGATCTTGACACATTCATGTTTAAATTTTCTATTGTTTTTAGGACTTATGACTACACTTCTAATGATCAGAAGTTGAAGCTATTCCCATCCACCCATAAGGATGAAACCTTGCGCTGGTTCATGGGTCTGCCTGGGTACAAAATCACCACCTAGGCATAGATGCAAGAGACCTTCAATGACAAGTACAGAGACTAATGTAGGTCCAAGGAAACTAAAGATAAGATTTAGGATTACTCTAGGGCCTAATGAATCCCTAGATGACTATGAAGAGAGGTTTCAATTAAACTATAAGAGATCCAACTGTACTCTTGATCCTGCATCACTTAAACTTGTACTTCTTCGAGGGATCAGATAAGAGATGATAGAAACCTTGAATATGCTATCAGGAGGAAATATCTACCAACTTCCTTATGAAAAAATCAAAACTATCTTCCGGAACCATTCTAGGGCATTTAGGAAGATAGGCAGAGCTGGCCAAAACACATCCAATACCCCTTCCTCTTCCACCTCCATAAAAAATGAGATTGGAAACATGCTATAGGACTTCAAGAGTGACATGTTTCACACCCTTACTTTGTAAATGGACACAATTCAGGTTAAAAGGAAGCAAGAGGAATCAGAGAGATCCCTGGCCATATTTTTTCCTAGATGTACCCAGAAGTAGCCAAGAAATGAATGTCCACTGAATGTCACAGAGGTTTGCTTAGTCTTTGAGGAGAATCATGCCACATAAAATTGTCCTTCCTTACCTGGACTTAAGGTTGTATATCAAGGTGAGGAAGTAATTCCAGAGTAATTTTTTTCATTAAACAGAGAAGACCTCAAGGCCCTCAGCCATATCAATAAGGTATGGAAAGTGCACCTTAATCTTACTATCACAAAAATCAAAGTTCACCCATGAAACCTTCGTACACCCACACTCCTCCATCCTGGTCTACACCTCCTACTTGGCCTTACATCCCTCCATATCATCCTCAACTAGGGAATCAACCATTTTAGCAGTATGTTCCACAACAACTTCAATGGAACAACCCATCCTAAGGGTGGAGGCCTCAGCACAATCAATCACCTGCTCTAATGCCTCCACCCCAACCTCAACCTCAGATTACTCATGCTGCTCCACCTAGGCTACCTCAAATACCCGCACAACCCAATCCGAACCCGAACAACGAACAGGCACAACAGGTTCACAATGGAGAAAAATCCTATCCAACTTATGTTGTGGAGATATAGGAGGCTAATCTCAGGCGGAGAAGAGTACTCCCAAAAAACCATCCTCCATATCCACCTGTAGAGGTTTAGGATGAAAATGAAGAAGGTAACACTTAGATCCAACAACCTCATTTTCCTGAGTGCTTGATCCACCCTAGTCAGCACACCCCATAGGAGACTGAACTCCTGGGAGAATTGGAAAATTTGTGTGTAAAGATACCACTTCTCCAAGCCATTAAGGATTTCCCTATCTACAATAGTCTCATAAAAGAAAAGTGCTTCAAGAAACCTGTGAGAAGCAAGATAGATACCCCCACCATCAATGTGGTAGGACAATTGTCTAACCTAATGCCGGGAAGGGTGATATTTACAAAGTACCTAGACCCTGGTAGTCCAATTGTTGATGTGCATCTAGATGGCGTCATAGTCCCGAACACTCTGATTGATATAAGGGCTGCCATCAATGTCATGACCAGGGAAACTATGTTGAAACTTAATCTCCAAGGGACTTGGAGGAAAACCACAATAGTTCTGCAACTTGCAGATTGGTCCAAAGTAACTCTAGAAGGAATTGTTGAGGATGTTATGGTTACCATTGAATCTTGGGAGTATCCTATATATTTCCTGGTCCTGCAACCAAAAACCAAGTTTAATGGTTATCCGCTCGTCTTAGGGAGACCTTGGTTAGCCACTGCGGATGCTTATACTAGTTGTCGGGTCAGAAACATGACTATAAAAAATGGGCCTTTGTCTAAATAGCTAGTGTTATATCCTCCAACCCAACCTTCCATTGATCATGATCTCCCTATATGATTGGAGGATGAAGAAGATAATTTATATAACACTTCTCCTATGTGTACCATAGATGTTATTCTTAGAGGGGGGTAGCTTGATGAAGATGAACTCATCGACCATGCCATTCAAAACCAGTCCTCCACTAACATTCCTCTTGAAACCTTAGTCAAAGAGTCTGAAAGCCAACCTTGGATGGAAGTGCACTTAGTTGAGTCAACCTCTGAAACCAACAAGGATATTGAGTTTGGCCCATCCATATCTCTGAAAATTAATCCAAACCTCTCGAATGAGGAAGAGAAGAAGTTATGCCAGCTTTTTAAAGAAAATATTGAATCATTTTCTTGGGATTAGAAGGATATGAAAGGGGTGCATACTTTAGTATGAAGACATCACATTTACATCAGAGGAGGATGCAAGCCTCTGAGAAAACTCCAAATAAGGATGAACCCGACTCTGAAGGACATAGTCAAAGAAGAGGTGCAAAAACTATTGGATGCAGGGTTCATATACCCTATATACAACAGTGAGTGGGTATCCCCTCTTTTCATAGTCCCAAAGAAGAATGGGAATTGGCGAATTTGTGTTGACTATCAAGAACTTAACAAAGCCACCAAGAAAGACCATTTCCCTTTGCCCTTTATAGACCAAGTCCTGGATGCCCTTGCGGGGAAGAATTTATTTTCCTTCTTAGATGGTTTCAGTGGGTACAATCAAGTTCAAATCAGCCCTGAAGACCAGGATAAGACTACTTTCACCTCCCCTTGGGGTAACTTTGCTTATAGATTCCTACCCTTTGGGTTGTGCAATGCCCCAACTACCTTCCAAAGAGTTGTCCTGAGCATCTTTTCTGAGTTAGACCATGACTCTGTCAAAATCTACATGGATGATTTCACACCATATGGGGATCACTTCCAGGAAGCTCTCACCAATGTGGGTAAAGTACTAAGAAGGTGCATTGAGATGCATCTCTCCTTGAGCCTATAAAAGTGTGAATTCCTGAAAAAAGCAGGGGTTGTATTAGGACAATCTATATCCCAAGTAGGAATACAAGTAGACCCGAACAAAATCACTATCATCAAAAGGGTACTTTCTCCTCAAAAGCATAAAGATGTCAGGAGTTTCTTAGGCTTAGCTGGTTACTATAGAAGTTTCATCAAAGATTTCAGCAAGAAGGCTTTGCCATTATTTTGGTTATTGGCCAAATGTTCTGATTTTATTTGGTTTGGTCCTTGTCAAGAGGCTTTCGAGCTGATTAAGGAAAAGTTGATTACTGCCCCCATCCTCCAAGGTCAAAATTGGACTCTGCCTTTCCACATCCACACTGATGCATCCGACAAAGATGTAGGGGCAGAATTATGACAATTAGAGGAAAAAATACCTTATGCCATTTATTTCATCAGCAAGAACTTACCCAAGGTCGAGCTGAATTATACGGTTACTAAGAGGGAGATGTTAGCCACTGTCCATGCTTTGAAAAAATTCAGGAATTATGTAACTGGATATCAGACCTTTGTTCACACTAAGCATGCAACCACCAATTATTTAATGAGAAAATTAGATTTTAATGCTAGGATAAATAGATGGTTGTTACTTTTTCAGAAATTTGATTTGACTATTGCTGATAAACCTGGATAGGAGAATGTTGTTGCGGATTTTTTGTCCAGATTAGCTCTCCCTGCAGGTGAAGAAGGAATGGCGGATGACTAGTTTCTAGATGAGTGTCTCTTTGCTATATCAGCACTCTCACCATGGTTTTCTGATATAGCCAACTACTTGGTTTTTGGGAGACTCCCTCCTAATCTTTCATTCAAGGAGAGGAGAAGAATAATTTGAAAAAATGCCCCTTTCACATGGATTGGGGGAAACCTTTTCAAGTTATGCCCTAATAAAATCCTAAGGAGATGTGTGAGGGAGGAAATTCTTTTTGATATCCTCTCTGCATGTCATGACAGACCATGTGGAGGCCACTTTGCTGCAAAGAGAACTACTTACAAAGTTTTTAAGGCATGATACTATTGGCCTACCCTTCACCAATATTCCAGAAGATACACCAGCAGGTGTGACCAGTGCCAAAGGATGGGGAAGCCCACGCAAAGGGAGGAGATGGCTTTGCACCCTCAGGTGGCTCTTGAGCCATTTGAAAAGTTGGGCATGGACTTTGTTGGATCTATCGATCCACCATCCGGACAAAAAAAGTATATCATAGTCTGCACTGATTACTTGACAAAGTGGGCTAAAACAAAAACAGTGAAGGTAGAAACCGAGGAGAAAGTAGCATAATTTCTGAAGGAGAATGTGTTTTACAAGTTTGGATACCCCAAAGAAATAGTCACCGATCAGGGAGCACAATTCACTTCTAACCTCATTGAAAATATTTTGAGGAGGTACAAGATTAAACATAGAACTTCTACTGCCTATCACCCTCAGGCGAATGGCCAAGTAGAAGCAACTAACAGAGCTTTAGAGAGCATCCTCACCAAGGTTGTGAGCAACAAAAAAACATATTGGGTAGAGAAATTGGTAGAGGCTACTTGGACCTACAACACTACTTGGAAGACAACAACAAGATTCACTCCTTATGAACTAGTCAATGGAAAGAAAGCTCTACTCTTCGTTGAGTTTGAAATCAATACTTTAAGGATGGAAATTGAATTATATCTAGATCTATCAAATTCCCAAAAAGAGAGATTGCTGCAACTAAATGGATTGGATGA
The DNA here is from genome assembly GCA_034641835.2 of Pinus albicaulis. Taxonomy (NCBI): domain Eukaryota; kingdom Viridiplantae; phylum Streptophyta; class Pinopsida; order Pinales; family Pinaceae; genus Pinus; species Pinus albicaulis. The sequence continues at coordinate 1,250,894,459 of CM076583.1, forward strand.
GTTTAGAATGCAAGCACTTCTTGACATAGAGGTAGTTCAGCTACAAAGGAAGGTATGGCATGAAAATAACATTAAGGAGAAGGCCTTCCAAGAAGCAGATTGGGCATTGTTGTGTGATTCAAGATTTAAAGAATTTAAGGGAAAATTTATGACAAGATGGTTGGGACCTTACACGGTGGAAAAATGTTTTGATAATGGCGCAGTTCAAATCAGGACTATAGATGATGAAGGAATCCCCTTGCTTGTCAATGTTCACATACTTAAAATTTACAAGAAGCCATTATCTAGGGCAGAGTTCATAAATTAAATAAGCAAAGAGGTGTATGTAATGGGAAACTCCATAGTTTCTAGCACCTCCTAAAAAAAAAAGAATAAAGGTCCATGGGTGAAAACCTCTCTGAGGCACTCCATGCAAGCGAGTGGGTTGAAAACCTCAATGGAGGCAGCCGATTTTCTTTAAAAAAAAAAAAAAAAAACACCTGCAGCTCTGTGTTTGATGTTTTGCAGGTTATTAATGGTTTCTGGAAACATTTGGAAGCAATCATCTTCTTCTCTCCCCTTATATTTTACCATCCATCCCATCGTTCACTCCATTCATTTCCATAACTCCTTCCATCACCTCCATACACCATATTCCTCCATTCCTGAGTACAATGTAGAAAAATAAAGCAAGCCAAAAACTGATACAAACATCAGGAAGTTCCTTCAAAAACAAAGTTTTCCATGGACTGCAAAGAAAAACAAGAAGGAAAGTTCCATAAAAAACTCCAGTAGAACGAGAATGCCACCCATGGCATCTCGAACACCCCACGCAACATCTACAACAAAAAGAAACAATAAGAAAATATTAGCAGCTCACTCAGGAAGCTACTCATTCAGCAAGTTGCTCACTTAGAGAATAGGAATATAGTGAAGAACACAACATCTAAAAGGCTTGTCTCCTCAATCCAGCTCCTACAAATGCCTTGACAACAACATGTAAACTCAGGTATATCTTCTCACCCCTCTCTATGCATCCATAATAGCCAAAAATAATTAAATTTGTAGACTTAGAGTTTAAGGGGCAGAAAGGTGGCAAGTTAGCTTGGCCACCATTGTGAAGTATGACTAGGGAGAGCTACAAAGTCACACCACCTGGGCATGCAAAAGAAAAAAATTAATCAAGTGGAGTAGAGGAGAATGAGGGGAGGAAACACATAGTCCATCATGAATTAACAGAGAGAAAGAAACAACGATCTCTAACAGAAACAGGAGCTAAGGCCGAGTTACATAAGCGCTCCAAAATTAGTTGCACAATCTAATAAAAAGAGATATCGTCTCATCCAAACCAGTGAATTGAGAATATTTGGGGGAAAGAGACCGCAGGGAGCCTGCAACACAATAGTATCGAGTTTGGGTTGTGTATTTGAATAGTGTGCAACAACAACGGCAGAACAACATCACCAGAAGTCGAGCTAGCTTCCAAATTATACCGCATATCAGACAAAGTAACAATGGACAAAGGGAAGATTTTATAGCAGCCCAAAAAAGGAAGAATTATACTCCTAGCCTTAGAAAATAATGAGAAGAAGAGCCAGAAGAAGAAACAGAAGAGGAAGAGGCATAGGGCCAAGGAGAAACGGAAGAAATCGAAACGAAGATAGAAGTCATAAAGATAGCAGAAAGTGAGCAAGAAGAAGACTCACAACACTGCCCAACATCCCCTCAAAACCAAGAGGAACTTTCCACCTTAGCTTCTTTGAGCACAAAGAGAAAAAGGCAGACCTCTATGTATTTTAGAACTAAAAAGAGTTAGAGGGTAAGTCAGAAAGAGAATGAAACTAATCCCAAGAGCCCCATCATCATTGAAGAATCACCAAGGGAGGAGGAAAGAGTCAGAGAGACAGTTTTGAAGGAGTAGCTGCAGATGGAATAGGAAAAGAATATAGTACTAAAGGAGCACTTGCAGCAAAAAGGACAACAAGTAACCACCATGGCAGACTTGTGCATAGAATCCCTTCAGCACAGATTACCTGCAGACTCATATGATGTGTACCTCAAGGAGCAATGGATCCTATTTCAAATCAAAACTCTAGCCTCCCATGGATCCCTACCTTCCCAAGATTGTAGGCCATTCATGGATTTCTATAAGCAAGCTAACATGGCTAATCAGGCATAGATGGAAGAGTTTTATGTGCATAACCTTGTGCTAAAAAATATGGATACTTGGGACCCCAATTCTATAATTGGGTATATGCAATTTATGGCTCTAGTGTCTTGGATGATGAATAAGGACACTAGAGAAAAAGAGATATGGAGGGTCATGAGAAGAACAAATATAGAACCCTTACATATCATACCAGATTTTTTCAGCCCAAGGAGAGTCATCCTTAACTGTCGATAAATTGAAAAGGACCCTGCACTAATTGAAAGCTACCTCCAGACTCAAACGCAAGTAATAGGCCACTTTGATGATGTTTCTAGCAAGATAGAATGCGAGTGCATTATGGCCAACCAGAGGAGATGGAACAACCTCCCTCACCACCTCAAGAACAGGGATTACCATACTCCAAAAAGACTGAGGGGTGCCTTGGAAAGAGCACCATTATATAAGAGGGCCATGTAGGCCAAGAATATCTAATTTCTTGGCCTCAAGATCAGTCCACCTTTGTTGTTGGGGCTGAATGATGAAAGGGACACAAATGCACAAGATAGAGAATACAAGAAAGCAGAAAAGAGTAATTGGTTTTACCCCCCTGAGGGGGCTCCCACACTTCTTCCTCAGGAAGTCAGGGGGGCTGTCAAAGCTGCAGGAGGAGGATTAGTTTCTCAGAGGATGAGAAAATCATTCAGTAGGGGGGTGACGATGAGCTCCATCACTAGACTTATTTGGAGGGGTTAATGGTCACCTTTTTTCCTTCTTAAATCTCTTTTTCTTGTATTTTTATTGTTATTTGGTTTTATGATGCTAGTATAGGTGGTGATTAAGGCTAACATACTCTGAGTGCCTAATATGAGGTTGAGTGTAGAAAATCATGAGTAATTGGTATTATTTTTGAATATTTTATCATACATAATTGAAGGAGAAAACAAGGAGAAATTGTAGGAGGATTTTCCACCCTCCTTAACTCTCGAAGGTAGCCAAAGGATCCCAAGGATTCTCTCCAACAATTCGAATTCCAGAGGCAGCCAAGAAACTCAAAGACCAAAGTGCACTCAAACTTTGTTTAGTTGGATTCAAGTGGACTCAATCACTATTTTCAAGAGAGTTGTTGGTAGCTTCCTTGTAGAATAAATAGAGTAGATCTAGAGCTAGGAAGGATTCGATTTTTGGGGAACTTTGCTCCAAGCTATTAAGCTTTTGATTATTGTACTCAACGATTAAAATTTGAGAAATGTACGAGACTATTCTTTCATGAAATGAGCAGACTGATTTCATTTTACTGATTTAAGTTCCAAAGAGCTAGGCGTGTGGGTTAGGGTCCAATCCATCTACCTCGACCTCTCTTTTGTACTTGTTCTTTGCTTGCTGTCAGTAGATCTGCTTCCGATAGTTTCATTGTTTTTTAGTTTTTCTTTCAGTAGGCTGCTGTAGGTTTCATTTTATTATGAGTAATAGAATAGAGGATAAAACCCTAAAAGTTGTGTATCAAGGCCTCCCTGCTCATCTCTGTCAATAGAGCTCGAGGAGGGTGAACCTTCCCACAGACCCAAAAATTGATTTATGTTCACTATTTCGGAGAATAGAGTAGATTTGCATTACCATTTTCATCCCTCCTTTTGTACTATATTTTCATGCATTTTTCTATTCTTTGTGCATGGATCAGTAGAGTTGTTTGCAGGAATAAGAATCAAAGTACCAGGGAAGTCCATTTGCACCTCTCTGCTTCATTCTCCATCTCTGTTTTTACACCTCCATCGTCGTTGTTGTACCTCCATTTCCCTCCTATTTCTTTTATTGAAGCTTCACCCTTTTATTCACAAGACACTTAAAAATGCTAAGAGTTTGACCTTCATCCTTTCCTCATCGAAACTCCCACTACCATACTTAGCTCTATCACAAATTGCAAATCCTCCTAGTCTTCATTAATGCTGTTGAGCTCCAAAGATGTTCTTTCTTCCACCACATTCCACTCCATTTCCTTTGTCCATTATTAATCACAGGCTCAAATGATCAGTAGAATTAGTTAAAATTTATTTAAGAATGAATATAATGACTAACTTGCTATGTTTTTATGATTTTGTCATTGTAGTACTTTTTGAACTAGATCTAGCTACAGAATGCAGACATTCTGTAACTAGTTTCCGATTCTGCAGCTGTCTTCATGTCTACGCAGGTTCCAGGTGTCATCTTGGAGAAAAACACATATGGGCATATTCCACATCATTCCCTCATCATTTTTTTCTCTCCACGAAGTTTGAACGGAATTCTGTAGGTGGTTATGCACGTGGGAACTCAAACTAGGAGACAGACTCCTAATAGGACAATGACAGTCCAGATGTCCTTAATCATGTTACGAGACCACCATCAGAGTCCTAGTTCGATTTTAATTTGGAAAGAAAATTATCCCTAGGTTATCTCAAGACAGTTATGTGATTTTGATTATAAATATGGCTCGGGAAACCGAGGGACAAGGTTAGATTTTGTATTTGACTGCTAGATTTCAGAAGTACGAAAACACTCTGTTTTGAAGTAATTTCTCTCTAGTGCAAGAAGTATCACTTTATTGAAATCACTAAGTCAATCTTGAAGTATATTTTGTGTGCTACTCCGGTGGTAGAGGGCCCCTGCCTCCTGAGCAGCCTTGTTTATACGGTTTAGATAAGTATTTTAGTTTCGTTTTTTTCATTTCTAGCTTAAGCACGTTTCTGAAGTTTATGTTTCATGCTTGTTTACATTGATCATCACAACTAGACTTACTCTTATAAACTCTTCCAAAATATCATCACGATGAATAAGGCATAGCTGTGGTGTTGTAGATTTTAGTTGCATTTCCTTTCGAGTTTTATGATTTATGCTTGTTTTCACTAAGTGTCATAGCCAGTCTTACTCCTACAAACTCTTCCAAAACATCATTAACAATGAGTAAGAAACATCCGTGGTATCTTAGATCCTAGTTTTATTTTCTTTCAAATCTTATGTTTATGTTCAATTGCATTGAATAATACAGCCAGAATCATTTTTACAAACTCTTCCAAAATATCATTCACATTGAACGAGATGGGCTGTAGAATTCCATAGACTAGTTGCATGTTAATTTAGTCATAACACTCCGAAGGTTGATTGCATTTAGTTCAACTCTGTCACTACATTTCAAGCTTTGATAATGGCATTTTAGTTTAACTCTGTTCACTGTACTTCAAGTAGATTAGCAGCACTCTAGTTTAGTCTTAGCTCACTGTATTAGCATTAAAGTTTAGTTGTCATCCATTGCATTCTAAATTGTATTAGTTATTAAATTTAGATAGCACGGTCTTCATTATTTACAAAACTTCTTTTGTTCCAACCTCATATTAATACATAATCATCTGGATAGAAGCTAGTATCAGTCTAAGGCCTGGAGTATTTTGCAACCTTTTTACCATTTCACAAATAAGCCTTTTCTCAAGGACTATTCTAAAAAGAAACCTATAACTTTTGAGTGAGGCCTAGTGGTGCTAAATTGAGTTGCAGAACAAAATTAGAAGTTAGTTTAGAGTATAAATCTTATTGTGCTACAAATGTTCTTTTCCAAATATGTTTCAATAAACCTTTAACCATGGATGAGATGTTGTAACATTGTAAGGTGATTGTTTATTTAGGAGAACTTCATTCACACTTAACTTGTCCATTTCTCAAGCTCTTCCAACACATATTTAATGAATGATTTGGATAAGTTCAAGCTCATGTTGTGATTTGTTGTTTTCCAGCCATATTTTAGGCTTTGTTCTGTTTTAATATTTGCATTTGTTGTTTGCCATCCATAGTTTAGGGCTTGTTCTGCTTTAATATAACCAATAGCTTCTTTTCACCAGCATTTAGTTCTTTCCATTTTCAAACATAAAACCATAAAACCAAAAACATCAGAAAACACTAAACACAATGTAGTGAGAAACAAATACCTAGGCACATATAGTGCACCACACTTCAACAGTTTACCAACCCTGGTTGACAATTAATGAACTCAATTTAGGAACACTAGGTTGAGCACAAAAATTTTGGCGCCGTTGCCGGGGAAGTGTAACTAGGTAGCCTTGTTTCTTAACTCCCAAAAACAATGATATGTGTAGAGAGAGAGACTCAAGGGGTAGATTCATAAGAAGCAGAAGCAGAAGCTTGATTCCTAGAACACCTCTTGTTTCACCTAGACCAAGAGCCAGCACACCTCCAACTCAGACCCACATTCCATCCTTTACTGATCCTAGACTTCCAGAAGACTTAAGATCCGATATTCCATTAGAAAGACCTTCCACTTCATCAACTGAACCTGTCTTAGAAGAAGATTCAAGGACCCCTGCTAGAGACACAAACTTTTCCACTTCCACAGAAGAATCAACTATGGAAGAAGAAGGGGGAGGAGGAGTCTTTAATGGAGAACACACATTATTTGGAGGGGGTAGAGGTAGAGGTAGAGGAGAAGGAGGTAGAGGTGCAGAAGGTGAAGGAGGTAGAGGAAGAGGTAGAAGAGAGATGGGAAGCTCTTTTGGGTTTCCTATAGTAGATGAAGAAACCAATACAACCATGAAAAACATTTCACCCTCTGTCCTTCCAAACTTCTATGGAATTAAAACTGAAGATCCTGAAACCTTTCTATTTGAATTTGAAGTCCTATGTAGAACTTATGACTACTTACAAGATGCTCAAAAACTTAAACTATTTCCTTCAACATTGAAAGGAGCAGCATTGAAGTGGTTTATGAGTTTGATCAACAGTTCTATTAGGACATGGGAAGATATGAAACAAGCATTTCTAGAAAGGTATTTGGATTATTGTATGCGAGTCAATCATAAGGAGGAAGTGTTCAAGATGATACAAAAACAGGATGAAAACCTAGAAGATTTGTTGGAGAGATTCCATTACAACATCAAAAGAGAAAAAATGGAGAACTTAGATCAAGACACCTTAAAAGCTCTCTTGTTGAAGAAAATTAGGGATGAATGGTTGGATATCCTTAACATGATGGGAAAATGGGATATATCTCAGCTCACATTACCTGAAATATCTGAGTTATGTATCAACCTTTCAAGAGGAAAATCTAAAACTGTGAAAGGACCAAGAGACCCTGCTCTTGCAAGGGTAAGTAAGTCTGCTTCTGGGACAGTAAGTAGGGCAGAGATAGGGCATATGATTTATGAATTCAAATCTGACATCTTAGGGAGTCTTAGTGAACAAATAGACACCCTTAAGTTACAAAACAAGCAAAAAGCTGAATCTGATGCTTTAGCAATATTTTGTCCCAAATGTAGAAAGAAGCATGCCTTGAGAGAATGTCCTTTGGATGCAAAAGTTGTAGAGACCTGTGTAATTTGTTCAGAAAAACATGAGACCAAGAGTTTTCCTTCACTTCCTGGTCTTAAAGCTGTCTTTCAAGAAGATACTCCTACAAGTTCCACATAATCTCTCAATTTTGTCTCTAGAAGGCCTTGGCAAGGACCTCAAACACAAGGATTTCATGATCAAATGTATAATCAACCCCTACCAAATTGGAATTCTTGGCAGCAGCCTTGGCCCCAATTTCAAAATCAATCTCAAGCTTGGGCACAAGGAGCACACAATCCCTATGGAAGATACTCCCAGTACTATCAATATCCACCATCCTATCCACCATACCCACATTTATCTCCTCAAAATCCTCAAAAAAATCCTCAACAGAATCCTCAAAATCCACAACATCAAAATCAACCACTCCCCTTACCATTTCCTCAGAAATCAAATCAGTTTCCTGCTCAACCCATACCAAACCCCAACAATAAAAATCCTTAGAACACATACATGATAGAAGGCCAACAGTTTCCAACTTATTTAATTACTCCTTTAGACCTTAGTGATGTTCAACTTAGGTCTGGAAGAATACTTGAAAAGAGGAAACCTTCTCGTGATCATACAAGAACAAGACAACTCGGTGGGGAAGATTCTACTGAAAATAAAAGCCTCAAGAAGGCACATTTTTAGGACCCAAACATTGAAAAATAAACAAGAACTAATAATTTCAACTCCTGTATTAGAGCAACCATCCACATCTACTTCTATACCTCCCTTTCCAGAAAGATTACAAATTGATAGAGGTGTAGAAAACAAATTATGGTGCCTAATTATGATTTCCTAGATGAGCTGAGAAATGTTTGCATTAAAATTCCATTATTACAAGCCATCAAGGAAATTCCAATTTTAGCCAAAACAATAAAGGAGTGGAGCATGAAGAAAACAAGAAAAAGAATAAGAGAAACAAAGAAAATTCAATCAAGTGTAGGCCAAGCAGATATCATGATGGGTAAGATTGCTATTCCAAAGTATCTAGACCCAGAAATCCATTGTTAAAATTCACATCAATGGAATTGAGATCCAAAACACACTCATTGATTTAGGAGCAACAATCAATATCATGAGTAGACAAATCATGGATAAATCAAACTCTAATCTTCTCTTTACACCCACATTACAATTATAGTATACATTCATGGGATCAAACCTGATGGGGTAATAGAAGACATTCCAGTGTCCCTAGATTCTTGGGAGTATCCTGTGGATTTCATGATCCTAACTCCTAAGAATAATCTAGGAGGCCATCCTGTTATACTAGGAAGACCTTGGTTGGCTACAGCTGATGCTTTTATTAGTTGTAGGTCCGGTGATATGTATATTTCTGATGGTAGTTCAACAAATAAATTCACTTTGTATCCTCCAGCTAGGACAATTACAGATCTAGATGACACTCAATGGATAGAGGATGAAGAAAATTTACAACCACTCTTCACAATTTCAGAAATTAGTGAAGATAATCAAATGTCAATACTTTAGAAAACTTTGAATCCTCTTCTCAATATAAACATGAAAATTTCAAGAAGAACTAACATTGATTTTTTCATCAAGACGAGCGTCTCTTCATTCTATGGATAAATTTAAGTAGCTCTACAAGTGAGATATTTCAGCAAACTTAAACATAAACAAGAACCTAGAAATCTCAACTGGAAGAGCTTTTCAGTCAAGATTTTTACAGACATCTTCAGAGCAGTATGGAGTACACTCGATATGAAAGGATAGTTCTCAATACTTGCATTAATCACATCTACATATGAGAAAATTTAAATCAATCACAACCCTCAAATACCGATGAATCCAAATCTAGGGAGATTATTGTTAAAGAAGAATTGGGTAAAATTGTTGAATGTCAATTTTATCTATCCTATTTCAGATAGTTAGTGGGTTTCTCGTTTGGTAATTGTGCCAAATAAAAATGGTAAACGGAGGATATGTATTGACTACCGAGAATTAAAAAAAGCTACTCTTAAAGATCATTTTCCCCTACCTTTCATAGATCGGGTGTTAGATACCTTAGCTGGAAAAAAATACTTCTCATTTCTAGATGGGTTTAGTGGTTATAATCAAACTGCGCAGCACTGTGCATAGGTTTCAGTGACCAAGACAAACCACATTTACCTGCTGCCTTGTGGGTACCTATGCTAGCCTTAGCATTTCCATTTGATTATGAATACCCGCACATTTGAAGGGCAAGAGATTTCAGGGAATTTTTTCAGATCTAATACATGATTGTGTAGAGGTATATATGGATGATTTCACAGATTATGGAAACACATTTGAAGAAGCCTTAGTAAACTTGGAAAAAGTTTTAAAAAGATATAAAGAAGAAAATCTTTCACTTAGTCATGAGAAGTGTTTTATGATGTTTACTCAAGGAATTGTTTTAGGACATCACATTTTAGGGGATGGGATTAGATTTGATGAGTCAAAAGTTGAAGTCATCTTTAACTTATCTATTCCAAGTTGTCAAAAAGATGTTAGGATTTTTCTTGGATTTACAGGGTATTATCGAAGATTTATAGAAAACTTCACCAAGATAGCATCTCCACTCTTCAAATTACTTACCAAAGACTGTGATTTCAAATGGAATTCTGATTGCCAGTTAGCCTTTAAGACCCTGAAAAACAAAAATTTCTGAAGCACCTATTTTAAGGGGACCTAACTGGAAGTTACCTTTTCATATTTTAACAAATGCCTCAGATACATCTCTAGGAGCATTATTGGGACAAAAATACCTTATTCCTTATGCCATCTACTATACCAGTAAAAATTTGACTCCTGCAGAGTTAAACTATACTGTAACTGAAAAATATTTTTTAGCTATTGCTCATGCCATAAACAAATTCTGACACTATATAACAGGCTATGAGACTTTTGTTCACACAGATCATTCTGTAATTAGATACTTAATGAAAAAATCAATTACTAATGGCAGAGTCATAAGATGGTTATTTCTTTTACAAGAATTCAACATTACCATTCTAGATAGACCTGGAAAACAAAACACAGTAGCTGATTTCCTATATAGACTCCAAATAATCAAAGATGACACTCCAGTTGAAGATCAATTTCCTGATGAATATCTTTTTGCAATTTCTACCCAAAATCCTTGGTTTGCTGACATTTCTAATTATTTAGTTTCAGGAAAATTTCCTTGAATAATGAATGCAAGAGATAAAATAAAAATCATTCATGAAAGTGAAAAATATTCATGGGTTGCTAATGATTTGTACAAGACTGGTCCAGATTTTATCATTAGGAGATGTGTTCGGGAAGATGAGATACCTAATATTCTTAAAGCATGTCATGATGAACCTTGTGGCAGACACTTTGCTGATAAAAGGACAACCTATAAGATCCTTCATTTAGGATATTGGCCATCCCTTTAAACATTTTAAAGAGTATGTCAAAAAAGGATGTTTTCCTTCAAAGGGTAGGAACCTTCTCCTGCGTGTGAGATGTTGTTATTACAACCTCAAAAGTACATATTGAACCTTTGAAAATGGGTTTTGGATTTGTAGGACCTATTAGTCCTCCATCAAGACAAAAGAAATATATATTAGTTTAGACCGATTATGTTACTAAATGGTAGAAGCCAATCCACAGTTTTTCTAGTCATCTTTCAGAAGTTAATTTTCTTTGCAAGATATTTTATTCGCTTAAGGTCCCAAGAGAAATTGTTACAGATCAAGGACTTCAATTCACATCAGCGCTAGTGGAAACAAATGATGGAGAGGTATAAATCGTGACAAAAATCTACTCTATCATCCACAAGAAAATGGTCAAGGGACCTACTAATGGGAGTCTACATGGATCCTACAAAGGATTATCCATTTATGAAGAGATTGTAGATAGGTCAAGCCCAGGCCTATAGAACTACATGGAGAAACACAACAGGCCATACTCGTTATGAACTTGTTTATGGAAAGAAAGTTTTGTTTCCCATAGAGTTCCAGATTCAAACTTTCAAAATGGCAGTTCAGCTAGGACTTGATCTATCAGAGGCACAAAATCACAGATTGGAGCAGATTAATGAATTGGATGAGATCAGACAAGATGCAGTTCAGAAAACAAGTATAGTCCAACAGCAAAGGACTAGATGGCATGACAAGTACATCAAGGAAATAAGTTCAAGGGGTGATCGGGCTCTCTTGTTTGATTCAAAGTTCAAGGATTGTTGCAATTAAAACATATTGGTTTAAATGACAGAAATATAAATACTTTGACAATGGATAAAGGTAAATCAGATTGATGAAGAGAATAATACTTTTTCAGAATAATGGATTTGAATGACTACAGCCACCTCAAGAGAAGAATTATTCAAGAAATCCTGAAAATAGTGATAATAGTTAAGGATAAGAAGAATTTTTCCTTCATATCATAACTTTTGGGTTAACTATCTAAGTCGTATATTGAAAAATTATATTAATAATAGAAAAAGATGTTAAATATTAAAATCGAATCACCCATTTGTATGTTTATAATAGTATATGGAGGGTAAATTGACCGGGGACTTATGCATTAAAGATATGTTTTCATAAGAGCATAAATCATATGTAGAATCATTTCACTTATAGTTCATATTCATTTCAACGAATCATACCCATCTCATTCATTCATCCACACTTCATTCATTTCACCCCATGGTCCACCTCATTTCCATCCCAGATTTTTAAGTCTGATGTTTTTCTGCAATTGAATAATACATATCATGAATTGCAGGCCATTTCTCATACTTTACTCCATTTCATAAGATGTGATCCATTCCACTCCATTACTCACTTCATTCATATTCCATTACACCATATTTTATTATCCATCCTCACTCATTCCATACAACATTCCATTCATGCTCCAAACCATTCCATTTCATGTTTCAAGTTCTCTACAGGTACATTCTGAAATCAATCAGACATTCTGCAGCCAGTCAGACATTCTGCAGCCAGACAGACATTCTGCAGCCAGAGATCCTGAAGGCACTGTCTAGTAATCACCTGATCTGAAATAAAATGATCCTGCATATCCATGACAACAAGAAAAATCAAGAAGGTTATGAAGACTCAAAAATTAATGATTTTCAGGAGAGGACAAAGCATATGAAGAACACAAAAAAAATCAGAGGAAAGGCAAAGGTAAAAGTTTTGATTATAATGACATATCATGAAAGATTTTAGTATAGTTAAGTTATGAATAATTCAAAAATTTGTTTTAATTAATTTTGTTGATCATGCCTAACCAACCTCCCGCAAAAACTTTGGATAAAACTCCTTCTATTCCACCATTTCAAATCCCATATTCGATCATCATTTAAAAATCCAAACGGTTAAAGTGCTGAAGTGATTGGATTAGTCACGTCACTAGGCCAAAGAATTTAATGATGATTTTGAATTCGTTACAAAATATCTCCACGGTATTTTCTTCCGTGATATCCTTCAACTCATATACATCATCCTCACCTCATTATATTCATTCCGCAATCACTCCATATCATTCTTTCCCGTAGCCAATTTTTAACCATTCCGGTCTGTGAAACAGAGGCATCTATGTAACAACCATTTTCACCGTGAACAGAGGAGCAACAATTTGAAGGTTGGAAAGAGGAGTTATGGGTCTTATAGTGAGGAATGAACCGGTTGGCACTAAGTACTTGGAAGGTTATCCTCAAGTCAGAGAAATGTTACAACAAGCAGGGTGGTTGCAATTCTTTGAAAAATTCAGTGGGTTTCACAAAGAGGTGACCAAAACATTTGTAAGATCCTTCAAAGGAGCTGAGGTTGAGATAGGAGATATTAAATTCACCATTACAGAAGTTTCCATTGCAGAAGCAACTGAAATGCCCAGACAAGGAGAAATGTGGTTCAAGAATAGAGAATTTCATAACGAAACATGGAAGCAGATACTCAAGTCACCAGGTATGGATGTTACCATTTTTAAAAAGGGTATCCCTAGCTCTGCACTAAAAAACAAATGGAGGAACATGTTGCTTATCTTGCAAAAATTCATCACTTGTGAAGGAAGATATGGTACTTTCTATGTATATCATATTCGGTTGATAATGCATTTCCTAGAAGAAGAACTCAATTTGCCCTTTTTCTTGCTTCATAGTTTAAAGAAAATGGCCTCAAGTGTTCAAAAGAGAATTCAATTTCTGGAAACAACCTTATACCACCATGGTTTAGTCAAAATTTTGATTGAACATCATTTGAACAAAATGGGAGATAATTGGGAAGAGTTCTTAGTGAGAAATCACTTTGAGGAACCCAAGGAACCTCCACCTGAAGACAAACCTACAAAAAGAAGCAGAAGATGGAAAACCTCCAAAACTGAAATTGGTAAAAAAATACAAGAAAGCAGTGAAGAAATGATTTCTGAGAAATTGACTCAGATTAAGAAGCAACTTAGGAAAGAGAGGATAATAAGAAAATTTTTCAGAGAGAAAGGAGAAGGGCCATCTCAACCGAGAAGGAGCCACAGACTTAGAGGGATACTAAAGAAAACAAAGGTTAAACAAACTGGATTCATAAACATAGAAGATGAAGAAACACGTACCGAGGAGGATTTTGATGAATAAGTTCCAGAAATTGACCCAGCACAGCAAGAAATTTACAACTATGTTGAAACATTAGAGAGGAGAGCTTCAGAATCTAGAGACAGAACTCCTAGCCCACCAAAGTCTGAAATTGATATGCTAAGAAGAGATAAGTATGAGTTAGAAGTACTCAGCAGGCATATCAAGAATGAGAATGAAATTCTGAGAGAACAGGTTAAACTGAAAACTGATATGAATTCAACTATGTCTCTACAAATGCAAAAGTTGTACAAGGCCAGTGAAAAATTGAAGAAGAGAAATAAAAAGTTAACCAGGGCACTCACAAATTTGAAATTCAAGTTAGTCATAAGAAAGCCCAGAAGGCCTTTGACTACCAGGCAAAGCAGAAGAAGAGGGTTGGATGTCCTTGCAGAGGTCTCAGAGTTCATGGAATAGTTGCATGAGGACATGCAAGAACCTAGCAGTGGGGGTATGTTGAGCTCCAAAGATGTTCTTTCTTCCACCACATTCCACTCCATTTCCTTTGTCCATTATTAATCACAGGCTCAAATGATCAGTAGAATTAGTTAAAATTTCTTTAAGAATGAATATCATGAATAACTTGCTATGTTTTTATGATTTTTTCATTGTAGTACTTTTTGAACTAGATCTAGCTACAGAATGCAGACATTCTGTAGTTAGTTGCCGATTCTGCAGTTGTCTTCTTGTCTACGCAGGTTCCAGGTGTCATCTTGGATAAAAACACATATGGGCGTATTCCACATCATTCCCTCATCATTTTTTGCTCTCCACGAATTTTTAACGGAATTCTGTAGGTGGTTATGCACGTGGGAACTCAAACTAGGAGACAGACTCCTGATAGGACAAGGACAGTCCAGATGTCCTTAATCATGTTACGAGACCACCATCAGAGTCCTAGTTCTATTTTAATTTGGAAAGAAAATTATCCCTAGGTTATCTCAAGACAGTTATGTAATTTTGATTATAGATATGGCTCGGGAAACCGAGGGACAAGGTTATATTTTGTATTTGACTGCTAGATTTCAGAAGTATGAAAACACTCTGTTTTGAAGTAATTTCTCTCTAGTGCAAGAAGTATCACTTTATTGAAATCACTGAGTCAATCTTGAAGTATATTTTGCGTGCTACTCCAATGGTAGAGGGCCCCTGCCTCCTGAGCAGCCTTGTTTATACGGTTTAGATAAGTATTTTAGTTTCGTTTTTTTCATTTCTAGCTTAACAATGTCTCTGAAGTTTATGTTTCTTGCTTGTTTACATTGATCATCACAGCTAGACTTACTCTTATAAACTCTTCCAAAATATCATCACAATGAATAAGGCATAGCTGTGGTGTTGTAGATTTTAGTTGCATTTCCTTTCGAGTTTTATGATTTATGCTTGTTTTCACTAAGTGTCATAGCCAATCTTACTCCTACAAACTCTTCCAAAACATCATTAACAATGAGTAAGAAACAGCTGTGGTATCTTAGATCCTAGTTGTATTTTCTTTCAAATCTTATGTTTATGTTCAATTGCATTGAATAATACAGCCATAATCGTTTTTACAAACTCTTCCAAAATATCATTCACATTGAACGAGATGGGCTGTAGAATTCCATAGACTAGCTGCATGTTAATTTAGTCATAACACTCCGAAGGTTGATTGCATTTAGTTCATCTCTGTCACTACATTTCAAGCTTTGATAATGGCATTTTAGTTTAACTCTGTTCACTGTACTTCAAGTAGATTAGTAGCACTCTAGTTTAGTCTTAGCTCACTGTATTAGCATTACAGTTTAGTTGTCATCCATTGCATTCTAAATTGTATTAGTTGTTAAATTTAGATACCACGGTCTTCATTATTTACAAAACTTCTTTTGTTCCAACCTCATATTAATACATAATCATCTGGACAGAAGCTAGTATCAGTCTAAGGCCTGGAGTATTTTGCAACCTTTTTACCATTTCACAAATAAGCCTTTTCTCAAGGACTATTATAAAAAGAAACCTATAACTTTTGAGTGAGGCCTAGTGGTGCTAAATTGAGTTGCAGAACAGAATTAGAAGTTTGTTTAGAGTAGAAATTTTATTGTGCTACAAATTTTCTTTTCCAAATATGTTTCAATAAACCTTTAACCATGGATGAGATGTTGTAACATTGTAATTTGATTGTTTATTTAGGAGAACTTCATTCACACTTAACTTGTCCATTTCTCAAGCTCTTCCAACACATCTTTAATGAATGAATTGGATAAGTTCAAGCTCATGTTGTGATTTTTTTTTTTCCAGCCATAGTTTAGGCTTTGTTCTGTTTTAATATTTGCATTTGCTTTTTTCCATCCATAGTTTAGGCCTTGTTCTGCTTTAATATAACCAATAGCTTCTTTTCACCAGCATTTAGTTCTTTCCCTTTTCAAACATAAAACCATAAAACAAAAAACATCAGAAAACACTAAACACAACGTAGTGAGAAACAAATACCTAGGCACATACAGTGCACCACACTTCAGCAGTTTACTAGCCCTTGTTGACAATTAATGAACTCAATTTAGGAACACTAAGTTGAGCACAAACAAATGCTTCCCACTTCTGAGCTCCAATTGCAATAGTTGATATAACCCTTCCACCTTACCTTTTCCAATTATCACAAAAATATTCGAATTTTTTTGGAAACTGACCTTTTCCCTTTTTTTCCTTTAAAAGAATTACCACAATTCCTTTGGAAAATCGTAATTCGCATTTTCCATTTGGTTATCGTTAACACTTACCACTTCAAACGCTGATTACGATAATTCTTCGTACTTTTCCACACCGCAATCGAAAATCACATTTTTCATTTGGTTCTCGTAACAAGTTCCACTCCCAACACCGATTGCGATATCATTGTCGTACTCTGCCATTGGCCCTACCACCATGTCATCCTTATGCATTTCTCATTTCACATTACTTATCCCGTTGCATTCCACATTTCGTAGTCTTTATCCTATCGCATTTCGCAATTCGTTCCCGCTCCCGAACAAGACTTATGCTACCCCTCCGGCTTTGCAATATTGCGATTGTGATATCACATATCGCATATCATACTTCCATCCTCCCATCGCAAGTCTGCCATTGCACTTTTAAAAGCCTCCCACTTCGAAGGATTTTTGCGATATTATATGTTTTAATAAATTCTAAACCTTCTTTCACACTTCTAAGCCTTTTTTTCACGTGTTTAGCCTTCCCTTAACACCCTTAACCACCTTTTCTCCAAACTGCAGGCAACACTTTCTCAAGTTTAGTTAGATCATGGATAGTTGCATGGATAGAAGCATGGTAAATAGAGCATAATATAAGTAGGGTGTGTTTAGCTGATTAGCCAAGTTAAGTTTGGTTTAGAATTAGTTTCATTTCTACCATTCCTTTCTGCACATTAAATTAGTTTAATTTCCGTCATTTCTGTTCTGCAAATTAAATTAGTTTCATTTCCATAATTTCCTTTATGCAAATTAAGTTAGTTTCCTTTCTGTCATTTTCTTCCAGTAATTTTCTTTCCAGTTCTTATCATAGTTTAAGAAATACCACCCTTTCGTAAAGTAGAAGAGGATGACATGAGTAGAATGCATCTGCTGTGTATATAGCACAGTCACCTCCAAGTTTGTATGAACCCCAGGTTGATAAAGTAAAGTACGGCAGCCCTGGGAGTTGCAGCACTCTTGATGCAATGCCATGGCTCACCAAGGAGCAGTGGAAAGATAGAGATCGAGAAATTTAATGGTCAGACCTTTTAGTTGTCGAAGCTCAAGATGGAGGATCTGCTAGTGGATAAATATCAATGGATCGTGGTAGATCCAGGTACTAAACCAACGACAATGTTAGGTGAAGACTGGAAGAAGTTGTATCGAAAGGAAAAGAGCAAAATAAAGTTGTGTATCTCAGATTAGGTATTATTGAATGTATCTGGGGAAGCTACAGTGAATACTTTGTGGGACAAGATAGGGAATTTGTTCCAATCTAAATCTTTGGTGAATACATTATTCCTGCGGAAAATGTTGTATACCCTAAGGATGAAGGATGAAGACTTGGTGATAGAGCATCTGAATGCCTTCAATACTATGGTAATTCATTTGTCATCTGTTGCTATTAAAATCTCAAATGAAGATAAGTGAATTATTTTTTTGTGTTCTCTACCAAATTCGTGGGACATTCTGGTTATTGCAATAGGTAGCAATACAACTACCTTGAATTTTGGTGAAATTGTCTCAACCTTGTTGTCGGAGGACATGAGACAAAGAAATATGGAGGGCTAGAATGGAGATGCCTTATCTGTACGAGGAAGGTCCCAAAACAAAAACAAAAATAAATTTTTGAGTGGGAGATCTAAATCTAGAGGGAGATTTAAATCTCCAGGAAAGTTTTTAAAGGTGTGATGGAATTGTGGAAAGGAAGGGCATACAAAAAGGACTGTAGATCTAAATATCCTAAGAAAGGAAAGGGATTTGATGATGCTCTTTATACAAATGAAAAAACCACCTCAGATGAAGGTGGGGATGTGTATTTTCCTTCTTCTTCAAATGCACATTTAGATCATGAGGCATGGTTGATTGAATCATGTGCATCCTTTCTCTTCACTCCCCATAGAAAGTGGTTCTGAGAGTATGAGAAGTATGATGGTGGTTGTTAGCCCCCCCATAAATTTTTGACAAGCAAAACAGGGGGCTAAAATTGTTTTTGAGCCTTCAAGGAATGCATTTCCTCTGAAAACACAGTCTCCTTGAAGCCTCCATGTGTCTTTTATCCTTTGATAAAACCCCCTCTGTTGATTTCCCTCATAAAGCCTCTCTGTTTGTGAAGAAATGCCCAAAAGGCCCCTTTTTCCCTCTTATTTCACCCCCACTTAGCCTCTTTTTATTCCCCCCCTTGCCTCCCCTTCTTTTCCCCTTTTACCCTCTTAACCTCCCAAAATCCCCTTAAAATTTTATCCTTACCCTTTGTTTAGCCATTTTCCCCTTTCTTCCGATCAAAATTGCATTGTAAATCGCGTTAAAACAAAATGTGTGATTTTCGAACCACTTCCCCAACCATACCCATTGGGCTTTATTATAAGACTTTATATTATAAAGTCCACCCCTTAACCACTTCCCATTTTTCCATCCCCGTTTCACATATTATTGAACTTTATTATAAAGTTCCGTGTTATATATTAACCCCCGCCGCGTGCCAATCGCAGTCGCCGTTGTATCGCAATCGCAACACTTTTGTTTCGACCCCCGATCGGTTCATCGCAAGTTATTTGCGACGAGATTAATCGCATCGCAATGTTTTGCGATTGCATTGATCGCACCTGCTACTCCGATCTCTCCGACCTTCGATTCCCCAATTGCTCTGATCGCAAATCCTGCTCCGATCGCCCGATCGCGAGTCCTTCCCCGATCGCACTTTCCGCCAATTGATCGCATCGCACTTCCTCCCGGTTGCGATTGCGATTTCCTCCCCACTCCCGATTTGTGATTGCGATTTCCTCCCCGCTCCCGATTTGCGATTGCGATTAGACCCCGGCCCACCGTACTACCCTCCCACCTATTCATGTATTATAAGGCCCTTCCCTTTGTAAAACGGGAAATTTGTTATATTTATATTTTACAAAGGATTTCTCAATCGCATCGGAAGTTTTGTTATGTATCACTCCGCCCTACTCCCTCCCCCGATTGCGATTGCGATTCCCGTGCCGGTCCCACCTCGTACGTTCATTCCTGTCATTTTCTTCCATTTCCTTTGTATTTCCCCCGAACGTTTAACCTTTGGGCTTTTACACTATTTCTTCCGCCATTTTCGGTTATTCCCACTGCTCTTGCTGTTCCGCCACTGTTTCTCCGGGCCTCTGAAGCATTTCCTCCGCCACCCCTGCCCGGTTTGTAACAGGATTATTTAATTGTGTAGATAGCACAGAGAGGCTAGTTCAGCAGCCAAACGAGACTACAGAGGCGAGCTAGAAGGGATTTGAGCCTGTAATTGAAGATTAACGATTGTAATCCCGCATTCAAAGACTCAAAGCACAGTTGGGAGACTTAAGCACGCAAAGAGTCTTATTTGTGTTTAATATCAGCAGAATGTATTTTCTCCAGAAGTACACCCCCCTACAAGAAAATCTCCATGCCTCCTCGAGCCCTGAAATGATTAATTACACGGACTGGAGTTCATTTAAGACAGTCAGGCGGCAGTTATGAGGAATGGAGAAACCTTGCAGATCTTCCACCCAGTTCATTTATTCCAGAATGGCAGCGCAGAGCTCCAGACAGTCGAAGGACTCCAAATGAACATCAGAGGTCAAAATCGACCGGACAGAGATCTCCGAACCAGTCTCAGAGTACCTACAGCGTTGCAGATAGCCATTAAGAAGTATGGGCGTGGACACTTCCACAGATTCTGTCTTAATGAGATCAATTAATTGTCTATCTACCTCTGTTTCTCTCTTCTCCTATAAGAATTCCCGAGAACATATTGAAAGGGTTGTTGTTGTTTTTGTTCGGTTGTTGTTGTTGTTGTTCGGTTGTTGTTTTTGTTGTTGTTGCCTTGCTGTGTCAGTTGTTGTTAGAGGGATTCATTCTTGACTGTTAGAACAGTTGTGGGAGGGAGTAGCAGAGTAGTTGTATGTAATAGGCTGGGAGGAGAAAATTCTGGACTGTAACAGCCATTGAGCTTATTGTACATGACTGGTTTTGCATCAATTAATCAAGCACATTTCACAGGATCCTGGTCTATTACTATTGGTGATGTTTCCCTAACTTTGTTTATTACATTTTCATGTTGTTTCATGTTCTTCTGGTAGGCAACAGAAGTATAACATAGGATTCACCCTTGCTAGGTGCCCTATGTTTCCTACTCTCCCTACCTCAATTTTTTCTGCTTTATGTATTTTCTAAGAGTGAATTCATGTGGTTTAACCAGTGCAGCGGATGTTATTTCCTGCTGGCTGATGTATGAACTCAGGGGTTTGCTGCTTGGATATCCCTTTGTTAATCTTATCTATGTTTTCCCTTGGAGTTGCTAAAGCAGACCTGGAGTTAAATGACCTCTGGTCCGATCTATAAGCAGCCCCTTTGTCTCTTTGAGAGTTGCCTTTGAGTATGTCCAAGCAGGTCTAGAGTTAAATGACCTCTGGCCTGATCTATAGACAGAAACTTGGTTGTCTTTCCTTCTCCCATCTTCTTCCCTTGATGTTCCATCCCATCATCTATCTAAAAGATCCTTTAGTATAGATGACTTGCCCTCTGAAAGCCTTGGCTAGTTGTTGCATGTAATTTCCTTTCATGACTCCATAGCCCAATGGATGGCACTTTCTTGACCTATCCTCTTTGCTGAAGCATCCTGCTGCTATGTTCCTTTTCTCCCATTACTTTCTCAGCCTATGATATCTTGACTCAACCCAGCAACCAACCAACCAAATCATTTAAAACCCCCCTTTGTGCTTCATAACTAGCCTAACATATTTTTCGAGCTTCAAAGATACAAATCATTATTTGTTTATTGGAGAGATCCCTCTCCGGGTCCAAGAGGGCTAGATCCTAGGGCCCCAAAGTGGTTCTGATGTTGTCTCATCTTTTGTTCTTGCCAATCTGGCCAAAACATGGGAACACCAACATAATGGCGACTCCACTGGGGACTTGAGTGCATTTCACCTCAAACATTCTTAGGCACTCATAGACCCAAGATCTCTGGTTAGACTGGCATTCACATTGCTGATGGTGGACAACATCCTACTTCAAATGTTCATAAACATCCACCTGGCAACTCCACACTCCATAATCCTCGAAGACTCCACTGGAGGAAGAACCTAAAAGATGGTTAGACATCATAGAAGGGTAGAACATACTGGTTGGATTTGGTTTAAAGAGTTTATTGTTTTTGCCTATCACTATGTCCTGTCCTATTTCAAGCCAAATCGAGTGTACAAAGATGTAACCCATGATGAGTATGGGAAAGATCTCAAGCCTCAGTCTTCAGACCATGAGCAGACCTGTACTCCTGTGAAGAACCTGGTGGAACAAGAAGCTCATGTTGTATCTCCCACCCTTAAAGAAGCTTCAAGTAGCCATTAGCCCATTGTTACATTACCCACACCCACAAAGGTCATAGAAAGATACAAGCCTCTAGTTTTACCTCTTTTCTTCCAACCCCTTCCTACAAAACTTATAAATCAGCTACCTCATTTTGATGGAGAGAATAAAGGGTCCACTGCCGAAGAACATGTGTAAAGCCTTGAGGATTTACTTGAGCTACATGAAATAGAAGAAGATGATGTGTGCATTAGAATGTTTGCTTTTTCATTACAAGGAAATGTTAAGTGTTGGCTCAAAGGCCTTCCAGAAGCAAGCATTTTCAGCTTCCATCAGTTTTCTCAAGTTTTCCTTGATAGATGGGCGGCCCCGAAGAATGCTCTCCTCATCCTAAAAGAATATCAAAATTTGAGAAGGCAGCCAGGTGAGACAGTACAAGAATTTTCAGCCAGGTTCAATAAGGTATATGATGCAATACCTTCTGATATAAAACCACCTTTGGGATGGGCTTTGTTGCACTATCCAAGTTCTTTTGACCCCGAGGTGGAATTCCATATAAGGGAAAGAGAACCTTCGAGCCTGGAGGAAATGAAGAATATAGAAATCACTGTCGAGTACAACATAAAGTGCAGGGAGGAGAGATTAAAAGCAGCAAGGAAGGACCGAACAGAGCAAATAGCGCAGATCTCTTTAGAGAACAAGCTGGAAAGACTGATAGAGACTGCCTACTCCTTGCTAAATGTAAAAGAGCCAGAATATGAGGTTGAAACCAGAGAGGATGATTGGAAGAGACCTGCTCCTCGCCCTCAGAAAGGACATACCAGATCACTGCAAGACGTGAGAGGCATGCCAAGCATGTTGGATGAATAAGAGTTTGAATCAGAAAATCAACTTGCAGACTATTTTGAAGAAAAGCTTGCTGAAAGTCCCAAAGACTTGATGGGTGAAAACGCCTATAATTATGATTTCTCTGATGCCGATCTATCTGATGATGATTTTTTCCGAAGGGAAACTGAATGTGCAGGCCCATCATTAGTAGTTCCATGGGAGGAAGATCATGACCATCAACTTAAAGAAGATGATGAGCCAATGCAGGCCATCTACGATACCGATGAAGAAAATGTCGAAAGCATGATAGCAGACGAGGATTCATTGAATCTTCTCTCTGTTTTATATTCAAACATCAGTAATACTTGTCAAGAGGATGGAAGCCAGCAGCTCTCCAGCACTGAGGATAGGGAGGAAAAAGATGAAGAAAGTCTTGAGCGGAATGAATCTCCCGAGCCTTCTCTCAAAGGGACTGAGGTAATCAAAGAAACCCCCGCTCAAGAATATGTTAACTTTTTCACAGAGTTCAATACGTTTCAACAGAACCAGCCTGCGGTACTAGAGGACAGCGCTGTTGAATATAATGAGCCCTTTAGCTCAGGTTGCATTGAAGATGAGCGAGATCTCCTTCTCCACATACATCTTTGTCTTGATCCAGCGAGAGAAGAGATATTCCTGGTTGATGCCCATATGCCAAATACTCCCAATCAGGAAGAGGAGGAGTGTAATTACAAAGGCCTCACTGCAGATGCAGTGATTGAAGTTGCCCGGGATGCAGACAACCTATCAGTCATGGTAGGCTCTGAAGGAAAAAGCTTACATCATGATTTTGTTGATCCAGTGGCAGAATACATGGAGGCCTTCGCTGGCTCAGTTCGTCAAGCATTGATCTTCTACAAGAGCCAAACACAAAAAAGTTGGCCACCACTGCTGGTGGCCTCAGTTTTGAAGAACCACATGCAGAGCACCCTGTGGTTATCTCTGACAGGCAGTCAGTGCTCATATCCTTTTTTGTTGTTATTAGACTGACTGCATTGGCATTATTGCATCACCTAGAGTATCAGAGATTTCCACTTAGAGTAGGGTAGGTAGGAAAATCTCAATAAGGCTCAGTCTATGAGCATGTAGTTAGTTGTTTTCTGTCTTAGAATGTAGAGAAGAAACCTGCTAGACAGTCTAATCCTAGCAGGTAGTAGTGTAGGTAGAGAAACATATGAGGCCAATAGTCTAATCTGGTCTCATGGAGTAATAAGGGTAGAAGTAGGATAGTTTTATTTTTCATGTTTGTAAAATTAATGATGTAAAAGGGTCTGCAAGTCCAAGTGCACCCAAAAGAAAAAATGTTAGGACTATAGTGTGGGTAGGTAGCTATATGGGAGAATGTTACTGCTGATTTGTTGTCTTCATAGTTTTTGGCAGCTAATCAAAGAAGAAGGGATGCGCCTAGCAGCAGGCATCTGGCCTACACCAAGAGATCATTTTCTGAATTCTTGACTCCTTCAAGAAGAAGCCATCCCCATGTGGAGCCACTGTTAGCCCCCCCATAAATTTTTGACAAGCAAAACAGGGGGCTAAAATTGTTTTTGAGCCTTCAAGGAATGCATTTCCTCTGAAAGCACAGTCTCCTTGAAGACTCCATGTGTCTTTTATCCTTTGATAAAACCCCCTCTGCTGATTTCCCTCATAAAGCCTCTCTGTTTGTGAAGAAATGCCCAAAAGGCCCCTTTTTCCCTCTTATTTCACCCCCACTTAGCCTCTTTTTATTCCCCCCATTGCCTCCCCTTCTTTTCCCCTTTTACCCTCTTAACCTCCCAAAATCCCCTTAAAACTCTATCCTTACCCTTTGTTTAGCCATTTTCCCCTTTCTTCTGATCAAAATCGCATTGTAAATCGTGTTAAAACAAAATGTGCGATTTCTGAACCACTTCCCCAACCATACCCATTGGGCTTTATTATAAGACTTTATATTATAAAGTCCACCCCTTAACCACTTCCCCTTTTTCCATCCCCATTTCACATATTATTGAACTTTATTATAAAGTTCCGTGTTATATATTAACCCCCGCCGCGTGCCAATCGCAGTCGTCGTTGTATCGCAATCGCAACACTTTTGTTTTGACCCCTGATCGGTTCATCGCAAGTTATTTGTGACGTGATTAATCTGGTCTGTACTAGACCAAACATTTCACATGCAGTGGGAGTATTTATCACGTTTATGTCAAAACTAGGGAAGGAGCATTGGATAGCAGTGAAGCGAGTTTTCAGATATTTTCATGGCACCAGTGATTATGGTTTATGCTACCAGGGAAGACTAGGATTGGACAAAGTTTTGGATATCCATGGTTTTGTTGATGTAGACTGGGCTGGAGATCTGGACCAAAGAAGATCTACAAGTGGGTATGTGTTTAGCCTATTTGGAGGTGCAGTCAGTTGGATGAGTAAAAGACAGTCTGTAGTGGTTCTTTCAATTAGAGAGGCAGAATACATGGCAGCCACTCATGTAAGCAAGGAAGAAATTTGGTTGTAGAGATTTTGTTCAAGTATGGGGTTGGTGCAGTGAGCTATAAGGATAGACTGTGATAGCCAAGTGCAATTTTCTTGGCTAAGAACCATGCTTATCATTCAAAGACAAAGCACATTGTTGTTCAATATCACTTTGTGAGAGATATGGTTGAGGATAAAAGGGTGTTGTTGGTAAAGGTGGACTTTGAAGAATGTTGCAGATGCATTGACGAAGTTTGTGAGAACTTAGAAGTTCTCTTGGTGTAGAGAAACAACAGGTGTTGCAAATCTGGACTAATGACTAAGCTCTGTTGTGGCCCCCTACGGAAAGAAAACAACAAGTGGGAGAATGTTGGGTATGTGTGATATTATTTCCATGAATATTCATATGGGGGGGGGGGTGGCGATAGCCCTCCCTGTGCATTATTCCGAGTGCAGCAAGGGGATCACAGGGGGGCCGACAACCCCCCCCCCCCCCTATTTAGGGCAACGCCCTGGGAAAAAAAAATTGGACCCTATTTTTTCGATGGGTGGACCCGCCCATGGTTTTGTGCATGAGTTTGCACATGGTTTTGGGGCATGATGGTTTTTGGCCCCTGATATTTTGTAAATCTGGTCAAGGGAACTACGATTATATTATAATCCATGGTTAATAGATTGGGGTTTATGAATGCTTTGGCATGTATATATATGTGTTGTAACACTAAAATGAGTATAATGAAAAATCAAGTTGGTAGTCCCGATTTGGGATCCAGGGGAAAATCTATGTGTGTATCTGATTTATGTTATATGTTCTCGATATTGTTTATTTTCTATTTTTAAGATTTGTTTGCAGATCATTTATGTACAGGGTTAAAACCAACAACTATAAGTAACAATGACAAATTCTTAACATTTGATGAGCTCGTTGGAAAGTGAATTCAAGAAGAAATCGGGATGATAGCTAGAGGAAGGATTCAAAATCATGAAGAAGGAGATCCCTTTGCATTTTCCACTCAAGATAAGAAGAAGAAAGGAAGAGGAAGACCCAATTGTAATATTAGAAAGTCTTCTCCCGAATCCAAGGACTCCAAGAGAAGGTATAAAACATACAAACCTCAAGTTTAATGCTTCAAATTCCACTAGCATGGTCACTATGCCATATATTTTTTAGAAAAGAGAGATGCTCCAAGGTCCAACTACAACAACAATCATGGCTTCAAAAACACCAAGTTTAATGATAGAAGAAGAGGTGATGATAAAATATCAAGAGACGATGAAATAAGAAGAGATGCTCCTGATGATTATGAAGAAGGTTATCGTCCTCAATAGATATAAAGAAACTCAATGTATAGAAATAATGTAGTTTCTACTCAATATGAATATATTCTTATTTCTGCTCTTTCTAGTTCTTCTCCCTTGGATTTGTGTGATAGTTGGTTGGTAGATAGTGGGACCTCTAGAAGTTTCTCAAGGTATCATGAAGTCCTCTCAAACCTAGTTGAGAGGAATACTAATCTGAAGGTCATTCTTGGGGAAAACTCTACTTATCCTATGAAGGGTTTTGGTTCTGTCAAATTTCATTTGGATTATGGGGAAACGATACTTCTTCATGATGTTATGTATGTTCTGGGATTGAAGGATAACTTTGTATCTATATCTACCTTGGAATACAAAGGGATGAGAGTTTCCTTTATAATAGGAAAGGTCCTCACTTTGCCTATGAAATATCGCATGAGAGATGGATTCACCTTGGGCTCTAGAATTGAAGGACTCGATAGATTTAATAGAAGACCATTGCGATCAATCCTACATGATAGAAATCGTCAAAGTGAGATATGGCACCAGATATTTTCTCATATTCATTATGAAGCATTTTCCAAAGTAAGGAGAATGGTTTATGTAATGCTCGAAGTTCAAACTAAGCATGGAGGGGTATGTCTAGGATGTGCCAGTGGAAAAAAGTTGAGGGACAATTCCCTTCTAGAAAAATAAAGACCAATGATATTCTACAACTCATTCATTCTGACCTATGTGGTCCCACGCCAGTAAAATATCTTGGTGGATATCTACATTACATAAACTTTGTGGATGATTTCTCTTGGAAAACACGGATATTCTACTTGAAGCACAAGGATGAAGCATTTGATATGTTCCAGGATTTGAAGGTTCTATGGAAAATCAAACAAGGAAAAGGATCAATGATATATACTTATGCATGAATGTAATAAAATATATAAATACACATAAACACAGAGATGCAAGAGAAATAATACTTCATTCCATTAATATCACATAACTAAAATATGCTTGCAGACATAATGGAAATAAACTAACTAGGGCACTGGTAGCTTATCTCTCAGAAGAGATTTGGTTGCTACAGGCCTCTGAACTGTGTTACAATGAGGCTCAAGGGAATTTTATTATTCAACAACATGGGAAAACCCTAGGCATCCAAAAAACTAACCCTAGGAGATGAAGCGCCAAAACTATGGGACCTATTTGGGTAAATTGGTACATCAACTTCTCAGGGACGTAAATTTGGCATACGATCTTCGTTTGATGTGCACAATACCTCATTAGAAAAATATATCCAAGGAATAAAAATTTTGAGTGACAAAAATCAGCCATTTTGGTCCCATATTTCCCAAAAAAAATCGTTTAGGGCCTCAAAACAGCTTTGAAAGTTCAAGGCCCGAAAAATTGCCAAAAATAGTAAATTGTGCTACAATTAAGGAAACTGAAAAAAACTGAAAGAAACAATGGTGGGGCCCCAAAATATCCACCTGGATCATTCCTTACCCCTTAGGAAGGAATGGTCCCCATTTTGTTGAGTTCCTCCATGATATGAGGAAACTTTTGATAAACTTGGTCCCTGGTGAGCCACTTGCCTTGGTGCAGGAGTTGGCCAGCTTTGACAACTTGATACAGTTGGATATTTTGGTGATTTTTCTTGATTTTTGTGTCCATGATACAATCTGTGGTGGCCTGTTCCATGCATTCTGGGTTTAACTCTGTCAATGTGAGTTGTTCTGCCATGTTAGAGGTGTCCAATAGAGGTGGAAAGTGGGGCTAAAGGCGATCCACATTGAACACTAGGTGTAGACCAAGCCTATGGTGGAATACTCAACATGAAGGAATTATCCCCTAGAACCTTGGTGATGTTATATGGCCCATATTAGAGTGGGAAAAGCTTGCAGTGGGGTCCAGTGAGGCACTCCTTCTGCAAATGTAGCCACACTTTGTCACCCACCTAGAAGTTGTGTGGCACCCGATATTGATCATGTCACTGCTTGTACTTGGCATTAACTTTGTCTAATATTTCATGAACCTATTGCTGAATCTGCTGAATGTGCTCAATGAATTTTTTCTCCTTGTCAGCTTCAGACTAGACATGAGCTGAATCGGCCTGAGTAGCTGCAAATGGCATGGCTACATCAATGGGACATAGTGGCTCGAATCCCAAGCCCACCTGAAAGGGGCTGTGTCCAGTTGAGTTGTGGAGAGGCCAGTTATAGCTATGTTTTACATAGGGGAGACTCTCATCCCATGTGTGTGGATGATTTGAGTTGTACGTGTGAATAATGTGTATGATCATCCTGTTGATGACCTCTGTCTGACCATCAATTTTGGGATGGAAAGTTGTGGACTTGGTGAACTTCGTGAACTTGGTGTCCAACATTGACCAGAGGTTGGACCAAAATGTACTGAGGAACCTGCTATCCCAATATGAGATGACAGACTGTGGGATCCCAAAATGTACCCACACTCATTCAAAGAAAAGTTTAACAGTGGTTTCTGTTGTTATATTCTTCTTACAGGCCACCATAATGTCCATCTTCGAGAATCTGTCGACGACCACGAAAACAGAGTCATTGCCATTCTTAGTAGAAGGAACACCCGACTTGTAATCCATGGAGATGGATTCCCAAGGTCATGTAGGGGTAGGTAGCGGATTATAAAGGCCTTACTTCTTGATGGTCGGTTTGGAAATGGTGTAGGTAGTGCAGGATCTGATGTACTTCCCCACATCCAGTCGAAGGTTCAACCAATAGAAATACTTATGTAGTACTACCACTATTTTCTTTACACCGAAATTCCTAGCAACCCAACTGTAGTGCACTTCCCAAATAATCTTGGCACGCTCGCTTGAAGGAACACAAATGTGTCCCAGGTGATGTAGCAGTGCATCCTGGAGGTGAAAATTTGGAACTTGCTTACCCTCCAAGAGCTTCTTGTTTGTGTGGTCGAATTCTGGATTTCTCTTGTAGAGAAGCAACGAATCAAAAGTATCATGCCCATAAGAGTTTTTCACGGTGTTTATTACCATGATTGGCGGTCGACTGAGGCACTGTGCAACATTGTTGGTGCTTCCCTTCTTGTATTTGATGTTCAAATTAAACTGTTGCAGATATGTGGACCACTTCTGATGGCGACCGTTCTGCAACTTCCCTTGTGTCTGTATGAACTATAGGGGTCGGTGTTATGTGTGGAAGACCATTTCCTTCCCCAAAATGTAATGCTTCCATTGTCGGAAAGCCTGCAAAATGGAATACATCACTTTACCATAAGTGGGATACTTCTGGACTGTGTCGGATAGTATCTCACTATGATATGACACTGGATGCTACTTTTGAGTAAGAACTGCCCAAATATCATAGTTTGAGGCATCTGTCTTGATCTCAAATGGTTGTTTGAAGTTTGGTAATGTGAGCATTGGGGTAGATCGGAGGCGATATTTCAGCTCTACGAACGCCTTTTGTTGAGATTCAGACCGAAATAATTTTTCTTTCGCTCCTCCCTTTGTGACTTGGCTCAAGGGCCTAGTGATATGAGAGAATCCCAACATGAACCTACAGTAGAAATTTCCAAGACCCAGAAAGATGCAGAGCTCTGTTAGAGTGGTTGGGGCTGGCCAATCCCGAATGACTTGGATCTTGGCTAGATCCACATGCACTCCCCGCTCATCAATAATGTATCCCAAATACTGAACCTAGGTCATGAAAAAAGTTCACTTCTCCAAATTACCACACAAATTGTGTTGTCGCAGTGTTTGGAGGACCTATTGGATGTGGTGGAGGTGCTTTTCCCAAGTCTGGCTGAAGATCAAGATGTCATCCAAGTACAATACTAAAAATGAGTTAGTGAATGGCCACAAGATGTCATCCATCATCCTTGTGAAGGTTGTGGGGCATTCGTTAACCCAAAAGGCATGACCAACCATTTGAAAAGTCCCTCCTTAGATTTGAAGGTAGTCTTCCACGCATCAAAGGGTTTGATTGGTACTTGTCAATACCCAGACTTCAAGTCGATCTTGCTGAAATATTTTTTCCCCTTGATTTGGTCCATAAGGTCATCAATCCATGGGATCAGGTACCTATTTCAGACATTGATATTGCTAAGCGCCTGATAGTCAATATAGAGTCTCCAAGTCCCATCCTTCTTCTACACCAACACGATCAGGCTCCCAGAGGGCGATGAACTTGGCCGGATGTGACCTTTCTACAAAAAATCCTGAATCTGCCTCATGATTTTGTCATTCTCCAGATCAGAGCGCCAATATATTGGTCCATTTGGAAGAGACACACCCGGGGTCAGATCGATGGGGTTCTTGACCTGACAGTGCAGAGGCACCCCTACAGGTGAGGTGAAGATGTCCCTGTACTCCTCCATGACCTTTTCCATCTATTGTTGTCGTGCAGAGGAGCTCTATTTGGAGGTTGTTGCCACAGTCTTCTTTTTCCCCTGAGGGTGTATTAACAGGAAAAAAAATTTCTCAGTTTTTTAAATGAGCTTACTAATTTTTTTTGCAGTAACCAAAGAGATGGAGGCAAGCGGTGCTACCTCTGGTACCCTATAAAAAATTATTTCCCAAATTAATAATAACAGAAAGAGGTCGAGACTCATAGAAAACATGTCACTTCCACAAGTATGGTTGGCCTAATAATACATCAAAAACATCAAGAGGAAAAATGTCACATAATACCTCATCTATGAAGGGATTTATGTTGTAGGGAAGGCGACACTCTTGGCTGATGCGGAGATCACGTCCTTGGTGAAGCCACCTGATGGTGTACGGATGCGGATGTGTTGTTATCGACAAGCCCAAATGCTGAACAACCTCTGCGGAAATGACGTTCTTTTGGCTCCCATTGTCGACAATGAACTACAGCGGGGAACCCTTTACCCACATCTAGGAATGGAAGAGGCGCCCCCCCTCCTCTGGATATTCATGGTGGAAACAGTGGCATTGGGATCGGCATCGACAATATTCTTCCCTTTATCACTCCCCTTGTCAGGTTTGGATTCAGACTCGGAGCATGCATTCGATTCAGAAGCCTTCAGCTTGGCCACCAGTGGCTGCTTGGTCTGACACTCACTTGTGTTGTGAGTGGAGCTCTTATGGAACTCACACTACTTTCCCCTATCCTTCTTTGGATTTTCAATGTTGTTCTTTTCTTGCATATTTGGAAAGTTATCCTAGGCTTCCCTAGCTTGTATTTGTCATTTTTTCTGCGGTTTGGGGGCTCATTTCCCTTGCTTGTGATTCGTAGATATAAATTCTCGCTTCTTCTATTTGAACTTCTGCTCAATCTTGGCGGCATACTGATATGTTGTGCCAAGCGAGGATATGTCGAGGAAATCCATTTCCTCCTGAATGTATCTATTCAGAAAATTGTGATACTTCAGCACCAAATTTTTCTCTAAATCTTTGATACCCAAGTTTGTGCGTAGGGTATGGAACAGATTCATCAACTCATGCACATCTTGGTCCCTTTGTTGTCGCAACATAGTCCATTGTATGTACGTGTCCTCATATCTCCCCATGGGATAATATTGTTCCTTGATGGCGTCCCAAAAATAATTCCAAGTGGGTGTGGCTGAAAATTAAGAGAGTTCCATCTCTTACTTTTTCTCACAGTAGGTTTCCCACAAGTCCTTGACATGGAGGGCGACTTGACTTTGAGGAGTGAAAAAGTAATCTTTTCCTGGTTGGAAAATTCATGAACCGAGAAATACCCTTCTAATATATTCAACCATATATCTACGACGTTTGCATCTATTTGGCCCTCAAATATGGGAATGTCAAAGTTTACTTGTACCTTAAAAGGAGTTGCGCCTCCAGAGTGGCTATTGGATGTAGATGCACTGTCAGTGGGAAGTCGTTGAAGGATTTGGGAAAATTTATCCATCATCGCATTCATTTTTTTCTCGAGGGCCTCCTCATGCAATAGTTTGATAAGATATCCTGCACCCTCGTCTTTCTTTTCATCCCCCATGGGCGGTTGTCGGGGTTTGCAAGGCTGATCTTGAAAAGGTTCAACCATCAAGCCCTAACTCCTTATACCCCAACCTCATTGGGGATATGAAAAGAAGGATAAAAAAAGAGAAGAAAGGTCTAATACCACAGATCTGGACTTATGCAGGAACGCAATAAAATACAAAAATACACATAAACGCAGAGATGCAATAGAAATAAGACTTCATTTCATTAATACAACATAACTAAAATATTGTTACAAACAGAATGGAAATAAACTAGCTAGGGTGTTGGTAGCTTATCTCTGAAAATATATGTGGCGGCTACAGGTCTCTGAACTATGTTAAAATGAGGCTCAATGGCCTTTTTATTAATCAACAACATGAGAAAACCCTAAGCATCCAAAAACCTAACCCTAGGAGATGAAGCGCCAAAACTATGGGTCCCGTTTGGGTAAATTGGTAGATCAACTTCCTTGTGATGTAACTTTGGCATATGATCTCCGTTTGACATACATAATACCTCATTAGAAATATATATCCGAGGAATA
Organism: Pinus albicaulis; assembly: GCA_034641835.2. NCBI lineage: Eukaryota > Viridiplantae > Streptophyta > Pinopsida > Pinales > Pinaceae > Pinus > Pinus albicaulis. Next base: position 1,250,927,663 of record CM076583.1, read on the forward strand.
CAACTTTTGAGTGACCAACATTAGTTAAAGACCCATGTTGATCCTATATTTCCAAAAAAACGTTGTTCAGGGCCTCAAAAAAACTCCAGAAGTTCAGGACCCGAAAAACTCCCAAAAATAGTAAATTGTGCTACAATTAAGGAAATTGAAAAAAATAAAAGAAACAATGGTCGGGCCCCAAGTGGAATAGGCAGGTGGCCACCAATATCCACTTCGATAAATCAAGGTCTACATATCTGATAATGGTGGATAATTATTTCTAATGAGTTCGTCGACTTTTGTAAGAAGGTTGGACTCAAGAAGGAGACTATTGTACCTTATATTCTCGACCATAATAATGTGGCTAAAAGAAAGAACATGGCTGTTGTTCTGGCTCATTTTCATTTACCTTTGAAATATTTTTCAAAACACAAAAAAAGAATATATGATAGAAAATGTAAACTTTTTTGTGTCATAGAAGAATTTTGATTTATATATTGGTACATTAACATTACGTGATGAGATGTGAAGGTGGGTCGAGTTAGGCACATTCACGTGTAGAACAGTTCAAGAGCCAAACCGATGGGCACGCTCAGAACATTGAACACCGAATAGGGTCGAGTTGGGCTCATTCGCAAGCTCAGGAGGGACTAGCATGGCAGAACACCAAATAAGCTCAGGAGGGTTACACTGTGGAGCAAACAAACTAATTTCCCAAAGGCAGAGAAAGGGCACATTTTCATTAAACACTTAAGAGTTTTGGAGGATGCACAAAGGGAAAAACGGATGGTCGGGATCAAAACACAGAACTGGAGCGAAGAGATAGACGACAGAGATTAACTCACAAACCGCAAATCGCAAGTTTCAAAGGATAGGCGCAAGAGGTAAGTGATAAAGTCATCGAAGTACGACGTGTGATGTCAGGTGGGACCCGATCGCGTAGCGTACATCGCAGGTTTTAAAATATAAGTGTTAAGGAAAAGGTTAAAGTCAGCAAAATGCGAAGTGCAAGGTGGAAAGATGATGTGGAAGACGACGTGGCCCTAGCTCGCATACCGCACAATGCAAGTTTTAAAAGTTAAGGGCGAAGGGTAAGTGTTATAATTGTCGAAGTCCGATGTGCAATAAGGTGGGGCCTGATCACAAATCACGAATTGCAAGTTTTAAAGGATCACAGCGGGAGGTAAGTTATAAGGTCACCAAAGTGCGATGTGCGATGCCAGGTGGGACCCGATCGCATAGCGCACATCACAAGTTTTAAAAGATAAACAATAAGGAAATGTTAAAGACGACGAAATGCGAAGTGTGATGTTGGCACGGATGAAATGTGGTTCCAAGATGAAATCTAAAGGATTTCAAGTCTAGGCTTATGCTATTATGCGCCATTTTATGAAGAAATAGGCAGAACGCGCCAGAAAAACTCGGGTAAGTGATTCGACACACATCAAAGGAGAAGAGGCAGATTCGGGTAGCAAGTGATATGATTGACAACGTTTGAAGCACAGGGGGATAGGTAGAGTCGGGCAGAAGAGTGTATAGTAGCCCTATTGGGAGCATGACGCTGGGTCAAGTCGGGCATTAAGGCATCATTACACAGCTATGCAACTGCTACATCATAACCAAAAAGGACACCTCGGAACTTAGGGAGGACGCATCAGCGACATCAGATTCAACAAAATGAACAATATTTCCAGTTTTAATTTGTTTTCTCAAGTATGATTGCAGAAGTAATATTAACAGTTTAGGTAGTCGAATAGTTTCAAGAAGTTCAAGGGTTATGAACCACTATGATTTATTTAAGTAGATAGAAATAAATAAAAGGGGTTCCAAGTTTTGGACCTCTGGAGGATTTTTAATTTGGGACTAAATTTTCTGAGAAATAAGTGAAAGAAGATCAAGTTTCTTGCAGCTATTGATGTTGATATGTATTTCCAGTTTCGCTCTGTGTTTATTCCTCTTTGAATGAAGTGAAGTAATGTAGCAGCCGGTCTCTTAATTATATCTGTGAGTAACAGTTAAACAACCTTAATTTTTTCTCCTTCACCTCATCTCTTCTTTATTCACAAAATCCTTATGAAACTTTAAAGTAATTGATTATGTGTTTGCAACATATTATTTCAAGTTTCCTCTCTCTCCATGAATTTCCTCTGAAACTTAAAAGTGATAGATTTTGTTTCTCAACATATCACTTCAAGTTACCTTTACAGTTCTTCTTTTCATTTCATTCGAATATCAACAATTTATGGCATTGTGAAGGCTTTCACTATATCAAATTATTGATTGTATTAAATAATTAGATTCCAAAGGTGTTAAGCAGAGGCCATTTGATATTATAATTGTGACATACATTTACAAAATGTCTTAAGCACTGATTCCTTACCACATCCAAGGGATTGTTTCTTGAGATACAACATTTTCTGGCGCCATTGCTGGGGACAAAGAAACAAATTTTATTTTCCCTGGGTTTTTCACATTATTTCCTCTGGTTGTTCAGTGAGGAGGAAATATTCGGTTTTGTTTGTTATTTTCAAAATTCTAGCTTTCAAAAGACCTCACACGGGTCAGATACCTCACAGTAGATAGTCCCTGCTTTTCCAGATCCAGAAAGATTGGTTTCTAAAAAGGCTCAGAAACCTGAAACTCCTTCAATACCTGATCCTGCATTGCCTGCTCCTGGCATCAGTTCTAATAACCCTTTGTTTGAAGATATTTCCAAGGAACTCCGTTTCTGGGAACAAGATACTCATTCCACACCTATTTATTTTCAAGAACCTCAGTTATGTCTCTTTTACCTCCACTCAAGCTCAACCAAATATAGTTGCTGGTCCCTCAGCTATTTTCCATCAACCCACCCCCATATCATTTTTGCCTCCACCTTCATTCACTTTCACAGCAGGTTCATCAACCTCAAACACCCAAGGAGCAGTTAACCAAGTTGTTAATATGGCAGCACCATCTTTCTTAATGGATAGATATGCACCACTAAATCTTCTGCAACCAATGAATTCCATGCTTCAACAATACCTAAAATTACTTCCTCGTTTCACTGGAGAAGATGAAGTAATTGCAGAACAACATTTACCCTTGTTTTTCACTTTTGCTAAGAATTTAAATGTAGAACATCTTGATGTTGTGATGAGACTATTTGTGCAAACTCTAAGTGGAGAGGCTAGGAAATGGTTCAAAGGTCTACCAAATGATTCCATAAATGACCAGGAAGAGTTAGAAACTCAATTCACTCAGAGATGGGGAGAGAAGAGAGATCATGGTTAATCATTGACAGAGTTTAATGCAATTAAAAGAAAGCCCAATGAGAACATTTTTTATTTTTTAAAAATATTCAACAAATTGTACAATAGTTTACCTATAGAGATGAAGCCCCTCACCCTCTCAGTAGGAGCAAAGGTAGTTTTTGTTGGGGATTTTGAAGCTGATTTTAGATTTACATTGAGAGAGAAAAGAGCCCCTACTCTTGAGAAGATATAGACATATGATTTAGAGATTAAAGCTAATATGACTGCAGCTGGAAAGGTGAAAGGGAAACAACCAGTCCAAGAGAAGGGGAAGGAAAAAGAAGAATCATCACAAGATCTAAGAATTGAAGATATGACAAAGGTGATAAAAAATCTGACAAATAAGCTAGCTAAGATGGAATTGGAAAATAAAAACTCCCAAAGACAAGTACAAAAAAACTGAGGGGGGTTTAACCCTCAATTCAGAAGACATCCCCTGCAAATATTTCAGAGGGAAAGAAGAGATCAAGACCAGGTTAAAGCTCCATTGTATATAGAAGCAGCACCCAGAGAGCCAACAGAAGATGACCAAAGGGAGGCCAAGGATCAAGTATCTTCTATGTATGCAATAGAAGAGGATGAAGAGGAAAATTGTGAGGGAGAATATGTTGAAGTTGAAGTTTCTTTTGATCAAGATGAAATGGATGAATACTATAGGCAATTCACAGATTTCATGCAAGCTGAGTTACATAAAAATTATGATTTGAGGTCTAGAAAGAGATATAGAGTGTAGGATAATGAAGGTGAACAAGAACGTTCCATTCCACCTCCAATGGCGACTCCACTATAAAAGGACCCTACGAAACAGGTTAGTAATAAGAAACAACCTGCAAATTCACTTAATAGAAAAAATGTGCAACAGGGTGAATCTTCCCAGAACAAATCAATTGACACTAATATCTTGGAGAGAGTTGTTCCTGTACCCGAACAAGCAACAAATTCTAGAAAGAGTGAAGAAGAACCTGAAAAGAAAGTTAAGCAAACTCATGCTTTCAATTTGAAAAAACAGTTGGAGAAGGTCAAAATTCAGGTGCCTCTTCTAGAATTAGCTAAAATACCATCTTACAAGAAAGAAATTTCATAATTTATTAATCTCACACAGGTGGAAGACATAAGTGACACAGTGAACTTACAAGAAGAAAAGCCAGTGGTCACCTTTGGTCCTCATGTAGAAGAAATAGATCCTTCTATTCCACCCTTCTATATTTCTCTATTGCTTCATGATTATACTCTACATAATTGCATGCTGGACTCAGGAGCATACCATAATCTCATGCCATTGTCTGTTATGAAGGAACTTAACTTTCATATTACCAAACCTTATAGGGATCTATAATCATTTGATTCAAAAAGGGTGAAATGTGTTGGGTTAATTAAATATATAGTAGTTTCGTTGGCACAAATCCCAGCAAAGAGTATATTCATGGATGTAGTGGTTACTGACATCCCAGCCAGGTTTGGAATGCTCCTGTCAATATCTTGGGGAGAAAAGTTGGGAGGTGTACTAAAATTATATTTCACTTATGCTATCATTCTGGTTTTAATGGGGAAGAAAGGAGGTTGTACATGGAAACAAGGTTTGTGAAGACTATCTCCAAGAAAGATGCGGGAAATTCCCCCATTTATAGTCAAGAAACAGAAGACCTTTCTTGTTTCATGCTGCAGGAAGATGTAGAATTTGCTGAAGACACAGGGAAGCAGCTCTCTTCAAAAGTTGTAAATAATGATTTGCATGCAAGGAAGATTTGGAAGTGCTACTTTTATGGTGCCTACTCCAAGGAGGGCGCATGTGCTAGATTCTTGCTGATATCACGAGAAGGTAACCTCATGCCTTTCTCTTTTAAACTAGAATTTGGTTCAAGAAGCAATGTGGCTGAGTATGAGGCCTTAATATCAAGCCTTCAAGTTGCTAAACAGATGGGAGTTCAATGTATTTCAATTTTTTGTGACTCTGATTTGATAATAAGGCAAATTAAAAATCATTGTCAAACCAGGCATCCAAGATTGAGATCATATAGGAATGAAGTGTGGGATTTGGTAGAAAACTATTTTGAAGCATTCAATCTTCAGTATATTCCGAGGGAGGAGAATAGATTGGCCAATTATTTAGAAGTTGCAGCCAGCACCTTCAAACCTCCAATAAATCCAAGGTTAAGGTATGAGATTGAAATTAGGCATATACCTTCTATCCCTAATAATGTGAAACATTGGCAAGTGTTTGACGATGATGAACATATAAGTCAGTTCTTGACCATGATTGGAAACTTTTAAGACGCTGAGATAGACCAAGAGGAAGAAAAAACAGAGCAGAAAGTAGAAATAAAAAACCTTAAGTAGTCAATAGGTGAACAAAATATTATCCAATTGAAAGATAATGTGCTCCCCAGCGTGTTGGTTCCCCTTGAAAGATTATTTGATGCTAATGATGCTGATGTTAATTCAAAGAAAACACATCAAGAATAAGAGATGGAAGATTGTAATTTGGGAACTCAGCAGGAACCCAAATAGTAAAATTGTTTAAAGGTGTTCCCAAAAACTACTAAGAAAGATACATTGATATTTTAAAGAAATATATGGATGTGTTTTCCTGGTCGTATGAAGACCTGAAAACATATGACAAAATCATTATTCAACATAATATTCCATTGAAGGAATGACTCAAACAACACAGATAGAAGCTCATACATATCAATCCATTGTTGTTAGCTCCAATCGAAAAATAAGTGAAGAAACTATTGCAGGCGAAATAGTCCCTCTCAGATATTCAGACTGGGTTTCTAAACTAGTCCTTGTAAGAAATAAGATTGGAGAGATAAGACTGTGTGTAGACTTTAGGAACTTGAATGGAGCATCTCTAAAAGATAATTATCCTTTGCCGAAAATGTATTATGTATTACAAAAGGTGAGAGGAGCTCATAGGTTGTCTATGGTTGATGGATTTTCTGGGTATAATCAAGTAGCAGTAGAAAAATAAGATCAGAAGAACTCTGCTTTCACTACGCCCTGGGGCACCTTCATGTATGCAAGGATGCCATTTGGCCTTATGAACGCAGGTGAAACATTTCAGAGAGCCATGGACATAGCCTTCAGTGTTTTGAAGTCTCAACCATATGTTATTGTAGAAGCGAAGCTATACTGGAAAGATCCTGCTGGTATTTTTCTGTTATGTTTGACCGAAGGAGAATATATTGAAGTAACCAAACAATATCATGAAAGTATGTGTGGAGGACATTATATCTGGAAGTTCACTGCTCATAAAATTCTTAATTCAAGCTTCTATTACCCAACCCTATTTGTAGATGTTTATAGACTGGTTAGAAGTTCTCATAAGTGTTAGCTATTTTCTAAAAAGAAAAAACTTGCTCCATTACCTCTCATCGTAGTGTTTATTGAAGAACCTTTCAGGCAACGGGGATTGGATTTTATTGGAGAGATAAATTCGCCATCTGTTGGGTGCAAGAATTACACTTAAGCAAACTCCTCAACACTTAATTTGTCAACCTGGGGGATCTGTAAACTTAGAGATGAAGCACAAGAAATGCCAGAGATGGTATGAATCTTCCTAATGCAAATACCTACTTTCTTTAAAGGAAAGATTGCATAATCAAATCAAAAGAGAAGAATGCAACTTGAACCATCAAAAATAATCTAAGAATGGAACGAGGAAGTATGCATTTGCAAGAGAGAAATAAAGATAAAAGGAAATCACTCCCACTAATGGTTGTTTAATCTACTGAGTGTGTGTTTTCTCTTAGCAGAGACACTTTAGCAGTCTTGTTAGATGGGCCCTTAAACCTGCTTCCTTAGAGATTTCCTTCTTGCATTAATCTGTCCTGCACTAGTGTAGGATCATAGATTTATGTAGAAGGTATAAATAGTGTCTTTACTGAAGGCTTTTTTTACTTCATGCAAGGGCTCAAACTTTTCAAGATTCAGAGCACTCAGATCTTGTGGCAAGAAACTGGTTCTTGCACCAAATAAGAGCTTCCTGCACTTAGCATTTAATCCTTAAAATGAGTGTTCAATTATTTCAATTGCTAGTTTTCTATCGAATCAAATTGCACACATAAAAGTGAATGTTTCTGATCTTAACAAAATTCATAAATAAAGAAACAATCATTTATTCTGTCATAAGAATTTAAAGAAAGAAAGAAGATTGCGGAAAGTAGTCTAAGAAATCTTGCTGCATCACACCAACGTGCACTGGTGCAAGTTCATTTCTCCTGCTTGGACCAAGCGAAAAAATCGATTAAACAGAATTGCAGGAAAAGGAAATATCATGCCAATGTGCACTGGTGCAGGTTTGTTTCTCCTGCTTGTACCAGGCTGAGGAAAACCAATCTGAAATCAAGTGCAGGAAAGTAAATTGCAGGGAAAGAAAATGTATCTACTTCACACAATGGATCCGTTTTCACTCAGACAGGAATACATGTGCTGAAAGTTAAATCACACCTTAACAATATAAACACAAATTATAAGAAACGGAAAATGGGGTAAACGTGCTGGGTTGGCTGGGCCCTAGCCAACCAACGCGTTTCCCTTTTAAGTTAAAACGTTGCTCAGTAAACTAGTCAATTTGTCAGCTTAAAGACAGAAACACAATTTCTAAAACATGAGGCGGAGCTCCCTTTTTATTAATTCATTGAGGCGAATACATGCGTTAATACAATGTCCAGCCCAGATTCGGGCAATAACAAAACAACCTGTTACTGCCTATCAAACTTCGCTCTAAAAACTCTACTCAAAAATTCTCCTCCTAGTCCTATTTACATTTTACATTATATAGGCCCTTGGCCAAAGGCCAAAATAGGTCCTTTAACTGATTACATAACAAAATGCAGAATTTAGTTTCGGCTTTCAAAATAAGACGATCTTGCAAAATTGGCCATAGCTAACCAGCTTTTGCCCTTCACGGATTGGTCTCGACTGCCTTTGAATCACTTTGCTGTCGTGGCTGAAGCGACTCAAGACAAGGCGGTGATCGAGGAGGTTTGGATCTGTTGCGAAGATCTGTTGTGCTGGCAATGGTGCAAGATCTGATCCTGCACTCAGATCAGTGGCCACGGTAAGCACTCTAACTATCAAATAACCATTGGAGATATCATTAAGTTACAAAAGTGATTTAAAATTAAGAAATCATGTAATATATATTTAATTAATGCTAAATTGAATTAAAACATGAAGAATAAAGGTTTATACGAAATATGCCACCGTGCTTGGACTGGTGCAAGATGAGGGTACATAAAGGAGGTGAAACATAGGTAAATGGTTATGATTTAGGAAGGAGAAAATGGTAAAAAGAGAGAAAATTAGGGGGCTAACACCATCAAGAGGACAATTCAAGTGGATTATGACTGCCACTGATTATTTTACAAAATGGGTTGAAGTAATACCCATTAAGAAGGTGAATGACCAAGTGGTGATGAAGTTTCTAGAGGAAATTTTTTTTAGCATATTCAGATGTCCATTCAAAATTGTGACTTATAATACTCATGTATTCAACTCTACTCGTTTCATTAATTTTTGTCAAACATATAATGTGATTTTATCACATTCCACAACGTATCATCCCCAAGGGAATGGATTGGCAGAGTCTTCAAATAAGACATTGGTTAGAATCTTGAAGAAGACAATCACAGAGAATCAGAAGGATTGGGATATGAAGTTGAAGTTTTCCCTCTGGGCAGTTCGGGTCACTACCAAGAGATCTATTGGGAAGTCTCCTTATGAACTGGTTTATGGAACTCAAGCACTATTTCCTACTCAGCTGGCCAAACCATTGATTTCTTTCCTTCAAGAAGCTCAGGAAGAACTGAATGCTCTAGTAAGAAGATTGAACAAAATAATTGAATCAAGTGAAAACAGAAACAAAGTCAGGGATTACTTGATTACTTATCAGGAAAAGATGAAGTCTATATTTGACAAAAAAGCAAAAGAAGTTCTCTTTCAAGTAGGAGATTTGGTGCTAAGATGGGACACCAGACAAGAAGAAAAGGGGAAGCATGGTAAATTTGACACTCTTTGGTATAGTCCATACAATATCTCTGAGGCAAGGTCAAATAACACATTCATTTTGGAAGATCTAGATGGAGAGACAATACAACTGCCTGTGAACGGGCAGTATCTAAAGCATTATTTCCAGCATTAAAAATCAGCATTCCACCACTGTAAATACCATATTTCTCATTGTTCATACACCAAGAAATATTTGACTCGATGCCCAATGGATAAGGCGCTAATTTGCGGTTCTTAGCGCTTCCGTGGAAAAAAGCACTATCCCCAAGTGGAGCAAGATGTTGTGGCTCATTTGCATTACCTTTGAAATATTTTTCAAAACACCAAAAAAGCATATATGATAGAAAATGTAAAATTTTGTGTGTCATAGAAGAATTTTGATTTATATATTGGCACATTAACATTATGTGATTAGATGTGAAGGTGGCTTGATTCGGGCTCATTCACGTGTAGAAAAGTTCAAGAGTCGGACCGATGGGCATGCTCAGAACATTGCATGCCAAATAGGGTCGAGTTGGGCTCATTCGCAAGCTCATGAGGGACCAACATGATAGAACACCGGATAAGCTCAGGAGGGTTACATTGTGGAGAAAAAAAACTAATTTCCCAAAGGCGGAGAAAGGGCGTATTTCCCTTAAACACTTAAGAATTTTGGAGGAGGCGCAAAGGGAAAAATGGATGGTCGGGATCAAAGCGAAGAACTAGAGCGGAGAGATAGACGGTGGAGATTAAATTGCAAACCGAAAATCGTAAGTTTCAAAGAATAGGCACAGGAGGTAAGTGATAAAGTATCTGAAGTGCGATGTGCGATGCCAGGTGGGACTCGATCGCATAGCGCACATTACAGGTTTTAAAAGATAAGTGTTAAGGAAAAGGTTAAAGTTAGCGAAATGCAATGTGAAAAGTGACAAGCTGACGTGGCACACGACATGGCCATGGCCCGCATACCACACAACGCAAGTTTTAAAAGTTAAGGGCGAAGGGAAGTGTTATAATTTCCGAAGTGCGATGTGGGATGCAGTGGGGCCTTATCGCAAATCTTGAATTGCAAGTTTTAAAGGATCACCACAGGAAGTAAGTGATAAGGTCGCCGAAGTGTGATGTGCGATGCCAGGTGGGACCCGATCGCATAGCACACATCACGAGTTTTAAAAGATAAACGCTAAGGAATAGTTAAAGACGATGAAATGCGAAGTGTGATATTGGCACGAATGTGATGTGGTTCCCAGATGAAATCTAAAGGATTTAAAGTTTGAGCTCATGCAGTTATGCCATTTTATGAAGAAAAAGGCAGAACGCGATAGAAAAACTCGGGTAAGTGACCTGACGCAGATCAAAGGGGAAGAGGCAGAGTCAGGTAGCAGGTGATATGATTGACAACGTTTGAAGCATAGGGGGATAGGTAGAGTCGGGTAGAAGAGCGTATAGCGGCACTATTGGGAGCATGACAGCTGGGTCAAGTCAGGCACTGAGGCATCGTTGAAGAGCTATCTAGCCACTGCATCATAACCAGAAAGGACACCTCGCCACTTCGGGAGGGCGCATCAACAACATCAGATTCATCAAAATGAACAATACTTCCAGTTTTAATTTGTTTTCTCAAGTATGATTGCAAAAGTAATATTAACAGTTTAGGTATTCAAATAGTTTCAAGAAGTTCAGGAGTTACAAGCCATTGTGATGTATTTAAGTAGATAGAAATAAAAAAAGGGGTTCCGAGTTTTGGACCTCTAGAGTATTGTTAATTTGGTACTAAATTTTCTGAGAATTAAATGAAAGACGATCAATTTTCCTGCAACTGTTGATGTTGATATGTCTTTCCGGTTTCGCTCTGTGTTTATTTCTCTTTGAATGAAGTGAAGTAATGTAGTAGTTGATCTCTTAATTACATCTATGAGTAAGAGTTAAACAAATTTAATTTGCGCTCCTTCACCTCATCTCTTCTTTCTTCACAAAATCCCGATGAAACTTTAAAGTAATAAATTCTGTGTTTTCATAATATTATTTCGAGTTTCCTCTCTCTCCATGAATTTCCTCTGAAACTTGAAATTGATAGATCCTTTTTCTCAGCATATCACTTCAAGTTTCCTTTACATTTCTTCTTTTTATTTCATTCAGATATCAACAGTTTATGACATTGTGAAGGATTTCATTATATCAGATTATTGAATGTATTAAATAATTAGGTTCCAAAGGTGTTAAGCAGAGGCCATTTGATATTATAATTGTGACATGCATTTACAAAATGTATTAAGCATTGATTCCTTACCACAGCCAAGGGATTGTTTCTTGAGATACAAAAACCATCATGGAAGTTGCTTGGGCCATGTTGCATGATGAAAATGTGTTGAAGTTCCTTTGGGGAGAATCCACTAATACACCAGTCTATGTTCAAAACATGACTCCTCTTTAAAATCTGCGTGACAAGACTCCTGAAGAAGTGTTCACAGGTATCAAGCCTAATGTAGGTAATTTAATGATCTTTGGCTACCCCATGTACTTTCATATGATAATTATAAATATTTTAGTATATATTTTCCTGGTCAGAAGAATATCGAGTTTAGCAGGGATGTGACTTTCAATGAAGATGTTGCCCTTGGAAAAGCAAGGTATATTCCTCCTCCTCCTCCTATTTAGAAGAAGGATGATGACATGGACATTCTAGAAGGTCCTTCTATGCCTGAGATGGAAAAAGATATTGTTGATGATCTCATGGATCATATGGAACCCTTGGATCCTCCTCCATGTGATCCCCTTACCAAGAAGATACCAATTTGGCTTTGTGATATATTACAAAATGTTGAATGACATGTCTCTACGAGAGGAACCTTTAGAGAAAGCAATAAGCCATGTCAATACCAAGGATATTTTGTGGCTATGAGAAACATCATACAAGTTGAACCACACACCTTTGAAGAAGCAATGAAATATAAGGTTTTGAATGGTGTTATGGTCGAAAAGTATGAGTCTATTATGAAGAATTGTGTTCAGGAAGTGGTTCTGAGACCTAATGGAAAGTATTTCGTGACTTCGAAATGGATATACAAGGTCAAACATGGAGTTGATGGTAGTATTGATAAATACAAAGAGAGGTTTGTTGTTAGAGGTTTCTCCCAGAAATAGGGAGAAGATTATGATGATATATTTACACTACTATTCGATCGATTATTTCCCTTGATTCTAGTCAAGGACGGACCCTTCATCAGATGGATATGAAGACTACATTTACTCATGGCATACTATAGGAAGAATTATATGTTGAGAAACCACAAGGATTTAAAGTACATGACAAAAGGAATCACTTTTTTAGGTTGAAGAAGGAAATTTATGGATTGAAGCAAGCCCCCAGAGCCTGGTATGCATGTATTCATAGCTACCCGAAGAAGCTTAGATTCATGAGAAGTAATTTCGACTTGAACCTCTACTTGAAAGTGATCTAAGGTATGCCTTTGATTTTGGTTTTATATGTTAACAATTTATTCTTGACAAGTAGTGAGCCTCTGAAGTTCGAGTGCAAGAGGGAGCTTGCCTTTGAATTCGAAATGAAAGACCTTGAATTGACGCACTACTTCCTGAGCTTAGAGGTGTGGCAAAGACCCTATGATATTTTCCTTTCTCAAGGAAAATATGTTGTGAAACTGTTGGAGAGATTTGGAATGGTATAATTCAAGTCCTTGGCCACACTGATGAAAATGAACTTCAAGAAACTGTGTGGATAAGTTATTGGACCTGACTTGGTGAATCCCTCTAAGTGTCGACATTTTATTGGGGCATTGATGTTCCTTGTGAACACCCATCTGGACATATGTTTTTCAATTAACACTATTAGTCAATTCATGATTAAGCCTCTTCATGCACATTGGGTTGTTACTAAGCATGTGTTGATATATTTGCATGGGACGGTTAATCTTGGTCTAATATATACTGGCGGAGATTGGGGACTTCATGGATACATCGATGCTAACTGGGATGGAAATGTTATTGATAGGAAGAGCACATCAGGGTGTTGCTTTAGTTTGGGTTTTTCCATTATATCTTGGATGAGCAGAAAATAGAAGTCCATTTACCTTAGTACTGTTGAGGCTGAGTATATTGTTGCTAGCATGGTGAGTTGTGAGGTTGTATGGTTGAGGAAGATATTTGGAGAGTTGTTTGAGTAGGTATTGGATACAAAAATTATATATTTTGATAACAAGAGTGGGACCCATTTGGCAGAGAATCTTGCATTCCATGACAAGTCCAAGCACATTGAGATAAGGTATCACTAAATTCAAAACATGGTGCATAGAGGAGTAGTGAGACTCCATCATATTTCGATAAATGAGCAGATAACAAGCATTCTTGCTAAGGATTTTATGAAAGGGAATTTCTTGGCCTTTAGAGAGAAGCTTGGATAGATGGATGCAACCCTCTCGGATGAGGGTCCTAGCTGATTAAGGACATTGCGCTATGCTCTTTCCCCTTGTTTGAGCTCGCAAGGAGAGGAATTGAGTTGAAGAGCTCCTAGGATTGAGGGAACTCGTGGACAATATGTGTGTCTAATCCTTACCTCATGCCAAAGTGTGTATCTCCCCTATTGTCATTGTAGGGTTGTGTATGATCCTTACCTAATCGTAAGTGTGTATCTCCCCCTACCGAGTATACCCAATATGAATCCTACCCAAAATATGGGCTTGTCGGGATTACCACCCATCTGGGCAATGGGTGAGGAAAAATTGGGCATGTCTAATCCTTATCTCTCATGGTAACTGTGTATCTCCCCCAAGTGCCTTGGGTGTGTATGATCCTTACCTCCAATGCTAAGTGTGTATATCCCCCAAGGTAGTGGATGCACGTTTTCTACGATTTAACTCTTCAAGGTCAAGGTGGGAAGAGTCAATGTACAATAGGATAGTTTTGATATTTACCTCACGATAAGTAGTATCCTACCTATTGTCCTTGGATGTAGTGTGGTAGCTTGAGCTCCCCTATGATGATTATTCTTCTTTATATTCGATAGTGTTCAATATATGAGCATACATGAGTAGAGACCAGATATGACTTGGTTTAATGATGACAATGATGATATTTTTGAGAGGAGATTCATGATGCAGTCAGAAATTTATCCCTAGTTGAGAGGGAGTGTTAATTTGGTAGCTCAGGGACAAATTCCCTCCTTTGGACAACTTTCCTCATTAAGGAAGACCCCTCCTAGCCCTTGGAAGAATTTAATTTAGCCAAGGAAAAATTTAATTGTTAAAGTGAAAGCCACATGTGCATAAAAGTACAATTCGACCTCCTAAGAAGCATATAAATACACCATTTGTCAAATCACTTTGGAGCATCACATCAAGAATATTTCTTCTCTTTATTTTTTCGATCTTATCTGAAACTACAGGGGTCCGAGCTCACACAAGCGAAGAGGAAGAAGGAATTTCAGGGCCGTGCTTAATTTTCTAAGTAGGGCACCTTTTGACCAACGTTGAATCTTGGAGTTTTGGATTTGTTTGACTTGGTTTTGATTTGGGTTTTGGTTCAACTTTGAAGGTTGAATTCAAAGGCAGGGAGAGTGAATAATTTTGGGCACTTTGACCTTGGTTGACCGCAGATATGAAGTTTTCATTTGACCGTAGGGTCGACAAATTTTTGAGGCACTTTTTGGGATTGTTTTGACCATCTTTCACTGAGTTAAAGAGGTCATGTTTTCTGCTACCAAGATCAAAAATTTTGGAGATACTTTGACTGTTGAACATTTACTGGTTAGGGCATCTTTTACTGTTATTGACTACTATTGACTTTAACCAAAAGCTGTAGATTTGACTTGTTAACCAGATTTTACTTTTGGGCTCATCTCTTGAATATTGGTTGGTTGAATTTTTGGATAGTCAAAGATTTGACTTTCACTCAGTGTTGATGAATTGGAACATTGTATCTCTCCGCTAAACATTTGATGACAATTTAATAAACGAAGAATTTAAAAGGGTTTTCCCCTGGTCTTTGACTAAATCTTGTGTCTCTTGTTATTTCTCTTAGTTGTCTTCTATTGTGCATTGGATTTATTGTTCTATCTACAATTTCTTATTGTTACTAGAAGATTGAATTTATTGGATAATTGATTTCTAATTGGAAAAAAATTGGAATAAGTGGTTGTGCTAAGCATAAAACATTAAAACTTTAACATTTTCTTTTATGAGATAAGCTGTTTCGATTTGTAATTTTTGTTTTTTTTTGTTTTTCTTTTACTATCACTAGAGTGCCCTCCTATTTATGCTCTTTTATACCATAATTATGAGATTCAAGGCTTTTCATTACGCTCGTGATTTAGCTCAATTAACTTATTCATTTCTTGTGTGAATGATTTGATATCTAATTTAGTTTCCATATACTTATGGCCAAATTGTTATTTATTTTTTCTTTTAACTCTTTAATCTCGCCTTTCAAGTTGCAATTTTCTTTGACCATTAACTGTTTTCATTTTTTTCATTTCTTATAATCTAGTTTCTATATTTTGCAGTTGAGTCTCAAACCCTAATATTCTATTTTGTAATATCTTTTTTAACAATTTAAACTTTTTATCTAAGTATTTCCTTTAACTCTATTTTGTATTATATTTCTCTTTCTTCTCTCATTTCTAATGAATCATAAATGTATGATCATAAGGACTATTTAGGATGACTTTGTTGATTTGAGGTCTTGGCATATGTAATGAAGTGCTCATATTTAAAAGCAAAGAAAATAAGTAAGAAGAACAACTTGTGCACCTCGTATGTTAATTGTTACGATAACTAACCTATTGTTCACAGTAAAGATTCATAAAGCCATTGTAGATAATCATCACAAAGATATCATTATTGTTATTATTATTATTATCCAATTTTTAAGGTCATAGCCAAGTTAGACACCAAATTGGTGTATGAGACCCCCTTGTTTGTGGGACAAGGGACCCACTTCGCCCAAAGATTTGACTGCTATGTCTACGAAGGCATACATACTCTACCCCCCTCTGGTTTTGAACCCGTGACCTCTTAGGAGGAAACACATGCTCTTAACCATTAGGCCTACTCAAGTTGTATCCTAAGAAGTTCAACAATGTCACAAATCTTCATAAATTTTAATACACTCAGTCAGACAGTTGAATATGCATCAGAATACTTCACAACAGAGTTTTGTCGAGTTCAATACTTCATTGCAGAGTTCAATACACTCAGCCACAAATTTGAGTACGTTGCAGAGCTCAATACTTCACTGCAAATTTCTAACACTCAGCTACATAGTTCAATACTTCACCGCAAAGTTCAACTTCACTATAAAGTTTACTCATGTGCCACAGAATTCTGTTAAGCTCAATACTTCACCCGAGAGTTCAATGATATGCCACCGAGTCCCATAGAGTTCAATGTATTTCTAATAGATGTAAGGTTTTGAGATTGTATCTCTATGTGCTGAAGAAATTGAATTGATTCACAAACAAACGCAATCACCAGTTCAGGAACGAGTTGCCTTTTTAAGTGAGATTTTTTAAAAAATTTCTCTCGTTTATTTTCCGATCTAATTTGTCTAAAATCAGGCAGGAATTTATTGAAATCACAAGTTTGATGGGTGAGTTCTGGACAATCGAAGTGCCCCAAGGGTTTTCCAGAGTGATAGATCTATATATGTAGTCAAAAAACCAGTTTAAACAACACAAATCAAGATTTCACCACAATTTTTTCCCAAATTCCAACTAAAAATCCATCGAAAACTCCAAAAAATCACACTTAAAAACAACTCTGTTCAAAAATATTAGAATTTGTATTCACCTTGGAAAAGAATAATTTTTATTAAAATTAAGATTCACTATAATAGAAATGGAATTCACCACATAAATATTCAAGTCAAACATTCAAAGATTCCACAAATGTCCAATTCGAGCATTCGAATAGTCCACAGGTAATAACTCAAGAGGGAATAATTTAAAGTCATTTAAGAAGGTACGAGTGATGTCGAGTCAGCAAGAAAATAATTTAGTGGGGATAGTTTGATGAGCCAACATGCAATTAATTGAAGGTAATTTAACCAAATAGTTTGACTGGGTTTTTAAACATTAAACTCGGTTAGTTCATGAACGTAAAAGCCAATGACTGAAATTTGCATGGACTTTAATAACTAACGTGGAATGCTGATGTATAACTTTAACTTTAATGTACAGATACATAGTATCTCCTTGTGAATCTGATTTGTGGGGACCTGTCCACACAACTTGCACAAGGAAACAACGTGGAATGGAATTTGGGAAATCATGTTTAAATGAATAAGAATTGTGGGGGCATATGTCATGGCTTCGTTCGGAGTCAATGTCAAACGTAAGATCAAAGTAAGAAAGGAAGGCAAAGAAAAGTAAGCTCGTAATGTTAAATGTCTTGTCATATTTCTCTCTACTTTATTTTTATGGTGATTTCAAATAGAAAGCATTGAGTCACGTATTTTCCGTGCACGCTACTCTATCGGAAAAACTAAATTTATTTACTAATATGTAATAATTAATGTAAAATTACTAAAAGAAATTAATAATAATAAATTAATTTGTATTGATAATAAATAAGAGTTATTAATGATTACTTTGATAATTAAGTTAGATAATTTGGTCAAAAACATTATATCATTTTTTTTAATGAATGGTTAAAAAATTTATTAATTTGTATTTTAAAATTATTATTCTAAATATAATGTTGTATAAGTTGTGTTGTAGCATAATTTGACTCAGCTAAAAGTCAAGAGAGGTTATGAGCAATTCAAGGTTGTTGAGAAACAATTGTTAGAATGTCAAGAAGATCTGCAATATGCTTAAAAGGATAACCAAAAGCGCAACGAGGATTCATCATCACATGTATAATGGAACCAAAGTCAAGGAAGCAGCAGCAGCATTGGAAGCACAATCTAAGCCAGAGGAGCAGCAAAGAAGAAAAACGCGTAGCAAGGGTCAAGTCAGGCTCATTTGCAAGCTTAGGAGAGACTAGCTTGGCAGAACACTGGATAAGCTCAGGAGGGTTACACTGTGGAGCAAACAAACTAATTTCCCGAAGGTGGAGAAATGACACATTTCCCTTAACAACTTACGAGTTTTGGAGGAGGTGCAAAGGGAAATATAGATGGTCAAGATCAAAGCATAGAACTGGAACGAAGAGATGGACAACGAAGATCGTATCGCATATCGCATTTGGTAAAGGATATGAGTTTGTAATATGGTTAAACTTGCGATATTGCGATGCGATGCGATCACATATCGCACATCGCAAGGTTTAGAGGAAAGACGATAAAGGAATATGTTATGATCGTTGAAGTGCGAAGTGCGGTAAAGCTCCATATCGCCGATTGCGATTTGCGATTGGCCCCACCTCTCTTTTCCATGTCACCTCCCTCTCCCCACATTTCGCACTTCATAAGTTTAAATGTTTGCCTCCACCGCTCATAAACTAAATCCGCCGATTTGCGATTTGCGATACTCGTGGGACCCATCCGTGCCACGTCACCTCCCTCTCCCCGCACTTTGCACTTCGCAAGTTTTAGAGCTTACCTTCCATTTCTCATAACAAATCCGTCAGTTTGCGATTTTCGATTATCCCCACCTCCATCTGCCACGTCACCTTCCGCCCATCGCACTTCGCACATCGTAAAATTTAACACTTACCTCCCGTCTTTCATAACAAAATCCCTGATCTGCGATTTGCAGATGGATGCAATGTGGTTTCAAAAGTGAACTCCGAAGGTTTTCAAATCCGGAGGTAAGACATTTCTTGTGTTAAATCGCATCGAAGGAAGAAAGGAGGATTATAACGTAAAGCTAGTGAAACGCCTTGATAATGGAAGAAAGTCTGAACGCGAGCAGAGAGACTCGGGTAAGTGACCCGACACAGAGCAAAGGAGAAGAGAAGACTAAACACAACATGCACGCGTAGAAGAGGCAGAGTCGGGTAGCAGGTGACATGATGACAGTGTTCGAAACACAAAAGCATGGGCAGAGTCGAGTGGAGATGTGTTTATGCAGACTGTTAGGACATCACAGCCGAAACAGAAGGAGACACGTCAACAACAAATCAGACTCAACAAAAGGATTATATTCTAAGTTTATTTTGTTTTCTTTGTTAAGATCAAAGCTACAATGGTGTCCTCGATTGCAATGTAATAAGTAGTTTAAGAGTTTAGGCAGTAGAGGAGTTTCAAGAAGCTCGAGCAGTTACAAACTGTTTTTGTTTGTATTTAAGGAAGAGAGAAAGAGGGAAGCAGGGTTCCGAGTTCCGAACCTCTTGGGGATTACATTTTGTACTTATTTTTCTGATGGGTAAATGAAAGAAGCAGTAAGTTTCCTGCAATTTCTGATGGTGATTCGTGTTTCTTGTGCCATTTTGTGTCCCTTCTTCTTTGAATGAAGTGAAGTAATGTAGTAGTTGGTCTCTTAATTACATCTGTGAGTAAGAGTTAAATAACCTTAATTTTCTCTCCTTCACTCCATCTCTTCTCCCTTCACAAATTCTATCTGAAACTTAAAAGTAATAGATTCTGTGTTTACAGCATATTATTTTGAGTTTCCCCTCTCTTCACAAACTTCAGATGAAATTTTAAAGTAATAGATTCTGTGATTACATCGTATTATTTCGAGTTTCCTCTCTCTCCATGAATTTCCTCTGAAACTTAAAAGTGGTAGATTCTATGTTTACAACATATTACTTTGAGTTTCCGCTACAGTTGTTCTTTCATTCAGATATCAACAGTGAATGACATTATGGAATCTTTTATTATTCCAGATCATTAAGGGTTTTAGAAAACTAGTCTCCAGAGGGATAGTACAAAGACCTCATGATAAAATCATTTTTGTGACACACTTTTAAAATGTCTTAAGCACTGATTCCTTTCACAACTGAGGGATTGTCTCTTAATATATAACAAGGTGTAGGTATAATAATTATTAATATTTAATTTTTATGTTTAAAAAAAAAAAAATTGTTTTGATATCATTATTTTGTTATCTGTTGTTGTGAGTTGTTATTGTGAGCTCCCCAGGGTCAATCTAGAATTTGTTGTTTCCTATGTATGAGTTGTAGTCATGATCTAAATGTGTCAAAACGAATGTTTTATATCCTATATATTTGTAACTATTGTGATCAATAAAGATATCACAGTGTTGATTTTGTTGTGTGTTTAATTGCTCACTCTGCTCTCTCTCTATTTTTCTAATATGGTATCAGAGCGGGTACTGACTTGAATCCCTTAAGGGAGGGCTAGGAAGATGTTAGGAAACCTTGAGCGTTATTTGTTTTTTACATATATTAGTATAGGTGTGTGAGAGTCATTTTTGTTGTGATTTATGTTTTTGCAAGTGTGAGATTTTCTTGTGGCTATATTGTGAGTAAATTTGTTAGCTATGTAGATCTGAATTGTTTTATGGTTTTGTAAGGGGTCGATTATGGTTCCATCAATTTATCAATGGAGGTGATTTTCTTGTTGGTTGATTCATGCATGATTTCAGAGATCTAGATCCAAAGGCCGCAGATCTGATGTCAAACACTAATATTCATATTTATTGTGTTGTGTGAGCTGAAGTAGTTTTCTATTTCTTTCAATTCTGGTTTTGAAAAGGGTTGGTGGTTCTTACACTAGAAGCCATGGTGTATGAAACATAAATTCTTATGTGTTTGTAAGGTCAAGTTGTTTGATCAAATTTTGAACAAATTCAGTATCCAGACCCCCATCCTAGCAACTGAGGGATAATCGAAAGAGAATGATCCAGATCTTGGGGAGAGGCCCCCATGATCTAAAAATTTGAAATGGATCTGACAAGATCTGCAAACTTAGAATGCCAGAAAAAGAGAGGACACACTGCAAATAAAACCACAAAGAAACTTGTTTTATTAAAACAGATAATAACTGTAGAAGCTAAATTGTGGTGGACAATCTGTCCTTTTACGAAGTGAGGCTTGTTATTTATAGCCTTTTTTTGAGTTACAATACCATGGCCAGATACCATAGGTGGATACCATGGGCAATACCATGCGTAGATACCACTTACAATACCATGGGTAAATTCCATGTGTGGATGAATACCATGGGTGGATACAGACCATGGGTGAATGAATATCATGGATATATGCCACTTACAATACCATAGGCGAATAAATAGCATGGGTCGATTCCATTTACAATACCATGGGTAAATTCCATGGGTGGATGGATAACATGGGTGGATGAAAACCATGGGTGGATGCCATTTTCCATTCAGATCAGAGAAATATTTGACAGATGGTGGTTGGTCCATAAGATGGTTCATTACTTGACGACTCTTATCGTGGAAGCCCTGAGGAGCCAAGGTGTCAATATTGTTGATCTTGCAATGTTCATAAACGATAGTCAAAGGCGGTTATGTTTTAAATGGTAGTCAAGTGACAACTCCAATATGTGGCGGTGATCGAGCGGTGTTTGCGAGATTCTAGAGTGTATGTGAGTTTTGATGAAGACCAATCAGACATAGATTATCCTTGTTGTTGTAATATGTGTTCTCAATTTTTTCCATGTAAGCATTAAGGGAGGGTGTTGGAAGTAATGCTTACATGTGAACTGTGAGTTGTCATTGTGAGTTCCCAAGAGTCAATCTATAAGTTGTTGTTTCCTATGTATGAGTTCTACTCATGATCTAGATGTGTCGAAGTCAGTGTTTTATATCCTATATATTTGTAACTATTATGATCAATAAAGATATCATAGTGTGTGATTTTGTTGTGTTTTATAGCCGCTTTTTGCTCTCTCTCTATTTTTATAATATATTTTTTTCACAAATAACTAATTTTGAAAATATAATGTTGTATACGAAGTATGTACAATAGTTTTAAAAATGCATTGTTATAAAGGTAGGTATATTGTTAAATACATATACGTTTTTTTTAAATTAAATATAATGTTTTAAAATAATTTGGTATTAAAATTTTATAATTTAATATTAAAAAATTAGCTAAATTGCTTTTTGTTTTTTTAATCATTTTTATTGTATTCAATCATAAATTAGGCATAAAAAATATATCATGTATTTTTTTTCACTTTGTAGCTTTCTACAAGAGAAACAGAACCAATGGCAATAGAGGTCTTGTATCAATTTTTGTTTATCAAAATGAGAAAAAAATATTTCTACTAACTAAGCATTCCTACACCAAGACAGATGTCTGGCATCATTGTAAAAACCATTACATAAAGTCCGTTGTGTAATATTGGCAAATCATAACTGTAAATTTCACAATAAAATAAAATAAATTTAAAACATAAAACAAAATACATGTGCATCTATCAAATTAATTAGAAGACATTGTTGGGGTTGAATCCTATGTGCTTGGGCTTGCTGGAAATTGGAACCCACACTGAAGATGCCTCTCAACGTGGGCAATTGGGCTAACCAAACAAGAGCACTAGTGTCTTTTAATCTATTGGATGCCATTGAGGTGGGCTATGATTTCATTGTGGTCCTCATGTTTCTCTTTGATAACACAAACCAATAGAGATTTCATTTTCTAGTGAAGGGTGATGGAGTGAGGATATTGGCATCCATGTCCCCTAGTATGCTCAGGGCCTGGGACACTAATAAAGACTTCAATTTGGATTTCAATATCTAAATGGACCTATCGTTATGTTGCTATTAAGGCTTCAAGATGTTGGAGTTCTTTTTTAACTTCATGAGGGGTGGCAAAAAAATAAATTTTAGAAGCTGACTATAACACCCTCCTCCCACATCTACCCAAGTAACCGACCAACTGGGGTAAACATGTGATGAAGAGTTACTATGTTTTGATTAAACCTCATAGGTCACCTTAAGGAAGTAGAACCGACACCACACAACAACACATACCTTATGCACATGCTACATGACACCCAGGAGTCATCCCAGCCTTCTAGGAGGCTAGCCCCTGATCCAACTTGACCTTTTCATGCATCAATCCCCCAGTCACTCCCTTGACATGGGAAAGAGTGTAATTGGAAGCCTTTAGTCACATGCACAACATGGGTATGCATGTGACGGGGGAATTTTCCCAGTAGTTTTGAGCCTACGAGCCTAATTTATGTGCCATTGTTTTAGGCCTAGAGCTCAGGCCGTCATTGCCTAGAACTCCCTGACACTTTTAGAAATGAAATATACCAAGGGAATAATGATGTAAAAGCAAACACTTGAATTAGGACTTGATTGGACCCCTACTAACCATGACATGTGTTTCGTCAAACATGTTACAAATATGTAATCTATAGGTTTAAATAACATATCTGAGCATCGGGGTCTCATAATTATCTGAGAATCTCTAAGAAGCATTGTTGTCTCATCTCATTAACTACATTATCATATATTTGGTCATAGATACATTGTTCATTCATTTACAAATCAAAACATGATGAGATCCATACATCATCTTCATCATAAAACACATTCATAACCAACATATAAACAATAAAAATTACAAGCACATAACAACCATATAAGCCACATAATAACAAGCATATTTACCCATCAATATAAGAAGAAAATATCTCTTGTTTCCATAAGAAAAATGCAACCAAGTCTAAGACTTCCACATACCACCTAGTAATAGACATGATTTAGCCAAATCTCTCTTTAGCCAGTCACCCCTGTGGCATATTCCAAGCATGAATGTGGGATCTCATAAAACTCATCAATCAAAACCAAACCAGGAATTCCAAAGGTCAAACCACCTAACCCGCAAACAGTGATTCCACCTCACGGTAGGAAATCTCTAAACATCACCAGATTTGTCTCTACCCAAGTTTTTCAAGGCTTTAGAGCGCTTTACTAGACCCCTACTAGCCATGACAGGTGTTTTGTCAAACATGTCACAAATATGTAATCTATCGGTTTAAATAACATATCTGAGCATAGGGGTCTCATACTTATTTGAGAATCGTTAAGAAGCATTGTTGCCTCATCTCATTAACTACAATATCATATATTTCGTCATAGATACATTTTTCATTCATTTACAAATCAAAACATGATGAGATCCATACATCATCATCATCATAAAACACATTCATAACCAACATATAAAAAACAGAAATGACAAGCACATAACAACCATATAAGCCGCATAATAACAAACATATTTACCCATCAAGATAAGAGGAAAATAGCTCTTACTTCCATAAGAAAAATGCAGCCAATTCAAGGACTTCCATGTTCCCACCGACCATAGACATGGTTGAGCCAAATATATATTTATCCAATCACCCTCATACCATATTCCAAGCATGAATATGGAATCTCATGAAACTCATCAATTAAAACCAAATCAAGGATTCCAGAGGTCAAACCACCTCAACCCACAAACAGTGATTCCAACCCACGGTCGGAAATCACTAACCATCACAATATTGGTCTCTACCACATTTTTTTAGGGCTCCATAGCATTTGTTCCAACCAGGGCTTCCAGGACTAGTAACTCAACCCACAACTACCTTTGGGATTCCACAACATTTTTCCAACTAGGGATTCCAGGACTAGTAAATCCACCTACCAAGGGCTTCCAGGGCATTTTTCCAACCAAGGCTTCCAAGACTAGTAACTCAACCCAATCTGTTACAGGGCTTCCAAAGTGTTTATCCAACCAAATATTTTAGGAGCTAATAACTCAACCCACAACTAAAGGCACATGATAACCAAATAGAAAAACAAACAATGAAATGAACCCACAACAGCATGACTATCCAGGAAATGACAAGGCTATGAAAATCCACTGTCACTACATGCACTCCTCCATGCTAATGACAGATCATGACCAAGAAACCACATGCATATTCCATGCATGCTAAAACTAGTGAGGAAAACATACATGAAACTTGGTACCTACAAAAAAAACCATATTTATTTGTTGATATTGATGTCCTCTTGCACTTTCCTGCTCTTCCTTTTCCTTCTTACTCCAAAAATTCAAGTATACCACACTCTCCAAGAGTGCTCCAAGAATTTTTAAGTTTCCAAGGGTATGAGAGAGATAATAGAATGAGAGCTCCAAAACTGAACTAAAAAAATGTAACCAACTTATCCTTCGAATACTTTTTATTAATGAGGCCTCTGTTTTCTTCATTTTCCATTATTTTCCTTCATTTTCCTTCTCATATGCAACTTGTGACCTTTCACCTCCTTTTTATCCTAAGTTCCATTATTTTCATAATTAAATTCCAATAAATGCCACTTTTCCTTTCCAAAGCCTTATCCATTTCCTTTGCCAATTTCCGTAGCCATAATAAACCGTATAAACACCCATACTAGGATGTTTTTCCCAACATTCAGCTTGGAATATGTGTCCATGACATTGGTTATTATTTTTACTTTATTAACTTTATTACATATAATTTTGACGAGGGTTATTACAGAACCCTCCCCCTTGGGGGAACATCATCCTCAGTGTTCACCGACACCTACAACCAACAATATTGTTGTAAGCACAACGTACTGCCCATGGATATTTGTACCTTAGCTCATTACATTATTTACAATGATCAACTTGTTGAGAAGAAAACCAACATGACAACATAACAAATATAACATCATAATAACATGATACTCATAATTCTTATTGGAGAATAGCTCATGGTGGTATTTACATCCATATACATATGTACATATACTAAAAAATCATACCAACATATACCAAAACATCAGCCAAAATATTCGCTCAACTAATGAATAAGGAAGGATACATAGCCCACATCTGATCGATCATCTCCCATGCAGCTTCATTGGGCCCAAAGTGCTTCCACTACACTTTCACATGCTCAATTGCTCGGCTTTGGAGCATGAGCGTCTTTCTCTGCAAAATGAAATGAAGTTCCGACTGAAATTCTCCTTCTCTCTCCACCTGCAATACAGACCAGTCAATCACATGATCAACATATTTAACATACTCCTTAAGCAATGACACATGGAAAACATCATGCAATTTCACTGTCGAAGGCAATGCATGTTGATAGGCTATTGGCCCAATCCTCTCAAGAATATTGAAAGGACCACACAACTAAGGTTCCATCTTGGCACATGATCTAAACTACATGGAGATATTCTTGGGATTGATGCACAAGTACACCTGTTACCCAACCTGAAACTCCTTAAAAAACATGTTCTGATCTGCATAACTCTTATGTCTATCCTGTGTTGTTTTTAGATTGTTCTTGATTGCCTGCATTTCCTATTCCATTTCTGCCAACATGTCCAGCCCAATCAATACCCTATTAAATGGATCACTCCAACTAATTGGATTATTGCAACTCTGCCCATACAATGCCTCAAACAGACTCATCCTCAAAGATACTTGATACCCATTGTTGTAAGAAAACTCTAGCAATGTAAGATACTCTTCTCACTTTCGTTGTTGATGCATCAGATACATCCTCAATATATCCTCCAATATCTTGTTTACCCTCTCTGCTTGTCCATATTTCTATGGATGACAAGTTGTACTGAAGGCCAACTCTATGCCCAAACCTGAAAAAAAAAATCCTTCCAAAACTTGGAAGTGAACTTCCCATCACTGTCTGACACAAAATTTTGTGGAACACCATGAAATCTGACCACATCCCTGACAAAGACCTGAACTAAATCATTCACTGAGTATGTATACTTCACTATAATTAAGTGTGCTACCTTTGTCAACCTGACCACCACAACCATGATGGAATCATGTTGTCTATATGTCCTTGGTAAACATGTGATAAATTCCATGTAAATGACCTCTCATTTCCAATCTAGAATCAAAATCAGTTGTATTAGTCCACCTGGATGTTTACAATCTTCTTTTACCTATTGAAAATACGAGAACCTAGCCACAAACTCTGCTATGTCTCTCTTCAAATTCGGCCAATAGTAAAAATTCTTCATTACAGTCAATGTCTTCTGATAGCCTGGGTGACCTAAACACGGTTTCACATGAAACTCCCTCAAGATCACCTTCTTGATTTCACTATTGTCTGGCACATATATCCTGTCTCTAAACCTAATCAAGCCATCTATTGTGAAATGATAGTCCACATCCTATGCTCCTGCACCTATACCTGTACCTATAATTGTACTTGTACCACTACATGTATTGGTACCTGTACCTATACCTTTACCACTACATGTACATATACCTATACCACTAACTGTACTTGTACTCTGCTCCAATATATGCCTAATATCCATATAATTGACATGCTTGAAAGATCATATATTGTAGATCTGTCCCATAAGAACTCATACCTGCTAAGAGCATCTACAACCCTACTCTATTTTCCTTTAAAATACCTAATCTCAAAGTCGAACTCACTTATTGTGGCCAACCATCTAGCTTTCCTAGCATTCAGATTCAGTTGGTCAAATAGAAATCATAATCCAATGTGATCACTCATCAATACAAATCTATTTCCCTGAATATAGTGCCTCCACATCTTTAATGCATGGATGATCGCTACCAACTTAATATCATGTGTCGAATAGTTCTGCTCGTGCTCATTTAGTTTCTGTGACTCATAACATACGACCTCTCCTTCTTGCATAAGGACTCCACCAAGTCCTCTCTTGCAATAATTTGTACATACCACAACTCTTTGTCCATATATGTGGTCTTTAACACTCGAGCATGTGTCAAAAACTACTTTTACTACTCAAAAATGGCTACACATTCTTCTTTCCATTTGAACTTCTTACCTTCCCTTTGCAATGATGTGATAGGATAATGAATCTATGAGAATTTCTTGATGAACCTCCTGTAATAACCTGCTAACCCCATAAATTATCTTACGTCATCCACATTCCTAGGATCTTCCCACTCCATGATAGCCCTTATATTTCTGGATCCACTGCTATGCCTTCTCTAGAGACAACATGTCCCAAGTAATGTACCTCTATCTGAAAGAAACTGCATTTTATAAGCTTAACATACAACTGATGCTCTCTCAGCAATCTCAACACTGTTTCTAAATGTTCGACATGCTCCTCCTCATTCTTAGAATAAACCAATATATCATCAATGAATACAATAAAAAACTTGTCTAGATTAGGACACAACACATTATTCATCAAGCACATAAAATTAGTTGGAGCATTAGTTGAACCAAAAGGAACTACAACAAAATCATAATGTTTGTACCTAGTCTAGAACGTTCTCTTGTGAAGGTCATATTTTTTAATGCGTACCTGATGATATCCTGATCTCATATCAATATTTGAGAACACTACTTCTCCCTTCAAATGATCGAAAAAGTCATCAATCCTCAACAACAGATACATGTTATTGATGGTAACTTTGTTCAACTGTCTGTAATCAATGCATAACCTAAGAGTACCATATTTCTTCTTCATAAACAATGTTGGTGCACCCCATGGTGATACACTTGGGTGAATATATCCTTTTTCAATAATTTCCTTTAACTGCAACTTCAGCTCTGCTAATCCGATGAGCTCATCCTATAAGGTGCCTTAGATGTTGGTGTTTACCCTGCTACCAACTCAATAGAAAATTCTACTTCCTTGTGAGGCAGAAACTATGAAATATCTGCAAGAAATACATCCTGAAACTATTGTAGAACTAGGTACCTGCTCAAAACATATGCATCCTCAACTTCCTTACCTTTTTCACTAGAAATGTGCACTGCAAGTAACACAAACCCTTTCCTGCAACTACACTTGACCTGCATAATTGTAACCATTCTCACTGATGTTGATTTATTATTACCCCGCAAGACTCTTTGTTCCCCATTGTCATCCAAGCACTAAATAGCCTTTTCATGACAATCCACCTTGGTCCTCTGAAGATACAACTAGTCCATACCCAAAAGCATACTATATGATCTCAATGGAAATACATTCAAATGTGATAAGGTAGGCATACCATTCAAGTCAAATGCACAAGCACTTACCCAATGATGAACTCTCTTCTTGGTACCTGTAGCCAACTTCACTAACCAATATTATGCATGCACTTCCTTATTCAAACCACACTTATCCACCATGTAAATATTAACATAACTATAATTAGATCCATGTTCAATCAAAATAGAAACAACACGATCACAAATCTTACCATACATGTCGATAATATATGCTTGGTGGTTTTCATGTCTGTTATCCAACACTACATAGATCTTGGGAATACTTTGTCCAACATCTCCCACTGTATGGGCCTCCTGCGTACTATAGATATTCGTTCTACCACCCTAATGTTGTGGACAATCTCTCATGCATTGATCTTTGCCACAAGTCCAACATTGTATAGGCTTCTAGCCTTCATCCTTATTCCCCCCCCCCCAGATCGAAGTCCTTGTCCTCTACCAAATGTATTGAACTTATTAGGTGGTGAAACATTCTATTTGTTACTTGTATCCTGAGGTCTTTATCTCTTCTTGTCCCATTTTCCTTTATTCTTATCATTACCTTTCCTATCCTGCTTAGTCTCAGATGTGTTGATTTCTCGTAATAATGTTTAGTTTTTGGATGGCCTCCTCCAATGATATAGGCTCATCAAACTCAATCCTAAATTCAAATGCTATCAGAAACCCATTGATGAATCTTTGAATCTTGGCCTTCTCCTCCTTGAGGTAATACACATACCTCAACAACTACATAAATCTGCTAGTGTAATCTTCATCAGTCATAGATCCCATCTTTAGTTCATAAATTATTTTTCCCTGTCATCATAGTATCTCTCCGACAGATACTTCTTCCAGAATATCCTCTTGAGCTCACTCCAATTCAATTCCTCCTCATGAATACCACTAACATTCTTCACATCTTCCCACCAAATATCTGCTTTACCTTTGAGGCTAAATGTAGCTATTTTTTCTTTCATGTTTTCTGAGTAATCATGCAACCTGAAGAACTTGCTCAGTACAACCAACCATGCTTCTGCATCTTGTGATTTCTTCATATCTCCATCAAATGTAGGTGCCTTTTATTTCTTAAACTCATTTGGAAAATATCCCTTGTCACTCCTCTGGTAAGGATGATGATGATGACGATCGTGATGTTGTCAAAACCATAACTAGATTAGTACTTGTGTTTGTCACCTCTGCTCTTTGGAGTGTCCAAGAACTTTCCATATATGATCATGTCATCTCTATCTGACCTGTGACCACCATGAGACCTAATTCCATATGCCCCATGAGTCCCATCCTCCTATCCATATTTGATCCTAAGTGGCCCTTGTCGCTGCAACTCTGACAAACACTGAAGGATCACTTCATTAACTTCTTCTTGTTTCTCCTGTGCCTGTATGATTATATCATTATCTTATTTAGAAATCCTTATTTATTCCTTCAAACTTCTCAATGTGTCTGCTAAGTCATAAGAGTTCCCAACACCATGATGCTCATCTAATTCATAGGGAGAATCTCTGTAGTCTACCATATTTCTAGTCATCTTTGATTTATTCATGCAAGGAATCTCATGTTAGCTAAACCAAATCACAATAAACCAATGTACCTTAGCATAGTTCGGGGAGGATACCTTGTCTGCAATATCAACCAATCATTGTAACACATGTATAGACATAATCATAACAACATATAAACATATAACAAAGGTATATCAATACATCAACATCATTCTAGTTGGAGTCCAGTCATCAATGCATGACCATCTCAATCGCATACCATGACCTCATCCATGCCAAAAACAACCATACCAATGTACACTGACAATACGTACGCACTTGACATGTATAAAAAACACATAACCAGTCATACACTCACAATAACACCTTTCATAACTGTTAGCCCCTTATAAATTTCTTGACAAGCAAGCAAGGGGCTAATTTGTTTTATAAGCCTGCAAGGAATGCGTTTCCCTTGAAAACACATCATCCTTGCATCCTTTTCAGGTTCCCTGCCTTATGACTGCTCCCCTCTGCTTTTCTGAGTCAATAGGCCTTGCTGATAAGGAATCATGCTCCAAAAGGCTTTATTCTGCCCTTTATACCCTTGCAAAATGCTTCATTTCCACCCCTTTTTTCCCTTTCTCAAAGTCCCCTTTGTTCCCCCATAAATTTCCCCTTCTCTCTCCTAAAACTTCCCAAAATTCCCATGAAATCCCACCCACTCCCCTTTGGTTAGCCAATTCCCCCCTCATTCCCTTATCATTGCCCTTGGCTGGCCCTAAAATGCTTTAAAAACAAGCCAAAAACCATATTTTCTTCATAGTCTGTGCCTAGCCCCTTTTCGGCCTAGCCCCCACACCTTCCCCCCACAGAACCCTGCGCTATGAGCGAGCACTGGCCTGAAGGGTGCTAATCTCCAATGTATATCGGGAGCGTTCCTAACCGTTGATCTTTGTAGATCGGGCGACGATTTTTAAACCCTGCGGCGTTTGTGTTTCCCCTATTCAAACCCCCGATCGCGCCATTGCCGTTCATTTGCCTGCGGATCCGACGGTTCGGACTCTACCTGCCCCTGTGGTCCCCGCCGCGCACTATCCATAAAACAACCCGGTTTTCATCGCACTGCTAATGGGGGTCGGGTGGTATTTTCCCATTTCCCAGCGATTCCACTCAGCTTGTGACGCGTGGCTCCTGTACGATTCCAAAACTGTTTTCTCATCGCACGTTATCTTTCGGTACAGGACGCGTAGCGATATGCATATCAGCCATCAGATATTTCCTTTCCCATCCAATGGTCATCACTCAACGAAGCTGCACCGGGTTTAATCCATGGTCGCCGTACTCCTGGCCCACCGTTCGTCGTCCTCCGCCGCATGTTCAACCGTCGATCTCATCTGAGATCAGACGGTCCAAATTTGTTTCCCCGCTGTTGACCTTTCTGTCGTTGCCCGGTCCAGCCACGTCACCTCCACGTGTGTTCGTCGTACGTCCGGCCATCCCATTGCATAAATTCATTCAAAGGTCGATGTCTATAAGGTTTTCACGTATAATTTGCTCTGCATTCTGCCAAATTTTCGCCATCTCTGTTTTCTACCATTCCTTCGCAGTTCCACTATCATCCACATCATCTCCCCCCATCCATGGATTTCATAACAGGTTTCGTGTTTTTACAGGGTTTCAGAAAGGCAGGAACTGCCATGGTTCATATGTACTACTTTAATGGCGTGCTGCGCAGAAAGAATTAAATCTGGAAGCTGGTACTACAGTAGAAAAACTCAGAAAGGTAGCAGCATCATAAATATTACCCACGGACAGTTCAACCTCTGCGAAGAAACCTATCCAGCGCCATTAAAGCCCAGATTCTGCAGCCAGAATTTGAATTAAGAAGCAGAGAGCTTAAGGCACACAAATGAAGATATTTAAGCCTTACGTTCAGAGTCTTATAGGCAAAGCACCAGATCAGTGACCCCGTGGATCATGAAGAAGGTATAGCACACAGAGATTCATGTATATCAGGGTTCACATCAGCAGATTTGTCCCAAAGGACAAAGCTCCCATATCAGTTCCATTATTTACCGTGTTCCTGAAGATTTCCACCTTAACCACAGTCCAAAGCTACCAGGGCATTTGTTTCACAAGCATGGCAGTCCATTCAGTCATTATGTTTATGCACCAGAGAACTACACAGTACTGCAGTCAGAGTACTTCAGAGTCATATTAGAGCAATCTGTAGTCTGAAGAAGATCATTCGTTCACCCAAGGAACACCAGAGATTAATGCACAAGATTTATACAGAGTGGGCTTTGGCCCTCTTTATTTTCAGAAGTTTTAATACTACATTTAGTTCTTCACCTACCTCTTCGGACCATCTTTTTGCTATAAATTCAGAACAAAACTCATTGTAAAGGTTGTTGATCAGTTATCAGAGAACTGCAAGTAGTTTCTCTAGAGACACAGTCTCTGTGTAAAGTTGTAAGATAGGCTGAGGAATATGATTTCAGACTGAGTATTCAGCTATTGGAAATGTTGTACTTGATTGGTATTGCTGTTTAATATGACAAGCACATTTCTTTGGATCCTGATCTGAAGCAGCGGTGATGCTTTCCTATCTCTGTGTTTTAATTCATTTCATTTCGTTTTCTACTGGCTTGCATTAGAATATTGGCATAGAATTTACCCTTGTTAGGTACCCTATGTTTCTGCTCTCCTTGCCATTAATTTTTTTCTTCTGAATGTGTTATCTGAAAATTGATTTCAGTTGGTTTAACCAGTGTAGTGGATGACCATTGCCTACTCTCTAATGTATGAATTAAATGAATTCAGTTCTTAGATGTTTCTTGTTATGGATTTAGTTGGAAGATTTGGGAACACTGGGGATTAGAGTTAGCCCTGTCCACTAGGATCCTTGTACGACCAGCTGGTCTTTAACTTTGTGCTCTGAGTCTGTGTTATCTCCTTCCCTCCTACTTTTCCATATCACACAATCATCTTTAAAGATCCTATGTTTTAGATGACTAGCCCAATTGAAAGCCTGCCTATTGATTAGCAAGCAAATCCTTTCCTGACTCCATTGCCCAATGGTTTTGAATATTTCCTGTAATATTTCACACCTACCTTATCCCTCTTTGCTCTTCCTGGTCTTACACTGAATCCTTCTTTCCTGATAACCAACAACCAAATAAATCAAACAAACAAACCCCGAGCCTTATAACTAGCCTAACATCTTTAACCTTTGAACTTCAAAGACATACACCTTTGATATATCATAGAGAGATCACTCTCTAGACCTAGGAGGGCTAGATCCTGAGGTCTGAAAGTGGTTTGATGTTGTCTCATCTTTTGGTATTTCCAACCTTGCCAAAACATGGGAACCCCAACATAATGGCGACTTCGCTGGGGAAAACCTTGAGTGCATTACACCTTAAACATTCTTAGGCATTCAAAAAACCTACAGCTCTGGTTAGGTTGGCAGTTAAATATTCCTATTCACACATCAACCTCTATACCATTTTTTGTGTTTTCCCATACTCTTGGACAGAGTCTGGAAAGGGCCAGGTAGCCTCCAGATCTCACACTCTTTCAGAGGTGACATATCTGGTAAATGCCCTCCGAGTCAATCTCTGGTTAGAGTTTGCTGTGTTTTGAAGATATCTTTGAAAAAGGATATTTCACAAGCACTGTGGTGGACAGTGTACCCTCCAAAAACATCTTGAACCTTCCACCTGGCGACTCCATAGATCCTGAAGACCAAAGACTCCACTGGTGATCAGTAGGCCTACTGATTGTCTTGGTTTCACATAAGACTCCACTGGAAGACCAGCCTCCATCACAACATCAACCACAATAGTAGTAACAAGTAGGGTTAAGCTGCTTGGTCAGAAAACAACATTCTGGCTTCTAGAACCATTCATACAAGAGCTTACCCTAACCCAGACCCACCTGAAATAGTTGACAACCCTAAGAGCATCCTCAAAGGATCTCATACACATAAACAAAAAACTATTTCCAATTACCTCCAGAGAGCTAACTCTGCACCAGAAGATCTTACAGCTCTATCACACTTTCACCTTGACCTAGACCTACCTAATAGATTACCTAGAACTAGGTCATTCGGTATCTTAGACCAGCCAGACCCTGAGCTTCCTGGTTCACCACCCCAAAGTGGTAGACACCTTGGGAATAGACATACCCCTCCATCTACACCTCCTGATATACATTTCATACAAAACTTGGGGTTCGGTCACCCTAGATCTACTCATCAGTCTTCTGCGGGTCATAATATCCCTGTCATCGATATACCAGCTGCCCAAGTTAACCCTTTACCTCATCAAAACATCATCATGGCAGCCTCGTATGCACCTCTAGTTTTACCTCAGCCTCTAGTACCCTTACCCAATGATTATCAGTCAAAGATCCCACACTTCACTGCTAAAGAGTCCATCACAGCCCAGCAACATGTAGATAAGATGGAAGATTCTTTTGACTACATGGAAATAAATGATGATATAGTCAAAATGAGAATCTTTGCCCAGACCTTAGGGGGTGATGTGAAGAAATGGTTTAAAGGCCTACCTCCAGGTAGCATCAATGATCTCCCAACTTTATATCAGACTTTCATAAACAAATGGGAAGCTAAGGCTAACCGTCGCCAACTCTTAGCAGAATAAATGAGCCTTAAAAGAAACGTAGGAGAGAGTGTCCATGATTACGCAACAAGATTTAATAGCATTTACAATGCCCTCCCTCCACATATGAAGCCTCCACAAGGCATGGCTTTCTAAAAATACCCCGAAGGCTTTGACGCTGACATGGCCTATGAGCTTAGGGATAAATAGTACAACACATTGGAGGACATGAAGAAAGGATTAGTGAACATAGAGGCAAATCTGATTGACAAAAGAGCAAGACTGAGATTTGAGAAGAGGGTAAAATACAGAGATGACAATGTAGCTTCCCCATCTGACCAAAATTATGATAAATTGTCTAAAAATGTGGAAAAGTTACACCAAATGATGGAAAAAATGGTTGTCACAGTCAGTAACCAAAATAGAAACCAAAACCAGAACCAAAACTTTAGAAGAAACAATGCCACTCCCAACAGACAAAGAGAATCAGATCAGCAAGTTATTCCCCCATTCCAAGAGAATTTTCTTAATGAAGATGAGGGAATCATAGAAGAGTATGAGGGAAACACAATAAACATGTTTGAAACGGAAGATTCAATCCATAACTGTTACTCAGAAGAAGATCATTCCTCACCCTCTGGTTGGGAGGAGGAATGGTTAGAATCCAAGGATTACAGGCTAGGGTTTGAAAATGCCATGATGCAGGTCAGAGAGCAATATGAACTTAGAAGCAAAAAGAGCCAAGAAGCTCCCAAACCAAAAGCTTCTGAGGTCACCATCAAGAAAAGACCTGAGAAAAATTCTAAAGCAACTGCTGAAAGTAACAAATCAGTAGCTAAGAGTTCTGGAAAGAAAAAAGAAAAGGACAACCAAAACACTGATACACAAGGTAAACTAGCTAGAAGCACTAGCACTGTAGCTAATGCTCCTGATAAAACTGTCACAAACACTGTACATAACGAGAATCAACACACTGATTCAGCCACTAAAGCGGTGGCTAACAAAACAGAGTTGAAAATTCCAAAGAGTCAGTCCACTTTCAATTTGGAGAGTGAGATTGCAAAAATTAAAATCTCTGTCCAACTCTCTGAGCTGGCCACTCAGGATGTATATAAAGGAAAAATTTTGAAAGCATTAAATTTAGGTGAGCACAGCGACACTGTAAATCTGAGTGATGATCAACCTGCCCTTATGTTTGGTCCAAAGATAGAAGGAAAGTTTCAGGAAGGGGTAGTGCCCCCTTTTTATATCAGTCTTAATGTCCATGATAAGATTCTCCACAATGCAATGCATGATTCTGGGGCATCACATAACCTAATGCCTAAATTAGTGATGGAAAGATTAGGCCTAGAGATAACCCGTCCCTATAAGGACCTATATTCATTTGACTCTAGTAGAGTAAAGTGTCTTGGCCCGATCAAAGATTTATGTGTGAGCCTTGCCCAGATCCCAGCCAAGTGTATGGTCATGGACGTTGTGGTGGCAGATGTGCCACCCAAGTATGGCATGTTATTATCAAGATCGTGGGGAGCCAAGCTGCAAGGAACAATGCAGATGGATGGGGCTTATGCCACAATCCCAATCTTTGGCCAACTTAGAAGACTGTACAGGGAAGCACAAATGAAATTCCTGGTAAGTAGCCCTGAAAAGCCTGAAAATTCTCCTCTATACTCTGTACATATAGACTTCGATTCCTTTATCTTTTGTAATGATGAATCTTTGGGGGAACCAGAATCTGAAAACATAGATACAAGCAAAGGTACACAGGATGAAACAGAGCCAATGGATTTTAACATAATGGCTACCCTAGACTCAGAGGATGAAGACGTAGAAAAGTTCGAACAATGCACTAAAACAATAACGCAAAGTGAACCAGAAATAGAATGCAATCATCCAACTAGTCACCTCTCTAACTTCCACATCCATAACGAAAAACTAAACAACCCACAGCCTAGTGCAGACCCTATAACCCAACATAATGGCGAACCCAGCTATAGGGAAAGCAATGATAACAAAAACGAGTTTGGACCCCTATGGGAAATGAATTTCAATGGGTCCTGCACAAGAAGAACTGCTAGGGCAGGAGTGTGGATACATAACATAGAGAGTGATCACGCAGAGAGCCATGCCTGCAACCTACACTTCAAATGTACAAACAATGTTGCAGAATACAAGGCCCTTATCCTAGGCTTGAACCTGTTGAGAAAACTAGGAGCCCGTAGGATAACTGTGCATGGGGACTCTGAGCTGATTATTAAACAGGTGAATTGTGAATACACAGCGAAACATCCTAGATTGAGAGCTTACAGGAATGACACTATGGATTTATTGAAATCATTTGTTGAATACGAATTAGTGTTTGTTCCTAGGAGTCAAAATGTCATTGCAAAAAGATTATCTTGCCTAGTTAGTTCATACCCTAAGACTCCAATCGACAAACGAATTATCATACAAACCAAATTCAGACCTGTAGTGTCGGATAATGAAAAATATTGGCAGGTCTTTGATGGGGATAAGAAAATCGAAGATTTCCTGATAGGCAGAAACAAGTTTGAATTTTCTGATTCAGACTATGTGTCTAGTGACAGCTGCCTAAGTGAGGAACCCTCAGACGAGGAGGAGACACCCTGTAACATAGAGATAAACGCTTTAAACCAAGAAACTGGAAAATCAATCACATAATGTGACAAAGCGGACAACAAAGAAGTGGAGGTGCTGCAGGCCAAAGATAAGAATATACCCAGAGGCCGGCACGCTTAGAGGACCTCTTTGACTTTGATGACGTAGCTAAAAAGCCTACCATAGAGCATGCAGATTCTGATGTAGAAGAATGCAATATAGGCCCAGCAGATAAGCCAAAAATGATTAAATTGGAAAAGTCCTTGCCCACAGAAATGAAAAAAAAATATATAGACCTTTTTAAGGAATTTGTGGACGTCTTTGCTTGGAGTTACGAAGACCTAAAGGCTTATGACACCAACATTATACATCACAAAATACCTTTAAAAGAGAATAAAAAACCCTTCAGGAAGAAACTTCGTAGGATAAACCCAAAACAATTGCCTGTAGTTGAAAAAGAGATTAAAAAGATGTATGAGGTAGGCATAACAGTTCCTGTGAGGTTCTTTGATTGGGTGTCAAACTTAGTGGCTGTGAGAAAGAAAACAAGGGAAATCAGGCTGTGTATAGACTTCAGAAATATTAATAGAGCCTCACTCAAAGACAATTACCCTTTGCCAAAAATGGAACACATTCTTCAGAAAGTAGTAGGCTCTAAGATAATCTCCCTGCTAGATGGTTTCTTAGGTTACAATCAAGTCTTATTAATCCCAGAAGACCAACTCAAAACAACCTTTACCACTCCATGGGGCACCTTTATGTATGTAAAAATTCCCTTTGGACTGATGAACGATGGGGCAACCTTCCAGAGAGCAATGGATATAGGTTTTTCAGATGAGATAGGGCACTTCATTTTTATTTACTTAGATGACATAACAGTCTATTCTAAGACTGAAGAATAACACCTGAAACATCTGAGAAAAGTGTTTGAAAAATGTAGAAGGTTTGGTCTGTCCTTAAATCCGAAAAAGACTGTATTCGGGCTGCAAGAGGGAAAGCTTCTTGCACATTATATCCGAAAAGGGAATCAGGATAGACCCACAGAGAGTTGAGGGAATACTACAAATCACACACCCAAGAAACATCAAAGAATTACAGTCCTTCATTGGGAAAATCAATTTCCTTAGGAGATTTATCCCAAACCTGGCTGAACACCTTAGAAATATGACTAACATGCTGAAGAAAGGTGTGGGAGTTAAATGGACTGTTGGAGCTAAGCAATCTTTCGAATCAGTAAAACTTGCACTCACCCAAGCTCCTGTTCTAATCAGCCCAGACTTCTCAAAGGATTTCCTAATTTTTTCATTTGCCTCTGAGCATACAGTGGCTGCAGTCTTGCTGCAAAAAAACACAGAGGGATGCACCTTTGAAATACAACATAATGGAAAAACAGGCCTATGCTCTGATTAAGGCCTTGAAAGACTTCAGGGTGTACATATTGTATTCTCACTCCATAGCTTATGTGCCCAACATCATAGTCAAAGATATTTTGGCCCAAGATCCTGATGGAAAGAGGGGCAAATGGATTGATGTGATTTTAGAATATGAACTTGAGATAAAACCCACCAAACTGATTAAAGGTCAGGGCTTAGCTCGACTAATGGCTGAATCAAACTTACAAGCCCTAGACATTAACATGGTGAATACCTTGAATGAGCAACAAAAATTGCCTGATCCCACTATTGAGGAAAAGTTTCAAAGCTCTCCTTGGTATTCTGACATTTTGTATGCGCTTACACACCTCAATGCCCCACCTGAACTGTCAAAGACTAAGGCCAGATTCTTAAAGCTAAAAGCCAGGAGCTATTGCATATTAAATAACTGCTTATACTGGAAGAACCCAAATGGCCTATTGCTTAAATGTTCGCCTGAAGATGAGGTAGAGAGGATTAAACAAGAATTCCATGCCGGAGAATGTGGAGGCCACCTGAGTTGGAAAGCCACTGCAAACAAAATACTCAGAGATGGTTACTATTGGCCCACACTCTTCAATGATGTCCATAAGATGATAATTTCCTGCCACAAATGCCAGATCTTTGAAGGCAAAAGAAAACTCCTTCCCTTACCTCTACAACCCATCACTGTTGCAGGTCCCTTTCTGCAATGGGGCCTAGATTTCATAGGGGAGATTCACCCTACTTCTTCTACACAACACAAATGGATCCTAACAGCCACAGACTACTTCACTAAGTGGACAAAGGCCATACCCACTAGGAATGCCACAGATTCAGTCATCATTAGTTTCCTAGAAGGTCACATCCTCTCTCGGTTTGGCTGCCCAAGGAAAATAATCACTGATAATGCTACTGCTTTCGGATCCAAGAAAATGGTTGATTTTTGTCACAGGTATCAAATAGCACTCGGTCATTCGACTGCCTATTACCCTCAAGGTAATGGATTAGTTGAATCATCAAACACAAGGCTGGTGATCATCATCAAGAAGTTGTTGGAAGAGAACAAAAAGTCATGGCATAACAAGTTGGTGCATGCCTTATGGGCTGACAGACTTACAACAAAGAATTCCATTGGCATGTCACCATTTTAGCTTGTCTATGGTACAGAAGCAGTGTTTCCTACCAACCTTGGGGTACCAGTGATTAAGCTGGTCTAGGAGATTCAAACAGAAGAAGACAGTATGGTGAGAAGGATAAACCAAATAATTCATCTCCAGCAAACAAGGGAAGAGGTTTACAACAGAGTAGTGAAAGTTCAGGAAAATATAAAGAAATTGTTTGACAAAAGAACCAAATCTGCTGATTTCAAAATTGGAGATAAAGTTCTGAAGTGGGACTCGAGAAGAGAGGATAAAAGAAAGCACAGCAAGTTTGACAGTTTGTGGCAAGGTCCATACATTATCCAGGCCACTGTGGGTCCAAATGCCTTCTTCCTACAAGAATTAGATGGTACAGAGATGTTTGGGGGTCCTGTCAATGGTAGGATGCTCAAACACTACTTCTGCTGATTTACAATTTCCAGTTTCCATTCCCATTGTACATACCATTGCAGTTTTTATTTTCAAGAAAAAAGAGAAAATGTTTCAAAAAACAGAGGAAAGGAGAGGTTCAAACATCCTCAAAACATGAACCTCAGAAGTGCAAAATATTGGCTCTAATATGATCAAAACCCGAGCCAAAGAAAGCAAAGACAACTGGTCCTAACATGCTCAAAATCTAGACCAGCAAAGAAGAAATGAGAATCAGCTCTAACATGCCCAAAACCAGAGCTGAAATGAAGAAAGAAGTGACTCTAACATGCTCAAAACTTGAGTCACAAAGAGAAGAAGGATCCTTCAAGTTGCAGATCTCAAGCCTTCACAGTTTTGTTTTTAGTTTTCTGCAAATTTTGTCCATGTGCAACTGTCTTTATGCCTTGGACCCTATTAGCCCCCCTATGATATTTTTTGACAAGAAAAACAGGGGGCTAAGTTTGTTGTTGAGCCTTCAAGGAATGCATTTCCTCTGAAAACACATCATCCTTGAAGCCTCCTCTTGTATTTTTTCCTTTGACGAAGTCCCTTCTGCTGATTTCTGTCATAAAGCCTCTCTGTTTGTGAAGAAATGCCCAAAGGCCTCCTTTTCCCTCTTATTTCATTACCCCTAAGCCTTCGTTTTTCATCCTTTGTCCACCCTCCTATGTTCCCTTCTTACCTCTCATTTCCCCTCATAATCCCCTTTAAATCCTTCCCCTACCCTTTGTTGGCCTTTTCCCCCCTTTATTCCTATATCGTTCCCCTTCCTGACCTTTAAATCACATTAGAATGGGCCCAAACCCACTTTCTAACTTTATAACAGGGCTTAGCCCTTGTCCCGCCAGCCCTTTTAAACCACTTCCCCACGTAACCCTTACCCATGACCAAGCACTTAAAGCCTTAGGCGCGCATCGCATATCGCATCCATCGCAGATCGCATTTTCGTGTGCTATGCTCGTTAGATCCATCGCAAATATTTGTGATGCGATCTGATCGCGTCACAAATATTTGCGATGCGATCGTCTGATCACGCCATCGCATTTTTCCGCCCATCGCATTTTCCCCCGATCGCATTTTCCCTCCATTGCAAGTCTCGCATCGCAACTCCGCCCGATCGCAGCTATCGCAGATCGCATTCTTGCGCGTTATGATCGTTAGATCCATCACAAATATTTGCGATGCGATCTGATCGCGTTGCAAATATTTGCAATGCGATCGCAGATCGCTCCATCGCATTCTTCCTCTCCATCGCAATATCGCAAGCGCAAGGTTTCTGTTTGGCGCCACTCTCCGCCATCGCACTTTCCACTCTTTCAATTTGCGATCTCCGTAGCGAGTCCCACCTCCGTGGCTCCACTTCATTTTTTTTCTCCGTTTCCCTGTGTTATTCGCCCAAACGTTTAATCCTTGGGTTTTTACACTATTAACCGTTCCTTCCTCCGCTCTCCATTATATTCATTTCTCTCAACTGCTCCACCGCCATTCCTCCGACCTCCGCAACATTTCTCCACTACCACTGCCCAGGTTCACAACAGGATTATTCGTTATGTAGATAGCACAGAGGGGCCATTTCAGCAGCAACCAGCGGACCAGCAGAAGTAATTCAGAGGGGGTTAATGCTTGTAATTAATGTTTAACCCCACATTCAAAGGAAAGGACACGGTTTGAAGACTTAAGCACGCAAAGGTCATATCCGCATTTTAATATCAGCATAGCGCATTTCCTCCAGGAAAGACGTTTACCTACAACATTCCTCATATCTCCTCGAGCCCTGAAACGATTAATTACACTGATTGAAGCCCATTCAAGATAGTCAGGCAGCAGATGTGGAGGTATGGAGCGGCCTTGCAGTTTTCCCATCCAGTTCATTTATTCCAGAATGGCAACGCAGAGTTCCAGACCGCCGTAAGGACTTAAAAAACATATCAGAGGTCAATCTCGACTTGACAAACGTCTCCAACCAATCTACAGAGTACAACACAACGCCATTAAGCAGAATGGGCTCGGCTTCCTCCACCATTCTATATTAATGAGACTCATTTAATTGTTCACCTACTTCTGTTTCTTCCTCTTCTCCTATAAGAACCCCCGGGAACATATTGTAAAGGTTGTTGTTGTTGCCTTGCTGTGGCAGTTGCTGTTAGAGGGATTCATTCTTGACTGTTAGAACAGTCGTGGGAGGGAGTAGCAGAGTAGTTGTATGTCATAGGATGGGAGGAGAAAGTCTGGACTGTATTAGCCATTGAGCTCAGTGTACATGACTGGTTTTGCATCAATTAATCAAAGAACTTTTCACAGGATCCTGGTATATTACTATTGGTGATGTTTTTCCTAACTCTGTTTATCACATTTTCATATTTTTTCATGTTCTTCTGGTAGGCAATAGAAGTATAACATAGGATTCACCCTTGCTAGGTGCCCTATGTTTCCTGCTCTCCCTACTTGTAATGTTTTCTACTTTATGTGTTATCTAAGAGCGAATTCATGTGGTTTAACCAGTGCAGTGGATGTTATTGCCTGCTGGCTGATGTATGAACTTGTGGGTTTGTTGCTTGGATGTTTCTTCGTCAATATTATCTCTGTTTTCCCTTGGATTTGCTAAAGCAGACCTGGAGTTAAATGACCTCTGGTCCGATCTATAAGCAGCCCCTTTTTCCCCCTTTGAGAGCTGCCTTTGAGTATGTCCAAGTAGGTCTGGAGTTAAATGACCTCTGACCTGATCTATAGACAGAAATTTGGTTGTCTTTCCTTCTTCCACTTTCTCTCCTTAATGTTCCATTCCACCATCTGCCTAAAAGATCCTTTAGTGTAGATGACTTGCCCTTTGAAAGCCTTGGCTAGTGTATGCAAGTAATTTCCTTTCATGACTCCATAGCCCAATGGATGGCACTATCTTGGCCTATCCTCTTTGCTGAAACATCCTGCTGCTCTGCTCCTTTCCTTCCATTGCTTTCTCAGTCTATGATCTCATGACCAATCCAGCAACCAACCAACCAAATAATTTAAAACCCCCCTTTGTGCTTCATACCTAGCCTAATATCTCATCTCGAGCTTTAAAGATATATCATTCTTGCTCTATTTGGAGAGATCCCTCTCCAGGTCCAGGAGGGCTAGATCCTAGGGCCCCAAAGTGGTTTGATGTTGTCTCATCTTTTGGTATTGCCAAATCTGCCAAAACATGGGAACCCCAACAGACCCACAGCAAGTCAGACAGTCTAATCCTGGCTTGACTGTTTTTCAATTTCTGTCATAGAATATAGAGAAGAAATCTGCTGGACAGTTTAATCCCAGCAGATAATAGATTAGGTAGAGAAACATATGAGACCAACAGTCTAACCTAGTCTCATGGAGCAATAAGGGTAGAAATAGAATAGGTTTATTTTCTGTTATAAAAATAAATGATGCAAAGGGTCTGCTAGCTCAAATGCACCCTAAAAGAAGAAAAAATGCTAGGATTGTAGTGTGGGT
Organism: Pinus albicaulis; assembly: GCA_034641835.2. Lineage (NCBI taxonomy): Eukaryota > Viridiplantae > Streptophyta > Pinopsida > Pinales > Pinaceae > Pinus > Pinus albicaulis. The sequence goes on from CM076583.1 coordinate 1,250,971,977, forward strand.
AGGTAGTTTGTTGGAAAGGTTTTTCTGCTGATGTAATGTCTTCATATTATGGCAGCTGAGCTAAAGAAAGAAGGGATGTGTAAAGTAGCAGGCACCTGGCCTACACCAAAGATCTACTCTCTGAATTCTTGACTCCTTCAAGAAGAAGCCATCCCCATGTGGAGCCACTGTTAGCCCCTTATAAATTTCTTGACAAGCAAGCAAGGGGCTAATTTGTTTTATAAGCCTGCAAGGAATGCGTTTCCCTTGAAAACACATCATCCTTGCATCCTTTTCAGGTTCCCTGCCTTATGACTGCTCCCCTCTATTGTTCTGAGTCAATAGGCCTTGCTGATAATGAATCATGCTCCAAAAGGATTTATTCTTCCCTTTATACCCTTGCAAAATGCTTCATTTCCACCCCTTTTTTCCCTTTCTCAAAGTCCCCTTTGTTCCCCCTAAATTTCCCCTTCTCTCTCCTAAAACTTCCCAAAATTCCCATGAAATCCCACCCACTCCCCTTTGGTTAGCCAATTCCCCCCTCATTCCCCTATCGTTGCCCTTGGCTGACCCTAAAATGCTTTAAAAACGAGCCAAAAACCATATTTTCTTCATAGTCTGTGCCTATCCCCTTTTCGGCATAGCCCCCGCACCTTCCCCCCACAGAACCCTATGCTATGACCGAGCGCTGGCCTGAAGGGCGCTAATCTCCAATGTATATCGGGAGCGTTCCTAACCGTTGATCTTTGTAGATCGGGCAGCGATCGTTAAACCCCGCGGCGTTCGTGTTTCCCCCGTTCAAACCCCCGATCGCGCCATCTTTGTTCATTTGCTCGCGGATCCGACGGTTCAGACTCTACCTGCCCCTGTGGTCCCCGCAGCGCACTATCCATAAAAAGCCCGGTTTTCATCGCACCGCTAATGGGGATCAGGCGGTATTTTCCCATTGCCCAGCGATTCCACTCAGCTTGCGACGCGTGGCTCCTGTACAAGTCCAAAACTGCTTGCTCATCGCACGTTATCTTTTGGTACAGGACGCGCATCAATATGCATATCAGCCATCAGATCTTCCCTTTCCCATCCAACAGTCATCACTCAACGAAGCTGCGCTGGGTTTAATCCATGGTCGCCGTACTCCTGGCCCACCGTTCGTCGTCCTCCATCGCATGTTCAACCGTCGATCTCATATGAGATCAGACGATCCAGATTTTTTTCCCAGCTGTTGACCTTTCTATCGTTTCCCGGTCCAGCCATGTCACCTCCACATGTGTTCATCGTACATCTGCCCATCCCATTGCATAAATTCATTCAAAGGTCGATGTCTATAGGGCTTTCACGTATAATTTTCTCTGCATTCCGCCAAATTTTCGCCATCTCTGTTTTCTACCATTCCACAGCGTTTTCCGCCATTCCTCTGCAGTTCCACTATCATCCACGCAGACATCCACATCATCCGCCCCCATCCATGGATTTCATAACATGTTTTGTGTTTTTGCAGGGTTTCAAAAAGGCAGGAACTGCCATGGTTCATATGTACTACTTTAATGGTGTGCTGTGCAGACAGAATTAAATCTGGAAGCTGGTACTACAGTAGAAAAACTCAGAAAGGTAGCGGCATCATAAATATTACCCAGGGACAGTTCAACCTCCATGAAGAAACCTATTCAGTGCCATTAAAGCCTAGATTCTGCAGCCAGAATTTGAATTAAGAAGCAGAGAGCTTAAGGCATGCAAATGAAGATATTTAAGCCTTACGTTCAGAGTCTTAGAGGCAAAGCACCAGATCAGTGACCCCGTGGATCATGCAGAAGGTATAGCAAATAGAGATTCATGTATATCAGGGTTCACATCAGCAGATTTGTCCCAAAGGACAAAGCGCCCATATTAGTTCCATTATTTACAGTGTTCCTGAAGATTTCCGCCTTAACCACAGTCCAAAGCTACCAGGGCATTTGTTTCACAAGCATGGCAGTCCATTCAGTCATTATGTTTATGCACCAGAGTACTACACAGTACTACAGTCAGAGTACTTCAGAGTCATATTAGAGCAATCTGTAGTCTGAAGAAGATCATTCATTCACCCAAAGAACACCAGAGATTAATGCACAGGATCTATACAGAGTGGGCTTCAGCCCTCTTTCTTTTCAGAAGTTTTAATACTGCATTTAGTTCTTCACTTACCTCCTCAGCCCATCTTTCTGCTATAAATTCAGAACGAAACTCATGGTAAAGGTTTTTGATCAGTTATTAGAGAATTGCAAGTAGTTTCTCTAGAGACACAGTCTCTGTGTAAAGTTGTAAGATAGGCTGAGGAATATGATTTCTGACTGAGTATTCAGCTATTGGCAATGTTGTACTTGATTGGCATTGTTGTTTAATATGAAAAGCACATTTCTTTGGATCCTGATCTGAAGCAGCGGTGATGTTTTCCTATCTCTGTGTTTTAATTCATTTCATTTCGTTTTCTACTGGCTTGCATCAAAATATTGGCATAGGATTTACCCTTGTTAGGTACCCTATGTTTCTGCTCTCCTTTCCATTAATGTTTTTCTTCTGAATGTGTTATCTAAGAATTGATTTCAGTTGGTATAACCAGTGTAGTGGATGACTATTTCTTACTCTCTGATGTACGAATTAAATGAATTCAGTTCTTAGATGTTTCTTGTTATGGATTTAGTTGGAAGATTTGGGAACACTGGGGATTAGAGTTAACCCTATCCACTAGGATCCTTGTACGACCAGCTGGTATTTAACTTTGTGCTCTGAGTCTGTGTTATCTCCTTCCCTCCTACTTTTCCATATCACACAATCATCTTTAAAGATCCTATGTTTTAGATGACTAGCCCAATTGAAAGCCTGCCTATTGATTAGCAAGAAAATCCTTTCTTGACTCCAGTGCCCAATGGTTTTGAATATTTCCTGGAATATTTCACCCCTGCCTTATCCCTCTTTGCTCGTCCTGGTCTTACACTGAATCATTCTTTCCTGATAACCAGCAACCAAATAAATAAAACAAACAAACCCCGAGCCTTATAACTAGCCTAACATATTTAACCTTTGAACTTTAAAGACATACACCTTTGATATATCATAGAGAAATCCCTCTCTAGACCCAGGAGGGCTAGATCCTAAGGTCTGAAATTGGTTTGATGTTGTCTCATATTTTGGTATTTCCAACCTTGCCAAAACATGGGAACCCCAACAACAACAACAACACCAGTTCTCCCAGGATGATATCATTGAAACCATGACCAACACCATGTGTATGCAACAAGCACATAGGCCACAAGCATAAGGAAAACATATGAAATAAACATGAATGCATGACAAACACACACTACGCATCCATTCCACATCTACCCAAGTAAGTGAAAAACCGAGGTAAACATGTGATAAAAAGTTATTGTGATCTTATTCAACCTCCTTGGTCACCTTAAGGAAGTGTAACTGACACCACACAACAAAACAGACCTTATGCACATGCTACAAGATACCCAAGAGCCATCCCAACTTTCCAGGAGGCTAGCCCCTCATCCAACTTGACCTTTTCATGCATAAATCCCCCATTCACTCCCTTGAATGGGAAAGAGTGCGACTGGAAGCCTCAATTCGCATGCACAACATGGGTATGAATACGAGCAAGGAATTTTCCCAGTAGTTCTAAGCCCACGACCCCAATTTCTATGCCTGTTTCAAGCCCAGAGCTCAAGTCGCTGCCCAGAACTCCTTGAAAATTTAGAACTGAAATATAGTAGTGGAATAACGATGTAAAAGTAAACACTTTAAAAATGACTTGATTTGACCCCTACTAGCCATGCTAGGATTTTTGTCAAATATTTCACAAATATGTAATCTATAGGTTTAAATAACATATATGAGCATAGGGGTCTCATAATTACCTGAGAGTCACTAAGAAGCATTATTGTATCTATATAAATTATACAACATGGATGTATATCTTGGATTCACCTGATCTCACAATGTACTAAAGTTAAATATTGAATCGCTTCTACAAATATTTTGCGGAATTAAAAACACAATCGCTAATCACATGAAGTAAGTAGAATCAAATCACACACAAAACAGATAATTTCCCAGGGAAATCTTGCTTCTCAAAACCCCACTATCTTCTATTGTATATTCATCATGGATCATGAAACAATTACTTACAAAAATATTCTCACAAGAGCCCTCCAGTACTCAACTAATTGTCTCACACTGCCATGGACAAAACTGACCAACACATAGCCAATTCTCAGCCTCTGGACAACCTTCCTTGCTTTCACAATCCCTGATGAATGCAATCCCTAAAAGATAGGAATTATGGCCTTTCTTGACTATGTAAGTATCATGGGCACTCCAATGGGTGTTTGGTTGCATGTGTGCAACTCAATAATCCTACAACTGATAGTCAACTTCCCTTTCGCCTAGATCTCAACTGGGTCTCCACTAGACCTGACATGCATGCAACTAATAATAGTAAATCCTCAATTGCATGTGAGATCACTGATTATGAATTAATTAGTATTTAATTCACTTGATCTCTCACTAGTGTATCTTCAGTTACAACTATCAAAACAGAGTTTAACTCACTTAACTGAGTTAAATTTTACAACCTACATTAACTAATGGACCACTGCACTTCGAACTCTATTACAACTAGAATTAATCTGCATGCCTCACCAACTAAATATAACTCAAAATCCACTAGCTAACTGAGTTTATCACTCTCAGTTAACTATTTGAAGTTATCATTGAGAATACATTACATTTTGTTGTCCATCTTAATTACGGGATAACCAAAATAGACACGCACCCAAAAATAGCACTGTGGGCCCCACCCTAGTGTAGGTGCTTAATGCACTAGGCGTGTGTTGGAACAGGGTCTCCTAACAAGCTACGAAACTAGTCCATTTTGAATATTTTTTATTATATTTAGTCTAGCGCATGGGTTTTGGGGCGGGTCAAAGCCTCGAAAGCATTGTAATGGGTGAAAGGGTAAACTAGGGGTCTGAAAACCATGGGTTGCAGACCATAGGAAAGTCGAGGCTAGATTGTTATAAATAGAGATGCATTTTGTATTGTAAAGGATAAGAAATGATGAGCTATTGATGTGAATAGTGGTTTAAGATATCTGTTTGGGTTTTGGGGAAAGGAATCCTGTTGGCTATGTGCACAGAGATCCAAGTCCAGCTGTGTGCGGAGCCTGCTGCTGCGTGCGCAGGTTGGGAAGGGAATTGTAAGGAAGAATTGATGAATGAATGAATGCAGAATATTTTTAGATAATTGAATCTGTGAGTAATTTTGTGTGAATTACTGATAATTGTTGTATTGTGCGTTTTCTATCTTTAAGCTGCGAAAGATCTATGTATTGCGTTCTTGGATCTAGATCTGTTATGTTCTGTTTATGTACTATTGTGTTGATGTTATAACAAGCATATAACTATAGATCTAGTGCACATATATGCGAATAGAGACTTAATTAACTATGCACAGAACAAGGTAACCTGGGAATCACAGGATCTAGCGCAGCTCTGCTTGCCTTACCCATCCTTTCTCAGGGTGCGGAAACCTGGTTCCAGAACCCACCCATACTACTTCAGGTGAGACTTTGACTTGCGCAAGTGGGTCACTGCCGAAAGGGCCAATAGTATAGGGGTTTTTTGGCAAACCTTGCACACCAAACCTGGGTCAGGACCCCTCAAGCCAAAAAATGGTTCCGTTGCCGGGATCGGAAGAAGTATGAGAGAGGAATCGGGTAATGACAAGAGAATACTGGAAACCTGAAAGAAAAGAGGTCGAAGACTGGTTCGAAAGATGGATCCAGGATTTCGCAGTAAAAGAAAATCGCAGTGAGAAGTTAACGACGAAAAGGTTGAAAAATAGGTACATCCTTACTGAAATCTACAAATATTCTTTGTAACCTTTGCGATTGAACTCCAGGAGTGGCTAGCCAGACTTGTGGAATTCCAGAAGTGCTGGAAGGATGAGCGAGTCACTCAGTGGACCCCAGAGCTGCTTGAGCAGTTGGAAAAAACTGATAATACTATCACGCGCACGGTGGATCACTAGGTGGATAGTGTGATAGGAGGATTTGTGACGGAATTTGCCATTGATCAGTTTGTATCATACTCTGATGAAAAATGACGATTCTTCAAAGGGTTTCAGGGAAAATTTCTGAGGACGTTACTGTTGCTGATCAAGAAACTACTGTGCAAAAAGAGCATTTTGTGTAGTCATACTAACTGAATGACCTCGAATCTAGACGGGAGTGCGACACGAAGTGGTAAATACTATCGGAACAACCTTGATAGAGGGAGATCCACCTACAATCTGTTGCAGGAACCAGCTGCGCAAGATCCCCCAGCTACATCACCACCTAGGCCGCGCAAAGGTAAGAATTCGCCTATACCACCACCCCCCCTAGATAGTGATATGGTTGCACATCTGAAACTACCTACCTTCAAGGGGGTAGGAGATGAGGATATGGACCAGTTTTGGTTCATTGAAGACTCTGTATAGACTGCGCAGAATGTGGCAAGTGATACGGTAAAAAGGGCACAGCTGTCGTTGGCATTCGAGGATAGGGCCCTGGGCTGGTATATGCAGTATATTTCTTAGATTGGGAGCACATCTATTCAAGATATCAAGGACGCTTCGAAGAATTAGTTCAGGAAGCCGAAATCTTATTCCCAATTGGTAGAAGAAGTGAAGGACTTCAAACAAGGTGCATCTGAGTCAGTATGGGAGGTTGATCAGAAATTGAAGAAAGAAGTCAGGGAAGGAGGATTCGAATATGATGATAGAAAGCATACAGAATGGTTCATCGCTATGTTGTTACCTCACCTACGCACGCCAATGAGTCATCAGACCTTTGAGTTGTAGGAGAAGGTTGTGGAAGTCGCTATGAAACTAGAGGCTGCCCCCCCAGAGGATACGTCAGCAGGGGTACAAAAAATCCAGGAACAACTTGGGGCTATGCATATGGAGATACAGAACCTGCGAAAAGAGCGAGGAAAGGATGAGTGTGTAGATCTCTGGTGCATACGATTCTGGGTGTCTGGCCATAATAAGGATCAGTGCCCTCTGCTGACGAATTACATGCAAGTAGGAGGACCTAGTCCGGTACGCCCAGGGGCAAGTAGGGAACCCGTCCTGTTACGACTAGGTTCAAGCGGACCTGCGCTATGGTGTGATGATTGTTAGGTAGCAGGACTACATGATACAAACAATTTCCCTCGGCTAGGTGCGTATGTCCCAGAACTAAAGCAACAATGGTGCCAATTCTGCCGATCAGTGGGACATGATGAGCAGACCTGTCGTACTTATGACTTAATGATGGATCGTGGGAACTTATATAGGGTACAATCAGACCCTGCGTCGCCAAGACTTTCTGCGCACTTTGGAGGATCACAAGCCTGAGGCAGAGGAGGTCAGGGAGGAAGTGCAGGGCGAGGACGTGGGCAGCTAATCTGTTATAAATATGGAGAAATAGGGCACTTTTCCAGAGAATGCACAAATCCCACTAGGCCATTGTGCAAATATTGTAGGTAGCTGGACCATGAGGTAGAGGACTACCCAATTTTAATAGCCAAGATGCTAAGAAAAGCAGCCCATCCCTACACAGAATGTAAAAAGAGTTAAAACCGACCTAAGAAAGGTAGATCCCTATGTAAAAGTCATGACACGCAGCGGGTTGGTCACCCAGGGAGCAAAAGAGGAGCTTGCCTCTCGGGAAGGAGTGCCTTTCAAAGAAAAAACACCACTGGAAGCCCCCGCGCTGCTACCGATGCAAACTTAGATAGAGGAAGGAGTTGAGCCCTTTTTAAAGGCATGTCTGAAGCTGCTATGAAATCTGTAGGCTGTAAGAAACCTCCAAGCAATACTTAATACTTGCGCAGCTCGGTCCAATTTGATCCCTGAAACCAAGGATGTACACAAACTATACAGCTATAAGAAGCGCACCGGAAGAGAGATGCGATTGACTGCGCAGATTGGTGACTACGAGATGGATTAGGTTATCTTAGATCTAGGGTCAGATGCGAATGTATTAGCAAAACAGACATGGCAATGAATGGGAGAGCCTAAATTAGAATGGTCCACCATCCAGCTGCGAATGGCCAATCAACAAAAAATCATCCCTCTAGGGAGGTTACCAAAAGTCATGGTTGACATCGCAGGGGTAAGGGTCCTAGCTGACTTTGAAGTAATAGAAATTGTGGAAGATGTGGATCCCTACCCTGCGCTCCTTGGACTGGACTGGGAAATTGACATGGGGGGTGTCATCAATCTCAAGAAGCACAACATGGTGTTTGAAAGCAAAGGTACGCGTGTCATAGTACCACTAGATCCAGCAGAAGGTGCACAGTATACAGAGCCAGCCTAGGAGGAGGAGGAATTAGATCAAATTTATAAATTAATAGCGCAAGATGAAGATCGGGTTAACCCCACAGATGAAGGAATGCTCTGCTAGGAAAAGGATAGTGAATGTTTTTCCGACTCTGATGAGGAGCTGGAAAATTGGCAAGGTCGATTACACAAGGTTTCGACGCTTCGATGTATTTAGACCGTCAAGAATTTTCGTCACATCTCTACCAAGGAAAGAAACCTGCCCTACCAGGAGGGCGCAGATGATAGTCAGAAGACTATTGAACCTAAGATTCCCACGGAACACAGGCTAGGGGCATTACCACTAACACTGTGCGGAGCACCTACTCAAGGACCGGTATTCTTCACTCAGGAGAAGTATTGGAGAAGGGTGATCCTGCGCATAGGGACCCTAGTTGCCAGATGGGCTCCGAGGTTAGTCGATCTACACAGATTCTTGCTGACATACAACACTCAAGGGTGCGATCAAACCTTGCCCATAAAATCTTGCCGGGGTACCGCTGACCTAGGCGTGCGTTGGGTTACGGACCTACCGGAACCCACGTGTAATTGGGAGAATTTGTGGATGCCTCAAGTAATATATGGCACAAGGACGTGTGACGCCACCCCATCATACAGGGACATCCCGACCAAGGGCGAAGCTCATGGCTCGAAAAGACTGATGGCCAACTTGCAGACACACCTCGCGTCGACCTTCATTCAAGGTACGCGAACGACACGCAGGTGTCATCCGTGGTCTGACATTCTGTGGAAACAACCTCAGGCACGAAGGACGACTGTCAGCACATCCCGATTTGATAAAAAAGGAACCTTACAAGTACACAAAATAGTTAGCAAATCATCAATGTGACCATTTATGGTAAGACTGATCCACCTGATCGATGGTCAGTGTCACGAATGGGCTACTCCACCATTAAATAGCTCCGGACAGTGTGCGGTTGGCTAGATAACTTTGCACCATGCTATTTATTCACCCTACAACATGCTCCTGCTATCTGTGTACTGGTTTTTTGTGCTCATTAACATTCTTTGGGGTGCCCGTTTTCTTGTTGCTAAGATGGACCCTAACTCGCCGAATGATCTGGTCCCAGGCTGCTCAGTACCTATAGATATCATCTTAAGAGAGCCTGGGCATGCTGAGTGCAGTAAAAGGAATGAGTAGCAGCTTCCTGCAGAAAGAATTGTCTTCGAGCCACAAACAGAGAGGCACCAATACTGCGCAACTGACCTTCACACTCCATGGATAGCCACGGGACACAGTCAGCTGCCCTTAGAAGATATAGTAGAAGAAGGTCTGCTGGTACCGCAGTCCCCCGCCCGCAGTATCACAGTCAGGTCCCAACTGGTTCTATGCCAAGAAGGAACGCTGAGATACAGGGACATGCTGCAACTTCTCCGCAACTCCAGAGTATCGCCTAGTAGAAGCAATGTGTGTTCACTCCCTTGCCTTGCCCTAGTTAATGCTCCTGATCCAATTACTGTGGACATCCAAATATATTTAGCACAACTATCTCGCACAGAGCTACAAGGGCTGTATGCCAAAGTGTTGCATGAAGTTCGCCACCGTGACCGGGCCACACAATAGCAGTATGACATACCTCCGGAAGTATGGGACCAGCGGATTGCAGTGGTCACAGATGCAACGCATATTATTCAGGAGTAGCTGACGCGGGGCGCACAATTGGTCGAAATAGCTACCCAACTATGGACGGCCATCCAACACCATTCTACACTTCAGCATATCCAGAAGGAATTACAGCAGGCGGAAGCTACTCTGGATCAAGTTAGAGCCTCCACCACCTCCGCATAGTGTCTAGCCATCTTGGACAAGCTTGAGAACCTTCGCCACAACAAGCATGTCATCCGAAAACGGTTGAAACCATGGACCGAAACCACACCCCAGCTTGCCAAAGATGCTCAGTCTGCCATTGCGCGCCTCCATCGGCTGTTAGAAAGGGTTACCATGGCTCCAGATGGCCCTGCCTCCCTGACACTTGTCAACATCACACAACGAGATATGGCCCAGAGTCAGGAAGTGCTCCCTCCGCTCGTCTGCGCTCTGGCTACCTTGCGCGCACAGATAGAGGCCGCGCCACTACAGTGACTCGAGACAAGTCATAAGATTATGTTGGGGCACTGTTGGAACAGGGTCTCCTAACAAGCTGCAAAACTGGTCCATTTTGAATATTTTTTATTGTATTTAGTCTAGCGCAGGGATTGGGGCAGGTCAAAGCCCCAAAAGCATTGTAATGGGTGAAAGGGTAAACTAGGGGTCCGAAAACCATGGGTTGCGGACCATAGAAAATTCGAGGCTAGATTGTTATAAATAGAGATGCATTTTGTATTGCAAAGGATAAGAAACGATGAGCTATTGATGCGAATAGTGGTTTAAGATATCTGTTTGGGTTTTGGGGAAATGACTCCTCCTGGCTGTGTGCGCGGAGATCCAAGTCCACCTGTGCGCGAAGCCTGCTGCTGTGTGCGCAAGTTGGGAAGGGAATTGTAAGGAAGAATTGATGAATGAATGAATGCAGAAGATTTTTAGAGAACTGAATCTGTGAGTACTGTTGTGTGAATTACTGATAATTTCTGTATTGTGCGTTTTTTGTCTTTAAGCTACGAAAGATCTATGTACTGTGTTCTTGGATCTAGATATGTTATGTTCTGTTTATGTACTGTTGTGTTGATGATATAACAAGAATATAACTATAGATATAGTGCATGTAGATGCGAATAGATACTTAATTAACTCTACGCAGAACAAGGTAATCTGGGAATCACAGGATCTAGCGCAGCTCTGCTTGCCTTACCCATCCTTTCTCAGGGTGCAGAAAGTTGGTTCCAACACCCACCCATACTACTTCGGGTGAGACTGTGACCTATGCAAGCAGGTCCCTACCGAAATGGCCAGTAGTATAGGGGTTTGTTGGCAAACCTTGCACACCGAACCTGGGTCAAGACCCCTCAAGCCAATAGCGTGGGTGCTGAAATTTTCTTGTTGAATCTCAACACTCCCTCTCAACAAGAAAGGGATTATCCTTCACCCCGATCCTGTCTCTATGGTATTTAAATTTTCTCCTGGTAAGCGCCTTCGTAAAAATATCTGCATCCTGATCTTCCATGGGAATCTACTAAAGCAACATTATCCTTCTCTACACACAATCTCTGAGATGATGGTACCAGATATCTATATGCTTGGACCTATCATGAAACACAGGATTAATCAAGAGTTTAATGCAAATCTGATTATCACAATGAATCACAGTTAGATCCATCTGAGAACCAAACAAACCAACTGTTGTGGATCATATCCGCATATCCTTTTCAATTTTTATTTTGAGTATCAAAATACAAAAAATTATAAAATCAGAAAAAAATATGTTATAGTATAAGGTTTTTTATACTATCTCATAAAAGGAAGCGTTTCAAAGCTCGATGATCATTAAAATTTATTGAAGTATATGTTTTGTTTTGAGCTTAAAGTTCAAGCAACTTCCCGAGCGGAAGTGGTGATCGTGGGAGAGTGGTTCCGGATTAGTTATTACGGTGGGGAAAATAGCTCGTTAATTATCAAAATCGGACCCCCCGTAGTTGACTGGTCAAAATCTTGGGCGAGCCGTGATCAATGGCTGAGATTCATTATGGGGGGTATAGATCGAAGTTTTCCGCTGTACTCCCGGACCCCCCGTAGTGACGTCATTCCGGCATTTATTATGGATTTTCTTAACTGTTAAATTGTTCTTTGTCCCATTCTCGTTTGGTTGTGGTTCGTTTTCCCTTTGAGTCGTGCTCCCGCCACCTTTTCATTACCCAATACCCCCATATTGTTTTCATTGTCTGTCAGCCATGGAAAAACGAGCTTCTCTGTCCGGTTCATCAAGCTTCAGTTCTCTCGTGGATACAGCAAAAGAGACCCCAATGGCTCAATCAAAAGCAGCCATTGACTCGGAAATAGCTTCAGGACCAGATGTTCTCATAGATTAGGAGTTTTAAAATTCTCATTTTATTTTTCAAAACTATGTAAATTTAATTAGACTTTCCGAAGCATGTGGTTCCATAACAGTTAGTGGTTTAAACAATTAGAATTAGTTGGAGCAGTTAGAATCAGTTTCATTACTGGAAACTGTCTTGTGATACTGTATTAAAGGACAATTTCAAGAAAGATGAAGGTTCCGAGTTTTGGACCTGGAAGCTAAAATTTTGTATTGAAGAATACTGAATTAATGAGAAGTTTTTGCAAGTTTCCTTCATTCTGTCTATGCTGAATAGTTTCTCAGTTTTCATTGTGTTTTCCATATCTGTGAGTAAAATAGAGTAATTTGAGCTGCAGGTCTCTAGATACATGTGTATTTAAGATTTAAATAAACCTTAATAGGTGCTCCTCTATTTTAACGTTATCATTATTCATTCCTTCAGGATTTTACACTGATAGATTCTGTTTCAAGCAGCATATCAAATTGAAATCCTTTCTTTCTTGTTTCTTCCATCCTTTCATTTCAGCATAAGGAGGATATGGCATTGCAGAGCCTTCCATGTATTTAATGTTTAAAGATTATATAATTAATGTTTGAAGGTTTATAAAACAAGGACAACTATACTTTCGTTTGTGACATAATCTTTAATGTCTTGAGCACAGATTTCTGTACACAGCAAGAAATTGTTTCTCAAGGAACAACATTAATTGGCGCCGTTGCCGGGGACGAAGATTCGAAGAATTTCCCTGGGTTTTGTTTTAAATTTCCTCTGGTTGTTCAGAGAGGAGGAGATAGTAAGCTTTGTTTGTTTGAAAATAGCTCTGGCTCCCAAGAAACCTCATACGAGGTCGGATTCCTCTCAGCAAACTGTTCCTATTTTGTCTGATCCTGAGAAGCTTGTTTCAAAGAAGGGCCAGAAACTAAAAATATTTGATACACCAGAAACTACACTGCTCGCACCAGGCAGCAGTTCACGTACTTTCATATCCAAGAAAGCTTCCAAGAAACTCACTTTCTCGGAAGAAGAGTCGTCACCATCACCCGTTTGTTTTCAAGAACCCACATTAGAAGAGCAATCTTTAGAGTTTGTGTCTTTTCCTTTTATAGAAACTCAGCCTCATATAGTTTCCAGCTCTTCTGCAGTCGTTCATACTCTAACTCCTATATCATTTGTTCCACCCCATTCATCCTCTCCTACAACTGGTATTCATTTTACCCCCGCTCAAGGAGCAGTTAACTCGAGCGTAAACATGGCAGTCCCTGTAGCCCCTGCTTTCTTGATGAATAGATATGCACCATTGAATATACCCCAATCACTGCATGATATGCCTCAGGAATATCTTAAGTTACTCCCTAGATTTACTGGTGAAGACAAAATAACTGCAGAACAGCACTTGCCCCTGTTTTTCACATTTGCCGAGAATTTAAATGTTGAACATTTGGACATTGTAATGAGACTTTTTGTTCAGTCTCTAAGTGGAGAGGCAAGGAAATGGTTTAAAGGATTGCCTAATGGTACCATAAATGATTGGGATACCCTAGAAACGCGTTTCACTGAGAGATGGGGTGAAAAAAGGGACCATGGCTATTTTTTGACAGAGTTCAATGCAATAAAGAAGAAATTTGATGAAAGCATGAAAGATTTTGTGAAAAGATTTAATAAATTGTATAATAGTTTTCCTGTTGAAATGAAACCCCCTCCTATTGGAGCAAGGGTTGTTTTTGCTGGTGCATTTGAACCAGAATTCGGTTTCACATTGAGGGAAAGGAGGTCACCTACATTGGAGCAGATTCAAACTGATGCTCTGGAGATTGAGGCTAATATGTCCGCTGCTGGTAAAGTTCAAGATAAAGGAAAAGCTAAAGAAGAAACCTTAGCTCAAGAACAAAGAATTGATGATATGACTAAGGTCATAAAAAATCTGTCCAATAAATTGGTGAAATTGGAAATAGATAGTAAGCCTGCAAGACAGAATAGAGGGGTTTTTAATCCCCAATTTAAAAAACAGCCTCTGCAGATTCTACAAAGAGAGAGGAAAGATCAAGATCAGGTACAAGCACCTTTGTATATAGAGGCAGCTCCATCCCGTTCAGTAGATGATGATGATGAAAGAAAGGATGATGCTCGAATTTCCGCTGTGTACATGGAAGATGATGAAACAGAAGAGGAAGTTGAGGAAGAAGGAGCAGAAGAAAGTGATATGTCATTTGATCAAGAAGAGATGGATGATTAATGCAGACAGTTTACAGACTTCATGCAATCCGAGTTACATAGAAAGTATGATTTAAGGTCAAAGAAGAGACTAAGAACTCAAGAGGATGAAGAAAAAGAACCAGAATCAGTGCCTGCTCCAGTGGCGACTCCATTACAGAAAGACCAGACTCAGAAATCAGATAAGGGGAAAAAGCCCATGAATGAAGAAAGAGAGAAGGAAAAGCTGCAAGCCGATGCTTCTCAAACGAACGTTGGAGATTCTAATATTTTGGAGAAAGTGGTCACTGTTCCTAATCAAAATCCAAGTTCCAAGAAAGATCAAGAAGAGCCTGAAAAGTTGACAAAATCAAATCAAACTTTCAGTTTGGAAAAAGTGAAAATTCAAGTTCCTCTTCTTGAATTAATGAAAACACCTGGTTATAAGAAAGAGATTGCTGAATTTATCAATCTATCTCAGTCCGATGAAGTCGGCGATATAGTTAATCTGCAAGAAGAAAAACCAGTGGTTACATTTGGGCCTCATTTTGAAGAGGTAGATTCATCTATCCCTCCTTTCTATATTTCACTTCTGTTACACGACTTTGTTTTGCATAATTGTATGTTAGATTCTGGCGCATCCCACAATCTGATGCCACTGTGTGTGATGAAAGAATTGAATCTGCAAATCACTAAGCCATACCGGGATCTTTATTCTTTTGATTCAAAGAGGGTGAAGTGTGTGGGTATTATTAAGGATATGGTTGTGTCTTTGGCTCAAATCCCAGCCAAGAGCATTATGATGGATGTGGTAGTGGCTGATATTCCAGCCAGATTTGGTATGCTATTATCTAGGTCGTGGGGAGAAAAGTTAGGAGGAGTTTTGAAGCTTGATTTCACATATGCTATCATTCCTGTTTTCAATGGGGAAGAAAGAAGGTTGTATAGAGAAACTAGGTTTCAAAAAACTGCCACTAAGAAAGATGCAAGAAATTCACCAATATATGGCCAAGAGAAAGACGACCTCTCTTGTTTCATGCTGCATGAAGATGCAGAATTTGCTGAAGAATCACAAGGGCAGCTCCCTTCAGCAGTTGTACATAAGGAGCTGCATTCAAACAAGCCCTGGAAGTGTTTTTTCAATGGTGCATTTTCAAAAGAAGGCACGAGAGCTGGTTTCATTCTTGTTTCTCCAGAAGGTAACCTTGTTCCTTTTTCTTTTAAATTGGAGTTTGATCAGTCCACTAATAATGTTGTGGAGTATGAAGCATTAATCATTAGTTTGCAGACAGCTAAGCACATGGGAATTCAGTCTATAACTGTGTGCGGTGATTCTGAATTAATTATAAGACAAATAAAGAATTTGTGTCAAACTAAACATCCCAGGTTAAGGGCATATAGGAATGAAGTCTGGGATTTGATTGAAAATTACTTTGAAGCCTTCAACTTACAGTTTGTACCAAGGGAGGAAAATAGAATGGTTGATTCTTTGGTAGTTGCAGCTAGTACATTCAAGCCTCCTATCAATCCAAGACTAAGGTATGAAATTGAGATGAGACATAGACCGTCAATCCCTGAAAACATTAAA
This sequence comes from Pinus albicaulis, assembly GCA_034641835.2. NCBI lineage: Eukaryota > Viridiplantae > Streptophyta > Pinopsida > Pinales > Pinaceae > Pinus > Pinus albicaulis. The sequence goes on from CM076583.1 coordinate 1,250,988,097, forward strand.
CATTGGCAGGTCTTTGAAGACAATGAACATATTAAGCAGTTTTTGTCGATGATTGGAAATTTTGAAGGTCATCAAATTGATTTGGAAACTGATCAAGATGAGTGGGCTGGTAAAACTTTGAAAAAGAAGATTGGTGGTCAGGAGATTATTCAGTTGAAAGATAATGTTTTTCCAAGAGGCTTGGTGCCTCTTGAAAGACTGTTTGATGCTAATGACATTGCAGTGAATCAAAAGAAAGTAAACCAAGACGAACAAGTGGAAGATTACAACTTGGGGACTCAACAGGAGCCTAAAATGATCAAATTGTTCAAAGGGATCCCGAAGGACTACAAAGAAAGGTACGTAGATCTGTTCAGACAATTCAAAGATGTATTTGCTTGGTCCTATGATGATTTGAAGACGTATGATAAAGGTATCATACAACATAAAATCCCACTCAAGGATGGAGTCAAGCCACATAAACAGAAGCTCCGACAAATCAATCCGTTATTGTTAGCTCTGATTGAAAATGAGGTAAGGAAATTGCTGCAGGCCAAAATAATTGTTCCACTAAGATATTCAGATTGGGTTTCCAATCTTGTACCAGTCCGAAAGAAAAATGGAGAGATAAGGCTGTGTGTAGATTTCAGGAACTTGAACAGGGATTCATTGAAAGATAATTATCCTTTGCCGAAAATGGACTTTATCTTACAAAAGGTCACTGGGGCTTACAGGTTATCTATGGTGGATGGTTTTTCAGGGTATAATTAGGTTGCTGTGGAAAAGGAAGATCAAAAGAAGACTGCTTTCACTACACCCTGGGGAACATTCATGTACGCTAGGATGCCATTTGGCCTGATGAATGCGGGGGCCACATTCCAAAGGGCGATGGATATCGCATTTGTGGGAGATGAGTTTGTGGTGGTTTATTTGGATGATGTCACAATTTTTTCAAAATATGATGAGGAGCATTTACAGCATTTGCAGAAAGCCTTCATGAAGTGTAGAAAGTCTGGATTATCGTTGAATCCTAAAAAGTATTTTTTTGCCCTGGAGGAGGGTAAATTTCTTGCCCAATTGTTTCTAAAGAAGGAGTGAAGATTGATTCAGCAAGGGTCGAAGAAATTCAATCAATTCCACTGCCCCGAAGTAAGAAAGATATTCAGAGATTTCTCAGAAAAATTAATTTTCTAAGAAGGTTTGTTCCTAATTATGCAGAGATCGTCAAAAAGATAACAGACATGTTAAAAAAGGATGCTGAGGTGAAGTGGGACAAAGAAACAAGGGAGTATTTTCAAAGGATTAAAGAGGCTTTAAAGGAAACACCTGTTCTAATCAGTCCAGACTATTTGAAGCCATTTTAGATCTTCTCATTTGCCTCTCCCTCAACCATTGCAGCCATGTTATTGCAGAGAAATGAGGAAAAGTATGAACAACCGGTAGCATATTTCAGCAAAGTTCTCCAAGATGCAGAATTGAAGTATAATATACTGGAGAAACAAGTATATGCTCTGGTGAAAGAATTGAAGGCATTCAGAACCTATATCCTCCATTCTCAAATATTGGCGTACGTTCCTAATTCTGCCGTAAAAGACGTCCTAGTACAGAGCGATGTAGAAGGAAAAAGGGGAAAATGGATTGCAAAAATCCAAGAATATGATCTGGATGTTAAACCCACCAAATTGGTCAAAGGGTTGGGATTGGCCAAAATATTAATGGAGTCAAATTTCCAAGCACTGGGAATTAATTTGTTGGCCCCTGTAGAGGAAATCGATGGAAAAATAGGGGATAATCAGTTAAGGCCAGCAATCAAATATAAATTTCTCTGCTCAAGTTGGTACAAGGACATTATTCATTATTTATGCTTTCTTTCTTGTCCTCCTTCCATAGATAGAGCCAAATACAGAGCCTTAAAGCTGAAGGCTCAACCTTATGTCATAATCGAAGCAAAGTTATATTGGAAAGATCCTGCTGGTGTATTACTGCTGTGTCTGACAGAGGAGGAAGTTCCAGAGGTAATCAAAGAACATCATGAATGCTTGTGCGGGGGACACTATAGTTGGAAGGTAACTGCTCATAAAGTTTTTAAATCAGGATTCTATTGGCCATCTGTTTTTGCTGATGTTTATAAAGCAGTCAGAAGTTGTCAAAAATGCCAGGTATTTGCAGAGAAGAAGAAATTAGCTCCATTGCCTCTTCTCCCTGTTTTTGTTGAAGAACCTTTCAGACAATGGGGATTGGATTTCATTGGGGAAATCAATCCACCATCCAGTGGGCAATTTAAGTGGATCCTTACTGCTACGGATTATTTTACAAAGTGGGTGGAGGCAATCCCCACCAGGAAGGAAAATGATTTGGTTGTTATGAAGTTTTTAGAAGAAAATATCTTTAGCAGGTTTGGATGTCCAGTAAAGATTGTGACAGATAATGCCCAAGTTTTCAGCTCACTAAGGTTCATTAATTTCTGTCAGACTTACAATGTGATATTGTCTCATTCTACAGCTTATCATCCACAGGGGAACGGCTTGGCAGAATCTTCTAACAAAACATTGGTAAGAATCCTGAAGAAGACAATAAATGAAAATCAAAAGAATTGGGATTCAAAGCTAGTATTTGCGCTATGGCCAACAAGGATGACTGCTAGAAGATCCACTGGTAAGTCACCTTACGAATTAGTATATGGTACTCAGGCATTGTTTCCCACCCAGTTGGTGAAGCCTGTGATTTCCTTCCTTCAAGATGCTCAAGAAGAACCTAATGCCATGATTAGGAGAATGAATAATGTAATAGAACTAAGTGAAAACAAAGATAAACTTCGGGAGAATTTGCTTGCTTATCAGCAGAAAATGAAGACAATATTTGACAGGAAGGCCAAAGAAATCATGTTTCAGAAGGGAGACCTGGTATTGAGATGGGATACCCGAAGGGAGGACAAAGGGAAACACGGCAAATTTGATCCTTTGTGGTATGGTCCATTCAAAATCAATGAAGTTAGGATGAATAACACTTTCATGCTGGAAAATCTTGAAGGAGAAGTATTAGATATGCCTGTGAATGGGCAATATCTAAAGCATTATTTCCGGCACTAAAGAAACTATTTCACCATCATTGTATATATCTGGTGTGATCATTGTACATTTTCCACCAAGCAATATGTGACTCCATGCCCGAAGTGAAGGCACTGATCTGAAAGTTCTTAGTGTTTCATGGCAAAAACACTATCCCCGGGTGGAGCCAGATGTTGTGGATCATATCCGCATATCCTTTTCAATTTTTATTTTGAGTATAAAAAATACAAAAAAAAATAGAAAATCAGAAAAACATATGTTATAGCATAAGGTTTTTTATACTATCTCATAAAAAGAAGCGTTTCAAAGCTCGATGATCATTAAACTTTATTGAAGTATATGTTTTGTTTTGAGCTTAAAGTTCAAGCAACTTCCCAAGCAGAAGTGGCGATCGTGGGAGAATGGTTCCGGATTAGTTATTATGGTGGGGAAAATAGCTCGTTGATTATCAAAATTGGACTCGCTGTAGTTGATTGGTCAAAATCTTGGGCGAGCCGTGATCAATGGATGAGATTCATTACGGGGGGTATAGGTCGAAGTTTTCTGCCGTACTCCCGGACCCCCCGTAGTGACGTCATTTCGACATTTATTATAGATTTTCTTAAATGTTAAATTGTTCTTTGTCCCATTCTCGTTTGGTTGTGGTTCTTTTTCCCTTTGAGTCGTGCTCCCGCCACCTGTTCATTACCCAATACCCCTGTATTGTTTTCATTTCCTGTCAACCATGGAAAAACGAGCTTCTCTGTCCAGTTCATCAAGCTTTAGTTCTCTCATGGATGGTAAAGGCACTCTTTACAGAAAGGCTCACTCACAATCAGGTAGTTGCATTTAGATTGGAATACCTCAGCTACAGGAATGCTCCTACAACTCAAAGTGAAATTTGGAAAAAATGCAAAATATTCTCCATTGACACAACAAAAAAGATTCCAACAGATAAATCAAAAGTAGTCGTTGATTCCGCAGCTACTTCAGAACCAGTTGTTACTTTAGATTAAAAGTTATAAAAATTCTCACTATGTCATTTCTCAGGATTATGCAAATGTAATAAGACTTTTTCGAGGCATGTACCTCCATAACAATTAATAGTTTAGGCAGTTAAAGTTAGTTAGAATAGCTAGAATCAGTTTCATTGCTGGGAACTGTTTCATGATAATGTATAAAAAGATAATTTGAAGAAAGTTGAAGGTTCCAAGTTTTGGACCTTGAAGCTAAAATTTTGTACTAAAGAATACTGAATTAATGAGAAGTTTTTGCAAGTTTCCTTCATTCTGTCTATGCTGAATAGTTTCTCTGTTTTCATTGTGTTTTCCATATCTATGAGTAAAATAGAGTAATTTTAGCTGCAGGTCTCTAGATACATGTGTATTTAAGAGTTAAATAAACCTTAATAGGCGCTCCTCTATTTTAACGTTATCATTATTCATTCCTTCAGGATTTTACACTGATAGATTATGTTTCAAGCAGCATATCAAATTGAAATCCTTTCTTTCTTATTTCTTCCATCCTTTCATTTCAGCATAAGGAGGATATGGCATTGCAGAGCCTTCCATGGATTTAATGTTTGAAGATTATATAATTAATGTTTGAAGGTTTATAAAACAAGGACAGATATACTTTCGTTTGTGACATAATCTTTAATGTCTTGAGCACGGATTTATGTACACATCAAGAAATTGTTTCTCAAGGAACAACACCAACCAAGATCTTTCTCATCCAGATAGCCTCACATGCAGCTTGAATTGCTACCATGTATTCCTATTTTGCTGACTTGAATGCCAAAGATCATTGTTTCCTGCTGTACCAGGAAACTGCTGTCGATCCTATGCTAAAGATCCCTCCTGATGTGCTCTTTCTATCTGATGGACTGCCCACCCAATATCCATCTGTGAAGCCTTGAAGCTTCACTCCCTATGTCCGTCTGTACCATAGACCATACTCTGATGTTACCCTCGGGTATCTCAATACATGATACCTCGCCTTCCAAAAGAGCTTGGTAGGCTTAACCATAGCTTGACTCAATTGGTTAACTGCGTAGAAAATGGCTGGTTTGGTGTTCACTAGATACATCAACAAACCAACTAACTATATGTAGACAATAGCATCCACTACCTCCCTAGAAGTAGAATCCTCTTTCCTCCAATTTCATCGAAGAGGAGTATCCATGGGTTTTCAGCTCTCCATGTGAAACTTACCCAATATCTCCTTTTCATACTTGCCTTGAGACACAAAAATTTCACCATGCCGCTGCCATATTTCCAATCCAAGGAAATAATGAAGGAGTCCCATGTCCTTCATTTCGAACTCCCTTGCAAGATCCTCCTTGCATGAGTGTGTCAGCAACTCATCATCAGTCAAAATTAGATCATAAAAATAAATAGCAATAATCAATTGCTTACTCTCAACCACAATCTGGTACAGGTTCGCATCTGCTTCACTTTTGGTGAAGCCCAGCCCGGTGAAATATTTGTCTATCCGAGTGTACCAAGCACGAGGTGCTTTCTTCAGCCCATACAGTGCTCTTTTGAGTCGGCACACATGCGACTCAATGTTGAAGATTTCAAAACCTTCAGGCTGCTCTATGTACACCTTTTCCTCAATGATCCTATTGAGAAACACAGTTTTCACATCCATCTAATGAATGCGCCAACCCATTTGTGCTAAGAGTGCAAGGATGGATCTTATGGAAGAATACCTTGCAATAGGTGCAAAAGTCTCATCATAATATATCCTCTCGAACTATGAGAATCCACGGGACACAAATCTAGCTTTTTATTTCTCCACACTCCCATCAACATCTTGCTTTACCTTGTAGATCCATCTCTTTTCAGTCCACTGATTTGTTGACCGGTCTTGGGACAATATCCCATGCACTTTTCTTGACAATGGAGTCATACTCCTCCACCATTGCATCAACCCAAGTTGGTTGCTGCACTGCTTCCTAAAAGAATTATGGTTTAGTCACAATACATTTACTCAAAAGAGCCATGTATGCAGTAAATTGGTCAGGAGGTTGTGTCTGTCTGCGCTATGAATTGGGGGCTCCTACATTCTCCGTAGCATCAAGTCTCAATCTATCATCTTCCGTGGTGCGCCTTCTGCCATTTCTGATGGATTGTTCTGCATGAGTTTTTTCCTCTACTCCATGATCTTCCGCATATGGTTGATCCACATCTTGAGGCTCATCCTTGGGAACCAACAGTTCCTCCTCTGCATGCAAGTCCTACTCCCTCTCAAGGGACAACCACATGGATTTCTCCTCATCAAATTTTATATCGCGTCACACAACAGTATTTCTACTATTTTGAAAATACACACGATAATTATGGGGTGTTTCAGTGTACCCCAAAAAAATCTCGATCTCAGTTGTCGGTTCCAGCTTCTTCCTGGATTCCTTGGTCACATGCACATAAACATATGAGCCAAAAATATTAAAGTGTGAAACATCAGGTTTCTTACTAATCAAAGCCTCTTCAGGTGTACTCATGCCAAGTATCCTATGAGGACAACGATTTTGCACAAATACCGCAGTGTTGCATGCTTCCACCCACAGATGCATCGGTAGGCCTTTATTATGCAACATCACTCTTGCTGCAGCCACAATCATTTTGTTATTTCTTTCTGCAACCCCATTATGTTGTGGATTATGAGGCACTATCAGTTCTCTTCTAATTCCTTCTTCGTTGCAGAAGTTATTGAATTCGTTAGAGATGTATTCACCACCATTATCACTCTTAAGAGCCTTCACTTGCTTCCCCGAATCTTTCTCCACCAATGCCTTAAACTCCAAGAACTTATAGAATGTTTGATATTTCTTCTACATGAAGAAGATCCAACACTTACGAGAAAATTCATCAACAAATATTACATAGTACTTATGCTTTGTTGTTGAAGCAACAAAGAATGGTCCACACACATTTGTGTGAACTCTCTCAAGGATCCTTGAATCTCGGTTCTCTTTCCCATGAAGGGCGGCCTTTAAAATTTTTCCCATAGTACATCCCTTGCATGTGTTTGACTATGCAAGTGTACCCCTAGGAATACCAGTAGAAATTTGTTGCATGACTTTCAAGGCTCCATGGTGAATATGGCCCAATCTCCTGTGCCATAATTCTCCCTCATCCCAGCTCACGACTTGATCTGCCTTGCCCATCATTGTTGTACAACCATATACCTCTAGCTTGTAGAGATTCTTAACTTGAATCCCTATCCTCTTGGCTTGTCCCATTGTTTTATGTCGCAGGAAAGCTTTTCCTTCACTAAAAACAACATCATGGCCTATATCCTCCAACATTGCGACTGATACTAAATTTTTATTCAAACCTGGTACATGCATTACATATTTTAATTGAAAGGGTTTACCTGAATTCCTCTGGAAGGTAATGGTACTAATCTTGGGAGCACTATATCGCCCATCATTGCCCATTTCAATATGCAGCTGGAGATCCTTCTCCTCCAAGTCACTGAAAATTCCTTGTATCCCTTCATGTGAAAGGAAGCGCCACTATCCAAATACATCACAGATCCTAATGCACTTGAAAACATGCATGTGATCAATGATAATTAAAGCTAAAATTGTGAGTCAAGAGCCTCACCAATTGTACATCCTCCAGCCTTCTTGTTCTTCTTCTTTTTTGGACAGTTAGTATCAAAAGTTCGATACTCGTGACAATGAAAACAATTCACTTTGGACATGTCTTTCTTCTTGCGATTCTTGGACTTGGATTTGGAATGGAATTTCTTCCCCTTCCCCTTCTTCACCTTGGCAGCCAAAGCAAAATCCTCTTCATCTTCATTCTTTGATGAAGATCCATCTCTGGTGTTCCATCTGAACTCCTCCTGCACTAAATCTAGCCACAGTCGTTCCCAATATGGAAATTCTTCCCTTCCATTGACAGTGTCTTGACAACTCTTGGGAAGCCACCAAATCATCACCAAATCATCACCAATGACTATTATACCAATGCTCCCCCGTTCATCTCGACATTGGACAAAATTTGTTAGATATTTTGGTATGGAGTCGCCCTTATCCATCTTGATCTTTCTGAGTTTATCTTTGAGTGCCAATTTCATATGGTCGCTGTTGCTTTGGAATAGATTCATCAAAGCCTTCCACATTGCATATGGTGTGGCTTTCCCATGGAGGCTTGAGAAAATATGGTCTCGTACTCCCTCCAACAGGATCCTCCTTGCCTTTTCCACTTTCTTTTGCCATGCATCAATATTTGCAGCATCTGTCACAGCGGGTTTAGGAACATCATTGTCAATGAATTCCTTCAAGCCATTGTCTTCGAGTATTGCCTCCATCCTATCCTTCCAAGCAATATAGTTTGAGTTTCCCTCAAGTGTGTTAGTCATCAGTATTTTTCACTTGTTGGTGATGACTAAATCCATAGCTGAGTTTTCTAGAAGCTGATCTCCATATGTCAATTTGTCACCTAGAAAACCCTCATAAAACTTTTTTTACCCTCCTACTTTTCAGTCCGCCCATGTCAAGGTAAAGCCTCATTATCACTATCCTATCTAGCTTAGCCCTACTAGTATTCCCATCAGCTCTAAAAAGACAATCCAAGTCTGTTCAAAAAGCCTCCCTTAAGTTAGGAAGTGGCGCTTTAAGGCATCTTACCCTTGGCAAATATCTAATAGCCAAAAAAACTCCATCTGCTACAGACCAGTCATAACAGACCTTCCACTCTGCTAATGAAATTGATCACAGCTCTAAGTCGCGCCACTTACACACCCCTAAGTCTCAGCAATGCATAGACCACAGTCTCAAGCTGATTTTAGGTGTTTTACAGTATTTTATGGATTTTACAGAGAAAGGAAACATGTCATCATCTCAGAGGAAAATTCTTGACTCCACATTAGAAGAACAACTGCTTCTTAATGTGAACATGAGCTTGAGACACATCTGCAGGGCAAGGAGTTATTCATCAAACTCTTACAGCTTCATTCAGCATGATAACACAGTAGAAGAAAGACGACACTGTCAAACAGACTTGTAAATTTGTCCTGGCCAAGAACCTCCTTCATCTATAAGCAGAGGGTTAAGGCGCCTCCTTCCTATACAAGCAGAGGGCGATGGCCAATATTGACTTGAAGAATTGCAAACCCACAGTAAGCACAGGTTTGCTTAATAAACAGTGAAACAGTAAATAGGGTTTTTTGAAGAAAAACGATGATTGCAGGTAGAGGTGAAAGCAGTGATGTCTTCAAATTTATTTTCTTGCCATCATACATAAGAAGAACCCTTGTCAGGCATGCTCATCAAATATCATCAGACATATCGCCAAGTAAAGGGCCTCCTTCATTCATAAGTAGAGGGCCAGGGCATTGACTATTTTCAAGATTGATTGATCAAAGATGAGCAATAGGGACAGTAGGAGATAGTTGAAACAGACAGACAATGGAAAAGACCAAAAGGAAAACAGGGGTACCACTGCAATCCCAGGGATCAAACTTCTCTCTTAACAGGGTTTCTTTCAAAAAGATAGTCTGCAGCTCAAACTCTGTTGTTGGTTAAAAGGCAGGACATGACACAGGCAAATGATTTTAATTATATTTCAAAAGGTTATGGCACAAATTTCAAAGCCTAAAGCAGCATTCAAAGCCAACAGGACATGTCACCTTGACCAAAGAAAGAAATTTTCATTAAAAAAGGTAAAGTCAGAAGATGAGCTAAAAGGACACCTGACAGCTAAATCAGTTTCACAGTGAGCTTTGTCATCTTTAAAAGCATCCATAGTACACACATTAGTTTAAAGGTTCAAAGGGTAAATCTATCTCCTTGTAGAATTACTAAAGTTGCCTCATCATCTTTAGTACAATGCTGAGTAGTTGGTCCAGGGTTGAAAATACTGTGAAAAGGTCTAACAGTGGCAGAGGTTACTTTCCAAACATATAAGCACAGTGAATGGGGTTTAGCTTTTTGGATGTTTGGCATAAGTAAATAGGCTTGCACCCACTAAGGTTGTTCAAAAAGCGTGCATATAATTTTCCAACATTGTTCAAAGTATGAGCCCTTCTCGGCACATTAAAAATCATTCTTTTCCCTTTGTCAAATAGACGAGGCAGTGGTTTAAAGATAACAGTCTTCTAAACCCTCCCAAAACAAACTCAAGGATTTTTCGATTTATTTCATTTCAAAAAGGACAAAGGACCATTGCATTTCCACTTGACAAACTCCAAGATCGCGAGCAAGGTATTCCCTCGATGCTCACAAAGATTGATAAAATGTCTCAAGCAAGAAAAACAGAGTTTTAAAGAGTTAATAGTTGCGTGGCGCGCCTGTAGATGCGTGCGGCGCGCTCAGGCAGAAATAATACAAAGGAGTGAACGGTAGCGCGGTGCGCCTGTAGGCGCGCGCGGCGCGCCTATGGGCGTTGGTCCTATCGGCCTGACAGTGACCCAGTTAATTTTCCTGCACGACGTTTTCTGCTTTAAGAGTGCCGCGCTCATTTTGTACCATCCGAATGCCTCCAACAAGTGGTAAATCCACTCCTTTCCTCCAGCAACAACGCTCATCGATCCTCAAGGTGTTTCATATACCTCCTTAGAATTTTCAAAGTCATATAAGGGTGATGAGTGCTGTGTTATTTAAGGACTAAGTAAACAGTGAATAAATGAAAAATTTGGTGTGAGTCAAGATGTGTTGGTATGAAAAGGGTCTTAGGGCTGTGTTACAATTTGTTGAAAGAGGGGTGGCCTTTTCTTGCCCCAAGAAAACTTAAAGCTGCCCTCGAAACTGAGATGAAAAACATAGTTTCTGTCAGTCTTATGCAGCAAAGTAAGCAGTGTTTGGAAGGGTTGACCATTTTGTTTAAAATATCAAAGATTTGCTGTGTTTTATAAAGGTAAAACAGTGAGAATGTGAGTTCTTATTGCTGTCAGAAGCCCATGAAACTGCCTTCTAAGGAATATTGAAAGATGGAGGCACTATTTCAAAGGCAGAGACTTAGTACTTGAAAAGGCGAAGCAGTGGTCCTATTCTCAGCCACAGTAATCATACATGTATAACTTGGCCATTTTTCCAAGGTTTTCCTCGATATGGCGAAAAGCAAGGCCATGACTGCCTTCTGACCACAGACAGACCATTAGTGAGTAAAGCAGTTTAAAAAAGTTAGAAAGTGTTGTCAGAATCTGTGTGAGGAGTAGTAACTGCAAGGGCAGTGCTTTGGATAGGAGGAGTTTTTGATTATTTGTCTACTACAAGGATGTTCATGCTTGCACCAAAACACAAAAAGCTTGGTGACCTACCTAACATAGAAAATCAGTTAACTATGTATGCATCTTATATGATTGTACACTTGTCATTATAAATAATGGCTTTGTGACAAACAAGGGGGGCAGTATTTTGGTCAAAGGAGAGCTTTGATTGTTTATAACTCCTACAGGCCTTTTTGTTAACACCTCAGAAACTTTTCAAGCTCTGTCACCTTGTCATATGAATAGTGATGTCTGACTGTGTGTATACCCTCTGGTTGACTGTGTCTATATTTTGGATTTATTGGTTGAGTGGCCTAAACAGAGAACAATGTTTTTGAATCAAAGGCTTTGTTTTCCTCCCTCTACAAAGATAAGGGTGTCCTACTGCCTTAAACACCAAAGTTGGTATCCTTCCATAGGAAAGATCACTTTTTACTGTCTATCTTTATTTGACTGTGTCTTTCTTCTTAAAAGTCTACTTGTTGAATTACATATCAAGGGGAAGGGTAGTATTTTGAGAAGAGCAGGGACCTAAGATCACAAAAATTTCAAAGACTTCCAGGGAAATGAATCAAAGATCAAACAAGGATATCAAAAGGAGCAAGATGACAAAGATGAACAAAGAGGCGGCAAAGGGAAGCGCCCGACATGGAAAGAAAAGAAAAGCACATCAGCAATTGAAATTTTGGCTTCAGTTTAGGAGCGTGTTGCTAGGGACCCTTGAGGGTCATACACACCAATTTTGGACCCATTTTGACAACTTTTGGTTTTTTTGGCATTTTTGAGTTTTTGATCAAAAAATCATAAATTCGCCATTTCATTTTGAGGATTCATCAAGGGAGGAGAATGATATAATTGGATGCCATAATCTCATGAGCATGCCCTCAGCAATTTTTAGAACATTTTGAGATCATTTTGCCCCTCAAAACGGCGAAAAAGGTTCTCTTTTTGCACACTCTGCCCGGTCTATCAGCAGACTGCAATTTTCTGGTTTTTTACACACAGGTGCATATTTGGAGGACTTCCAGGCATCGGATTGGGGAAATTTTAGTTGCACCGGAAAGTAAACACTCAGAGCTTTCCAACGAGCTATCATGAGCCTCGTTTCTACCCCGGGAAGGCTGCCAAATGTTTCCGGTGAGTCAGGGGACCTTTTGCTGATGAAAATTTGAAGTATTTTTGTAATTTTTGAACTTCTAAAATCTGGTTTTTCCAAATGTGCGTTTAGCTATTTTTCCGCTTGGAAAATGATCCAAAGTCAATTTAATTCCATTTTTTAGCATTTTTTAGATATTTTATGGGATATTTTGCGCCTTGGGCTTTGCAAAGCCTCAAGGACAAGTTTTAGATATTTATTTTGACCCAATGGCTAGCTAGTTCCCTTGCTTGGTTTTCCTCCTTCTTGGCCTATATATTCCAAGAGGATTCATTGTAATAGAAGGCTGAACTTGAGAAGAGAAGCAATATATGGTCATATGAGCTTTGGAAGAAAATACTTGTGTTATGCTTTTGGATTTCCTCTTGGATGTTCTTGGATGGATGATGAAGGATTGTTGATGGATTCCATGACTTGGTAGAATGGTATAGTGTCTCTTGCTTTGTTGTTGTCTTCTAGTTTTCATTCATGATACATGTTTCTTGCTTGCTATAGATCAGTAGAGAACACATTTGAGATATGCCCATGGAGGCACCTCAAATTTCTTGAATCTTCATAGCCTTCATGTTTTCTTCTTCCTTAGTTGCATTAAAGAATTCTTAACTGCTCTTTAACAACTTGAGGATATTGTTGCTAGTTTCATTCATAGTTCTATGCATGTTGAGTAGGATGTATGGTGTGCCCTGCTTACCTATGAATGTCCATAGTCCCATCCATGAAACTATCTCTTTGACTGATTAGATTATCATTTTTTTTGAACCAAGGAGGCCTAGTTCCGATCTAGCCCTTTGCCTAAAACTATGCAAATCTTGTTATTCAAAGTGCCCAATAACTTGAAGTACTGTGTTTAGGCGTTCCGGCATAGTGTTTTGAGTTGTTAGTCCGTCTTATGTGTTTTCCCCAAAGTCTGATAGCCATTTCCCAAAGTTAGAGGGTCTTATACTTCTATGCATGGCTTGAATGTTTGTTTCTATGTATTGATTAGTTTATAGTTACATTTTTCATGATTAATGGTTTGCCCTACCATGTTTATGTTATCTATTGAAACAGTGATGCTTGAAACTCTTTGTTGTTCACAAACTTGATGTCCATTTACTCCATTTTTCCCAAAGATCCTTTCTACCTTGAATCAAATCGGCCCTTCAACAGCCTTGTATCGTCATCTAATAGCTTTCTTGACCTTTTTGACCCCATAGCCCAGTTAATCTAACATCTTGTTACCTATTTCATATCTTTGATCAGTTTCATCCCTCACAACTTAAAAAACCAAAACCAAAAAACATACTCCATAACTAGCCTAAAATCATAACATAATAAGCAAACACATAGATATCCCTTACGCATATAGAGAGAGCCCTCTCTGAGTCCAGGAAGGCTAGGTCCTTGGGCTCCAAAGCTTGGTTTGATGTTACACTGTCATTTGGCTTGCCAATCAGACAAATCACGGGACCCTAACATAATGGCGATCACGGTGGGACTCTGAGTATTAAACAAACTTAGATTCCCTAGACCTTAAGAGACCTTAAGAATACCATTTGATTGACTTAACCCACCGCTCACTAACATAATGGCGATCATGGTGGGACTCTGAGTATTAAACAAACTTAGATTCCCTAGACCTTAAGAGACCTTAAGAATACTATTTGATTGACTTACCCCACCGCTCACTAACATAATGGCGATCACGGTGGGACCTTCCGAGTTAGTGACAATCTAAGTACACCTTAGTAACTCCTGAAGTCTCGATCAAGCTTAGAAAACTTAAGAGTTGTTTGAAGAGTAGAAACTAGCCCTTTCACCATCCTAGCAAAATGATGACTCAGCTATAGGACACTCTTCCAAACCTTATGCACATAAAAACTCAGAAAAACCCCAAAAAACTCCCTTAGATTGGTTTTTGTCAATATTGGTGGTGGACCATACACACATATCTCAAAACAACTAAAAATCCACCTGGCGACTCCACTAGCCTCCAGTAGGCCTTACTATTTTACCGAACTCTAGATTACTATCCAATCAACCTATCCCGTCGCTCACTAACATAGAGGGAGATGGTGGGACATTGAGTACATGACAGTCTAACAAACTCTTATAGACTCTTAGTCCTTTAGATACCATAAATAAGCAAGAAGTCCATAAGATCATTTTAGAGTAAAACTCTTTTTGTTGTCACCACCCTAGAAAAGTGTTGAAACAAAGTTTAGAATAATTTAAAAACATAGGCTGCATATAAAACTCAGAAAATCCAAAATATTTCCCGACTGGCTTTACTTTAGTTACTAGTGGTGGACCATAGCTAAATATTTTAAAAAACAAACAAGTTCCACCTGGCGACTCCACTAGCCTCCAGTAGGCCTTTTTACCCACTAGTCCTTATAAAGACTCCTAGGAATGCAGTAAGTAAACCCAAACATCCTGATGGAGGAAGACATGGTTCAACACCTGAGGACACAAAGGAGATATGCTCCGATGAGCAGAGAGCATATCCCTGGTTTCCCACACAAAATGCTCACAGATGTAAATTGGTTCGAAGACCTACCTGTCTTTCGAAATGAAAATATTGACAACCCATTTTTGCACCTCATCAAATTTCATATGCATGTATGTAGCTTAAAGGTTGAATGGCATGAGGACTGCCTTATGAAAATTTTCATGGGTACATTAGAAGAAGAGGCAAGAGAATGGTATGAAAACCTAGAACCTCGTACCTTGTTTTCTTTGAAGGATTTCCACAAAGTATTTTGTAAACGCTATATAGGGCATTGTCCATCTTTATCATTGGCTGAAAATTGTTGTGATCACTCTGGAAACCTCATACAACACATTGTAAACATTGAAGAACACTACGGAAATTGGCATCCCGAGGAGTTTTTAGAGGAGGTCCATAATTTTCTTACCCAAGCTAACAATCAAGATGACCAAGAAGAGTTGATCCTAGATGAAATCCATCAAGAAATAAGAGAGGATCCACAAGAACTCTGTGAAAAGGTTGAAACAGATAACAATCCATCTTCCCTTTCATATAAAATACAAGAGGACATTCAGCCACAAGATCAACTTCCACAAAAGATGGAAAGAAATTGTTGCCCCATCCAAAGAAAACAGAAAATACCTTCTCCCTTAACTGAACAGGAAATAGATCAAATAATAAACATGCAGACAGCCTCTAAAACTTCATGTAACCAAAACTTCGCTGATTTTTCTCTTTTAAACCCTGCATATCATAAATCAGAAAATAGATTTGTAAATCAAGTTGATGAAAAGCAAGCTGATTGTCCAATATACATGGCTGGTGACATTACTTATGTTAATGATTCTCCAATGTTTGATCAACATGTTGATGATTATGACTTCCAAACAGAAACTAACTTTGCAGAAGACTCAGTTTTTGATTACCAAGAAGAAGCTCAATTTCATGAACTTGAAGAAAGTAAGCAGCCATTACAGGTCATCTATGACATTGATGAGGAGAGCTTTGAAAGTTCAGAAGTAAGTGAAGAGTCTCAGACTCTTTGCTCTACTTCAGTTCAGTCCATCAGAGATAACATTCACATAATTGGAAATCAGCAGTTTTTCAGCTTTGATGATAAGGTTGAGGAAGATGGTGAAATTCTTGAGCATGTTGTAAATGAGAAGCCTTTTCCTGAAATGGTTGAAGAAATCATTTTGGACATGGAATCTTCCTTAACTCCAGATTTGCAGCCACCAAGTTCCATTGACTTACAAATTGCAGATGATGAAGTAGAGGTTGAGAAACAAATGAGAGTTGTCACACTATCCTTTGAAGATAATTTACTGTCAAAGTGTATCCCTGCTCATCAACCTGATGACCTTCACACAGTTTTCAGCCCGCCCTATCAAAACACATCAGCTTGACAAGAGAACTACACTGCAATATATGATGAGTCTGATAGTTCAAGTAATCATGAGAAAGGGGAAGAGTTGTTGTACCAAGGGGGTCCCAAATATGGTCAAGTGGGAGAAAGAGTAATCCTGAATGAAACCTATATCTCAAATCCTCTAGATCAGGTATTATCCCAAGATCCAGTTGTTGTTTTCCTTGAAAATTCTGAAAGAGTAGTGGTTTCTATCATGAACAAGCTGCTACCAAGAATGAGAAAAAACTTAAGCTTTATTGTCTAGAAACAAACCAAATGGGAGTGGCCTTTTCATTATTTCTGCATCATGAAAAAACTAAACCAGAATCCCCCATGCGATCATCTACTTGACTGGTTGCATTGGAAAGAAGAGTTCACCAAATATATGTTGTGTACAGTTTAGATTAGGATAAAAAGACAGCAGTAGAAAATAAGCTCAGCCTTGTGAGCACCTTTTCATTTGTAGTTTGTTTGAAGAAAAAGTGAAAAAGCAGAAAATACAAAAAAAGTGAAAAGTAGAAAAAGAGGGCAGTTTCTAAAAAGCAATGGTAAAGCCCCATGTTCCAAAAAATAGTCCTTCAGAAAGCGTGCAAGTCTAAATGCCGCTACTAGTAATTCAATGTCTTGTTCAGCTATCTAGCCTAATCATAGCTGAGCATGTTTAAATTTATTTGCTGATAAGTTAGTGAGTGAAAAATATGGTCAACATTGTGTAAGATTGACTTATCACAGAGAGTAGATTAGGACAAGATTCTGGTTCCACACGCCCAAAACAGAACCAAAGAGAGAAGCGAGGGATGAAAAACACATTGTACATCTTAGCCCCGCTTTTCTAAATTTCCTTTTTGCAAAATAATATTTGTGTGCAGCTTGTCTTTTATGCTGCAAATACATGACAAATCAGATTGTCTAATCTTGATTTGATCATCTTTTAAATTTCATGTTTTAGATTAGAGAACAAAATCCTGTCAAACTGCTTAATCTTGACAGTTGATCTAGCATATGTAGAGTAATGAAGGAGTTCATCAGTTTAATCTGAATTCCCGGTAGATATAAGAGTAGAAATAGATAGGTTCATTTTGAAAAAAGAAAAAAAATATACATTGTCAAAATACTGCTAGTTCAATTGCGCCAAAGAGAAGAAAAAATGTTAGGAAAGATAGTGGGGTAGGTAGAAATATCATTGATGTTAACCATGCTTTCACTTTTCAGAAATAGCATCAAAGAAGGGTGAAATTTTGCGCCAATGGGTAAGGCACTGGTCTTCATAAGCCAAAGATCTGAATTCTGGACACCTCCTGACGAGGAGATGCCCTCCCCAAATGGAGCCACTGTTAGTCATCAGTATTTTTCACTTGTTGGTGATGATTAAATCCATAGCTGAGTTTTCTAGAAGCTGATCTCCATATGTCAATTTGTCATCTAGAAAACCCTCATAAAACTTTTTTTGCCCTCCTACTTTTCAGTCCGCCCATGTCAAGGTAAAGCCTCATTATCACTATCCTATCTAGCTTAGCCCTACTAGTCTGCCCATCAGCTCTAAAAAGACAATCCAAGTCTGTTCAAAAAGCCTCCCTTAAGTTAGGAAGTGGCGCTTTAAGGCATCTTACCCTTGGCAAACATCTAATAGCCAAAAAACCTCCATCTGCTACAGACCATTCATAACCGACCTTCCACTCTACTAATGAAATTGATCACAGCTCTAAGTCGCGCCACTTACACACCCCTAAGTCTCAACAATGCATAGACCACAGTCTCAAGCTGATTTTAAGTGTTTTACAGTATTTTATGGATTTTACAGAGAAAGGAAACATGTCATCATCTCAGAGGAAAATTCTTGACTCCACATTAGAAGAACAACTGCTTCTTAATGTGAACATGAGCCTGAGACACATCTGCAGGGCAAGGAGTTATTCATCAAACTCTTACAGCTTCATTCAACATGATAACACAGTAGAAGAAAGACAACACTGTCAAACAGACTTGTAAATTTGTCCTGGCCAAGAACCTCCTTCATCTATAAGCAGAGGGTTAAGGCACCTCCTTCCTATACAAGCAGAGGGCGATGGCCAATATTGACTTGAAGAATTGCAAACTCACTGTAAGCACAGGTTTGCTTAATAAACAGTGAAACAGTAAATAGGGTTTTTTGAAGAAAAATGATGATTGCAGGTAGAGGTGAAAGCAGTGATGTCTTCAAATTTGTTTGCTTGCCATCATACATAAGAATAACCCTTGTCAGGCATGCTCATCAAATATCATCAGACATATCGCCAAGTAAAGGGCCTCCTTCATTCATAAGTAGAGGGCCAGGGCATTGACTATTTTTAAGATTGATTGATCAAATATGAGCAATAGGGACAGTAGGAGATAGTTGAAACAGACAGAAAATGGAAAAGACCAAAAGGAAAACAGGGGTACCACTGCAATCCCAGGGATCAAACTTCTCTCTTAACGGGGTTTCTTTCAAAAAGATAGTCTGCAGCTCAAACTCTGCTGTTGGTTAAAAGGCAGGTCATGACACAGGCAAATGATTTTAATTATATTTCAAAAGGTTATGGCACAAATTTCAAAGCCTAAAGCAGCATTCAAAGCCAACAGGACATGTCACCTTGACCAAAGAAAGACATTTTCATTAAAAAAGGTAAAGTCAGAAGATGAGCTAAAAGGACACCTGATAGCTAAATCAATTTCACAGTGTTCTTTGTCATCTTTAAAAGCATCCATAGTACACACATTAGTTTAAAGGTTCAGAGGGTAAATCTATCTCCTTGCAGAATTACTAAAGTTGCCTCATCATCTTTAGTACAGTGCTGAGTAGTTGGTCCAGGGTTGAAAATACTGTGAAAAGGTCTAACAGTGGCAGAGGTTACTTTCCAAACATATAAGCACAGTGAATGGGGTTTAGCTTTTTGGATGTTTGTCATAAGTAAATAGGCTGGCACCCACTAAGGCTGTTCAAAAAATGTGCATATAATTTGCCAACATTGTTCAAAGTATGAGCCCTTCTCGGCACATTAAAAATCGTTCTTTTCCCTTTGTCAAATAGACGAGGCAGTGGTTTAAAGATAACAGTCTTCTAAACCCTCCCAAAACAAACTCAAGGATTTTTCGATTTATTGCATTTCAAAAAGGACAAAGGACCATTGCATTTCCACTTGACAAGCTCCAAGATCGCGAGCAAGGTATTCTCTCGATGCTCACAAAGCTGGATAAAATGTCTCAAGAAAGAAAAACAGAGTTTTAAAGAGTTAATAGTTGCACGGCGCGCCTGTAGATGTGCGCGGCGCGCTCAGGCAGAAATAATACAAAGGAGTGAACGGTAGCGTGGCGCGCCTGTGGGCGTTGGTCCTGTCGGCCCGACAGTGACCCAGTTCATTTGCCTGCGCGGCGTTTTCTACTTTAAGAGTGCCGCACTCATTTTGCACCATCTGAATGCCTCCAACAAGTGGTAAAGCCACTCCTTTCCTCCAGCAACAACGCTCATCGATCCTCAAGGTGTTTCATATACCTCCTTAGCATTTTCAAAGTCATATAAGGGTGATGAGTGCTGTGTTTTTTAAGGACTAAGTAAACAGTGAATAAATGAAAAATTTGGTGTGAGTCAAGATGTGTTGGTATGAAAAGGGTCTTAGGGCTGTGTTACAATTTGCTGAAAGAGGGGTGGCCTTTTCTTGCCCCAAGAAAAATTAAAGCTGCCCTCGAAACTGAGATGAAAAACATAGTTTCTGTCAGCCTTATGCAGCGAAGTAAGCAGTGTTTGGAAGGGTTGACCATTTTGTTTAAAATATCAAAGATTTGTTGTGTTTTATAAAGGTAAAACAGTGAGAATGTGAGTTCTTATTGTTGTCAGAAGCCCATGAAACTACCTTCTAAGGAATATTGAAAGATGGAGGCGCTATTTCAAAGGCAGAGACTTAGTACTTGAAAAGGCGAAGCAGTGGTCCTATTCTCAGCCACAGTAATCATACATGTATAACTTGGCCATTTTTCCAAGGTTTTCCTCGGTATGGCGAAAAGCAAGGCCGTGACTGCCTTCTGACCACAGACAAACCATTAGTGAGTAAAGCAGTTTAAAAAAGTTGGAAAGTGTTGTCAGAATCTGTGTGAGGAGTAGTAACTGCAAGGGCAGTGCTTTGGATAGGAGGAGTTTTTGATTATTTGTCTACTACAAGGATGTTCATGCTTGCACCAAAACACAAAAAGCTTGGTGACCTACCTAACATAGAAAATCAGTTAACTATGTATGCATCTTATATGATTGTACACTTGTCATTATAAATAATGGCTTTGTGACAAACAAGGGGGGCAGTATTTTGGTCAAAGGAGAGCTTTGATTGTTTATAACTCCTACAGGCCTTTTTGTTAACACCTCAGAAAATTTTCAAGCTCTGTCACCTTGTCATATGAACAGTGATGTCTGACTGTGTGTATACCCTCTGGTTGACTGTGTCTATATTTTGGATTTATTGGTTGAGTGGCCTAAACAGAGAACAATGTTTTTGAATCAAAGGCTTTGTTTTCCTCCCTCTACAAATATAAGGGTGTCCTACTGCCTTAAACACCAAAGTTGGTATCCTTCCATAGGAAAGATCACTTTTTACTGTCTATCTTTATTTGACTGTGTCTTTCTTCTTAAAAGTATACTTGTTGAATTACATATCAAGGGGAAGGGTAGTATTTTGAGAAGAGCAGGGACCTAAGATCACAAAAAACATTTCACACAGCACTGAGGCAAATGAATCAAAGATCAAACAGTGATATCAAAAGGAGCAGCATGACAGTGATGAACAAAGAGGCTAAAGAGAAGCGCCCAACACGGAAAGAGAAGAAGGACACATCAGGACTCAAAATTTTGGCTTCCATTTCAGAGCATGTTTCTAAGGACCCTTGAGGACCATGCATACCAATTTTGGGCCCATTTTGACAACTTTTGGTTTTTTGGCATTTTTGGGTTTTTGGTCAAAAACTCATTAATTCGCCATTTCATTTTGAGGATTCGTCAAGGGAGAAGAATGGTATCATTGAATGCCATAATTTCATGAGCATACCCTCAGTGATTTTCAGAACATTTGGAGATCATTTTCCCCCTCAAAACGGCGAAAAAGGCTCTCTTTTTGCACACTCTGCCTGGTCTATCAGCAAACTGTTATTTTCTGGGTTTTTACACACAGGTGCAGATTTGGAGGACTTCTGGGCATCGGATTGAAGAAATTTTAGTTGAGCCGGAAAGTAGACACTCATATATTTCCAACGAGCTATCATGAGCCTCTTTTTGACCCCGGGAAGGCTGCCAAATGTTTCCGGCAAGTCAAGGGACCTTTTGCTGATGAAAATTTGAAGTATTTTTGTAATTTTTGAACCTCTAAAATCTGCTTTTCCAAATGTGCGTTTAGCTATTTTTGCACTTGGAAAATGATGCAAAGTCAATTTAATTCCCTTTTTTAGCATTTTTTATATATTTTATGGGATATTTTGTGCCTTGGGCTTTGCAAAGCCTCAAGGACAAGTTTAGATATTTATTTTGAACCAATGGCTAGCTAGTTGCCTTGGTTGGTTTTCCTCCTTCTTGGCCTATATATTCCAAGAGGATTCATTGTAATAGAAGGCTGAAATTGAGAAGAGAAGAAATATATGGTCTTATGAGCTTTGGAATAAAATACTTGTGTTATGCTTTTGGATTGCCTCTTGGATGTTCTTGGATGGATGATGAAGGATTGTTGATGGATTCCATGACTTGGTAGAATGGTATAGTGTCTCTTGCTTTGTTGTTGTCGTCTAGTTTTCATTCATGATACATGTTTCTTGCTTGCTATAGATCAGTAGAGAACACATTTGAGATATGCCCATGGAGGCACCTCAAATTTCCTGAATCTTCATAGCCTTCATGTTTTCTTCTTCCTTAGTTGCATTAAAGAATTCTTAACTGCTCTTTAATAACTTGAGGATATTGTTGCTAGTTTCATTAATAGTTCTATGCATGTTGAGTAGGATGTATGGTGTGCCCTGCTTACCTATGACTGTCCATAGTCCCATCTATGAAACTATCTCTTTGACTGATTAGATTATCATTTTGTTTGAACCAAGGAGGCCTAGTCCCGATCTAGCCCTTTGCCTAAAACTATGCAAATCTTGTTGTTCAAAGTGCCCAATAACTTGAAGTACTGTGTTTAGGCGTTCCGGCATAGTGTTTTGAGTTGTTAGTCCGTCTTATGTGTTTTCCCCAAAGTCTGATAGCCATTTCCCAAAGTTAGAGGGTCTTATAATTCTATGCATGGCTTGAATGTTTGTTTCTATGTATTGATTAGTTTATAGTTACATTTTGCATGATTAATGGTTTGCCCTACCATGTTTATGTTATCTATTGAAACAGTGATGCTTGAAACTCTTTTTTGTTCACAAACTTGATGTCCATTTACTCCATTTTGCCCAAATATCCTTTCTACCTTGAATCAAATCGGCCCTTCAACAGCCTTGTATCGTCATCTAATAGCTTTCTTGACCTTTTGACCCCATAGCCCAGTTAATATAACATCTTGTTATCTATTTTATATCTTTGATCAGTTTCATCCCTCACAACTTAAAAAACCAAAACCAAAAAACATACTCCATAACTAGCCTAAAATCATAACATAATAAGCAAACACATAGATATCCCTTACACATATAGAGAGAGCCCTCTCTGAGTCCAGGAAGGCTAGGTCCTTGGGCTCCAAAGCTTGGTTTGATGTTACACTGTCATTTGGCTTGCCAATCAGCCAAATCACGGGACCCTAACAAAGTGCATACTCCAACCTCAAGCCATTGAAATCCATTTAGATCTTGAATTAGTTGTAGCACCAAGAAAGTCTTTCTCCAAATTCGAATTCTATCCAATCACAAACTCAACTCCTGCTTCACTTCTGCAATTTCATGTGCTCTGATACCATGTAGAAATTATACAACATGCATGTATATTTTGGATTCACCCGATATAACAATGTACTAAAGTTAAATATTGAATCGCGTCTACAAATCTTTTGCAGAATTAAAAATACAATCGCTAATCACAGGAAGTAAGAAGAATCAAATCACACACAACATGGATAATTTCTTGGGGAAAGCTTGCTGCTCAAAACCCCACTATATTCTATTGTATATTCAACATGGATCATGAAAAAATTACATACAAAACTCTTCACACAAGATCCCTCCAGTACTCCGCTAATTGTCTCACACTATCATGGAAAAAATTGGCCAACACATAGCCAATTCTCAGCCTCTAGATAGCCTGCCTTGTTTGCACAATCCATGATGAATCAATCCCTAAAAGATAGGAATTATGGCCTTTCTTGACTACGTAAGTATCATGGGCACTCCAATGGGTGTTTGGTTTCATGTGTGCAACTCAATAATCCTACAACTGAAAGTCAACTTCCCTTTCACCTAGATCTCAAGTGGGTCTCCACTGGAACTGACATGCATGCAACTAATAATAGTAAATCCTTAGTTGCATGTGAGATCACTGATTTTGAATTAACTAATATTTAATTCACTTGATCTCTCACTAGTGTATATTCAGTCACAACTAGCACAACTGAGTTTAACTCACTTAACTGGGTTAAACTGATTACAACTTGCATTAACTAATGCACCACTTCACTTCAAACTCTATTACAAATAGAATTACTCTGCATGCCTCACCAAATACCTCTAACTCAAAATCCACTAGTTAACTAAGTTTATCACTCTCAGTTAACTATTTCAAGTTATCATTGATAATAGATTACAATTTATTTTCCATCTTAATTAAGGGATAACCAAAATATACATGCACCCAAAAATAGCATTATGGGTCGCACCCTAATGTAGGTGCTTAATGCACTAGGCGTGGGTGCTGAAATTTTCTTGTTGAATCTCAACAACCTCATCTCATTAATGACATTATCATATATTTTTTCATAGATACATTGTTCATTCATTTAAAAATAAAAACAAGATGAGATCAATACATCATCATCATCATCATAAAACACATTCATAACCAACATATAAACAACAGAAATGAAAAGCACATAAGAGCCATGTAAGTCACATAAAAAAAAGGCATATTTACCCATCAATACAAGAGGAAAAAATATCTTATTTCCGTAAGAAAAATGCAACCAAGTATGGGACTTTCACGTTCCACCCGACCATAGACACGGTTGAGCCAAATCTCTCTTCAGTCAGTCACCCCCATGCATGAATGTATGATCTTGTGAAACTCATCAATCAACACAAAACCAGGGATTCTAGAGGTCAAACTACCTCAACCCTCGACCAGTGATTCCACCTCACGGTCGGACATCACTAACCATCACCACTTTTATCTCTACCCAAGTTGTTCAGGGCTCGAGAGAATTTTTTCCAACTAGGGCTTCTAGGACTAATAGCTCAACCCAAAGATGTCGTCGAGCTTCCAAAGCATTTGTCCAACCAAGGCTTCCAAGACTAGTAACTCAACCCGCAAAGGGCTTCTAGAGCGTTTTTCCAACCAAGGCTTCCAGGACTAGTAACTCAACCCAAGTTGTTATAAGGCTTCCAGAGTGTTTTTCCAACCAAGGCTTCTAGGAGCTAATAACTCAACCCACAGCCAAAGGCACATGATAACCAACCAGAAAAATAAACAATAAAATGAACCCACAACACCATGGTTATGAAAGAAATGGAAAGGATAGGAAAATCCACTTTTAATCCAAGAACTCCTCTATGCCAATGACAGATCATGACCAAGAAACCACATGCATATTCCATGCATGCCAAAAATAGTGAGTAAAGCATACATGCATCTTGGTATCTACAAACAAAGCTCATTGTAGCTGTTGATCCTGATGTCCTCTTGCACTTTCCTGCTATTCATTTGCCTTCTTGCTCCAAAACTACAAGTGTGCAACATTCTCCAAGAGTGCTCCAAGAAACTCTAAGTGTCTAAGGGTATGAGAGAGAGAGAATAGAATGAGAGATCCAAAATTGAACTAAAAAAGGTTACCAACTGATCCTCAGACGCCTTTTTATTAATGAGGCCTCTATTTTCTTCATTTTCCATTTTTTTCCTTCATTTTCCTCCTCACATGCAACTTGTGACCTTTCACCTCCCTTTTCTCCTAATTTCCACTATTTTCATAAATAAATGCCAATAAATGCCACTTTGCCTTTCCAAAGCTTTAGCCATTGTCTTTATCAATTTCCATAGCCATAATAAACCATATGAAAACCCAGACTAAGATGTTTTTCCCAACATTAAGCTTGGAATACGTGTCCCATGACCTTGGTTATTATTTTTCCTTTATTAACTTTTATTACATGGAATTTTCACGAGGGTTGTTACACTGACTAGGCTTGGTATTGTGCTTTGGGCATTCCTAAGGAACCCATAGAATTGTACCTTGGGCACTTTATTTTCCTTGGAATTATGCTTAGAAAGGATCATAGCCTAACTCTAGGGACTTCCAAAGAAGAGCGTGAGTTAATGGATGGACTAGAGGAAGGTCAGAATAGAGCATGCCAAAGAGAAATGACCAGAGACCAAGCTAACCAGACATTTGACACACAAGAAATTCAACTAAGGAAAGTAGTAGGAGAGAGCTCATGTAGGGGATAATTAGAGGGATAGAAGTAGCAGTAATAACAACTAATTGTTCAACCTCAATGGTGCCACCTAGAATGCTAGACTCAGGAATCAAAACCTAAAATGAAATAGAAAATACGAACTAAAGGTGTTGGCCAACAGATAATTTACCATGTTGTGGACAACGTGCTTGCTCCAGGAGATGTTTTGTGCATACTGGTGTCGTTTCCCTCGCTAGATTTCATTCAATCTCATCACATGCACCCTAATGGTCGAGAAAGGGAAATAACTTGTCCAACTGGAAATGTAATGAGAGCTATGGAGATCCAGGACAAGAGGACCTAGGTTGGCCTGGACCTTCCTTTACTAGAGCATCAAGTAACCAAAAGTTGAGGGGGGCAATATCACATATAGCCTAGTGAAAACGTGGAGATGGAAGAAAATGGCGAAGTAGGCCCAAACTACGTAAGAAGACACGAAGATTGTGGGGGTTACCATATTAATTCACTATATTATCATGACTCAAGATATGTGATTTCATGGGGGGAGTTGGCCACACCATATCGATCTCTAATTACTTGAGATGTTGTGAAGTAGTGGGCTTTCTCCCACCTCTATGAGCTTTGTTTATGAAGTTATATCATGTTTAAACTTAATTACAAATATAATTTTGTTTTTTTAATTTTTTGTATGGTTTAAGGGAGTTTCTTTAAAAATGATATATAATTTTTATATTAAAATTTTATTAATCATGAGTATAGGACATAGTTTTTTTTTTTTTAATGGAAACCGGAAAGAAGTTAAACTTCTTAACTTTGGAATACAACTTTACGCTATATCTTTAGCTAAGATATTTTTTAAAATAAATGAAATAGGGTAATAATCTAATATATAACAAGTTATAAGTGGCTAGTATTTATAGATATACAATGATGAAAAAATACATAGTAAAATTTATAACAAGAAAAAATAATCAGCCCAAATATAATAACAAAATATATAATAAATTTTAATTCAGTTAATTTAATTAATAAATTAAATTTTTTATTTAAATTTAATAAATAAATTAAAACCAAAATATATAATAAGATTTTATTAAATTTTATATTTTAAATATTTTATATTTTTTAAATTAAAATTTGTTTTTATAATTTTTATAATGTGTATAAATTTTTTTTGGTGAAAATCACATGTAAGCAAATGTTGTCGACGTGTTTCGAATCAGCCAGCCAGTGTGGTTCATCATCAGGACAAGATGAGAAATTTGATTTAGGAACTTGTTTAAATAGACAAGGAAAACTCCAACTAATCGTTGTAAAATAATGACTAGTTTGACTAGAATAAGAAATTTAATTAAATTTTATTTTATTTAATTATATTCCTATTTATTTATTTATTATGTATTTATGAATTAATTGATAATTAAATGTTGTCTAATTTGAATATAATTTTAATTATATGTTATATAATTAAAATTCATTAATAGTTATATGTTATAATAGAATCTAATAAAAATTCTTATTTTCTTTGTAATTTTATTAATTTAAATCATACTATAATAATAATAATAATAAGTAGTAAATTTAAATTATAAAATAATAATAATAATAATACTAAATCAAAAAGAACTGGAAGGGAGAAAGAAACCATACCCAGAGTAGAGGAAAACAACAAGAGGGAGAACAGGGGAAGAGAAAAACAACTAAGAGTGAAGGGTAGGAATCCAACATCTGTTAAAACTCCACCCATCATCTCTGTTAAGGTTAACTGACCTCTTAACGATTTCCAAGGCTTACCTTAACAGAGATGATCGACGGAGTGTTAACAGATGTTGGATTCCTGCCCTTCACTCTTAGTTGTTTTTCTCTTCCCCCGTTTTCCATATTGTCGTTCATCTTTTCATTTTCCTCTACTCTGACTCTCGGTTTCTTTCTCCCTTGTGGTTCTTTTTTATTTAGTATTATTATTTTCTTTTGTATTATTATTATTATTATTATTTTATGATTTAAAATTACTTATTATTATTATTATTGTTATTATTATTATATTATGATTTAAATTAATAAAATTACCTATTAAGTATAACTATTAATGAATTTTAATTATATAACATATAATTAAAATTAGTTTCAAAAAGTATAAATAAAAAAATTATATTCAAATTAGACAACATTTAATTATTAATTAATTCATAAATAAATAAATAAATAAATAAATATATATATATATATATATATATAAATAAACAGGAATATAATTAAATAAAATTTAATTTTATTAAATTTCTTGTTCTAGTCAAACTAGTCGTTACTTTACAACGACTAGTTGGAGCTTTCCTTGTCTATTTAAACAGGTTCCTAGATCATATTTCTCATCTTGTCTGGATGATGAATCAAACTGGCTGGTTCGAAACGTGTCGACAACATTTGCTTACATATGAAAAATTTTTATACACATTTTATGAATCACAAAAGCCAAAATCCTAAAATTTTTATAATATTTTACAATTAAATACTTCTAATTCAAATAAATTGGTGAATAATTCATTTTTCTAATTATGTGGGTTAAAAATTTTGAAAATATATTCTGGTTCATTTAGATCATTAATGAAATAATTGTATATGGTGTAGTAGTAATAATTTTTCCGACTCTGGTTAAAAAATAAATAAATAAATTTAGCCAATGTGGTGTAGAGCAGTCGGTGATGGGGTGCACTATTAAGGCACTCCGTCTGCAAGGTCACTGGTTCGAAACCTGTGGGTGATTAGGATTAGTCTAAACTACCAAAAAAATAAAAAAATAAAATAAATAAATTTGTTTCCATACTTCCTATTTAAATATATATTTATTTCAAAGTAATATATTAATATTTTATGGGCATAGAGTATGCCCTAAGACTACTTTAGTTTGGCTAACATCTCGTCTTTCCCAGATGTATGGAAACAAGTTAACGATTCAAGACCTAGAGGCATCTAGCAAGAGTGAAAGCCTAACTCCTTACAAACCACCAACTCGTAATTATAGATGGCATGATTTTCCTTGAATAACATATGAGTCAACCTACATTAGGGGATAACAACCAATAATACTTGTCCCTATTATTGGTTTGACAATTAAGTTATGATAGTTTTTCTCACTGATTTAAGAAAAAAAAATATATCCAATACTCTCTATTATTTCTAAATAAAAGTCATTCAGTGGAAAAACTACTTATTGTTTTGTTTGTGTTTATTTATTATTTTATGTAATAATGCCAAAAAGTTCTAATATGGTGAGGTAAGTGTTGGGGTTCCCATGTTTTGGTAGATTTGGCAATACCAAAAGATGAGACAACATCAAACCACTTTGGGGCCCTAGGATCTAGCCCTCCTGGACCCGGAGAGGGATCTCTCCAAAAAGAGCAAGAATGATATATCTATGAAGCTCAAATTGAGATGTTAGGCTAGTTATGAAGCACAAGGTGTTTTAAATGGTTTGGTTGAAGGGTTGCATGGTTGGTTAGGAGATCATGGACTGGGAAAGCAATGGGAGAAAAGGAACAGAGCAGCTGGAGGCTTCAGCGAAGAGGACAGGCCAAGACACTGCCATCCATTGGGCTATGGAGTCATGAAAGGAAATTACTTGCATCCACTAGCCAAGGCTTTCAAAGGGCAAGTCATCTACACTAAAGGATCTTTTAGGCAGATGGTGGAATGGAACATTAAGGGGAGAAAGTGGAAGAAGGAAAGACAAACAATTTTTTGTCTATAGATCAGGTCAGAGGTCATTTAACTCCAGACCTGCTTGGACATACTCAAAGGCAGCTCTCAAAAAGGGACGAAGGGGCAGCTTATAGATCGGACCAGAGGTCATTTAACTCGTGCCCTGCTTAGCAACCCAGGAAAAACAAGAGATAAGTTAAATGTATGATCTTAGAAAGGCCACCGGGGTCATGCAAGGATCCCAGGACAGGGGACAACACTCATCCCCGTGTTCCCAAACCTTCCAGCTTAAACCCAGCAAGAACATCTAAGAACTGATTCAACCAATTCATACATCAGAGAGTAGGCAATAACATCCACTACACTGGTTAAATCAACTGAAATCAACTCTTAGATGGCACATAAGGCAGAAAACATTAAAGGTAGGGAGAGCAGGAAACACAGGGCACCTAACAAGGGTGAATCCTATGTTATACTTCTGTTGCCTACCAGAAGAACATGAAACAGTATGAAAATGTGATATACAGAGTTAGGAAAACATCACCAATAGTAATAGACCAGGATCCTGTGAAATGTGCTTTGATTGATTGATGCAAAACCAGTCATGTACACTGAGCTCAATGGCTAATACAGTCTAGACTTTCTCCTCCCAGCCTATTACATACAACTACTCTGTAACTCCCTCCCAAGACTGTTCTAAAATTCAAGAATGAATCCCTCTAACAACAACTGCCACACCAAGGCAACAACAACCCCTTTTACAACATGTTCTCGGGATTCTTATAGGAGAATGAGGAAAACAAAAGTAGATGAACATTGAATGAATCTCATTAAGTCAGTAAGGCGGAAGAGTTCATGCCCATACTGTTTAATGGCTTTCTGTAGCACTGTGTGTACTCTGTAGGCTATTCGAAGATCTCTGTCGGGTCGGGATTGACCTCTGATATGTTCCTTGTAATCCTCTTGGTTGTCTGGAGCTCTGCGCTGCCTTCTGAATATGGTTAACTGGCTTAAAGTCTGCGGACCTCTCCATACCTCCATTACTGTTGCTCAGATAGTCTTTAATGAAGCTCTGTCAGTGCAATTAACCATTTCCGGGCTTGAGGAGATATGAGGGGCGCTGTAGGTCGATGTCTGTCCTGGAGAAAATGCTCTGCTGGAATACGCATAGATAAGACTTGTTGTGTGTGCATTAGTCTTCAATTGCGCCCTGGTCCTTTGAATACGGGGTGAATCATTTAATTTCATTAATAACAGGCACCAACCCCCTTTGAATTCCTTCTGTTGGTCGCTGGCAATGCTGAACTGGCCATCTCTGTGTTGTCTGCGCTGTAAAATAAACATATTATAAAACGGGCAGTGGTGGAGAAATGCTGTGGAGGTGGAGAGATGGTGGAGCGATAGAGAAACAGTGGGAACAACGGAGAGGAGCGGAGAAATGAATGCACAGTGTAAAACCAAAAGTTTAGCGTTGGGTCGAAATACAAAGGAAATGACGGAAAACAATGGAGCAGAAACTGTGGAGGTGGGACCCGGGGGTACGGATCGCAAATTGCAAAGGCGGAAAATGCGATGGCGGAGAGTGACACTAAGCAGAAAACTGTTCTTTGCGCTTTGTGATGGACGCAACTGGGATGAGCGCATATCGCAAAGTTGGAAAGTGCGACGGAGCGGAAATGCGATGGGTGGTCGCATCGCAAATATTTGCGACGCGATTAGATTGCATTGCAAATATTTGCGATGGATCGATGGAATGCATTTAATGAAACTGCGATGTGTGATAAGTGCGATCTGCGATGAGCGCCTTAAGGGGCAGCGCTCAGTCACAGCGCCCAGTTACATGGGAACGGGGCTGGCGGAAAGGGGCTAATATATATAACAAACTTTATAATATATAAATTTTATAACAATGCATGACGGGGAAGTAGTTAAGGCCTATTATATGATCGGAAAGTGGGTTTTGGCCCATTTTAATGGAATTCGAAGGCCAGGGGAGGGAACGATAGGGGAATCAAGGGGGAGGAAGACAACAAAGGGTTAAGGGAGGGATCTAAAGGGGATTTAGGGGGAAAATGAAAGGTGAGAAGGGGAAAAGAAGGGAAGATGAAATAGAAGTTAAGTGGGGATGAAATAAGAGAGAGAAAGGGGGCCTTTAGGAATTTCTTCTCAAACATAGAGGCCTTATAAGGGGAGTCAACAGGGGGAATTCCATCAAAGGGTAAAAGACACATGGAGGCTTCAAGGAGACTGTGTTTTCAGAGGAAATGCATTCCTTGAAGGCTCAACAATAATTTAGCCCACTATTTGCTTGTCAAAACTTTAATAGGGGGGCTAACAGTAAGTATATACACTATAATATAGTATGTATTTTTTTTAAATGATTTTTTTTAATTATGTTTTATAAACTAATTTAAAATTTAAATAAATTAAATTGCATTTTTTATTTTTTAAGATTATGTTATTTGTATTAACTTTAAAAAAGAGAGAAACATTATTATTTTTCCTTTACTACTAGTTTGTCACTTGGGAAACCAAACTAGCAAACTTATAGAAGAGATTACAAATTTTCACATTATTATCGTTAAGGAAATAAGTTTGTCACTTAAATTGAAAAAGATAATTAATCCAAATACATGGCTAGTGATTAACCATCACAGTCAAAACAATGACATTACTGAAATTTTAAAATAAAATATAAGCAATAAGTTCTCTTGCTTTATCATCTCATGCCATGAGAGAATCCAACTGAATTGGTGGAGGAAAGTCAATGTCTTCATTAGAGGGGGTGAAGATAACATTTTTTTGTTTTTTGGCCAAATAGAGACTTTCATGTATAGCCTTTCAACTTTCTACATCATTTTTTCACTGTAGACCAAGATCTCATGTTATGTGCCATATCTTTCAAAGAAGACTCTTCCAATAAGTGTTTTGATGTACCAAAATAATTTGACCACTTGCACGTAAGATTTTTGTCAAGACTTGATAGAGGTTCCTATTTTGGGAATCAATTCTCTGGTATCTCTTTTAATATGTTAATCAAGAATAAAAAAGCATTCCTATTGGACCCCTTCTTCCACTTCTACTATGGTATGCTTGAACACTTTAAGGATTACATCTATGTAGAAATTCATAGCTCCTCTTGCTATATCATGAGCCCATGTTTGCAATAAGGAAGGTGGAAGGGTGCCTTGGCTCATATATGGGCTAGCTAGATACTCCTTCTACCACCTCTACGACCCAAGGATAATCTATGTCTTCCCATGTGGGACAAGGAAAAGAGAGTCAAGGCAGAGACAAAGAGTGTAGAGAAAGAAGTGAAAAGGAGGGAGGTAAATAATAGACCCAAGTGAGCAAGTGAGCGTCTAGAGGACAAAAATAATCAACTAGGGGGTTCAAGCGATAAAAATTAGGGAATAAATGGCCGAGGGAAAATACCAGACAAAGGAAATTAGAAGTAGATGGGATATTACAGAGGATTAGAATAGGGAGAGAGGAAAAGAAGCTTCCAAAAGTAAAATACTTGAAAATATACTGACAAATAGAGACACAGGCATAAAAGCGAGATACCTAAGAAGTAAAACTTGAAATTTATGACTAAAAATGAGGAACTCACGGTGAAACCAATGCAAACCAGGGTTACCTTGACACTAAAGTGTTGAATTTCTTCATGTCAAAACCTTGCATCGAGAAAGTTGAAACCATAAAATTCCACTGAAAATCCATAGATTCAAATTGTGTCCAATAACAGAGATATTATAGCTAGAGGAGGGCTCTTCTGGCTTGGTGCCTTAAGCACGATGACTACCGAAATTATAAATGAAACACCATAAAAAGTAGTAAGAAGAAAGACTGAGCATACCACAATAAACTAGATTTATTATATGAAGCCTTCCAAGTCGAAACTTCCACTAGATAAGAGACCAATTCAAACTAAGTCTTCTCATCCTCAACTTCTCACACCATTTCTTTCCATCACTCTTTCGATTTCCCATAAATTACATGAAATTCATGCTCAAAGCAAGTTTGAATGCCATATCCCTTTATGGTTGTAGTTCCAAATCATCTAACCAACGTCAAATAATCACGAATCAATGTTCACACAACCTAACCTCGTGTTCCACCACCCAGACATGTTGTAAATTATAGACATTAAATGATTTGGGTGACATATAGTGCCCCTCATTAACATCGTTGGATCTCATTTTTATGTTGTGGCTCAGATCCCACAGCTACAAACCCTCCTTGGGGAAACTAAATTATAATTTCCAAATTATCCCAACCTCCTATTGGAGTTGTTCTTCCTTTCCTTCTACAAATCTACCCAATAAGCACAATCAAACTTTTTTCTCTCTCTTACAACATATATCGAGTGCTTCTCTTTGCCATAATTGTCATTCTATAGGAACCCCTACCGCTTTGATACCAATTGATGTAGGACGAAGCTTAGTGTACCCAAGGTTTGCCTGCTCAACTTTTAGAGTGCACAAAAACTATTATTTATAATATTTAATTATATTCATATTTTTATATTAATATTAATTATTAATAATTATTATAAAAATATTAATTATTATTAATTAAAATTAAAATTGATTTCAATTTACCAAACTTTAAGGATAATAATAATAACATAAAACAAAATAGGTTAATTGGGTTTGTTTTGGTTAGGTGAAATAAATGATTAATCTTCTTCTTACTTAGTTTCAAATCCTATAAGTAACCGAAAATTTTTTGTAATGGCTTCCAACCTTATTTTTTATTTTAAAAATTCATTTCATATGAAATATAAAAATATTTCTCATAAAAAAAATAATATTAAAAATTATTTAATAAAATTCAAAATATACATATTATTTAATATAATAATATATAATTTTAATATACTCCAATGTGGGAGATGAATGTGGTAAACATAGAGCCCCGAAGGGAATTCAATACACCCATGCATGGAGGGGATGAAGCATGATTAATAAGTTTGTTTGTGCGCCTTGTATGAGAAGGCTCCAGAAGAAACATCGTTAACCAAGTTTGTATGGATAGCAGAGGTCATTACCGCAAGGTTCTTTGTTATGGGTAGAGTACTACGATTGGAATTTGGTTTCTTAATGAGCAAGGCGGTCGATGGTGAAAGGTTAACCCTGGCGGCCCTCCTGCCAAGATACTGCATTGTAGTTTTGCCATCATTTGTTGAACCAGACGAAGGAGCGAAGTGAGGGGAGATTTAGTGTTTCGGACTCGGGACCAGCTCTAGAGTTTTGGCTCAAGGAAGATCCCTTGAGCTAGTGGAGAGTACATCATTTTCTTCAAATTAGAGAGACCACACAAGTAGCACAGAGGTGACCTGCATCTTAAATTGAGGTAAGAATACTCCCTACTCTACATTTTGTTATACAAAAGTCCCACATTCTAGTTTAAGTGATTTGGTAGAAGCTGGTTGTGGCTAGGGCTGGAGGTGGATTCCCTAGCCATTGAAAAATTGTATTGGAAGGCCTTGTGCTCGACACCTCCAAACCCCTTGTATTGGGATCGCAGGCATGCAGAGGCATGGGTTCTTTCTAACTCTAGCTTAAGGGAGTTTTTTTTTTAATTGGACAAAGTTGAGAGTCATACTTTATGTTTCAGCCGGTTGGATTTTGGCATGTTGGAATTTAGAAGTGTCATTGGATGTTGGGGATGTGAAGCTCGATGTTTGGTTGGATTTTTCCTTGGAAAATTGGTAGAGGAGCAATAGGGAGAGACACAGGGCATGTGTGTAGAAAATCTAACAACGATATTCAAACTGATATTGTAATGTACTAAAACAAGATATTGAATCCTTCTACAATTTGTGAAAACAAAACATGATCACACAATCACATAAAAAGTAAGAGAAAGAGACAATAAATTGCACAACAAAAGATGTATCTGGGGAAAAAACACTGCCTAAAACCCCGCTTTTTGTATATTGTATAAATTCAAGGATCATGAAACAATATAATGCGTTCTCTCTCAAGAGAAACTCTTGCACTTTGCCAATTGTCTCACTCTAATTTAGGAAAACCAGACAAATACTTAGTCAATTCTCTACCTCTGCTCAACGTGCCTTTCTCATGCATTCCTTGAGGAATTATATACATATTAAATAAGAAAATACATTGCCTTGATTTCTCAGTCCTTCCCAGGCGTCCAATTGACTTTATAACTCACCTGTACAATTTTCTAATTATACAATTGATAGTTATCATCCCTTTAACCTCAGTCTCAACTAGGCCTTCCTTATAACTACATGAAAGAAATGATTTATAGTGAATTATCAATTAAATGATTGATCACTACTTGTGAATTAAATTAGATTTAATTCACTTTACCTCTCACTAGCTCATCACTAAGTTAGAACTAGTTAAACTGATTTTTACTCAATTTCTTGAGTTAACTAATTAAAACTCACAAATAACTGCAACTGGACCCCCTTGAATCATGGGAGAACTCTACATGCATCCTCTCAGACCCTCAACTTGAATTTCCTAAGCTAAATCATTCATTTTGACTTAGTTAACTAGTACAAGATTTCATGAGATGAAATTACAATTTCTCTTCCAATTTAGTTAAGGGAAAATTTAATTAGAAGCCCTACTTTGGGGTGCCATTTCTTGGTTCCATTTCAACACTCCCTCTCAACAAGAAAGAGATTATCAACTACCCTGATCCTGCGTCTGTGTAATTCGAATTTTCTTCTTTCCGGCGCCTTCGTCAAGATGTTTGTATCCTACTCCTTTGTGGGAATTTACTCTAATGACATAATCCTACTATGAACACAATCTCTGAGATGGTGATACCAGATATCAATATGCTTGGACCTGTCATGGAATACTGGATTAACCGAGATTTTGATGCAACTTTGATTATCACAATGTATTGCCATCAGATCCATATGTTGACTAAACAAACTAACTAGTATCTTCCTCATCTAGATGGTCTCGCATGTTGCCTGACTAGCAGCCATGTACTCAACCTCTAGTGAACTGAGTGCATATGATCTTTGTTTCTTGGTGTAACAAGAAACTATTGTTGGCCCTATGTTGAAGATGCCTCCTGATGTGCTCTTCCGATTAGATGGACTCCCTTCCAAATCTGTATCGGTGAAACCTTGAAGCTTCACTCCCTCTGTTCTTATATACCATAATCCATACTCTGTAGTGCCCCTGATATATCTCAACACATGCTTCCCCTCCTTCTAAAAGAGCTTGGTCGTCTTAACCATAGCTTGGCTCAGTTGTTTAGCTGCGTAGCATATGTTGGGTCGTGTTTTCACCAAATACATGAGTGAACCCACAAGATTCCTGTAAATAGTAGCATCCACTACTTCACCCGAAGTAGCATCCTCCTTCTTCCAGTTTCATGCAAGAGGAGTCTCCATGGGTTTGTTTCCCTCCATGTGGAACTTCCTCAGATTCTCCTTGGCATACCTGCCTTGAGATAAAAATATCTCCCCATCTCTTTGCCATATTTCCAAGCCAAGTGATCTGGATTTATGCAGGAATGAAACAGAATTCACATATAACCATAAATACAAATATGTAGTGGAAACATCACTTCATTTCATTAAAATCAAATGACTGAAATTTTCTTACAGACATAATGGAAATAACTAGCTAGGGCATTGGTAACTTATCTCTGAGAAGATATGTGGTGGCTACAAGCCTCTGAACTGTGTTACAATGAGGCTCGAGGGCCTATTTATTATTTAGAAACAATGTAAAACCATAAACATCAAAAACCCTAACCCTAGGAGATGAAGCGCCAAAACTATGGGCCTCGTTTGGGTGAATAAGTGTTTCAACTTCCCGGGGACGTAACTTTGGCATACGATCTTCGTTTAACATGCACCATACCTCGTTAGAAATATCTATTCAAGGAATACAAATTTTGTTGTGAGAAACATCAGTCCATGGAACCATGTTGCTCCCGATTTTCCAAAAAACGTCGTTTAGGGCTTCAAAATGGATCCGGTGTTGAGAATGCAGCAAGATGATGGAGCTTAGTGAAATGAAGTTGCCTTCACTAAGTGGGCCCGCAGGCAAATTCTGGCGCAAAGTCTATTTTTAGACTATGTCTATTTTTAGACATACGGAGCATAATTTGGGAATTCTACTTGGAGATTCTTAAAGTATGCGACATGTCGGTAAAAATAGATGAGACCCTTATTTTTAGGACCTGGGCTATTTTTAGACTGATCTCCTAAAAATATGGAAGTCAAATATTATTTACCCTTAATAATATTTTGACTATAAACAGCAGTTTACTCTCTTGGCGCACTTCAGTTTGAGTCATGGAAGTGACTCATGCAACTGACACAAGGAATCACGTGGTTCCTAGGGTTTGATGGCATCTTGCATGGTTGGCTTCAGTTAGACTTCAGTGGCAGGAGTTTTGGAGGAGTTAACGGGACAAGTAGTGGAGTTGTGTTCTGCTTGTTTTAGTTGAACTAGTTGGGATTAGTTAACTAACTAATCAACTAGATATGAGTGGAGTAAATTAAATAATATTTAATTTACTAAATATTAACTCATTAGTCAACTCAAGAACACTTCTGTTCACTACAGTGCATGATCAGTTCAGTGGAGACCAGTGGAAGAGGTAGATGAAAGGGTGAGTAAAGCTATCAGTTGGTAGATTTGTTTTGCATGAGATTTGCATTACACTTGGAGGAATTGTCCATGACAATTACGAAATCAAGGGAAGGGGATTCGAACCTTGAACCTCTTCATATACAGGCCATGATTGCGCAATAGAGGCAAGGCAATTGGCGGGGAGTTTTGAACCTCAGACTTGTTCAAAACTAAGTCAGATTGTGAGTAACTTCATGAGAGAGTACTGAGTACTTGTGAGGAGTATTGTACTTGTTTGGTTACTTGATTTCTCCATTATAATATACACAATAGCTGCGGGGTTTTCAGCTATAGGCTTTCCCCATACATACCGAGTTAATGTGTGATTGAATTGATGTGAGATTGCTTCTGTTATTTCCGCATGTGACAATTAATTGTAGAAGAAGGTTATGTGTTATGTATGCAATTCGAAATTGATATATGACCGGGTTAATCTTCAGTGAATAAGTGATTTATTCAGCTAATTTCTACATGGTATCGGAGCAAGATTAATTGTCGAAGTCTATTACGG
The DNA here is from genome assembly GCA_034641835.2 of Pinus albicaulis. Taxonomy (NCBI): domain Eukaryota; kingdom Viridiplantae; phylum Streptophyta; class Pinopsida; order Pinales; family Pinaceae; genus Pinus; species Pinus albicaulis. Next base: position 1,251,026,829 of record CM076583.1, read on the forward strand.
TGATTGCAAACTTATTTCCTCGGACAGAGTCTGCATGCGGGCCAGGTAGCCTCCGGAATATTCAACCTTCTTTGTAAGGTGAAAGATCTGGTGAATGCCCTTTGCAGTCAATCTCTGATTTGGAAATAATTTGTTTTCAAGTATAGATCGGAAGCGATAGAGCTTGGAGTTTGGAATTTGAATTTTGCAGAAGGTTGTTCTTCTTGGTGCCGGTGTTGAAAGATGTCTTCTTTCAATGGTTTGCGACTCGAATATGCTCTTGAAGGCAGTTCGAACTATGTTGCATGGAAGGATCGAATGGAAGCAGTGTTAGAAGATAATGGTCTGAAGGAGTTCGTGGATGCGGATGTCCCAAAGCCCACTGATGCAGCCTTGGTCGATGCATGGCAAAAGAAGATCGCGAAATGTCGAAGGATCCTGTTGGAGGGCGTCAAGGATCATATTGTATCCAGCCTGCATGGAAAGGCTACTCCATATTTAATGTGGAAAGCTTTGACGGATCTATTCCAGAGTAAGAGTGACCAAAGGAAGCCGGCGCTCAAAGACAAGCTCAGGAACATCAAGATGGAGAAGGGCGACAGTATCGCTAAATACCTCACGAAGTTCACTCAATGCAGAGATGAACTGGGAAGTGTGGGAGTTACCGTCGATGAAGAGGATATGGTCGACCTGGCTCTCCTTGGTCTTCCGAAGGCTTGGCACTCATATCAAGATAGTGTCAATGGTCGGGAGAAGCTGCCGGGATGGGAGCGCCTGTGGGCGGATCTCATGCAGGAGGAGATAAGGAGGACTACTCGAGATGGATCTTCATCAAAGGGAGCTGATGAAGAAAACTGCGCTTTGGTGTCCAAAGCTAAGAAAGGGAAGGGTAAGAAAACCTCTTATTCTGGAGCTAAGGGCAAGAAGCAGGATATGGCGAAAGTGAAATGTTTTCACTGCCATGATCACGGACATTATGATACCAATTGTCCAAAGAAGAAGAAGAAAAAGCAAGCGGGAAGATCTGCAGATGGAGAAGCTTTGGCTTCACAGTTCGAGCTTGACTTTTCACTGATTGCATGCTTGGTTTCAAGTGTGATGGGATCGGTGTGGTTCTTGGACAGCGGTGCGTCATTCCATATGACGGGAGATCGGGATTTGTTCTCAGATCTGGAGGACAAAGATTTGGGTGTGCACATCGAGATGGGCGATGATGGTAGATACAGTGCGACTGGTATCGGTACCATATCCTTTCAGAGGGAGTCTGGTAAACCCTTTGTATTGAAGGATGTCATGCATGTACATGGATTGAAGAAGAACTTGATCTCTGTGGCGATGTTGGAGGATAAGGGGTATGATGTGGTCTTCAGCGAAGGAAAAGCTTTCCTGCGCAGTAAGACTACTGGAGAGACCAGGAAGATAGGGGTTCGGGCTTCGGGGCAACTATCGGTTGCGGAGGTAGATATGGTAGCATTTACTTATGGCATCTGGTGGAGATGTGAGTGAGCCGGGATGATGAGGGCGAACTGTGGCACAGGAGATTGGGCCACCTTCACCATGGAGCTTTTAAGATCCTGCAGCAGATTTCTACTGGGCTTCCTAAGGGCACTCTTGCGCAGTCAGATCAGTGCAAGGGGTGTACTTTAGGGAAGTATGTGAAAGCCACCTTTCACGAGAAGGATAGTCGCGCCACGACGATCCTTGAGAGAGTTCACACAGACGTGTGTGGTCCTTTCTCAGTTTCTTCGACAGAAAAGCACAGGTATTATGTGATCTTTGTTGATGATTTCTCTCGAAAGTGCTGGATCTTCTTCATGGAGAAGAAGAGCGATACATTCGCGAAGTTCTGTGAGTTTAAAGCACTGGTCGAGAAGGAGTCGGGGAAGAAGGTGATTGCTCTAAGGAGTGATAACGGTGGTGAATTCATCTCGGCTGAATTCGAGGAGTTCTGCAGCGCAGAAGGGATTCGGAGAGAGCTCATCGCACCCCATAACCCACAGCAGAACGGGGTGGCTGAGCGGAAGAACAGAACGGTCGTGGGTGCTGCACGGGCGATGTTGCATGATCAGGGCCTACCCCTTCACTTGTGGGCTGAGGCATGCAATACAGCAGTGTATGTGCAGAACCGTTGTCCTCACAAAGTTCTTGGCATGAGTACACCAGAGGAGGCTTATTCTGGCAAGAGGCCTGATATTTCCCATTTGCGGATTTTCGGATCTCCTGTCTACATGCATGTGACGAAGGATGCGAGAAGGAAGCTGGATCCAGCTGCTGAAGTTGGAATATTTGTGGGGTACACTGATACACCTCACAACTATCGGGTGTATGTGCCAGACAGTCGCAAGACTGTTGTGCGACGGGATATAAAATTTCAGGAGGAGAAAGCCATGCGGTGTTCGCTTGAGAGGGAGCTACACTTGCATGCAGATGAGGAGCTGTTAGTTCCTAAGGAGGAGCTTCCGGATGTGGATCAGCCACAAGAGGAGGTTCGGGAGGTGGAAGAAACCACCCAGGCAGCGCCAACCATCAGAGGGCGCATGCGCACTACAGAAGCTGAGCGACTGGCTCGGGATGCAGAGAAGGTTGTAGGACCACCTACAGCACAGCGCAGACAGAGACAGTCACCGGATCGGTACACTGGATACATGGCTCTTATGAGTCTATGTGTTGTGACAGAGCCATCCTCTTTTGAGGAAGCTGTGGAGGAACCCGCATGGGTTGATGCCATGATCGAAGAATATGATTCGATCATCAGGAACAGTGCATGGGAGATTGTCCCAAGACCGGTTGGGAAATCATTTGTAGGTTCGCGATGGATCTACAAGGTGAAGCAGGCGGCTGACGGGAGTGTGGAGAAGTACAAGGCGAGATTTGTCGCCCGTGGCTTCTCACAGATCGAAGGGATTGACTATGAGGAGACTTTTGCACCTGTCGCAAGGTACTCTTCCATACGGACGATCCTTGCTCTCTCAGCGCAGATGGGGTGGCACATTCATCGGATGGATGTGAAGACTGCGTTCCTCAATGGAGTTATTGAGGAGGAGGTGTACATAGAGCAGCCTGAAGGTTTTGAGATCTTCAGCAGTGAGTCGCATGTGTGCCGACTCAAGAGAGCACTGTACGGGCTGAAGCAAGCACCTCGTGCTTGGTACACTCGGATAGACAGCTACTTCACAGGGCTTGGATTCTCCAAGAGTGAGGCGGATCCAAACCTGTACCAGATTGTGGTGGAGGGGAAGCTGTTGATCATCGTACTGTATGTAGATGATCTGATTTTGACTGGCGACGAGCAGTTGATACTTTCATGCAAGGAGGATCTTGCACGAGAGTTTGAGATGAAGGACCTGGGCATCCTTCATTATTTCCTGGGATTGGAGATTTGGCAGCGCAGTGGAGGACTGTTTGTTTCTCAGGGCAAGTATGCCCGGGAGATTCTGGAGAGGTTCAACATGCAAGGCTGCAAGCCTGTTGATACCCCTCTTCCTGGAGGTTGTAGGAAGGGAGATGCTACTTCGGAGGAGGTAGTGGATGCCACTGTCTATCGACAGTTGGTGGGGTCGTTGATGTATTTGGTCAATACTCGACCCGATATATGCTATGCGGTTAACCAGCTTTCGCAAGCTATGGTTAAGCCTACCAAGCTCTTTTGGAAGGCGGGCAAGCATGTATTGCGCTATATCAGAGGCACATCGGGATATGGTCTATGGTACATACAGGAGGATGGAGTGAAACTTTCTGGTTTCACTGATGCAGATTGGGCAGGGAGCCCAACAGACCGGAAGAGCACTTCTGGAGGAGTTTTCAGCATTGGGTCGACAGCAGTTTCCTGGTACAGCAGGAAGGAGAGATCCGTGGCACTCAGTTCAGCAGAGGCCGAGTACATGGCAGCAAGTTTGGCTGCATGCGAGGCTATTTGGATGAGGAAGATCCTCGCAGGTTTGTTCAGGTTGCATTTGGAGCCTACGGTGATCTACTGTGATAACCAGAGCTGCATCAAGCTCTCGGCTAATCCAGTATTTCATGATAGGTCCAAACATATCGACATCAGGTACCATCACATCAGAGATTGTGTTCAGCGGAGGATCATGATGCTTTCATATGTTCCCACGGAGGATCAGGATGCCGACATCCTGACGAAGGCGCTCACCAGGAGCAAGTTCGAATTCCACAGAGGCAGGATAGGGATTGCAGATAATCCATATCTTGCTGAGATGGAGTGTTGAGAATGCAGCAAGATGATGGAGCTTAGTGAAATGAAGTCGCCTTCACTAAGTGGGCCCGCAGGCAAATTCTGGCGCAAAGTCTATTTTTAGACTATGTCTATTTTTAGACATACGGAGCATAATTGGGGAATTCTACTTGGAGATTCTTGATGGATGCGACATGTCGGTAAAAATAGATGAGACCCTATTTTTTAGGACCCAGGCTATTTTTAGACTGATCTCCTAAAAATATGGAAATCAAATATTATTTACCCTTAATAATATTTTGACTATAAACAGCAGTTTACTCTCTTGGCGCACTTCAGTTTGAGTCATGGAGGTGGCTCATGCAACTGACACAAGGAATCACGTGGTTCCTAGGGTTTGATGGCATCTTGCATGGTTAGCTTCAGTTAGACTTCAGTGGCAGAAGTTTTGGAGGAGTTAACGGGACAGATAGTGGAGTTGTGTTCTGTTTGTTTTAGTTGAACTAGTTGGGATTAGTTAACTAACTAATCAACTAGATATGAGTAGAGTAAATTAAATAATATTTAATTTACTAAATATTAACTCATTAGTCAACTCAAGAACACTTCAGTTCACTACAGTGCATGATCAGTTCAGTGGAGACCAGTGAAAGAGGTAGATGAAAGGGTGAGTAAAGCTATCAGTTGGTAGATTTGTTTTGCATGAGATTTGCATTACACTTGGAGAATTGTCCATGAAAATTACGCAATCAAGGGAAGGGGATTCGAACCTTGAACCTCTTCATATACAGGCCATGATTGCGCAATAGAGGCAAGGCAATTGGCGGGGAGTTTTGAACCTCAGACTTGTTGAAAACTGAGTCAGATTGTGAGTAACTTCATGAGAGAGTACTGAGTACTTGTGAGGAGTATTGTACTTGTTTGGTTACTTGATTTCTCCATTATAATATACACAATAGCTGCGGGGTTTTCAGCTATAGGCTTTCCCCATACATACCGAGTTAATGTGTGATTGATTTGATGTGAGATTGCTTCTGTTATTTCCGCATGTGACAATTAATTGTAGAAGAAGGTTATGTGTTATGTATGCAATTCGAAATTGATATATGACCAGGTTAATCTTCAGTGAATAAGTGATTTATTCAGCTAATTTCTACATCCGGAAGTTTAGGACCCGAAAAACTACTAAAAATAGTAAGTTGTGCCAAAAATGAAAAAATAAAAGAGATAATGGTGGGGCCCCAATTGGAATAGGTGGGTGGCCACCAATATCGACTTGGATCATTCCTCCCCCCTTAGGAAGCAATGGTCCCCATTGCGTTGAGTTCCTCCATGAGATGAGGAAACTTTTGTTGAACTTGGTCCCTGGTGAACCACTTGCCTTGGTGTAGGAGTTGGCGAGCTTTGACAACCCGATACAATTGGATCTTCTGTTGGCGATGTTAGTCATCAGTATTTTTCACTTGTTGGTGATGATTAGTTGTAACAGCCAAGTTTTCTAGCAGCTGATCTAAAAAATTGTCAAATTTGCCAGCTGGAAAACACCCATAAATTTTTTTTCCCTCTTACCTCTTAGTCCACCCATGATGAGATCAAACCTCATTATCAAGTCTTATCTAGCCTCAGCCATACTAGCTTGTCCCTCAACTCCAAAGAATTCAATCCAAATCTGTCCAGAGAAGTCTCCCCTAAGTTAGGAAGTGGCGCTTTAGGCATTTCTCCCTTGGCAAACTATCCTAAAGCCAAAGAACCTCCATCTGCTACAAACAAGTCATAATAGACCTCCCATTCTGCAAATAAAGTTGGTTACAACCCTAGGTCGCGCCACTCATAAACCCTCAAGTCTCAGCAATACATGTACCATAGGTCAAACTGATTTTAGGTGTTTTTTCAGTGTTTTAATGGATCTTTCAAGAACAGAGGTTTACCAGCATTCCCAGAAGATAGTATTTGTTTCCGCATGAGAAGACAACTGCTTATAAATGTGATTTTGAGCCTGGGATGCAGCTACAGGGCAGAGAGTTGTTTCATTAAGCTCCTGCGATCACAGTCAAAGGTTAGTAAATTATGAATGACAAGAAGCACTTTGCAAATACTAGCCAAACTGCTTATGATGCCTAAAGAAGCACAAAGACATTTGAAAATCAAATTTACATGTCTCAGAGAAATGGTCATCTTAACTATTATCAATTTTTCATTCTTCATTGGCTCAAGCATGAAAAGACAGTGAAAGGAAAAATAACATTGTCAAAAGCTGATGAGATGTCATGACTGAAAAACCTCCTTCATCTATAAGCAGAGGGTTTTTGAAGACTGAAGAACCTCCTTCATTCTATAAGTAGAGGGTTAAGAGCACCTCCATCATCTATAAGCAAAGGGCCAGTAGATAAAGTTTGATTTTAAGAAGTTGCACAGATTAAAGGACATTTTTTGGCATACAGTGAGACAGCAACTAAGGGTTTCTGAATAAAAATGATGTTGAAGGCAGAGGCAAAGCAGTAGTGCTTTTAAAAATTGTTTACAGGAGTTTTCTCTGTTATTGATTTACCATGTGAAGCTAGTGGGTTCATCATCAATGAAGAAATATTATTAAGTTGATGGCCAAAAGAGTCAAAAGGTCTTGGTCTCAAAGTGACCTCTGCCATCAAGTATAAAAGAAACCAAGCATTGGACAAAGTAGACCTCCTTCATCTATAAGCAGAGGGTTTATAGCAGTAATTGAATTTAGGGTTTTCACTGACTGAGAAACAAATTGTAAGAACAGTAGGGGACAGTTGAAAGCTTCTGAGCAGAGCAATGATGTCAAAAACAAAGGGAAAGAATGAGTACTACAACTATCAAAGAAGCTGACTTATCTCCTATCATAGTTTGCTTTCAAAGACAGTCTAGAGCCAAAAATGAACAAACCTTGCTAAAGGGTGTAATTTCCTTAAAGGTTACAAAATCTCATCTCCTTGATGAACAGGCTTAACATTTAGTCTCTGTTACTTTAAACAAAACAGAGTTGAAAAGTGGTTGAGAGATGGGTCATGACACAGGCCAAAGAATGATAATTGTTTTTCAAAAGTTCATGTTCTTCCTGTTCATGAAGAATTTCTTTCAACAAACTCATCATAAAAGACAGAGGCAACTTGATTTTAGTTTTCCCAAGGGGTAGTGCAACTGAACATATAGATTCATAAATGTGCAAGAAGGATTATGACATGTGTTTTTAACTCTGGAACAACATTCAAAACCATTGAAGCATGCCACTGCTACAAATGAAGGCTTGCTCCTTATTAAAGACGTCAAAGATACCTGGTTGTTTCTTTTTAAGTAAAGAAAAGATTGTTGAAAGAAGGTTCCCTTTGATGGACAAAGGATGATAAAACCTAGGTAAATACAACTAGCCCTCACTCCTAGTCAAAGAGAAGCATTATTTGGAAAATACATCTACAGTCCTTCATGTGGCTAAGAGCAGAATCTTCCTTCCACAGTGCAGACATCAAAAGGAAAAAAAAAATTCATCCCTTAAATGAGAAACAGTGAAAGTTTTAAATTCTCGAAAAGGTTGTTTTATTTCAAAAAAGAGGTCAGGCTCATAAAAGAAATGCTCATTACCACTATCAAATTTATCTGAATTTCATCACTCATCTGGATTTCTCCACTGTCCCTCCAGTCCATACATCCCCTACACCTCCTACTCATCATCCTTCACCTTCCTCTAGCAGACCCATTCCTAAAAAACTCAAGTTTACCAAAGAGCAAGCAGAAGAGCCTGAAGAGGGAGAAGAGCATGACCATGATGATGAGGAAGATGATGAAGGGAAACAACATGAATAAAAACAACACAGTGAGGGCGAGCAGACTTATGATGAGGGTGAGCAGCCTTATGATGACACAAAACAACATCACAGTGATGATGAATAGCATCAAGGGGAGGAGGAAGAAAGTGTTGAACAACAGCATGACAGTGAGGGTGAGACAGAGCAGCAAGGGCAGCATGAAAGTGATGAACAGGGGCAGTCAAAAGATGATACAAAGTAGCTATATCATGATGAACAGGGGCAACCAAAAGAGACTGAACAGGGGCAACATGATAGTGTTGAACAGAGGCAACATGATAGTGCTGAACAGGAGCAGCCTGAAAGTGATAAGCAAGGGAAGCCAAAAGAGGATACACAACAGCCTCCCCAAGAATAGCAGCCTTTTCAAAAGGAACATCAAACTCAAAAAGAAGAGAGGCAAGGTGACAAGGGTAAAGGGGCCATGCCCTCTTCTCCGAAAATGGCCAAGCCCTGGACAGCAAAGAAAAGAGTGCCTAGAGTTGTCACTCCAAATGTGACAATGGCCCTCCGAAGCAAAGGAAAATTCCCCAAAAGTCCCATGATTGATTTTCCCAGGAGGAAGAGCACTAGAATAGCAACCCAAAGCAAAGGGAAGGGCAAGGAAGAAGGCAGTGATGGACATGAGAGTGCAGTCGACATCATCCCAATACAAAGCGATGATAGTGATAATGAGGCCCGGATTCTAGAAAACCTCTTGATCCATAGAGAAAGCCAAATTGATGCCTTGAAGGATGATCTTCATAGAGCTAGGAATTTCAATCAATTTTTGCAAATCCAAAATAAGAAAATGAGTGTCCATATGGCTGTTTGTGAGACACGGGCGATTAAATACAAGAAGGAGGCCTCCAAAGCCCAAGTGAGGTTGGAAGAACTCATGGGCGAGTTCGATGCAAATGAAGGCAAAGATCAACCTAGGCAAAAGAGGCCAAGAACCATGGGGCTTAAAAGGGCCCTTGAGAAGCAAAAAGAAGAGGAAAATTCCCTTCTCCAATCTACCCCTCTCACTGCATTGTTTGAACAAGAGATAGAGAACAATAGGGAGGCATGGCTTGAGAGAGTAAATGACCACTTGGAGAATAAATTGGAGAAGGCAAATAGGGATTTAGACCTTCAAAGGAGAATGACGAGGCATTATAAAAAGTTAAATCAGTTTGCCCGGTGCAAGTTGAAGGCTGCTCAAGAAAAGCTCAAGGAGGCTAAAGGGAAGCGCCCGGCACAGAAAGTGAGGAAAGACACCTCGGGACTTCAGATTTTGGCCTCTGCTTCACAACATGTTTCTGAGAACCCTTAAGGGTCATGCTCATCAATTTTGGGCAAATTTCGACATATTTTGGTTTTTTGTCATTTTTGGGTTTTTGGCCAAAACTCATGGGCTTCGCCATTTTAGTTTGGGGGATCATAAAAGGATTAGAATGGTATCATTGGATGCCATAATTTCAGGAGCACATACTCAGCAATTTTCAAGACATTTGAAGATCATTTTCTCCCCCAAAATGGTGAAAAATGCTCGCTTTTTCTACACTCTGCCCAGTCTATCAGCAAGCCTTATTTTTTGGTTTTTTACACACAGGCCTATCTTTGGAGGACTTCTAGGCATTATATTGGGACAATTATAGTTACTCCAGAAAGTAGACACTTATAGCTTTCCAACAAGCTATCATGAGCCTTATTTCGACATCGGGAAGGCTGCCAAAAGTTTCCGGCAAGTCAAGGGACCTTTTGCTGATGTATTTTTTGAGTATTTTTGTAAAAATTGAACCTTTAAAAACTGCTTTTTCCTCATGTGCGTTTAGATATTTTTGCACATGAGAAGTTATGAAAATTCAATTTATTTCCCTCTTTTAGCATTTTTTAGATATTTTATGAGATATTTTGTGCCTTGGGCTTTTCAAAGCCTCAAGGTCAAAATAAGATATTTTGGATAGGCCAATGAGATTGCAAGTTGAACTAAGATGTTTTCCTCACTTTGGCCTATATATTCCAAAGGCTTTCATTATAAACAAGGTTGAACTTGATGATAGAAGCAATATATGGTCATATAAGCTTTGGAAGAAATACTTGTCTCATGCTTTTGGATAGTCTCTTGGATGTTCTTGGATGATGAAAGAGGATTGTTGTTGGATTCCATGACTTGGTAGAATGGTATATTGTCTCTCTCTTTGTTTTGTTTCCTAGCTTTCATTCATAAATCCATGTTTCTTGCTTGCTATAGGACAATAGAGAACAAATTTGAGACATGCCCTTGGAGGCACCTCAAACTGCTTGTTTCTTCATAGCTTCCATGTTTTCTTCATTCAAAGAATTATTGATTGCTCTTTAATAACTTAAGGATATTGTTGCTTGTTTCATTCATGGTTTTATGCATGCTAAGTATGATTTACGGTATGCCCTTCTTACTCATGGCTAGCCATAGCTCCATCCATGAAATTTCTCCTTGACTGATTAGATTGTCATTTGTTGAACCAAGGAGGTCTTGTTCCGATCTTGCCCTTTGTCTAAGACTATGCAATCTTGTTTTCAAAGTGCCCAATAACTTGAAGTACTGTGTTTAGGCGTTCCGACATAGTGATTTGAGTTGTTTGTCTGTCTTAAGTGTATTTCCCCAAAATCTGATAGCCATTTCTCAAGGTTAGAAAGTTACATATCTCTATGCATGGCTTGCATGTTTATTTATATGTATTGATTAGCTTATAGTTACATTTATCATGATTAATGGTTTTCCCTACCATGTTTATGTCAGCTATTAAACTAGTTATGCTTGGAATCCTTTGTTATTCACAAACTTTATGTCCATCTTACTCCATTTTGCCCAAAGATCCTTTCTACCTCGAATCAAATCGGCCCTTCAACAGCCTTGTATCACCATCTGATAGCTTGCTTGACCTCTTCGACCCCATAGCCCAGTTGATCTGACATCTTTTTACCTATCTTATATCTTTGATCAGTGTCATCCCTCACAACCTAAAAACCAAAACCAAAAAACCTACTTCATAACTAGCCTAAAATCAGAACACAATAAGCAAACACACAGATAATCCCTTATACCAATAGAGAGAGCCCTCTCTGAGTCTAGGAAGGCTAGGTCCTTGGGCTCCAAAGATTGGTTTGATGTTACACTATCATTTGGCTTTCCAATCAGCCAAATCACGGGACCCTAACATAATGGCGATCACGGTGGGAATTTGAGTCAAAACATCCTAGGTATCCCTTAGGAACTCTCAAAATCTCAGTCAAACTTGGAAGAATAGAATCTGGTTGTCTCACCATCCTAGAAAAATGATGACTCAGCTGTAGGACACTCTTACAAACCTTAGGACTACATAAAAACTCAGAAAACCCCAAAAACATTCCTAGATTGGCTTTTCCCCAGTTACTGGTGGTGGACCATAGCTATGTCTTTACAAAAACAACCAAGTTCCACCTGGCGACTCCACTAGCCTCCAGTAGGCCTAAAAATTCCATAAAAACCAAAAATTCATAAACCATACCTTCCTGTTGGCTCATCCTTCCAAAAAATTAAGCTTAGGGTAGAAGCTCTGTAATCAGTGACAAACTAAGTATAACTTAGCGATTCAGAAAACCTCACCTAAAACATAGGAGATAAGCAGAAACCTTTTTGCCAAGAGAACCATTAGCTTGTCCATACAGCCTAGAAAGCTGTTGAAACCAAGTGAATCTCTCTTCTTTGCAAGTTTCCATCTCAAAGTTTGCTATAAAACTTTTTCCCAAAGCATCTTTGATAGTGTTGGTGGTGGACCATTGTTCTCATAGAAATCCACCTAGCGACTCCACTAATCCATCCTTTTATTTTTGACTATCCTTCACATTAGTAAAACCTTAGAGAGGCCATCCATCCAAAACATTCACAAATACCATCCTCTCTAAACTCTAGACCCGAAATCTGGCTTCATGAAGAATCAACACCAGAGCTCATCCAGACCCAAATCCCCCTATCATAGTAGATGGCCCAAAGAAGATTATGTGGCAAGCTTCTGAAACTGGAAATCACTACAAGAAAAAAGGACATTGGTGAGGGGCGAAAATGGTCACCATAAGCTCATTGGTGAGGGTCACAAGAGATTTCATCACCAAAAATTGAACGTCACCAAAGGTGGCTTCGCCAAAAGTATAGGTGTTGTGGTGACATTCAAGGTCCATCACAAATAATGATTTATAGTGACGGATAGTGACCATCATCATTTCATATGAGCAATGGTGATGGACAATCGCCTCCGTCACCAAAAAACTGAACTTCACCAAAGGTGGCGTCACCGAAAGTATGTGTTGTGGTGACATTCAAGGTCCGTCACGAATATTAATTATAATGATAGATAGTGACCATCACCATTTCATATGAACAACAACAATTTTTTGTGACAGACCTTTCATGGCCGTCACTACTAGTGCACATATATGGTGACGTTCATTGACCGTCACCATAAACTCATTGGTGACATCAAGGTCCGTCACGAATAATGATTATAATGACAAACAATGACCCTCACCATTTCATATCAACAACAAAGATTTATGGTGACGGACCTTTAATAGTCGTCACTATTGATGCATAAATATGGTGGCGTTCGTTGACTGTCACCATTTCATATTTTGGTGAGGGTCGAAAAATGTGACCATAAGCTCATTGGTGATGGTCAAAAGAGCATCCATCACCAAAAACTGATTGTTTTCATTCCTTATGAATATCAGGTCACGATGGAATTGAACCACCAACCTCCTGCTTGTAAAGCAGGTGCTCTTCCATTGAGCTAGCACCCTTTAAAGAATTAGCATTTAAACTAGAAATTTCCCCTAAAGGTGCAAAGATACACCAAAGGAATAGAAAATCTAGGAAAATCAAAAGTTGCTAAAAATAATATGTTCAATATACATAATAAAAATACAATAAGAATAAATTTTGATATAATCTAACAAAGCATGTCCTACGTAGGAGAATAACTGAAAAGCACAACTAGAAATTTGAATCACAACGTAACAATATAAAAGAACATGCAATAGGAAAGGAACAACTCCACAATTTGAGAAATATGAACAATCCATGGGCTTGTTCTTATATATTGATATAGATAACTAAATAGAAATCTAGATTTTTGAAATTCAAGTATCACACAAGAATGTCTTGAACAAATATCAATATGTAAAATAGTATTTTTTTGCATTTGGATTTACCTGGAAGAACCTCAGGAAAAAGTTTCCACAAAAACGACCAATAAACATAACAACATGGACCTCAGGAGCAATTGTGCAGAGGATAAAATATGAAGGTAAAGCACTAGAGAAGTATTCAAAGCAAATGATGAAAAGTGTATCTAGAAAGAACTAAGAACCCTCTGAAGTAAACCACCCATTTATCATCGTGAATAGTACACTTGCAAAAAAATATTAGAATAAATTATGAACTATTACACCAAAAAATAGTGAATTTTTCCACTAAAATACAGTTTCAAATTAATCACTAGCATGACGCTAACTTCTCTGCAAAAATAGGGAAATTTCAAGACAATGTATAATAGCTTTCATGGCAATCGTGTTGATAAAACCTTCCAAGGAATAAGACCACAGCAGTGAACAAGAGTGTCATCATACTTAATACTATCAAAGAGTGGTCAATAGAAAAAGTGAATTGACGGACCTTCATAACTTGCATTGGTTCCTTATCCTTCATCCAACCCTAAAATTTTAGACCAAGGTTAACATTTTTAAGGGAAATTAAGAAAAGTCACATGATCTTGTGAAATAAGATTTTTATCACTACCATTAACTATAATGTAATAGTTTTGCACAAACAAATAATCCTTGTCTAAAGCGAAGTAGTCAGTGATGATTAAGACTAATTGTGGGCTTAGAATTGTTTTTCCATTTTTTTTTGAATTGTTAGAATTACCGTACTTAGTAGTAGAGGCATTTCCACCATGGATTGGGAAGTCCACAACAACCACTTATGTAAGTGGGATTGTTGACTATAATCATTTTAACCTTCTCCTTCCTTTTGCTCAGCCACTGAAATATGTGTTGAGAACTTTTTGCTTAAGACATCCCTCATTAGAATGGGCAGACCATTAGTGATAATCATAATATTCTCGTAACATTTCCACTATCACTACAATTGATTTTGGGCTAAAATTTATACTTATGGGTATATTTTTCATGCCTTGTAAACAAATGAAGATGACAAGGGGAAGGAGCAGAAGAAGAGGGATTAGAAAACATCCACTGAGAGGAGCTTGAATTTTTGTCAATGATGCTCCATCTTTAGGGATCACTTTTGTAACTTGCTTTCAATATTCAAGGCAAGCCAGAAATCCTTGCTCCAATGAACTGAGTGCATGCAAATTCCATCTTGTGTTGAATATGAAACATGAGACACTTGATAAAATTAAAACATTAATCCCCGATGATGAATTTTTCAATATACTAATGAACAATCAATACCAACAATTTTCAGAGAGGCATCCACCACTAAGTAGCTCTTTCCTAAGAGGTTAGAAACATTGTCTAATAACTAGTTTGTAGAAGCCATTGAAATCACCCAATAGGCACCACATTACACACAACATGTTGAGTTGTGGGAGAAAGAATCTTAAATTATAATGCACCCTTCTGCGAGAGTAACGACATTTTGGAGAAACAAAAATGCCTATGATAAATGATATACCTGTTGGAGGTATAGAAATGTTGCCAGTAGATCAGGAGGTTGGTCCAGACCCCAAGAGATATCTAGGGAACAACCCCAAACCCGAGTAGCTCTGAGGTTATGGAAAAAACGTTGAGAAGGAATGTTAAGGCAAAAGTCTTGCAATCAGACTAAACTCACAGGATAACTACAAACCAAGAGTGAAAAAGTTCTAGACAGTTCCCTAGTCTAAAGAGGCTAGAAGCTCATGCAACACTAGAAGGTTATTTTATTGGGCAAACAGAATGTTATGTGCATCTTGCAGATGCAAACTGCTCTTGCACATGATGGGAAAAAGGGCTTGCAAAAATATTCCCTGTGTGCAGCATCAACACACACAACATTCTCTTTTGCCCAATGCACTAACCTTTTAGTTGTGGCCAAATAGCACTTGGGTCACAGTGGCAAGGATTTCAGTAGCAGGCACTTACCAAATTTTCCATAATTTGCGCTATTGTACCAGAACTAGATCTTGGACCTATGCTAAGATGTGAGGTGTTTCCACTGCAAGACATCAAGCAATGTGTTTAGCATTCAGAGCTGACAAAATTGAGAAACACCTTGACCAGGGAAAAATAGCTAGAAAGAAACGAACAAATAATAATAATAATAATACCTCTAGACGATTATAAATAGGAAACCCTACTATCACTGCACTGGAGGTGTAGGCCTTTACTTTTTTATTTTTCATTATAATTTGCACAAAATACCTCTAATCCTAGCATGTCACATTTTTTCATTTAGCAACAGTTAAATACTTTTTCATTTGGTCACGTATGAATCCCAATGGACAACTAGTATTATATATGCCATACATAACAATTAGTAAGCCAAAAAAAGTAAATGCAATGTTTCAACTGTAACTTCTTATCATGAAATGTTAGTTACAGTAACAACAATGGTATGCCAATTGCATAAGCCATATGTATCTCCTGTGGAAACGCTAATTGTAATCCCCTTGTGAGCCAAAATCTCAATAAATAGCAACATAAAGAACTAATATGAAGTAGAATTGTTGTAGAAACTATTTTATAAATGGGAAAGGTAGTGAATTATGGAATAGCATATCATGCATACTACCTATTTAGTTGCTTAACCTACAATATCTACTATCATTTTCAATTTCTTTATTATTTTGGTACACTTCTCATTTTATCTAGAATTATAGTGAGATAGTTGTCTAATAGTTGGTCATATTATAGTAGGCATGTCATCAATATAGGAAATCTAGTTTTTGACTGAAAATGAGAACATGACATAAGGAAAATCATTGCCACAAGGTAAAACTATGATTGAAAACTTCTTATTGGAATGTATATTATTTGGAGTTAAATACAAACTATGATTATTTGTGGTAATGCTATGGATGTTGGAGAATAGACATTCAAGAAAGTATTGTCACTGTAACATGTCTACAATGTAGTTGTAGATCCTTTTTCACGTTGGTTTCTATTTTCTGCAATGGCTTGTAGTGGTAGCATGATGTGTGCATTAGATATTTGCTTCCAATGTTCTAGTGAACCTGGTATTTTCAAGAGGGTCATAACCTATTAGGAAAGAACTTATTTTTTCATAAGAGGCATTCCTAGAAAAAATTGGTCAAGAGGCCAATCTGAAAGACAAAATTATAATATATATTGTGACTTCTCCAAAGCTTGAAACTTATTCAATGGTTGATACTTCACTAGTCAGTCAATAATGCAACAGCGTTCAGAAACTAAAACACAGTGGTGACTTGCAGGTCATGTTTGTGTTATGCTAGTACAAGCTTAGTCTATTCAGAGGCCTGCCATATGCAACAAAAGATATTTGCAGAGAAGCTTTCCATGTGCACTATTGGAATTTTAGGACAAATGAAATAGTTAGTTTATATATCTTCAACGATTTTGAATTAGGAAAGAAGCCCTTAAAATGTACATCCATCATATGACTAGGCCGAGTTCAATCTAGTCAAGTGTGTTGCTGCTTGCACACACTTGTTATTTATTTTTCCCATTTTAGGCCTTAGCAAACTGACATAGTAAATGTATAAGAGTTCCCAAAATAAGTTTCTAAGTGAGATGGAAGACATGTGAGAAAAGTCAAGCTGGCCTATCCATGTTCACCCATTATTGGGCTTCTTTAGGATTAATAGTTGAGGAAAGTTTTTCAGCATTGTGGGACTAAGAAAGTATGTCAACTTGTAAGATTAAATAGCATTTCAACACCATGAGAGTCATATAGAATTGTTGAACTGATGCTGAACAATTTAGCATAATAATAGGAGACAACTTAGCAACTTCTTAGTATCATGTTGCATGAAGAATTGACTCGAACCTAAGTTTTTGAGGCAACTGATATACTGCCCAAATCATGTCCTTTAGGAGACAAAGTTTGCACATTGAGTGTGTGAGAGGGCAAATGGGTATCGTGTTCACATGGATTGATACATTAGTCCAATTTATATTTTCTTATCTTTTCCTAAAGGCTAATATCAGTAAATGTCAACATGAGAGTGGGTGCCCTCACATTTGAAGAGACAAATCTAGAGGGATTGTGTTAAAGACCAATTAAGTTAATCATTCTACCCTCATGCTTAATGGAAATAAACATTTGATATGATTCATTTCATATGTGCTCAAAGTTTGAAAACACTAAAGTTTAAACTCCCAATGTGCCCTTTATGAGAGTGGGTGCCTTCACATTTGAAGAGACAAATCTAGAGGGATTGTGTTAAAGACCATTTAAGTTAATAATTCTACCCTCATGCTTAATGGAAATAAACATTTCATATGATTCATGTCATATGTTCCCAACGTTTGAAAAAACTAAAGTTTAAACTCCTATGATCTCATCACTTTATTTATTTATGATTTTTACAAAAATTGGAGGTCATTGGTGAGAAAAAATCTCAAAAACCCTAAAAAAATTATCAAAATGATTAGAAAAAGGGATGTTGCTTGTATAGGTAATGGGGTCTCTGCAAGAGGCAGCCAAGGAGAAGGTAACTTGTTGAACAAAAGAGGCTCTAAATCCTCTTGTATCCAAGCACTAAAGATCATTGATGGCGAAGATGAGTCTAAGTTTGAATATGAATATGATGAATTTGATTCAGTGAAGCTTGTGGGGAACAAGCAACCAATGTTGATTCCTATTGAAAAAGCAGATCAAAAAACAAGTAGTGTGAAGGTTACGGGGGATGCTAATTATTTTAGCCAATCAAGATTTCACTAGAAAAATATCTCACCATTGACACTCAAGGCAACCAACACAGTGGGATATGAGCGTATGACCATTGTGCAAGAAGTAACTCTTCCATCTATTCTCAAAGGCAAGGATGTGTAGGCCAAGGTTAAAACTTGCACTGGCAAGACAATATCATTTATATTTTCTGCTATTGAGGTGATAATGAAGTCACAATTCCTCCAAGGTCATAAAAGGTCGCCTATTCTTGTTCTTGTCATTTTTCCCACTATGGAACTTGCAAGTCAAGTTGTTGTCCAGGCCAATGTTTTGTTTAAATACCATGAAAATATTGTTGTACAAGTAGTTAGTGAGGGCACTAAATTACCAAGAAAACATAAATGGTTACAAACAAATCCTTGCCAAATATTAGTGGCCACTCATGGAAGGCTTTGGTACCATATAGAGAATACCCCAGTTGTCTCAAATCATTTAATGGGTGTGAAAATGCTCGTACTTTGATGAAGTCGGCCATTTTCTAGATATAGGGTTCCATAGGGATATTGATATAGGGACATCCTAGTTCCTTATTAAAACCATGCCGACCCAAGTAACAAATCCTTGATATAGGGCTACCAACCCCTATAATGAATCTTGATTATGGGGACGTCACCACTTGTGACAAATCCTTGTCACAAGATTTTAAGCCCCCCATAATAGGAAAATCCCTCTTACAAGGCATCATCAAAACTCATAACATTTATCCAATGTTGAGTACAACCCAATGTTACATAGTGAAACACTCACCAAGGTTTGGGGCACGATCCCCATGCTTCCATGACAATGAAACTTTAAGTGAAACAATTGCAATGTCCCCAAAATAGTGAAATGTGATGCAAAACATTTTACTTTTAATGAGGGATGTTTCAAATATGTAAATTGGGTATCTAAGGTTATGGAGATGAAAATCCATGAGGCCAACCAAGGTTATGGAGTAAATTGCAAGGCATAAGCAACAAATAATGAAGCAAATGTATAATCCAATGTTTGTTAAGAGTTCTAAAACTCTAATGCACAAGGAAGATATGCATCAGCAAGAAAGATATGAAAGTAAATCTCAGTAGTCAAGGAAAAAGTTAGATGAATAAATTGACAAGTTGTGGATGTTATGAAGAGAATGACCAGGAGAAGGTACAACAAGAGGAAAAGGACAACCAACAACAAAGTACAATTGACTAAGGACCTATGCATTAGCAAGGCAAGTGGAAAAGAACAACATAGGATTTGGAAGCCTAGATAAGTGAATATACCATCAACACTAGGAAAACAACATGTAGGGAAGAATGGACAACTACAACACAAGCTTGGGATCCTATAGGATTCAAGAACTAATGACACATGAACAGGAGTTCATGAAATTTTTCTACAATGGGACTCTGATGCAGGAGCACTAAAACTTCCAAAAGCCATCAAGCATTCTGAAGAAAAGCTCCAAAAGGGTTTTCAACATTGAAAAGTAATTTCAATTCCTTATTTGTAAATATTGTTTGTTTCTTTTAATTATTATACAATATTTTTAGAAAACGTATGGGTAGGAACAATTTTGTCCTCAAGGAAAAATAAATTCTACCTTGAAAAGCATAAGAGATTTAGGGAATAAATCACGGATCTAATTTTCTTTTAAAGTTGTATTTTATCAATTTAAAATTAAGAGAAAATAAAATGACATTCAAATAAATGGGAAATTGGGCCATAGAGAGAATGAATACCTCTCACCATGTGTATGCACAAAACTAGTTTAATGAATAAGAGTTCATGCATTTACTATAATGGACTGTGTTGGATATATGTTGTTATAAATTAATGTATAACGAAGACCATGCATTTATTCCATATTCGATTTAATCTGAGTTAAAGTTTAATTATCTATTCATTTCTGGTTGAAGAATCTCTTTTTTGTGCACACTAGAAGGTTTTGGGAAAATGAAGCTATTGTCAATGTTTTAGGAGTATAATTGACTAAGAGAAGGCACCGAACTGTCAGTAAATTGTTGGAGGCGTAAGGTTAACATGAAATTATGGAATGGGTTATTTTGATCCAACTAATCAACTCTTGCATCGGTTTGTTTGGACCATGAATATTAATTTGTAAAAGAATTGGAAGGAGATTCCAATCTCTATGATATGGAATCGCCTTGGAAGTGGTCAAGAGGAATAGACAAAGACAGAGAATTGAAGCCAACTAAGTTTCTCTATCTTGTGAGGATTGAGTTCCAACTGAAATAATATTTTAGAGTCCAAATTTGCGTTGAGCTATATAGAAGCGTGACCATATTAAGATGAGACAATCACCATGGATATTAAGTTTAAGTGAATGTTTTCGGTACAATTTTCGGCATAAATACTGGAAAATGTGTTTTTAACCTTGCGTTGGCAATTTAATTTAAATTATGGAAACATGTCGTTTTCTGTTTTGCTATATATTTCAATTAATGATCGAAATTGTAAATGTGAGAAACATTTCCAAAGAGCTCCGCTATAGAATTTCACTCCACAACGTCATGCAGAGTGTGGAATGGGCATATGAATGGGTTATATTGCAGGTTTTCTTCTGTGGTTGAAGTGGTACCCACTGCCGGTGAAGTTTGCCTCCTGCAAGGTTCCATGGTCAAACCCACGAGGAGAAAGGGGTGTGTGTGCATATAACCACAGAAGACCCTATAAACGCCAAATGAGTCTCTGCCGTGGCTATATAATTAAGCATACCATCTACGCTGAATGGGTGTTTGCAGCAGCAACTACTTTGTGAATTTTAGGATTCTTTTGCTAATCTCCTTCCGGGGAGCAACTACTTTGTGAATTTCTGGATTCTTTTGCTAATCTACTTCGAGGAAGAAATTTTTGTGCTGTGGCATGTGCTGTATGCTCCTGCCTACTCCACATGAAGATTCCTTTCATGGTTTCTCTAACATCCATCTTCTTATAGTCACATTCCATATCAGTGGAAAACTCAAATAAATATTTCAGTCATGGAGTTTCTATATTGAGTTATGAGTGTCTTTGAAAATAATCTATTGATCAGAATGGCGAAGGGTTTGGTGATCCAATCACTTGCGGGCGCTGTACCATCTGAGCTGCTGGGGATCATTAAAGATGTGTTGAAGGAGATTTTTTCCTGCAAGGAGAATCGCAAACGCCTCCAAAAAACCCTGGAAGGAATCACACCTGTATTACTTGACAACTTTGCGAGTAGTGTAGAGTTGTTTCAACCTAGCCAGAAGCTGCTCAGCAAACTCTATCAGTAGCTGCAGGAGGGTAAGAGGTTGGTTAAGGCCTGTTCCAAGGTAAGTCGCTTGAATATCTTCAGGAGCTATAAGTATGCAAATAAAATTGAAGGCTTGGATTTGTATATTTTCAATTTCACTCAGACGAAAGGTTGGGCACATATCTGTTCTGAATTGCATAGCCTGTGAGTACAGCAGGATCAACTTGTGACTATTGGGCACAAAATAGAGCAGAAACTTGAGAATATTGACCTCAAAATGGAGGATAAACTTGAAGGGATTAGGCACAAAATTGACGCAATAAGGGAAGAATCTGACCTTAAGTTTATCGCAGGTCACATATATCAATTGGAAATTGGTAAAAGGGCTTCCCAATCGAGCGTCCCAGAATTGCCAGATTTTAGAGTTGGTTTGAAGGGTTTGGTGTATGAGCTGAAATAACGTCTCTTGCGCAATGATGCTCCATTGCTCGGAGTAATAGGCATGGGGGGCAGTGGAAAGACTGCTGTGGCATTAGCCCTCTGCAATGATAATGAAGTCAAAGGTCATTTTAAGGAGATGATATTTTTTGAAAGAGTTTCGCAATCACCGAACCTTAAGGGACTTCTTGAGAGAATGTGGGACAACTGCGACAAAGGCTTCGCCAAATGGAACCTCAACCAACTTTGGTGGTGCTGAATGATGTTTGGGAAATTGATCATCTTGAAAAGCTTTTGTTTGAAGGAAAAGAGTTTAAAACTCTTGTTACAACTAGAAACAACAATGTTGTTAAATTTGATTACTGGTATGATTTGTTGTGTTTGATAGAGCAAGATGTCGTGTCCCTTTTCTGCTTTTCGGCATTTGATCGAAATTCCATTCCAGAAACAACCGATTACAACCTAGTCAAAGAGGTAATAGCAGAATGCAAAGGATTTCCGCTTGCTCTTAAGGTGATTGGAAGGTCTCTCCATGGTCAGCCACGTGCAGCATGGATAACTGCCAAGGACAAACAATATCTGAATATCACGAAACAGAAGTTCTGAAACAAATGGCAACAAGCATAGATATCTTGGAAGAAGAAGTCCGAGAATGCTTTCTGGACGTGGGAATATTTCCAGAGACTAGAAAAATATCTACTGAGCCATTGTTATACTTGGGTGTTTATGTTCATAAGTTGAAATGGACAGCTGCTTACACAATCTTAATAGAACTTGCGAGTCGAAATCTTGTGACTTTGGTGAAAAATAAAAAAGGTACCCTGGGGAATCCTTATGGCTGTAGTGGTGAGCTTTCCTTAATTCAGCATGATGCATTGCAAGACCTGACTATCTATTGGAACGAGCAGGAGCCTATAATTGAAAGACGCAAAAGGTTTATCGTGCCTCAGAAAGCTGATTCTATTCGCAAAATGTGGAAGAAGCATGCAAGGCGTGATTTCAATGCTGAGATTGTTTCCTTCCACACAGGTTCGATGGAGGAGAAGGATTGGTGTCATATGAACTTCCCTAATGCCAAGGCGCTTAGCTTGAACTTTTCTTCAAGTGAATACTTTCTTCCACCATTCATGCAATCAATGGATAAATTAAAGGTTCTCATAATTGTAAATCACAATTCTAAGCAGGCTACTCTCAAAGGTATATCAGTCCTCTCTTCATTAACGCAGCTGAAAGTTATTCGGTTACAAAGAGTAAGTGTTCCTCCCCTCCAAGAATACTGTCAGTCCTGAAAAAAACTAGAGAAGTTATCCTTGGTTCTATGTGAGGGTTGTGGGAATACTACAGGATTACATATGGGGGTGGATTTAAATTTCCCCTGTCTTCTTGAGTTAGTTATCGATCACTGTAGTGATTTGAGGGAACTTCCTATGAGTATTTGTAGTTGGATTATCCTTAAACGGTTGTCTGTCACAAATTTCCACGATCTTCATAAGTTATCGAAAGATATAGGTAATCTCAGCTCACTGCAGATGCTCAAATTGTATGCATGCCCAAGTTTAAAAGAACTACCATATTCAGTCTGCAAGCTAAGACAACTACAATTCCTTGATATTTCACTTTGTGGGTACCTAAAACAACTCCCAGATAAATTGGGCCAATTATCTAGTTTAAAAGAACTTGATATGAGGGAGTGCTCTCGTGCAAAGTAACTTCCCAAATCGGCTAGTGACTTAAGGTCTCTGGTTCATGTCATCTGTGATGAGAAGATTCGGCATCAGTGGTTATCTATCAAGGCCTTTACCATTCCCAACCTCCGCGCGGAAGTTGCAGAATAACACTTCCATTTGGATTGGCTTGAATATTGATTGATTCATAATATATAAGATGGCACTTGCAGGGATTCTCTCTCTATGCAGATCTCCTGAGCCAAGGTGAAAAAATGGGTGTCTAATAAACAGAGTTACATTGGAGCCTTGAACATTGCTGGTTGAAATTTGGAAAATAACAAAACCTCAGCATAACGGGGCTATGAGGTTTACTCAACAAGGAGCTCCATAAGATCAACCCTACACAGTTGTTCGTAGTGATAGAAACAATTTATTGTGTGCCTGGAAGACATTATCCTGCAGCATTGAGACTTTTTCAATTGGTACAAAGTATAACTTACTTTTATACATGATATTTTTTTGTCTAATCATGTTCGCAGTGCATAATATGATCAATTTTGTCCAACATCCGTGAACCTGGTAAACTTCCTCCAATTACTGAACTTTTTATGGCTTGGGAAGTAATAAACAGCATGGCAACGTCATGCAGAGTGTGGCTCATGGCATAATGGGTAAGATGGAAGAAATAGGCACAATAGTTTAATTGGTAAAATACCTGCAAGTTGGAAGGGCATACAGAGTTTGCACTTGTTATCATTGGAACATAACCAGTTGACAGGGTTTCTTCCAGAATGGATCTGGAAATTCAAGGATTTGCAAGTTCTCAGTTTCTCCAATAATTTGTTTTATGGAGAAATTCCCACCCAAGTATCTGAATTGAAAGTTCTTTGTACTACACCCGATCCATCAGAGGAAGGCTCTAACTTGTTATCATTGGAACATAACCAGTTGACAGGGTTTCTTCCAAAATGGATCTGGAAATTCAAGGATTTGCAAGTGCTTAGTTTCTCCAATAATTTTTTTAATGGAGAAATTCCCACTCAAGTATCTGAATTGAAATTTCTTTGTACTACACCCGATCCATCAGAGGGAGGCTCTAAGGAAGAAACTCTGTGGGGAAGTTTTGATGCGCTATCTGCTAATGGTTTCACTAGATCGGACAAAATTGAAGCTATGTTCTATGTTCAGTTTCAAGGGCCAGGAACAAAATTTTCAACTTCAACTTCTTTATTTTTCTAAGGGTTTGATCAACTTGTCAAACAATAGGTTAACTGGTAGAATTCCTTCACATTTTGGGTTGGTCAAAGGTCGAGTTTAAATATCTCCATCAATAAATTCACAGGACACGGACACATCAAATATGGGGTCTAGACCAAAAAAATAAGTCAGAGATTACTGCAAATGCAATATGCAACTCAGATTCAAGACATCGAAAAAAAAAGAAAAAAAATTCAATAAGTTCGCTTGCAAAGCATTAAAATATGGGGTTTTTAGAAAATAGAAAAAGATTCAACTTGGTTATTTCCGGAGGTTCATTTTATAAATACCTTGGGCAGGTTGTCGATGCAGTCCATGAGAATCAGTACCCGAATGAGAAAGGTCATCCATACCACAACTTGTCGTTACGAAACAATTGGAATGTGACTACCTGGGCTTGGAAACTCTTTGCTTGATACACTCTACTCGTCTCCGCTTGGTCCACTTGGATACTGCGCTTTGATACCCCGCTGTTACCATTTCATCGTTGACCCATTATGCATTCAGTAAGGAAGTTCGAGAACCAAAGTCAGTCAATCCCAATCTATTCCCCCAGATTCCGTAGACCGAGAGTAGATTCTTGCTCCAGATTGATCTCGAGATACAACATCGTCAGGGGGGTGGGTAGCATCTTGAATTTAATTCCTCCTCAGAGGCCAATCCGGCTGCATCTCAACAGCTATGGCATCAACCAGCTATCGCAAATGATACAAGGGGTAGAGCATCCCTGCAGAAAGCCCTCCAGAAGGTTCCACTTGCAGGCAGGAATAAAAATTTATCAAAAAATAAAAAATAGAATCATTCGCTTCCTTAAAAGTATTCAAATTGAATTTTCAACCAATGCTAGAGGGAGGCGAAATTTTTTGGAGGGAAATTGGAATTAATTTAAAATTAAAAACTAAAACAAAATTAAATTGCAATAATAATATTTAAAAAAAAAAATTATATATAATATTAAATTAAAATTTCAATATAAATAAATAAGTTATTAAAATGTATATGAATTATTTAATATGTAAAAATTATAAACATAATTAATTAGTAGTTATAATTATTTATGTGATCATCTTTAAATTAAAAGACTCAAAATTAAATTTATTTGGTTTTTCCTTGTTTTAATATAGACATAAAAAGGTATGATAAAATGCCCTCTTTTAAGGTTTGATAGTTATTATTTTTTTTACTAAGCTTTCATCTATCATAATGAGGCCAATTGCCCAGATTTAACATTATGAGAGTTGTTATAGTTGCTACAACACCACCCAAAATTTTGGGCATTTGTCGAACTCTAATGTTTTCCCCATTCGCACTTTACATGTTGCCCCCACACATCATGTGTTGCCTCAGATGTTAACATTATGACGACATTACAGTTTCGAAGGTGTGTCACTTCGGTGATATGCCAAGAGACTCCCTTCACTTCAAAACTTATCTTTCCCTAGTATGTATCACAACCAACAGAAGCACTGAATGTGGACAAGCAGCATTTCATTTTGGATCCCCTTATGTTGACTATACTAGGGTTTGGGAGAAACCATAATTTGGAAAGAAAGTGACCCCCTTTCTATGTTAAACCTATACCTCTAAGGGCATAGTCTCATCGACATCGCACACCATGGTGAGATTTATTGCATGGCATGTCACCCTAGGCCCTTGACTGGTCCTATGCCTTAGCATGTGCAATAGGGTTTGAGAGAATTATATATTTTTCTCGGCATCCTTGAAACCTTCAGCATTGGTGATTGAAGGTCCAAACCTGCCATGAATTAATCCTTACTCTCGAGGGTGATTATCATCTTCACCTTCTCATCTTATCTCGAAACTGGATCACTCATATGCATTAGGGTTTACAAGGTACCTCATATAGCATTAGTCCTCATTCCCTCTCATTTCATTAGGTTTTGGGCAAGTAGTTGTTGTTGGGAGTTATCTTGTCATCAACCTACATTTTCAAGGGTGTTTTCCCATTGGTCATATTGTGCATGTGCCCTTATTCTCTCCATTAATTTAGGGTTTGGATTATTATGGTCTTGTTCATATGTTATAAAATCCTAAGTTATCATAGCCATGAATCAAAGGTTAAAACATTTTCCTCTTGAATTTCACTTTGATGCGTATTACTCGGGTTTCTCTCCACCAAGTTTTAAGGAATCATATCCATCATATCCATGTGCATAGGCATTATTTTCCCAAAATAAGGTTTGTTTATGTGTGAGAGAGTAAGCCTCCAAAGCTTAGAATTTCGCTTCATATGTTAACATTAGAAGGAATGTTTGAACATTCAAGTCATAATCATTTACAAAACTATCTGATCATGATCGTTGAAGTCCTTACTTAATGCATGCCTGAAATTCTACTATTTGGTTGATAACCAGATCTTTATATTGCGAATGTGAAACAACTTTGGATAGTGATACCCTAGAGCCATAAAGAGACTTACTATTTGTATTAGTATTCATATTGTTTTATGTTGTGGCTCATGCCTTCTTGTAATGTGGCATTGCAAGTCTTTTCTTAAACCACTAAGGGGGGAACACCAATTCAAAAGGAATAAAGACACAATGGTCTACATACAAGAGGGCTCTCAACCATATGTGTATTTGGTCACTTCTTCTCATGAGGTTGGTGTGTGTGCACATGGATAAACCAATCCAGGTTTTCGTTGAAAGCATCGCCCCAAACGATGAAAGGAGCACTGCCTAACTGGGCCTCACATGAAAATTTGGAAAGCACCAAGACATTGGTCACTGAGAAAGAATTGGGTAAGGGTGAACATGCGAGACTATGAGAAACAAAACACTTGAGTCTTCCAGCCTTTTGATACGGTTGCAGAAGTAAAGGCTAAAGCAGAGGCAAATGCATCAGTCATTTATGTACCAATGCCATTTGTTTTTGCAACTATTTTGGAAGAAATGAATGCCAAACTATACTTGTTTTTCTGCATTAAGGAGGGCGTTACCCGACATGGTATGGTACGTGTAAAGAAAACTTTAAACAAGCAATCGAAGACTCGACTTATCGGGTCAAATTGTCAAGCCTGGTGAGTGCAAAATTGATCTTTATATGGAGTCGCCTTGGTTACATATTAAGTCGAAGCATGAAATCCAATGATATGGTGAGAAGGAACCACTTAGGAAGAAGACTTATTTAAATAATAAATATTGGCTTCAGGGCTTGGCAGGTGTTTAATTAAAGTGGCCCATGCTTGGAGTTTTGGCTTTATTGGCCGAACATGTGAAGATCAACACAATTGTGTCCAAAGGTCGCATTTAAATAACTATTGGTCAAAATCTCGGTGGTCACCACAACACGAATGCGCACTCCAAAGTAGATCATAAAAATCAAATGGTAAAGGGAGTTAACGAGTTCTGATCATTACAAGAGAGAGAGAGGACAAGTTTTGCTTTTCTTTTGGGTGATATGAACATTTATATACAAGTCAGAAGCCATGAGAATATGGCATGTATGTATGTATATTATTAACATCCCATAACAAGGACCTTTTAATTATGGCAATGTGTTATTAGGGTGCAAGAGAAGCCACAGATCAATGAAGACATTAATAAAACGATCTTCTGGGAGTGGACGTTGGCTTCTAAAATACAATGATAAGGCTCCAAAAGGATTGCATAGGTGTTAGCACTAACGTCCACCAACCAGGCCATAGTGAGACCACACGTAGCTAAACATACATAGCTAAGTAACATGGATTTACATTTGAGCCCTTAGCTTTGCCTGCTAAATGTCTAAAAAACATGGGCATGGAAATCTTCTTTGTTGTTTGAAAACTCCTTATAACACAAATAGTTGAATTTTAGGCCTGTCTTTAGAGAAACGGCTATAGCTTAATGTTAGACCTGACTATATAATCTTCAAGGGAGATTTCAACCCATTGTTGGTATAGATTAACTTCTTGATATTGAAGTCAACAAGACAGGCTGGAAATTGATAGTAGAAAAGCATTAGAGCAAAAGCCACTGGTTGGAGGGATCTATAAGCTATTTCCTGGGATTGTTTTTTGGGCACGTGTTGTGATGTTTTCACTTGGGGTATTGATTTTGAGATTGACCTGTGAATAGTATTCATGGAATTAAATTTTGTTTATTTGCTAAAATGGAACTTTTGGCAAAGATAGTAGTCAAGAACTTGAACAAATCCATCTTTGAATGTAGACCTAGTCATGAAATTTGTCATCCTAAAATTCTTAAAGAACCACAAGGGACTTTTTGATGCTAGAAGTGCAATGTATTTTCTTCACTAACCATCCAGTA
This sequence comes from Pinus albicaulis, assembly GCA_034641835.2. NCBI lineage: Eukaryota > Viridiplantae > Streptophyta > Pinopsida > Pinales > Pinaceae > Pinus > Pinus albicaulis. The sequence continues at coordinate 1,251,055,575 of CM076583.1, forward strand.
ATTTGTCTCCTACAAATTTCTTTATGTGCCTATATCCATGACAATATTTCAATCCATCAAAAATGAAATTTCAACTGCCTAGAAGAATATAAAAGGGATTAGAACTTGTAGTAAAAAATTTTACCATGCTATCTTAAATATGTAATTGATTATTTATTCAGTTTCTTCATTCATCATGGCCCTCTCAATCCCATGCCAATAGAATGGGGTACCTCATATGATATATCAAGCCTTGCAAATGTGGGCAAATAGTAAATCTTTCCAGTGAATGTGGTTTAGCAATCAAAATTCTTCAAGATTATTTCTGGTCAAGGGTTTTCACTATAATATGCGATGGGGAGGAAGAAATATGTGCTTGCTCCTTATGAAATTTTCTCCATCCCAAGAACTTCTTTTTAGAGTTTCAATTCCATTACAAGTTGAAGTGAATATCTCCATAAGTGATTTCTATTTTTATTTATTTTTAAATTGTGACGAATAAATGATTGACTGTGTTCATTCTTGGTAGTTCTAAATGTTGTTTCTCGTGAAACACAGATTGCATTAACCCTGCTCAGTGCGGAGTATTCATTATTATCAGGAATAGACAACTTTCTGATTTTAGACATAAACATAATTACTTCAGGATGAATATTAGCTAGCTGCTCTTTCACAGTGTTGGGGTTCCCATGTTTTGGCAGATTTGGCAATACCAAAAGATGAGACAACATCAAACCACTTTGGGGCCCTAGGATCTAGCCCTCCTGGACCCGAAGAGGGATCTCTCCAATAAAACAAAGAATGATTTATCTTTGACAGCTCGGGATGAGATATTAGGCTAGTTATGAAGCACAGAGGGGTTTTAAATGATTTGGTTGGAGGGTTGCTGGGTTGGTTATGAGATCATATACTGAGAAAGTATTGGGAGAAAAGGAACAGAGTAGCAGGATGTTTCAGCAAAGAGGATAGGCCAAGACAGTGCCATCCATTGGGCTATGGAGTCATGAAAGGAAATTACATGCAACAACTAGCCAAGGCTTTCAAAGGGCAAGTCATCTACACTAAAGGATCTTTTAGGCAGATGATGGAATGGAACATTAAGGAGGGAAAGTGGAAGAAGGAGAGACAACCAAATTTCTGTCTATAGATCAGGTCAGAGGTCATTTAACTCCAGACCTGCTTGTACATACTCTAAGGCAGCTCTCAAAGAGACAAAGGGGCTGCTTATAGATCAGACCAGAGGTCATTTAACTCCAGGTCTGCTTTAGCAACTCCAAGGGGAAAAAAAAGATAAGATTAACGAAGGGATCTTAGAAAGGTAAGCTGGTCGCGCAAGGATCCTAGTGGACAGGGCTAACACTCATCCCCAGTGTTCCCAAACCTTCCAGCTTAAACCCCTCAAGAACATCCAAGAACAGCTTCAACTAATTCATACATCAGCCAACAGGTAATAACATCCACTGCGCTGGTTAAATCAACTGAAATCACTTCTCAGATAACACATTTAGCAGAAAACATTGAAGGCAAGGAGAGCAGACAGCATAGGGCACCTAACAAGGGTGAATCCTATACCATTATTTTGATGCAAGCCCAGAATAACAATGAAACAATGTGAAAGTGTAATAAACAAAGTAAGGAAAACATCACCAATAGTAATAGACCAGGATCCTGTGAAATGTGCTTTGATTAATTGATGCAAAACCAGTCATGTACAATAAGCTCAATGGCTGTTACAGTCCAGACTTCTCCTCCCAGCCTATTACATACAAATACTCTGCTACTCCCTCCCACAACTGTTCTAACAGTCAAATGAATCCCTCTAACAGCAACTGCCCAACAACTGAACAACAACAACCTTTTCAATTCGTTCTTGGGAATTCTTATAGGAGAAGCGGAAGAAACAGAAGTAGATAAGCAAATTAATGAGTCTCATTAAGACAGTAAGGTGGAATTGTTCACGCCCATACCACTTAATGGCCTTATGCAGTATTGCATGTACTCTGTAATCTGTCTGGGGAGTCTCTGTCAGGTCGAAATCGACCTCTGATATTTCTTTGGAGTCCTTTCTGGTGTCTGGAGCTCTGTGCTGCCATTCTGGAATAAATGAACTGGTTCAAAGGTCCGTCTGTCCATCCATGCTTCATTACCGCGGCCTGACAATCTTTTAAGAAGCTCTGTCAGTGTTCTTGACTTTCCTGGGCTCGAGAAGCATGGAGGACGCCGCGGGAAGGTGTACCTCTGGAGGAAAATGTCCTGCTGTTAGGTAGCGCAGTTATGGCATTGCTGGTGCGCTCTTAGTCTTCAAACTGTGCTTGAATCCTTTGAATGCGGGATCATAATCATTAATCTTCAATTACAGGCTTAAATCCCTTCTAACCCACCTCTGTTGTCTCGTTTGGCCGCTGAATTGGCCTCTATGTACTATCTGCACCGTAGAGTAAACCTGTTGCAAACCGGGTCGCGGTGGAGAAATGCTATGGAGGCGGAGGAATGGTGGCGGAGTAGCGGAGGAAGAATCATAGTGTAAAGGCAAAAGGCTTTTACCTGGGCGAATTACAAAGAAAATGGGCACAAAACAATGGAGCGGAGCATTAGATGTGGGGCCGACCGTGGCGGGGGGCGATTCATTTCGAACTGTTAGATCTTAAAACCCAACAGACGGTGGAGATTCGATCGGAACAACCGTAATCGGAGGGGCACAACTGGGTCTTGCGATTGCGATCGGGCGGAGGGTACAATTGAATTATGGTCGTTGGATGCAGCGGGGAAACGGATGGATATGATGTAATCGGGCGATCGCAATCGGGGAGACGGAGGAAGGACTTGCGATTGCGATCGGATGGGGAGTGCGATTAAGCGCTGGCCGTCGGATCACGGGACTTATCAACGGTCAGGATGAGATCGAAGGGGCAGTGCGATCGGGGGATCGGGAGTTGCGATGACCATTGGATCTGCGGGAGGATGGACGGCTAGGATTAAATCGGGAGATCGCAATCGGAGCTCGGAGAAGAAGGCATGCGATTGATCGGAGGCTACAACATGAGTGTTGCGATTGCGATTGGGCAGGGCAATGCGATTGAGCGATGGCCGTCGGATCACGGGACAGATCAATGGCTCACAATCCATCGGAGGGAGAAATAGGAGGTGCGGAGGGAATGAAGCGATTAGCACTGGGCCGTCGGATCGCGGGACAGATCAACGGTCAAGAATGGATCGGAGGATCGCAATCGGGGATCGGTTGGAAACACTTGCGATTAATCGCATCGCAATCGCTTGCGATGGGCCGATCGGAGGGTGCACTTAACATGTTGCGATTGTGATTGGGAGGAGGCTTGCGATTAGCGCTCCACCGTCAGATCTCTGCGGATGATCAACAGCCCAAAACACGTCGCGAGACTTTGTTTAACAAACAATCGCAATCGAAACTTTTTGATATAACAAAGAAAATGTGCACTCGCCCGACTTCCGATTGCGATTAGTGCTTGGGACTTAAGCGCTTGGTCCCAGCGCCTGGCCATGTGGGGAAGTGGTTTGAAAGGGGCTGGCGGAAAGGGGCTAGGCCTTATAACAAGGTCGGAAAGTGGGTTTTTAGCCCATTTAAATGGATTTTGAAGGTTGGGAAGGGTAACGATAGAGAGATAAAGGGGGAAGAAGGCCAACGAAGGTTGGGGAAAGAATTTTAAGGGGATTTTGGGGGTAAATGGGGAAATAGAAGGGGAGACAAGGGGGGATAAAAAGAGGCTAAATGTGGGTAAAATAAAGGGGAAAGGAGGCCTTTGGGCATTTCTTCACATAACAGAGAGGCTTTAAAAGGGGAATCAGCAGAGGGGATTTGATCAAAGGATAAAAGGCACATGGAGGCTTCAAGGAGATTGTGTTTTCAGAGGAAATGCATTCCTTGAAGACTCAACAATGATTTAGCCCCCTATTTGCTTGTCAAAAATTTCATAGGGGGGCTAACACACAGCATCAACCTTCTCAGTCCATAGCACAATTGCGATCTGACTGATTGTCTCTTGCTCCATTATTTTTGTAGCTTAATGTCCCTGTCAATTTTGTTGGCACTTTACCTTTGTGAATTTACTCCAAATTTGACATGCTAAGCCCTTGATCATCTCTAGTCACCCTTAGTGATTCGATCACCTGCATTGACATAAACCAGAAAGAATGCATAGAACATCAAGAAAAACCTATTCCACTGTAGAAATGAGACATCTTACAAGAAAATCAAAACTGATGAATATGACAGCTAGTCCACCTTCTAACGAAACGTCTCTGCACCTAGTGAAAATAAGGATGGCTTTACATATGTTTAAGGTTAACCTACCCGCTGCTCCTTCCTTTTACTGGTTTTCATGAGAATCTTGGATCTTAAGCTTATAATGGTGGGTGCGAGTGTCCTACCCTATTAAACCATCATATATCATTCAGCAACTAAATCCATGCATTTGCACCATTGTATCAACGTATGAATTTGCATCAATGTACTGAATTAATATGACTTTAAATTTTGAAATTTTCCTGCAAGATAACATTTATCATTAAAAAAATCTGATCAAACATGAAGTAATCTCATGAATCCTTCATATTTATATTGCAATATCCATCTCAGATCGATAGATTCAGAATCTTAAATATTCTTATAAAAATGAATCCAGTTTCTCAAAAATATTAAAGAAGCTCAAACCACATAACAAAATAAAAAACTAGTAATTCAGATGCAATAAAATAGTACTTTGCCAATACTTCAGCAAAAATGGTTCAAGACTAACATAAATTCAAAAATTATTGAACTCTGTTAAACACCATGTTGAAGCACACACATGGTGTATGAGGAAGATGAACACACACACAAGAGACTCAACACACAATGAAAGATAAGCGTGAGGCTTTCTTATTTTCCATTATACAAAGATGTACATTTATAGTACAATGGCATGACTCTTGGTTTCATATTCCAAGTTCACTTGGACTCCATTGTGACTTTTCGCATTCCACACCTACCCATGTAGGATTAGGTGTTCCAACATCCCCCCTTAATCCGAAGGGGTATGTGTGAGTCCAAGAAAAGAGTTGTAATACAAATCTGCAAATTATACATGGCAGCACTTGAGCTGAATCAACTCTCTGAAATGTTGGAAAAAAGAGGTGGTTTTAGGATGACCACAAACACTGGAACGCAATACTTGTTGCAGTTCCCGGAACTCTTCCAAAACTGGCAAGAAGCTGAAAGCTTCTGCTAGAGGAATTGTCCCTCATAAAAAAGGGAGACCTTCAACCTAAAGAAGGGAGGTCTACTACCTGTGATGGTTTTAGGATTACCAACAACTCTGGAATGCTTGAAGCATTTCCTGGAACTCAACCAAAGCTGGCAAGAAGCTGAAGGCTTCTGCTAGAGGAAGTGTTCCTCATATGAAAGGGAGACCTTCGACCTAAAAGAAGGGAGGTCTACTACCTGTGATGGTTTTAGGTTATCCACCAACCAAAGATGATGGTTTAAGGTTTTCCACCAACCAAAGGCATGCTCATGGGCATCCGTGTCTCTGGCTACATCTCTGAATCTGGAATGACGAATTGTGGCTCAGGCTCGCTTGAACTGCTGGCTACAACTCTGAACATGGAATGAGAGATTGTGGCTCAGGCTCGCTTGATCTGTCGTCGAAGCATGTACATGACCACCATTTTCCCCCCTGTCAGGGACAAGGTGAGATGATGACGAAAACTCAACTGCAAGTTTGCTCAATATCCGTGAACAAGTTCTAACATGTGTCGTAAACATCTTCTTGGCTACTGATGCCCATTGCCAAGAAGCGATCCATCCAAGATGAATCTTTATTCTTGCAGGAGGCTTGTTTCTGAAGCATCTGTCTGAAGAATGAGTGTGCCGACCACAGTGCTTGCATGGGTGAAGATCAAAACAGTGATCTTTCATGTGGCCAACTCGATCACAGTGTTGGCATTTTACAATCTGATGTTGTTGTGGAACAAGATCTGGAACAACTGCAGGTGAACTGTCATACAAGAATCCGACACTCTGAAATATGATGGGCTTGGTGTAGTCTGGAATATGAAAGGACACATCCTTGTCATATCCAAGACCAGTTTTTTTCTTGTTGTGGACAAGCTCTTCCCAAGGTCTAATGATGGGCTTGAGAAGTGCAGGTTGAACTGCTGCATCTACATGTACATCTGCTCTAGTAGAAGGCACTGAATGGGAATCAACTACAAATTTATCTTCTTTCTTCTGATGAGAGTCCTTCTCAATCTTCTGAACAGAAACAGGTTCAGAATGGTGACTCTTTTTCTGAAGTTCGTCTTGTTGTAGCTGAGATTCCAACTGAAAAAAATCAATCTTCTCTTGTGCATTTTGTAAACAAGTCTGAATATTACAAAGAGCATCCTTGCTCATTTTTATCACATCATCAACATTTGAATGAATGAGGCTATTCAACAACTCTAATGCCTCATTGATTTTAGCCATTTCAAAAGCTTAGGCTCAAAAATGAAAGGGTGTCGGCTTCAACCGAAAATGCACCCGTTTACAATATAATTCAACAAGAAATACAAATGACTCTAAAGAATTTCCAACTATGGAAATCTCAAGTACAAAATCTGCTCCTCAAATGATGGAGGACAATCGACAATTTTTCAACAACTCAAGTACTGATTCCAACTATGAAGAAGATGAAAATTAATGTCAGTTCAATACAATATTTCTACAAAAATATTTTGTAAATGTGCAGCTGAAAACACCATGCAAGAGGCCTTTAAGGCAGCTGAATTTTCCTTCAAAGAGTTGTTTAAAAATGATGGCAAACTTGTCTTCACATGTGAAATTCTTCAAAAAATCATTCTTATGCCACAAATCATAAAATGTCAAATCTGCAAATTTCTCTATTCAGTCCATCTGCTCACTTCTCATTTCCTTCATTTCTGCTGTTCATATTCTCTTTTTCTTCTCTCTCTGCTGGTTTTTTTTTTTAAATTTAATTAATAAAAAATGGGAATTAGTTAAAAGGGAGGGGGAAAGTAAACTAAAAGAAATTAATTAAAAATGGATTTATTAAAAAAGGGAAGGGAGGGAATTTTAATGAAATTAAAAGGTGAATTAATTATAAATGGAATTAATTTAGTGGGAGGGGAGGGAAACTTAATTTAAAAGGGAAGGGGGATTAATGGTGGGAGAGGAATTAAAAAGGAGAGGAAACGAATTACAATGGAATGGGGGAGATTTAAGTTGTAATAAAATCGAAATTTAAAATAAATGAAAAGGCCGTATTAAGAATAAGAGGGAGCGGTATTATATTAAATGGGAATGAGAATTTTATTTTATTTTTTTAATTAAAAAATAATTAATTAAAATGGGAGTGAATTAAAAAAAATTGGGGCGGACTGTTGTATGCCGTAGGGAGGGTGTTAGAATGTGAGGAGGGCAGCGTGCTTGTGAGAGCGTATGAGGGATGGGAGGTAGAGAGTGGTGCCGAGAGGTCGAGTGTTGAAGCCGTAGGGTTGCGTAGGAATGAGGGTGGGTGAGAATGCCTTGAGTAGAGGCGTGGAGGTAGTCAAGAGAAGGTGGGGAGTGTTCGATGAATGAGGGGGTTTGCAAATATTGTGAGGGGGGGCCATAGTGTTCGATGAGTGAGGGGGTTTGCAAAAGGCCTGGAATTGCAGAAGTAGTTTTGTTTTGTTTTTTTTGTTTTTTTTTGTTTTTTTTTTTTTATATATAAATTAGAGCAGAGAGGAAAAAGAGACTTTAAAACAGCAACAGAACTTTAAGTAATTGCAGAGAAAACTCAGAAATTTTCTAGTAGCCCAGCAGCAGAGAATATTGTCATTAGAAAAACTCAGAAATATCTTCAAAAACCGTCTCAGCAGCTCAAAAATGAAAATGCAGAATTTTAAAAATACTCAAAAATCTTTTCCACTAAAAGCTCATAAACTTCTTCAGAAACCCAATATAAATAGTATCCAGCAGCTCTTCAAATTGCATATTTTAATGAGCAGAAATTGCAGAGAAAATTTAGAATGAAAACCTTCAGATGCACAATGTTGCTTTTCTCCAAAACCAGTGCTGGAATGCTGCCAATTTCTGAATGTGGCAAAATGTCTAGTGCAGAAACTCCGAGTGTTGCAAAAATGCCAAAAATTTTGCAGATATGCACAGGCCATAAACACAAATGGCTCACTCAAATTGGAGTAGGGCCAGCAATCGCCCGCTCTGATACCATGTTAAACACCATGTTGAAGCACACACATGGTGTATGAGGAAGATGAACACACACACAAGAGACTCAACACACAATGAAAGATAAGCATGAGGCTTTCTTATTTTCCATTATACAAAGATGTACATTTATAGTACAATGGTGTCACTCTTGGTTTCATATTCCAAGGTCACTTGGACTCCATTGTGACTTTTCGCATTCCACACCTACCCATGTAGGATTAGGTGTTCCAACAAACTCTAACGCGGAGCTACAAGAAAATATCTTTATTCAAATCGAAATAAGGAAAACAAATTTAGATAACCTTTGAGAAAACCATTAAAAAGTACATGCATCTCCAGTGAGAATTTGCAGTGCTCCTCGGGTTTTCACATTTGCAAATAGAAAAGTTGGATACCTAAATTATTCGAACAAAAATATGCATTCAGGAAGATTCACATATTGTTGGTCCCCTGTCTGAATTGAATGGAAAATTGTGCCAAGATGATATTTCAGTAAGAGGAGATTTAAAGGTGCGATTCCACATTTGTAGCTGAAAGCATTGGCGTTTGATTGATTGTGGTAAGCCCAATATTTTTATTGTTATTGATGATCATGGGCTCTTTCCAAAAACCAGCGCACAATGCATCATCCGATGAAGGAATTTTATCTGCCGATGTGTGCCATTCACTTTGATTTGGAACATATTGAGGGGAAATTCTACTAGCGTCAATATTCTCAAAGGGTTTGGATGCATTCTAAACCATTCCGATGAAAGCCAAGAACATCATGAATAGATCCCCCAATCCTGCATCTTGAATATTGGACTTAGTAGAATACCTGAAGAATGCAGTTTCAAAAACCGCAGATTGTTGAGACTGAAATTGCACCCAAAAGAAATTGCAATAGATCCCCCAATCCTACATCTTGACTATTGAACTTAATAGAATCCATGAAGAATGCAGCTTCGAAAACCACAGATTGTTGAGACTAAAATTGCACCCAGAAGAAATTGCATTAGATCCCCCAATCCTGCATATTAACTATTGAACTTAGTAGAATCCTTGAAGAATGCAACTTCGAAAACTGCAGATTGTTGAGACTGAACTGGCACCTGGAAGAAATTGTAGTAAGGCAGTTGCAAGAACAAGACCCACAACAAAAACCCTAATCACTAAGCCAACGGGAGATAACATAAACACATGTTTTGGGTGGGAGAAATGTTATTTTAACTCGAGGTCTAAAATTTAAAAGAAAATGGAATACTCTCGCCCTCCATTTTTCCAAACATCATTTTTAATATTATGCCTTCAAATATCATTTTAATATCATACCCATTGTTTTTCTTATGGATGTTGAGCGCACTCCGTGATTCTTTGTAATGCCAACAATTGATTTAAAAGGAAGCTTCAAAAATCAATTCAATTTCATTCTAATAAATTTATTTTAAAAACATTGATGGTGAACCACATAATGAGTGGTTCGAAAGGCGTGTACCTTAAAAGTCTTATGTGATTTATCCAGAAGAGTTTTTAAAGAAATTAATTAAAATAGTAAATTTAGGAGAGGTTTTTGCAACCCATGGTTTTGCTCATGGTATTCCACCTTGCCAACAAGTGGGAATGAACTTGGAATCTTAGGAAATTGTATTGAATATCAATGTGTTTGAAATGGTCATGACACGTTGGATTTTCATAAAGCTTGATGTAACTTTGATTCTCACAAGAGACAATATTGTGCTTCAACAACTGATTGGTTGACTCTACAATCAAGTTGCAAATATAGATAGCTTCATAATAAGTATATGAAACTACCATATACTTTGCTTCAGTGGAACTGAATGCAATTGTTGCTTTCTTCTTTTTGATTTAATAAAAATGATTTATAAAATGATAATAATGATGTTTAAAATGAGCCTTATGATGGTCTATTTATACACATTGATTGTTCACGAGGTGTAGGGGTATGTTTATAACATCACTGCCCTTGAAAGCATAATAATTAGAATTTTCTTTAGTTGAGCACATTTTTGTGGTGGAATGAAGTTTATCAGATATCTATTTATACTTTGTAGAGGTTTGACTTTGTTTGTCCTTTGAGTGTTGGTGAGGTTTCTTTGTATTTTTTGCATCATAGTCTAAAGTATTTTGACCTGATTGTTTAACATGAAAGCTTTATGCTTATTGGCAATATATTTTAAATACCTGCATGATCAAGAAACCGTTATGGTTAATTAAATTACTAATTAGGTACTACAGAAAGAGGATGATGTTGAGAGGTCTTGCTTGGGTGACTCTGGGAGCAACCCGGAGGTGGTCAGACAAAGCTCTTCTAAGTTACAAATATGAAGAGAAAAAACTGGTGATGTATATGTGGTTGCTCCACTTGGGCTCTATGGAAAATCTTGGCAGAGAGTGTTTACCTTTCCGTGTCTTCACGAAAGTAGGTTCTCTGGTCATAGAATAAGATCACTACATGTAGGTGATGGTTTTGTAGTAAGTTCTCAGCCTTATCTTCCAAATGGCTAACAGAGAGAATCAGGTTTGAATACAGGATATAATTTGATGAATTTGGAGATTTAGAGTTAAATAAAAAATTGTGGTGATGTTTGGATGGGTGCTAATTTGTAGGGTTTTCCATTTTTATAATTTTCTTTGTTGTGATTTCTACCATGCTACCTAGTTGCTTTCCTGTTTCCCTAGCATTTTAACTTTTTCGATGTCTATCTCTCTATTGTTTCTTGCCCCATTTGAAATGTAATCCTTATTTGGTAGGTGTTTTCTTCAATATAGTGTGAATATTTTTCCATCACACAGCTTCTGTGGGGTTTGTCTATGCAAATAGCTTGTAAGGCCCATTCATCAGGGTATTTGATGAAATGAAATGATTATCGATGATCACCAACTAATGCTACCTGCAGAGATTTACTCTAACAATTCTACAGTTTTCCTGTGCCAACAATTATACAACATTTTAACCTCATGAATTAGTCTCCTATGTTCTCTTAGCTGATTATATAAGCACTTATTGTTCTTGTCAAAGCTTTTACTCTCTAGTCCCATTGAGCTATTTCAGTTATTTGTGGACATTGATCTATTTTCATTTCATTTCTTCATTTTTTCTGATTGCTATGCATTTCCTTTGGCCAGTGCCTTCTTTCTTACCTATGCTTTTTCTGCTTAAGAATTCCAGCCAGCCAGAGCAACAAGGCCAGCAGGAGCCATGCAGTCCAGCCAAAGCCCAGCAGGGGCAGCGCAGAGGTAGCAGGAGCCACGCAAGGCTGACACAGGCCCAATCAGGGCAGCGCAGGGGCAGTGTAAGCAGGGTCTAGTACTTAGCCAATTCTCACCCTTCCTTCAAGCTGCCTTTCTCATGCAATTCCTATGGAATTATCTCCATATTAATTATGAAAATCAACCTTCCTTGATTCGCAATCCATCATGGCATCCCAATGACTTTATAATTGCACAATGGAAATTTTCTATAAATACAACTGATAGTTATGTTCCTCTAAATTGTGTTACAATAAGGATCAAGGGTCTTTTTATTATTTAAAATAAGATAAAAACCTAAAAAACCAAAACCATACCCTGAGGAGATGTAACACCAAGAGTTTATGGGCCCCATTGGGGTTAGTTGGCAGCCAACTTCCTGGGGTCGTAACTTGGTCATATGATCTTCATTTGACGCACATGATACCTCGTTAGAAATATCTCTCCGAGGACTACAAATAATAATGAAATGTCTATGAAATCGCCAAACCTTTCATGCCCAAAAAACATTGTTTGGGGCCTCAAAACGGCTTCGAAAGTTCAGAACCCGAAAAACTGACAAAAATAGTAAATTGTGCTATAATTAAGGAAAATGAAAAACTGAAAGAGACAATGGCGAGGGCCCAAGTGGAATAGGTGGGTGGCCACCAATATCCACCTCGATCACCTTAAATCGAATCTCTTGAGCTAACTCAATCATCATGACTTAGTTAATTGAAACAAGTTGTTATGAGACGAAATTACAATTTATTGTCCAATTTATTTAAGGGAAAAATAAATTAGACGCCTCACATTCCTCACTCCCGGTACATCAAAATTCCTCACCAGTGTGGGTGCATTTTTTTTGTCCTTTCTAGTCGCCAATTTCACTGTTTCTTGTTGCAAATTTCAACACTCCCTCTCAACAAGAAAGGAATTCAATCTATCCCCATCTGGTACCTTTGGAATGTTCTGCATGTCACACTTCTCTAGTGTTGTTTGCATCGAGAAATCCTGAAATTGAATAGCCTCTGAACAACTAAATTAGTATAATGCATCTGTCATCAGATTCTTCTGACTGCTGCTAGCTACTGCACCTGTCTAATACTGGATTCTCTGCACTGCTACTGACATCTGCATCTGTGCCCTTTGAACTGTTGCTAAATCTATTTGTGCTCTAGTATTTGACATCTGTCACTCTGATTTCTGTCTTGCTGACATCTGACTACATCAATCTAACTGATCCTTCCTACTACTACTATACTGTGGGCTCCTCGTAGCCAGGTTCGATCCATGAGACACGCCATCTCAATGGACCTTGCCCAAATTTCTTATCTTGGGATTATGTCTACACATAACCCCACCTTACACCTCGAGGTATGGCTGCTCCCTCTTCCAAACTAGCTCGAAATTCCCCCCTCATGGACGTCTCTTCTTGAGTGGACGTTGTTAGCCCCCCCATGAAATTCTTGACAAGCAAGCTGGGAGCTATGTCATTTTGGAGACCTTCAAGGAATGCATCTCCCCTGAAGACACATCATCCTTGAGGTCTCTCTGTGCTTTGCCCTATACCAAGTCCCCTTTGTTTATTTCCCATCTAAAGCCTCACTGGTTATAATGATGATCCTAATAGACCAACATTGCCCCTTGTACCCCTGCAAAATGTTCCCTTTTTCCCCCTTTCCTCCTTCTGTCAAGTCCCTCTTTTCCCCTTTTTATTTTCCCTATTAACCCCCTAAATCCCCTCTAAAAATCCCTACACCCTTTGTTTTCCCAAATTTCCCCTCCATCTCCCTATCGTTACCCTCCTTAGGCCTCAAAATACATTAAAAATGGGTTAAAAAACCACTTCCGACCATACAATAGGCCTCAGCCCCTTCTCCGCTAGCCCCGCGCCTTTTCTCTCCATATAACCCCGTGCCGTGACCGAGCGCTAGCCCCTAAGGTGCTCGTCCCATTTGTTCATCGGGCGCGATTGTAGCCGTTGATCTGCACAGAACGGACGGCGATCGTCGCCCCCGCTGCCTCCGTCGTTTTCCCCGTCCATCACTCGTCGCCGCATCTCCACCATTCATTTGTCCGCCAGATCGGACGGTGCGGAGCCCATCCGCCTTGTCGACCCTGCCGTGCACTATTCCAAACCCGCCGGTTTATTTCGCACTGCTTTTGGGCAATAGGCGGTTTTCCCTGAGCACCCAACGATTCCATACAACTCCCGCCACCTGTCCTCCTGTACGTTTTCAAAACCGCCGGTCCCGCCCGTTAACTCCATCCATCGCGCGTTATTGTTCAGACACGAATGCCCAACGAAATTGATGTAGACCGTCCGATCTGGAGCAGCCCATCTGATGGCTATCGCTCGTCCAAGGTGCACGAAGTTTAATGAATTTACAAACGTGATAGCTCATGCCCTGGCCCGTCGTCCGTCGTCCTCCGTCGCTGATCCCGCCATGATCGACGGTCCAGTTTTGTTCCTCCGCCGTTGACTGTTCCACTGTCTCCTGTTGCGCCACGTCATTTTCACGTGTACCCTCCGTACATGCTCCCATTCCATTGCATATAATTGGTTCGTTTTGTGTTTTTTAACGTTTTTTCGTTCGTTTTTCGCTCTACAAACCGCCACCTCCACCAGAGATGATTTCCGTTGTTTCTCTGCGTTTTTCTCCGCCATGTCACCATCTGCACCACCTTTCTCCTCCTCCACATCATCCGCCAACCCGTCCATGATTTTCTTCGCAGGTTTCATGTTTTCGCAGGGTTATCAGAGGCAGAAAACCGCCATGATGCATACGTACTTCTTTAATGGCGTATGGCACAGACAAAGAACTGAGATGGGAGCTGGTACTCCAGCGAAATGTCAATAAAGGTGGCGGAGTTAAATTTCATCAGAGGACAGGTTTTGAAAATCAGCAACCCCATCCGGCGCCATTAAAGCTCAGATCTTGCAGAATCGAGGCATTTATGGACCAGTAGTAAAACCAGCCTATGATCATAGTTTTCAGTGCTCAAGACTGAAGATTTGGATCCATAATGCAGCAGTTTCAGAGGCAAAGTACCAGTTTCAAAATCCCGAAGGTCAATCAGAAGTTTAATACGCGAGAGATCGTACCGCCAGGGTTTCTACAGCAGCAGAATGTTTTCCTCCATCAGAGGACAAAGTGCCCATGCAGTTTTTATTACGCATCATGTTCCTGAAGTTTCTTACCCGACAGCAGTCCTACATGATCAAAAGCATTGGTGATTCAAGTAGGGCAGACCTCACTGTTTCTTATTTTATTTTTGTTATTGTACTAATAAGTACCACAGTACTGCAGTCAGAACACCTAAGCCATACCATAGATAAATGCAGAGATTTAAGACAGGATGGGTTTCGGCCCTCTGTTCTTTTCTGTGTTTAATGTTACATTTAGTGTTCACCTACCTCCTCAGTCGATCTTATGTTCATCCTCTGCTATAAAACGCGGAGGGAAATATTGTAATGGGGGTTGATTGGATATCAGTAGATTGCAAGCATTCTCCGCTTGAGACAAGTTCTCTGTGTAATATTGTAAGATAGGCTGAGATTTGATGTATTCAGACTGACTTTTCAAGCTATGGGCAATTTTGTACCTGATTTGTGTTGTTTTTAATATGACAAACACATTTCTTTGGATCCTGATCTAAAGCAGCTGGTGATGTTTTTCTACCTCTGTGTTTATTTTCATTTCATTTCATTTCTTCTGGCTCGCATCAGAATTTTGGCATAAGATTTACCCTCGATAGGTACCTTATGTTGCTGCTCTCCCAGCCCTTTATGTTTTCTTCTTAGATGTGTATCTGAATATTGATTTCAATTGGTTTAACCAGCGTAGTGGATGTTATTTCCTGCTCTCTGATGTATGAATTAATTAAATCTATGTTTAGAATTTCTTGTTAGGATTTAGTTGGATGAGTTGAGAACACTGGGAGGTCTAGAACCCTGTCTCTGCCTCACTAGGATCTTTCCATCTCAATTAAACCTTTCTAAGATCCCTTCTGTTAAACCTATCCTTGTTTTTCCGTGGAGCTGCTAAAGTAGACATGGAGTTAAATGACCTCTGGTCCGATCTACAAGCATCCCCTTTGTCCCTCTTTAAGAGCTGCCTCTGAGTATGTCCAAGCAGGTCTGGAGTTAAATGACCTCTGACCTGATCTATAGACAGAAATTTTGTGTCTTCCTTCTTTCACCTTCAGTCCTTAATGTTCCATTCCATCAACCATCTTTTAATATCCAAATGCTCTAGATAAATAGCCCAAATGAAAGCTTGCACATTGAACACAAGTAAATCCTTTCTTGAATCCATTGCCCAATGGCCTTGATGTTCCCTGAGTTATCCATCTTTTCCTAGTTTCCTCTTTGCTCATCCTTGTCTTATATTGGACCTCCTTCCCTGATTCCCAACAACTAAACCAACAATCAAACAAACAAACCATGTGCTTCATAACTAGCCTAAAATCATAACTTAGAGCCTCAAAGACATACACTTTGACTCATATAGAGAGATCCCTCTCTGGACTTAGGAGGGCTAGATCCTAAGGTCTGAAAATGGTTCTATGTTGTCTCATCTTTTGGTCTTTTCAACCTGGCCAAAACATGGGAACCCCAACATAATGGCGACTCCACTGGGGACTCTGAGTGCATTTCACCTTGAATATTTTTAAAGACTCGGAAACTTAGAACTCTGGTTAGGTTGACAGTAAGTCACTCCTTCCTTGAATTGAACTCCATTTTTTAGTGTCCATCATACTCTTAGGCGGAGCTTGGAAAGGGCCAAGTAGCCTCCGGATCTCACCCTCTTCGGAGGTGACATATCTGGTAAATGCCCTCCCAGTCAATCTCTGGTTGGAGTTTGTTGTTTTTGAGGAGATTTCTGAAAGGTGATAGTGCCCGAGCACTATGGTGGACAGTGTAACCCCTTACATATCCTAAAACTTCCACCTGGCGACTCCATAGTTCCTAAAAGATCAAAGACTCCACTGGTGATCAGTAGGACTGCTGATTATCTTGGTTTCACATAAGACTCCACTGGGAGACCTGCCTTCATAACAACATCAACCACGACAGAAGTAACAAGTAGGGTTAAGCTGCTTAGTTAGAAATATAACATTCTGGCTTTTAGGACCATTCACACGAGAGCTTTCCCTAATCCTAACCCACCTGAAATAGTTGATAACCCTGAGAGCATTCTCAAAGGATCTCCTACACCTAAAAGATCAACTATTTCCAGCCACATCTATAGAGCTAATTCTGCACCAGAAAACCTTACAGCTCTATCAAACTCATTCCCTGACCTAGACCCTCCAAACAGTCCACCAAGAACTAGGTCATTCAATCAGCTAGACCAGCCAAACCTTGAGTTTCACAGTACACCATCTCATAGTGGTCAACACACTAGGGACAGAGGAACCCCTCCATCTACACCACCTGATATCTACTTCATTCAAAACTTGGGGCTCTCTCACCCTAGATCTGCTCAACAGACCTCTGCTAGTCCGAATATCCCGGTCAGCCATATACCAGCTACTCAAATCAATCCTTTACCTCATCAAAAAATTATCATGGTAGCCTAGTATGCACCTCTGGTTTTACCTCAGCTCTTGTTACCCTTACCTAATGACTATCAATCAAAAATCCCACATTTCACTGCTAAGGAATCCATCACAACTCAGCAACATGTAGATAAGATGGAGGATTCCTTTGATTACATGGAAATTGATGATGAAACGATCAAAATGAGAATCTTTTCCCAAAGCTTAGGGGGCGACGTAAAGAAATGGTTTAAAAGCTTACCCCCTGGCAGTATCCAAGATCTACCTGCGTTATATCAGACCTTCATAAATAAATGGGAAACTAGGGAAAACCCTCGCCAACTCCTAGCAGAATATATGAGCCTTAAGAGAAACCCAGGGGAGAGCGTCCATGATTACACAACAAGATTTAACAGCATTTACAATGCCCTCCCTCCACATATGAAACCTCCACAAGGTATGGCCCTAGCAAAATACCCTGATGGGTTTGATGCTGACATGGCCTATGAGCTTAGGGATAAAGAGTACACCACATTGGAGGACATGCAGAAAGGAGAAGTGAACATAGAGGCCAATTTGATTGAGAAAAGAGCAAGACTGAGATCTGAGAAGAGGGTAACATATAGGGATGACACTGTAGCTTCCACTTCAGATCGAAATTATGAAAAATTGTCTAAAAACATGGAAGAGCTACAACAAATGATGAAGAGAATGGTTGTCACTGTCAATAAACAAAACAGAAATCAAAGCCAGAACCAAAACTTTAGAAGGAACAACAATGCCACTCCCAACAGACAAAGAGAGTCAGACCAACAAGTAATTCCCCCATTCCAGGAAAACTTTCTTGATGAAGACGAGGGAATCATAGAAGAGTATGAGGGGAATACGATAAACATGTTTGAAACAGAAGACCCAGTCCTTAACTATGACTCAGAGGAAGACCAACCCTCACCTTCATACTGGGATGAGGAGCGGTCAGAAACTGAAGATTACAGATTAGGATTTGAGAATGCCATGATGCAGATCAGAGAACAATATGAACTTAGGAGAAAAAAGAACCAAGAAAATTCCAAAACTCAGACTCCTGAGGTTACCATCAAGAAAAGACCTCATAAAAATTCTAAAGCATCCGCTGTAAATAGCAAATCAACAGCTGAAAGTTCTGGGAAAAACAAAGAAAAGGACAACCAAAAGAATGAAAAACAAGGTGAGCCCGCTAGCAGTACTAGCACTTCAGTTAGTACTCCTGATACCATTGTTCCTAACCCTGTACATAATGAGAAATCAAAAACGGATTCAGCTACTAAGGCAGTGGCAAATAAAACAGAGTTAAGCACTCCAAATATTCAGTCCACTTTCAATTTGGAAAGTGAGATTGCAAAGATTAAAATCTCTGTACCATTATCCGAGCTGGCCACTCGGGATGTATATAAAGGCCAAATTTTGAAAGCGTTGAATCTAGGGGAAAACAACGACACTGTGAATTTGAGTGATGATCAACCTGCCCTCCTGTTTGGTCCAAATATTGAGGGAAAGTTTCAGGAAGGGGTAGTTCCACCTTTTTATATCAGTCTCAACGTTCATGACAAGATAATCCACAATGCCATGCACGATTATGGAGCATCACACAATTTAATGCCTAAGGTGGTGATGGAAAGATTGGGCCTAGAGATAACCCGCCCTTACAAAGACTTGTATTCGTTTGACTCTAGCAGAGTAAAATGCTTAGGTCTAATCAAAGACTTGTGTGTAAGCCTCACCCAGATTCCTGCTAAGTGTATGGTCATGGATGTTGTGGTGGCAAATGTGCCACCCAAGTATGGCATGTTATTATCTAGATCATGGGGAGCCAAGCTGCAAGGAACAATGCAAATGGATGGCTCATATGCCACTATCCCTATATTTGGCCAACTTAGAAGACTGTATAGAGAGGCCCAGATGAAATTCCTAGTCAGTAGCCCCGAGAAGCCTGAGAATTCACCATTATACTCTGTGCACACAGACCTGGATTCTTTCATTCTTTATAACGACCAATCCTTAGGAGAACCAGAATCACAACGCAGAGATCCAAGCAAGAGCACAGAGCCCATGGATTTTAGCATAATAGCTACCCTAGAAGAATACGATGAAGAAAAGCATGGGTAGGGTATTGAAAATGAAACTCTGAGTGAACCAGCAACGGAAACAGAATGCAAACAGCAAGGTAGCCAACTCTCTGAATTCCACATATGTCATGAAGAACAAAATAACCCACAGCCTAGTACAGGCCCTGTAACGCAACACAATGGCGAACCCCTGTGGGAAATGAATTTTGATGGGTCCTGTACTAGAAAAAGGGCTCGAGCAAGAGTGTGGCTGCGTAACACAGAAAATGACCATGCTGAGACCCATGCGGTGAATCTGCATTTCAAATGCACAAATAATATTGCAGAATATGAGGCTCTTATCCTTGGTTTAAATCTGTTGAAAAAATTAGGAGCCCACAGGATAGCTGTACGAGGAGACTCTGAGTTAGTGATCAAACAAGTGAACGGTGAATATGCAGCGAAACATCCCTGATTAAGAGCATATAGGAACGATGCCATGGATATATTGAAAACTTTCATGGAATATGAATTGGTATTTGTTCCCAGGAGTCAAAATGTCATTGCGAATGGATTAGCTTGTCTAGCTAGTTCATATCCTGAGACTCCAGCTGACCAACAGATCATCATTCAGACCAAATTCTGACCTGTTGTGCCAGAAAATGAAAAATATTGGCAGGTCTTTGAAGGAGATAAACATATTGAGGACTTCCTGACGGGCAAGAATAAGTTTGAATTTTCTAGTTCAGACTTTAGTCCTGAAGACAGCTGCCTAGGTGAGGAATCCTCTGATGAAGAATCCCCACCTTGTAGCATAGAAATAAATTCTTTTTCTGAAGAAGCTGGAAGTTCAACCATAAAATGTGAAAACGCAGATAGTGAAGAAATAGAGGTGCTGCAGGCCAAAGATAAGAATAGGCCTGGCACCCTTAGAGGATCTTTTTGACTTTGATGACGTAGCAAAAAAGCCCACAATCGAACATGTAGATTTAGATGTGGAAGAATGCAACACAGGCACTGAAGCCAAACCCAAAATGATTAAACTAGCTAAGTCTTTACCTGCAGACATGAAGAAGAAATACATTGAGCTGTTTAAAGAATTCATTGATGTGTTTGCATGGATCTATGAAGACTTAAAGGCTTATGACACCAACATCATACAACACAAGATATCCCTGAAGGAAAACCAAAAGCCTTTAAGAAAAAAACTCCGTAGGATCAATCCGAAACAATTGCCTGCAGTTGAAAAGGAGATTAAAAAGATGTATGATGCAGGCATAATAGTCCCTGTAAGGTTTTCTGATTGGGTGTCAAACTTGGTGGATGTGAGAAAGAAAACAGGGGAAATCAGACTATGCATAGACTTCATAAATCTCAACAGAGCCTCCCTAAAAGAAAACTACCCTTTGCCTAGAATGGAGCATATCTTACAGAAGGTAGTGGGCTCTAAGAGAATCTCCCTGCTTGATGGTTTTTCAGGATATAATCAAGTCCTAGTACTCCCAGAAGACCAACTCAAAACAACATTTACCACTCCATGGGGCACCTTCATGTATGTGAAGATGCCATTTGGACTGATGAATGCTGGGGCCACCTTCCAGAGAGCGATGGATATAGCTTTCTCAGATGAGATAGGACACTTCATAGTTATCTACTTGGATGACTTGACTTTCTTTTCCAAAACTGAAGAAGAACACTTGAAACATCTAAGGAAAGTTTTTGAAAAATGTAGAAGGTACGGTCTGTCTCTAAACCCTAAGAAAACTGTGTTTGGGCTGCAAGAAGGTAAACTTCTGGGCCACATTATTTCTGAGAGAGGAATTAGGATAGATCCACAAAGAGTTGAGGGAATACTTCAAATCACACATCCGAGAAACATCAAGGAGTTACAGTCTTTCATTGGGAAGATCAATTTCCTTAGAAGATTCATTCCCAACCTAGCTAAGCACCTTAGGAAAATGACTAACATGCTAAAGAAAGGTGCAGGAATTAAGTGGACTGTCAGGGCTAAACAATCTTTCGAATCAGTAAAAATTTCACTCACACAAGCCCCTGTCCTGATTAGTCCTGATTTCTCAAAGGACTTCATGATTTTTTCATTCGCCTCCGAGCATACAGTGGCTGCAGTTTTACTGCAGAAAAATTCAGAAGGTAATGAACAGCCTATAGCTTTCTTTAGCAAAGCATTAAGGGATGCACCCCTTAAATACAACATCATGGAAAATCAAGCCTATGCCCTGGTAAAGGCCTTAAAAGAATTTAGGGTGTACATTCTACACTCTCACACCATTGCCTATGTGCCAAGTATAGTGGTCAAGGATATCTTGTCCCAAGACCCTGATGGGAAAAGGGGAAAATGGATTGCTACTATCTTCGAGTATGATCTTGAGATTAAACCCACTAAGCTGATCAAAGGGCAAGGTTTAGCCAAGCTAATGGCCGAATCAAATCTGCAGGCCCTTGATATTAACATGGTGAATGCCTTGGATGAGCAGGAAAGCCTACCTGATCCCACTATAAAAGAGAAATTCCAAAACTCTCCATGGTATTCTGATATCCTTTATGTCCTCACCAATCTCAATACCCCCCCAGAACTGTCCAAAACTAAGGCCAGATTCACAAGACTCAAAGCCAGAAACTACTGCATCTTGAATGAAAGCTTATATTGGAAAAATCCAAATGGCCTATTGCTAAAATGTTTGTTTGAAACTGAAGCTGAAAATGTTAAACAAGAGTTTCATGCTGGAGAATGTGGAGGCCACCTGAGTTGGAAAGCCACAGCAAATAAGATACTCAAGGCTGGTTATTATTGGCCTACACTATTTAATGATGTCCATAAAATGATAATCACCTGCCACAATTGTTAGATCTTTGAAGGTAAAAGAAAACTTCTTCCCCTCCCTTTACAACCCATCACAGTTGAGGGTCCTTTCATGCAATGGGGTCTAGATTTTATAGGGGAAATTCATCCAGCCTCTTCAGGACAGCATAAATGGATCTTAACAGCCACTGATTATTTCACTAAGTGGATAGAGGCCATCCCCACTAGGAGTGCCACAAACTCTGTCATTATCAAGTTCCTAGAAGGTCAGATCCTATCTCGGTTTGGTTGTCCAAGGAAAATAATCACTGACAATGCTGTTGCTTTCGGATCCAAGAAAATGGTTGATTTTTGTCACAGGTACCATATCACGCTTGGTCATTCAACTGCCTATTACCCTCAAGGTAATGGCTTGGCTGAATCATCAAATAAAAGCCTGGTGATCATCATCAAAAAGCTGTTGGAAGAGAACAAGAGGTCATGGCACAATAAGTTGGTACATGCTTTGTGGGCTGACAGGCTCACCACAAAGAAATCTATTGGCATGTCACCATTCCAGCTGGTTTATGGAACGTAAGCAGTTTTTCCCACTAGCCTTGGGATACCAGTGATCAAGTTTGTCCAGGAGATCCAAAAAGAAGAGGACAGCATGATAAGAAGGGTAAATCAGACAATCCATCTTCAGCAAACAAGGGAGAAGGTATATAACAGAGCTGTCAGAGTTCAGGAAAACATTAAAAAGCTATTTGACAAAAGAACCAAAGCTGCAGATTTCAAAATCGGTGACAAGGTTCTGAAGTGGGACTCAAGAAGAGAGGACAAAGGTAAACATGGAAAATTTGACAGCTTATGGCAGGGTCTGTACATTATCCAAGCTACTGTGGGCCCAAATGCATTTTTTCTACAAGAATTTGATGGCACAGAGTTGTTTGGGGTCCTATCAATGGCAGGATGCTCAAACACTACTTCAGCTGAGTTTTTCATTTCCAGTTTCATTTCCATTGTACATACCATTACAGTTTTTCATGTTTAAGAAAAAGAGGAAAATGTTCCAAAAAACAGAAAGAAAGGAGAGGTTCAGATGTGTTCAAAACATGAAACTCTGAAGTACAAATATTGGCTCTAATAAACTCAAAACCTGAGCCAAATAAGAGAAGACAGCCGGTCCTAACACGCTCAAAATCTAGACCAGTAAAGAAAAGAAAAATCAGCTCTAATATGCCCAAAACCAGAGCTGAAATCAAAGAAAAAGAGGTGACTCAAATATGCTCAAAACCTGAGTCACAAAGAAAGAAGGATATTTCAAATTGCAGATTTCATGCCTTCACAGTTTTGTTTGCAGTTTTCTACAAGTCTTCACTACAGCAAGTCAGACAGTCTAATCCTGGCTTGGCTGTTTTTCAATTTCCTGTCTTAGAATATAGAGAAGAAGCCTGCTGGACAGTTTAATCCCAACAGATATTAGATTAGGTAGAGAAGCATATGAGGCCAACAGTCTAATCTGGTCTCATGGAGTAATAAGGGTAGATGTAGAATAGGTTTATTTTTTGTTGTAAAATAAAATGATGTAAAGGGTCTGCTAGCTCAAATGCACCCTAAAAAAGAAAAATGCTAGGACTATAGTTTGGGTAGGTAGTTTGATTGGGAGAAATGTTTCTGCTGATGTAACATATTCATATTGTGGCAGCTGAACAAAGAAAGGGACATGCCAAAGCAGCAGGCAACTGGCCTATTCCAAAGATCATTTCTGGTTTCTTGCCTCCTTCAAGAAGAATCCATCCCCATGTGAAGCCACTGTTAGCCCCCCCATGAAATTCTTGACAAGCAAGCTGGGGGCTATGTCATTTTGGAGACCTTCAAGGAATGCATCTCCCCTGAAGACACATCATCCTTGAGGTCTCTTTGTGCTTTGCCCTATACCAAGTCCCCTCTGTTTATTTCCCATCTAAAGCCTCACTGGTTATAATGCTGATCCTAAAAGACCAACATTGCCCCTTGTACCCCTGCAAAATGTCCCCTTTTCCCCCTTTCCTCCTTCTGTCAAGTCCCTCTTTTCCCCTTTTTATTTTCCCTATTAACCCCCTAAATCCCCTCTAAAAATCCCTACACCCTTTGTTTTCCAAAATTCCCCCTCCATCTCCCTATCGTTACCCTCCTTAGGCCTCAAAATACATTAAAAATGGGTTAAAGACCCACTTCCGACCATACAATAGGCCTCAGCTTCTTCTCCGCTAGCCCCACGCCTTTTCTCTCCATATAACCCCGTGTCGTGACCGAGCGCTAGCCCCTAAGGTGCTCGTCCCATTTGTTCATCGGGCGCGATTGTAGCCGTTGATCTGCATAGAACGGACGGCGATCGCCGCCCCCGCTGCCTCCGACGTTTTCCCCATCCATCACCCGTCGCCGCATCTCCACCATTAATTTGTCCGCCAGATTGGACGGTGCGGAGCCCATCCACCCTGTGGACACCGCCGCGCACTATTCCAAACCCGCTGGTTTATTTCGCACCGCTTTTGGTCAATGGGCGGTTTTCCCCGAGCACCCAGCGATTCCATACAACGCTCGCCACCTATCCTCCTGTAAGTTTTCAAAACCGCCGGTCCCGCCCGTTAACTCCATCCATCGCGCGTTATTGTTCGGACACGAATGCCCAGCAAAATTGCTGTAGACCGTCCGATCTGGAGCAACCCATCCGACGGTTATCGCTCATCCAAGGTGCACGAAGTTTAATGAATTTGCACACGCGATAGCTCATGCCCTGGCCCGTCGTCCGTCGTCCTCCGCCGCTGATCCCTCCACGATCGACGGTCCAGTTTTGTTCCTCCGTCGTTGACTGTTCCAGTGTCTCCCGTTGCGCCACGTCATTTTCACGTGTACCCTTCATACATGCTCCCATTCCATTGCATATAATTGGTTCGTTTCGTGTTTTTTAACGTTTTTTCGTTCGTTTTTCGCTCTGCAGACCGCCACCTCCACTAGAGCTGATTTCCGTTGTTTCTCTGCGTTTTTCTCCGCCATGTCACCATCTGCACCACCTTTCTCCTCCTCCACATCATCTGCCAACCCATCCATGATTTTCTTCGCAGGTTTCATGTTTTCGCAGGGTTATCAGAGGCAGAAAACCGCCATGACGCATACGTACTTCTTTAATGGCGTATGGCGCAGACAAAGAACTGAGATGGGAGCTGGTACTCCAGCGAAATGTCAATAAAGGTGGCGGAGTTAAATTTCATCAGAGGACAGGTTTTGAAAATCAGCAACCCCATCCGGCGCCATTAAAGCTCAGATCTTGCAGAATCGAGGCATTTATGGACCAGTAGTAAAACCGGCCTATGATCATAGTTTTCAGTGCTCAGGACTGAAGATTTGGATTCATAATGCAGCAGTTTCAGAGGCAAAGTACCAATTTCAAAACACCGAAGGTCAATCGGAAGTTTAATGCGCGAGAGATCGTACCGCCAGGGTTTCTACAGCAGCAGAATGTTTTCCTCCATCAGAGGACAAAGTGCCCATGCAATTTTTATTACGCATCGTGTTCCTGAAGTTTCTTACCCGACAGCAGTCCTACATGATCAAAAGCATTGGTGATTCAAGTAGGGCAGACCTCACTGTTTCTTATTTTATTTTTGTTATTGTACTAATAAGTACCACAGTACTGCAGTCAGAACACCTAAGCCATACCAGAGATAAATGCAGAGATTTAAAACAGGATGGGTTTCGGCCCTCTGTTCTTTTCTATGTTTAATGTTACATTTAGTGTTCACCTACCTCCTCAGTTGATCTTCTGTTCATCCTCTGCTATAAAACGCAGAGGGAAATATTGTAATGGGGGTTGATTGGATATCAGTAGATTGCAAGCATTCTCCTCTTGAGACAAGTTCTTTGTGTAATATTGTAAGATAGGCTGAGATTTGATGTATTCAGACTGAATGTTCAAGCTATGGGCAATGATGTACCTGATTGGTGTTTTTTTTAATATGACAAACACATTTCTTTGGATCCTGTTAAAGCAGCTGGTGATGTTTTCTACCTCTGTGTTTATTTTCATTTCATTTCATTTCTTCTGGCTCACATCAGAAGTTTGGCATAAGATTTACCCTCGATAGGTACCTTATGTTGCTGCTCTCCCAGCCCTTTATGTTTTCTGCTTAGATGTGCATCTGAATATTGATTTCAATTGGTTTAACCAGTGTAGTGAATGTTATTGCCTGCTCTCTGATGTATGAATTAATGAAATCTATGTTTAGAAGTTCTTGTTAGGATTTAGTTGGATGAGTTGAGAACAATGGGAGGTCTAGAACCCTGTCTCTGCCTCACTAGGATCTTTCCATTTCAATTAAACCTTTCTAAGATCCCTTCTGTTAAACCTACCCTTGTTTTTCCGTGGAGTTGCTAAAGCAGACCTGGAGTTAAATGACCTCTGGTCAGATCTACAAGCAGCCCCTTTGTCCCTCTTCGAGAGTTGCCTCTGAGTATGTCCAAGCAGGTCTAGAGTTAAATGACCTCTGACCTGATCTATAGACAGAAATTTGGTGTCTTTCCTTCTTTCACCTTCATTCCTTAGTGTTCCATTCCATCAACCATCTTTTAAGATCCAAATTCTCTAGATAACTAGCCCAACTGAAAGCTTGCACATTGAACACAAGTAAATCCTTTCTTGACTCCATTGCCCAATGGCCTTGATGTTCCCTGAGTTATCTGTATTTGCTTAGTTTCCTCTTTGCTCATCCTTGTCTTATATTGGACCATTCTTCCCTAATTCCCAACAACCAAACCAACAATCAAACAAACAAACCCTGTGCTTCATAACTAGCCTAAAATCATAACTTAGAGCCTCAAAGACATACACTTTGACTCATATAGAGAGATCTCTCTCTGGACCTAGGAGGGCTAGATCCTAAGGTCTGAAAGTGGTTCTATGTTGTATCATCTTTTGGTCTTGTCAACCTGGCCAAAACATGGGAACCCCAACAGACGCTTCCACTCTGTCTCCTCTTTGCTTCTCCAATTGTGGGAGCGACTCCACAATCTTCCGAGACTGCTTCTCATGAGGATGCATGTTGAGAGGTAATTTATGCTCCCTCGAAACCACCAAGTCTCTAACTTCTTCCTTTCTCCTCAAAGCTTTGCATGCATCTGGTACCTCAAGTGCTTATAGGTTCTTGACTCGCACACAGTGTAATTGTCCCGAAGTTACAAAAACTTTCTAAAAAAGAGTTGATTTTAAATCGATGATATCTCCCTCATTCGAGCTATGATTTAACCAATTTTTTTTTTCCATTTGGGTAGATTTTCGCGGGGAATCCAAATATTCTATTTGTTTTCAAAAAATTTACACCAAAATCTTCAGATATTCTCTACAAACTGGCCACCCAAAAAATTCCTTCTCTGATACCATGTATAAAATCTAACCAACAAGATTCAATCTGATCTTGTAATCTACTAAAACAAGATACTGAATCCTTCCTACAATTTACGGAAACAAAACACGATCGCATAATCAGATATAAGTAAGAGAAATAAATTATCAATCGCACAACAACATGATGTATTTGGGGAAAGAAACTAATCAAAACCACTCTATCTCTATTTTGTATTAATTCAAGGAATCATGAAACAATACAATGCTTAATCTCTCATGAGATTCTCCAGCACTCTATCAATTGTCTCCCATTGATTTAGGAAAACTTGGTCTAGTACTTAGCCAATTCTCATCCTTACTTCAATCTGCCTTGCTCATGCAATTCCTAGGGAATTAACTCCTTATTAATTAGGAAAATCAGTCTTCCTTGATTGTGCAATCCATCATGGCATTCCAATGACTTTATAATTGCACATGGGAAATTTCTCTGAATACAACTGATAGTTATGTTCCCTTTAACCTCTATCTCAACTGGGTATTCCTCAAAACTGACATGCATGCAACTATTAATAGCGAATTATCAGTTATTTGATTGATCACTCATTGTGAATTAAATCTAATTTAATTCACTGGACCTCTCACTATCTCATCACTTAGTTAGAACTAGTTAAACTGATTTTAACTCATTTAATTGAGTTAATTATACTTGCACCCCACTAATGCATCAACTTCAACTGGACTCCAAAAATATTAGAATCCCTCTAGATGCCTCATATTAGACCCTTAACTCGAATTTATTGAGCTAACTCAGCCATCATGACTTAATTAACTGACACAAGTTGTTATGAGATGAAATTACAATTTATTGTCCAATTTATTTAAGGGAAAAATAAATTAGATGTCCCACATTCCTCACTCTTGGTGCATCAAAATTCCTCACCAGTGTGGGTGCATTTTTTTTGTCCTTTCTGGTTTCCAATCTCACTGTTTTTTTGCAAATTTCAACATTTCAAAATTTGATGTGGCCTTCACACAAAGATACCATTGAAATCACATGCCCAAATTCTCATGAGAAACCTCTCTTAATCTTGATCTTCCAGATTAGAACCAATAATATGCCATCCTACTTCCTAGTGCAAACCGACCATTAAGGTATGCAACATTCTTCTGAACCCTCACATGATGATCTTGCTCTTGGAGGATGATCATGACCTCCCTTTAGCAACCCTTACTCGACCCTCGTACTCGACCTAATTTAGGACTACATCTCTCTTCACCCCCTTGATGTGCCAGATAGTGGGAATACATGTCAAACATGCTAAGATGTGCCAAGTGATAAGGCATGCCAAGATGTGCAAGGGTGTGTCAATGCATGTTAGGGACTGTCAAGACAACAAAAGGGAGAAAAAATTTAAACTACAAGCAAATGAACACATAAGAGGGTTAATAAGTCATCAATTTACCTTTTCCAAGAGGTAATAATGCCACAACACTAACACTAGCAGGTGAAATAGGTACTGCAGGCCAAAGGTACGTTTGACAGAGCCATTTCGCAGCTTTTTAATAGAATTTGTGAACCTTTTGTATCATGAATTTGGAAAGTAATAAGGAATTATAACAGAACGTGTGAGAATTTATGTGCATAACTTAGCCACTGATAATGGTTGTTTTCCATATAGGAAAAGGAGAAAACGAAGAGTTGCCGCTCCAAAGGAAAGGACAAAGTGGAGATAACTGCTGTCTCTCTGGATGAGAACCGAACGCAAACATAGGGAAACAGATCAAAGCAAATCGGCTCTTAAAAGGCTAGAGTACACCAAATTTCTGGGCCAGTTAAAAACATGACAAGAGTTAGACAACAGGCTTGGAGAACCCTCAGGATTCACATCCTGAGACTGCCGTCTTTATTTATCTTGTCAGAATGGATATCTCCCCGCTGTCGTTTCTATATGAGATGTTACCTTAGTTTAATAGATAGATAATAGAGAGAGATAGGATATAAGCTTTATGTAATCTCTCTCGTAAGACATCGGTTATTAAGTTTTGTTGAGGACTGGTTCGATGTATTTTTGATCGATGCATTAATATAAGCTTGGTGATTATTCCATCTTCGCGTCTGCATTAACTTAAAGCGGTGTATCCTTGGAGGCTAAGGGCCCGGCCCCGAAGGACACTTGCTTCTGTACCATTACGACTTTACTTCTGTGTGGTTTGTTTATTATTGTTATTTGATAATTTGATATGCTTTACAAGTTCATATTATATGCTCTGTTCAAGT
The DNA here is from genome assembly GCA_034641835.2 of Pinus albicaulis. NCBI lineage: Eukaryota > Viridiplantae > Streptophyta > Pinopsida > Pinales > Pinaceae > Pinus > Pinus albicaulis. Next base: position 1,251,085,101 of record CM076583.1, read on the forward strand.
TCGAATCATTGGGGTTTCTATAGCTAGAATCGTGTGTTAACTCCGCATCAAGTTATTAATCCTTTCAAGAGTTCATTACATGTTCTTACTGTTATGTTACAGAGCTGTCATATTAACGTTCGTGTTGTGTGCAGTATTGTTTTATAATTCGTTAATCGATTGTTGTTGTTCCTTTAGTGAGATTTGTGTGAATCGCCTTTAGAGTGACAGAATGTTCTTTGATTGCAAAGAGTGTATAGATTGAGTTTGGTTATAACCCGCGGGACTTAGTTATTCAATTGTTGTTCCATTTTAGAGTTGTTGTTCCATTCCCGAATTGCTGTTAATTCTTTATTTACTTTGCTGTTCTATTTATCTGCATTTGATGTGTTGGTGTGAGAGATGATCTAAGGCTGTAGTGAGCATTGGCAGTCACTGTCTAGCTCCCAGGCTTAGGCTCTAGTCTCGTTTCCATCAGTTTCCGAAGGGATGGGTTATCATTGCCGAACCCTTGACTGATAAGTTATTGAGTTTTCTGAGTGTGTGATTTATTTCTTTAAAGTAATTTAATTTTAGTTAAGCATCCGTTTACTCTTGTATTTCTTAAGCACTGTACTACTAGCATTACTCTGACAAATGAGCCTTGGATTGAGTCACTCTTTGTAATGACAAAACGCTCTTGGGTTGACATATTAATGTGAGGTAATTAGAGGTGAAAGAGACCCTTTTTATAGCTCCACATTTTGGCGCCGTTGCCGGGGAAAGAGTGTAGCCATTTGTCTTTTTCAGGGTAGTGTACAAGCCTGCTAGGGAGGAGTTGGATCCTAAAAATGGAAGGTAAGAACCTACGTGCAGAGCATGTAAAAGACCTGCTCACTATCCGCTTTCCTAACAGATTTGTTTTTGCTTGTTTGAATAGAAGTTGGTAGTTCATTTTTTTTGAGTGCATGACTAAGCAGAAAAGACCAGAAAAGAATATCAAACCCCCATCCAAACCTGAAAAAGCTAAGGGGCCGGTGACCCTTGGCCGAACGACCTTCATAGACGAAATCTACAAGAAAACAGAGTCTCAGCCATCAGTAGGCTTCAAGAAAAACACGTCCAAACCGCCTACTAGTTCCCTTCAGGCCACAGGATCACCATCTGTAGCCTGTGCTGAGGTGCATAGTCAAACTGAGGAGCAGGACTTTTAAGAAGTTGAAAATTCCACTCCAGAATTATTGCAGGAAGGGAACTCTAGCAACTTTTGTGAAGGAGAAGGAGAAACAGGGGAAACCAAGGAACCAAAATCTCCTCTTGAAACAAATCAGCCATTAGATAGCCCAGATAAGGGAAGTGCTGCGAAAGTCATTGTTGAAGAGATTCAATCTCCTCAAACACATGGTATTTCCATTATTCCAGATAAAGGAAGCGCTATTAAAAAGATCCCTGTCAAAACCGTTCCCACCCAACCTAGGAATACCCTCCTAGATATCCCAGAAGGTTACTGGCATATATTCGATTCCATGGCTCAAAACCAACCAAATGCTCAAAACCAGCCAAACACTCAAACCTCTACATTACAATATCCTATAGTGGATTCTGCAGCAAATGCACCCATGAAAGCTATCCCTCTTCAGCATATCCCTACATTTCATGGACTCACATCGGAAGATCCGGATGCATTCCTATTCGAATTCGATGTGTTATGTCGAGGATATGATTACACCACCGATCCCCAAAAATTGAAATTATTCCCCTCTACATTGAAAGGGGCTGCTTTAAGATGGTTTATGGGGCTAGGTGGCGGGGTTATCAACAATTGGGATCAAATGAAAGAATCCTTCTTAAAGAAATACCAGGATTATTGTAGGTCTAGAGAATTAAAAGACGAAATATTTCAAATGATAGCCAGACCAAATGAAACATTAGAGGAGTATGTGAAACGTTTTCAGTATAATTTACAAAGATCTCCTTATGCATCGCTACCTTTACCTGATAATGTGTTAAAAACTGCATTAATGAGGGGCATGAAGGAACAATGGATTGAAACATTAAACATTATGGGAAAAGGGGATATTTATCAAGAGAATTTTACTGACATCCTTGACTTATGTATTAGGAGTTCGAGAGGCAGCACAAGAATAAAACCGACAGAATATGATCGGTTTGCAAGAGATAACAAAGTATCAGCAGAAGGAGTAACACGTGCAGAAATTGGAAATTTATTAGAAAATTTTAAAACTGATATTATGGGGACACTAACTAGACAACTTGATATTGTGCAGGCTAAACAGAAGCAGCTGGAGGCAGAACAGAATTTGGCAATCTTCTGCCCCCGATGCAGAAAAAAACACAACCACAAGGAGTGTCCATTAGATAAAGTCCAAACATGTGCCATCTGTACAAAAGATCACCTTACGGAGAGCTGCCCCTCACTTCCTGGATTGAAAGCGGTATATAAGGAAGAAGAAGAAGAACCAGAATCGGTGAATTCGATCAACCAGCGCCGCCCGTGGCAGCCAAGACAACCTGGTATGTTTCCGGACCCAACCTCTTTATTTCAAAACCCACAGTATAATGCTCAACAATATGGTATGTGGCAAAATCAATCTCAAACCCCATTTACAAACTGGTCACCACAATCATTTCCTTCTTCAAATCCATGGCTGAATCAAACAAGCCAAACTGGTTGGTCGAATTTCCCTTACACTCCACCATATTGGCAAAATGGCCCGTATCCTTCACAATGGACTCCCTCTACTTCACAAAGTTCACCCCGGCAGACAAGCTGGCAAAGACCGATGTACCACCCAGCTGGAACTATTCCGCTCCCTCAACCTACTTTGCCAGCTCTACAACAAAATCCCCAGTCTAACTTGAGGCCGCAACTCCCAGCCCAACCCGATCCCAATCCAAATAACAGACAGGTCCAATCCATCCAAATCATAGAATCACCAGAAGCAGGACCCGACTTAAGGGAGTGCAATGACCTTCAGTTAAGATCTGGGCGTATAATTGAAACTGAGGGAGATAAAACAATTCATATTGAAGATCAGTTACCCAGAGAACATCAGTCACAACAAGAGGATGTAAATAAGCAACAAACTCATAATCAAGCAACCACATCCTCTCCTCCGTTCCCAGAACGATTAGCCATACCTCGATCCATACAATATCCCGACTTTGACATTCTGGGAGAATTACAAAATCTGTACATAAAAATTCCATTCCTCCAAGCCATTCAAGACATTCCCATATACGCCAAAACTATAAAAGAATTGTGCATAAAGAAACCAAGGAGGAATATAACAAATAATCCAAGAGTCCAAGTAGTCGGTACCTTATCTGACCTATTGTCCGGAAGAGAAACACCCCTTAAATATGAAGACCCCGGGAACCCAATTATAACTGTTCAAATTTATGGTCAGACCCTGTCTAATGCCTTAGTTGATCTAGGGGCTGCAATTAATATTTTAACAACCACAACTTGCCAAAAGCTCGGCATTACATCTGTAGAACCCACCTCTACTCTGTTAGAATTGGCTGACCGATCCGTGGTTAGACCAGAGGGCACTCTACATGATGTCATGGTCTCTGTAGAATCCTGGGAGTATCCAACCGATTTCCTGATAATTAATCCAAAAACCCGACTTGATGGACACCCACTAATTTTAGGTAGACCTTGGCTCGCTACTGCCGATGCCTACATTGGCTGTCGGCAGGGAAATATGACCATAACCAGAGGACCAAATAGAAAAAATTTAGTTCTATATCCTCCAGCGTAGCCAAGTGTCACAATGATTAAAACTAATAAACACCCTGTATCATACCTTACTGATAACATCAGATCTCCATTAACTATACAAGAGGCACTCGATTTCAAAGATCAAACAGAAGACGATGCCATTAATAATTTCATTACTCAAACTGAACCTTGCACACAGTGTCACATGATAGAAGCAGCATTTGATAATGAATTGGAAGAAGATCCCCTGAAAGATATTCATGACCAAGCGATACCTGTTACTCCTGTTGCAAATAGTAAAACTGTGGAAATTGCACCGGGGAAAACTTTAAACATCAATGCTAATCTCACACCTGAACAAGAAACAAATCTCATCCATCTGTTAACAAAATATCAAGAAGCATTTGCATGGGACTACCCCGATATGAAAGGAATCGATCCCCAATTATGTACACACCACATTTATATAGAAAAAGATGCCAGACCTGTGCGTCAGCCGCAAAGGAGACTTAATCCCCATCTAAAAGATGTCGTAAAAACTGAACTTCAGAAGCTTTTAGATGTGAATTTCATCTACCCTATTTCTGATAGTAAATGGGTCTCTCCACTTGTGGTGGTACCAAAAAAGAATGGGAAATGGAGAATTTGTGTGGATTATAGGGAACTTAACAAGGCAACACAAAAAGATCATTTTCCCCTTCCTTTCATAGATCAAGTATTGGACACTTTAGCAGGGAAGAAGTTCTTTTCTTTCCTGGATGGCTTCAATGGATACAATCAGATTCAGATTGCCCCTAAAGACCAGGATAAAACTACCTTTACTTGCCCTTGGGGAACATTTGCCTATCGAGTTTTACCTTTTGGCTTATGTAATGCTCCTGCCACATTTCAGAGGGCTATCCTTAGTATTTTTGCAGATTTAATCAATGATGGACTTGAAGTTTACATGGATGACTTTACACCATATGGAGATGATTTTGATTCAGCTCTAGACACCCTAGAAAAAGTCCTACAACGCTGCATTGTTACCAGGCTTTGCTTAAGCAACGAAAAATGTTTCTTGATGATGACTGAAGGACTTATCCTAGGACACTATGTCTCAGCAGCCGGCATTCAGGTAGACCCGGCCAAAATCCAAATACTTTTGCTTATTCCCACTCCTACTACTCAAACGGAGGTACGCAGTTTTCTTGGATTTTCGGGTTATTATAGATGATTTATAGAGCATTATTCGCACATTTCTGCTCCTTTATATGCACTGACTGGTAACGTTGATTTTCTTTGGACAGACAAATGTGACCGTGCTTTCGAGGATCTAAAGAAGCTGGTATCCACAGCCCCAGTCCTTCGAGGACCAAACTGGGACCTACCATTCCAGATATCATCTGATGCCTCAGATACAGCCATTGGTGCAGTCCTTGGGCAGGAAGAGGATAAGAAACCATATGCTATCTATTACATCAGCAAAAATTTATCCCCTGCTGAATTGAATTACACTGTTACTGAAAACGAATTCCTAGCTGTAATACATGCTGTCAATAAATTTAGACATTATATCACAGGCTACCCTGTTATATTATATACAGACCATTCTTCTATAAAATATTTAGCAAATAAACCTGTCACAAATGCCAGAGTAACTCGATGGTTAATCTTATTGCAGGAATTCGACATCACAATCAAGGACCGCCCTGGCAAAGAAAACCCTGTAGCCGATTTTCTTTCAAGAATACCAAAATCAAGCGATGCAGCAGCAGTGGAAGACCAATTCTCGGATGAGCACCTGTTTGCTGTTGCTGTTCAAACACCCTGGCATGCTAATGTTGCCAACTACCTTGCAGTAGGTAAATTACCAAAACATTTAACTCCTAATGAGCGTAAGCAGATTATTCAGAAAAGTTCTCGATTTTCGTGGATTTGAGGTTATTTGTTTCACACAGGAGCAGACATGCATATCAGGCGATGTGTTAGAGAGGATGAAATCTTTGACATCCTAAAAGCCTGTCACGATGGACCGTGTGGGGGGCACTTCGCTGAGCGTAGGACTGGACATAAAGTATTGCAGACAGGATATTACCGGCCTACGATCTTCAAAGATGCAAAGAAGTTTGTCCAAGCCTGTGACAGTTGCCAGCGAGCAGGACGACCTGGTCAAGCTGATGAGATGCCTCTGAAACCACAGTTAGTCATCGAACCATTCGAGCGGTGGGCTCTTGATTTCGTCGGACCCATCAACCCTTCATCAAATCAGAAAACATATATTTTGGTGGCAACAGAATATGTCACCAAATGGGTTGAGGCAGAAGCATTGCCAAGAGCCACAGAGGACTCTATCATACAGTTCCTGTTCCTTCTATTTGTTCGTTATGGCCTTCCTAGGGAAATAATTACAGATGGAGGACCACAATTTGTTGGGCATAAATTAGCTGCAACACTTAACAATTATCATGTCCAACATAAGATCACTACTCCATATCACCCACAGGCGAATGGGCAGGTAGAAAGTAGCAATAAGATAATATAATCAATCCTAACAAAAACCATTGCCTCACATAGGCGTGATTGGGCTACCCGACTGCCTGAAGCACTCTGGGCATATAGAACCACATGGAGGAGCACCACCGGTTACTCACCTTATCAACTAGTGTTTGGAAAACAACCCATTTTTCCCATAGAATTCGAAATCCAAACACTGCGAACAGCACAGGAAGTTGGCCTAGATCTAAGCGAGGCACAACTCAATCGACTACAGCAAATCAATGAATTAGACGAAATTAGGCTCTCTGCACTACAAAATACAGCATTGATTCAACAGCAGCGAGCCAAATGGCATGATGCGCTCATCAAGAACAAAGTCTTCCACGAGGGAGACTGGGCTTTGTTATACGATTCTCGGTTTCAGGACTTCCCTGGAAAACTTCAGACTTGATGGTTGGGACCCTACGAAATCCAAAAGGTACATGACAACGGAACCCTTACTCTAATCACCATTGACGGTTCTGGATATGCATTCAAAGTAAATGGCCACCGAGTCCGTCTTTATCGTAAACCACTTACTCGGGAATCCTTCTGCCAGCAGCTACGCCGAGATACTGATCTGGAGATCTTAGGAGAGGAAGAGAAATCTTCCTCACCTGTAATTCATTAAGGGTCTATTTCTTTTTTTTTTGCAATTTGTACATAAGCTCTTGTTTTTGAGTGATTTTTGTACATAAGTTTGATTTGAATATTTTCTTGTCATTTTTGCTGTTCCTTTTTCTTCCACAAAGTTTGATTTTTGCTCTTCTAATAGCATATGCGTGTTTTTTATGATGTTGGTTTTGCTTGTTTTGCTGTTCCTTTTCTAAAGGAACAGCATTCGGATCTCTGTTGTTCCTTTTTTTTTTTTTTTTTCTCAAACGAACGATATTGTTACGTTTCTCGCTGTTCCTTTTGGTTACCACTGTTCCTTTTCCTTCAAAGAAACAACGTTCTTTTATTGCTGTTTTGCCTTTTTCAACGGAATGGCATGTTGAGTGTTTTATAGTATTATTGCCGTTCCTTTTCCCAAAGGAACGGCATTTGCATTTTTTTTTCCTTTTTCTATTATCCATCGTTGTTTCTTTTCCAACGGAACACCATTAGCATACTTTTGATCTCTTTTGCTGATTTAAAGTGAGGATGCTTTTTGCCCGTCTTCTTTCTAGTCTTCAAGCTTCAGCTATGTATTTGTGCGATGAAATATAAAAACACAACATACCGAAATCTGCAAATCATAAATCGCTATATCTATAAGGCTCTGCATTAATAAGAGGACAAATGGAAGGACATACTTATTTCTTACCTTTTGTTGACATGGTTTACTAATTTTGCCCTGATTGGTTATCTTTATCATGCTGATTCCCTTAAAAATTTTATTAGCACTTGGGAATAAGAGCAAAGAGTTTATATCTTCCTATTGAGATAATAAGACTTCTTCCGCCATTCCTACTCTTAAGGAGTGTTGAACCACCCTTTGTGTATAAATAAGGAAAAATATTCTATGAAAAAATAATAAAACATGTGTGAACATGATATGTCAAATGTCAAATGCAGGATAGGGGGTCTCATTGAGAGCCAGCCTACCATGATCATGAGGATGGAAGTGAAGTGGCATTCCCATTATGGCCACCATACCAGGGATATGGTCCAAAAGGTATGAACCTTGGAACAGGAGGTCTCATCACGAGCCGGCCTGCCCACGATTCGCTCCTTCCTCGTGAATGGCATTATGGTTAACTGGTCACCAAGCCAGCATAATGGTCTACATTTTGACATAACAACATTCCTAAGTATACACAAAGGATCATGGTTCCGAGGGTGAAAAACAACTCTGCCGAGGTTATGGACACCTGTTGGCAGCAGAGTAATGTTAATGGTATTGAAGTCACCTTGCTTACACCAATGGGTAAGATACTAACACTCTTTTGTTTCTTATATCCTAGGCACTAATCATATGTTATTTCCCGATTTATACATCGCATGAATATTTATCATTACCAATCATGGCAACGGAAGTGACCATGACCACTGGAGATTGGCAAGTACGATACATGCCCTATCCATCAGCCTCAACTCATAACACAGCAGCCTCTTATATCATACGCGATCAATTCTCCGCCTCGATTTCGGTAATCTGTTGTCCTTTTTCAACATGGCATAATTCCACATGCTGTTCCTTTCTGACTTGATTGCAGACTGGGTGCCGCTCCTTTATTTGCCGGCTGGGATAGCCTATCACACTGCGGGGGGGGGAAGTTAACCTCATCATTCCCTGTATTACGTGTCAATTCACCATTCGGAAAAATTGGTTTACGACGGTTTGGCATGGTTTCACGGCATGGCATATTTTTATTTTCACACAAGTTGTTTTTGTTGCACTGTTGCATACTCTGTGTTTTCTTTCTCGAAACCTTGCGATTACTCTCTGTGTTTCAAACCAAAAACGTTTTTGCTGTTCCATTTAGAATTCACAGTGAAATCATGGGACGAAGAGCAATTCGAAGTGAGCCTCAACAGCTGATGATCTCCGCTGCTGCCCGGGAGATCCTGGAAAGGGCGGGATGGTTGAATTATTTCAATCGCCTACAGGAAGCTAATGAAACAGTAGCAATGGAGTTCTTGCAGAATTTACAAGATGACCACTCCACAGTAAGAGGGAAACAGATAGCGGTCACTGATGCCATAATTGCAGAAGTTTCAGGACTACCAGCCACTGCACCAGTATGGACATTAAAAAAGGAACGATTACAGAAGGTCATCGACATCTTCCAGGACGAAGGCCAGAATTTGACAATCAAGGGGAAGGGAGTTCTGCCAGCAACCCTAGGTGAACCCTGGACGGAGCTAGCAAGAACGGTGCAGAGTTATATTACTTGCGAAGGAAGAAAAGACGTGGTAAGACCACGACACCTTAAACTTTTAGTTGTTTTAAAGCAGAGATGCTCTGTGAATTTACCGGCACTCCTAAACTCGTTACTGCATGATGCTGCACAAAGTATGAAAAAGGCACAGCACGTAGAGGCAATTGTTAGTCACCATGGGTTGATTCGACTTGTTGTTAGTTATGGTCTTACCCAGCAGCAGAGCAACTGGGAAGAGCTCATTGCAATGATTGAGGGGGGATTGACAAAGCCATCCCCGAAACGTAGACATTCTATAAGCCCACCAGAACAACCGGAAAAATGCAGAGAAAATGTTGCTAGTACATCACAACAACCAGAGACACACCAAGAATCGGCAAAGCGCAAGCATGCCGTTGATCCACCCGAGCAACCAGAGGAACCCAGAAAGTCAGCTCGGTTGGCTCGGATGAGAGGAAGCATAGATAAGCCCAGAATATCATCCCGGTTGGCTCGGATACGAGGAAGGCTGGAGAAGCTCCAGGAAAGCGCCAGCCAACCGGTGGTAATTGAGGACAAACAGTCCGAAGAGGGGGCAGAGGCTGAACAGGAGGAGGAAATACAACAGCAGGAAGATAGCCCATTACAAGACCTACTGGGAGAAGATGACTTGGCCGCCATCCTAGCCAATATGAGTAAGTATGGTCAACCTTCTAGTTCAGAGGACCCTCACGACAAACCCCAAGAAGAAAGCATGCCTGTTCATGATGAAGAGGAGGAAAATAATGAACGGGAACACTCTGTTCCCAGGTCACAAGAGGAAATTTTAGAGGAGGTAGAAGCAGAAACAACATTTGCTCAGGAAGAAACAGAACCAGTTGAGGTGCATACCCCAGAACAGCCGGAGCAGAGCAGTGAGGAAGAACCCCAAGAGGAAGATTTAGCAACTGGTCATGATCCAGTCCACCATCGACAGACTGCTGTTCCTTCAAATGAAACGATGGAAATTAAGAAGTTGCGGAAAGAACGGACTAAATTGTTAAATACGATAACCCAGCTCAGACAACAAATTAGGATTCTGAAAAAGAACCAGAAGGTAAAGAGGAAAAAGAGGGCCAACAAACGGCCTGCTGTCCAAAACCCTGAGGATCCAGCTGCCTTTCCACATGATGCTGAGGATCGGGAACAAACGGATGTTCGTGTTAAAACAGAAAAGGATGATAAGCAAATTCAGACAGAGGCACCACCCTCAGGGGTAATAAGGGTTCTAAACTCCAAACAACATAACAAGAAAGTTCAGGTAAAACTCCCGGCCTCCACTGACCTATGGAAAAAAGATCCAAAGACAAAATCCTTGCACAAGATGATGAAGCAAGCACAGCAAGAAGCTGAGCAACTTAAAGAGCAAACGGTTCCCCGAGAAAAATATGAAGAGTTGCAGCAGCAACTAAGGGAGGTCAGTCAAGCTAAAAGCCAGGCTTTTGAAGGGTGGATGAAGGAACAAGAGGAAGTCGCACAGGTAACTTGTAGACTAGATACTGCTATCAAACAGATGAATGACTTGTGTTCTTTATACAATAATGTTTTAGCATGTAGGGCCCCTGCTAAGAACTATGCTCTGTTTTTATTAGAACGGTATTTACAATTACAAATAAAAGCTGTTAAGGCAGGCACCCCTATACAAATCAACAATGTCAATGATTTTATAGACTGCTGTAAACATTATGGAGTGAAAGTCCAGAGATTGTTGTGTGAACTTTATTTGCACGACCTTGTGCTAAGTCAGGAGACTGAATTGAACCCTGGCCCCTCCATTGGAGATATCCAATTCCAAGCATTCATTTCATTCGGGGTTAATCAGGTTAAGTGGCTCAAAGCCTATGATACTTTCCAGAGTCAGGAAATGGTCTAGATTTACGAGTTAGGGCTGAGCCTAGGAACCCAGCACAGTTATGGAAAGCTCATATAAACCACATAAGGACTCCGGGTGTCATTGAAACATTAGGACCCATGCATGAGGCACTCATTCGAGAGAGTTTAGAGTATTTCCTTTCCATCAAAGACTTGGCCATTAATGCAGCCAAATTTCGATATCGAATCTCTGATCCACACATCCAGCTCAGAGAACCATTTAAGTATGAGAACTGTGAGTTAGCTGCTGACCGTTTGAATCTCTATGGCCAGAGCATTCTGAAAGCAGGGTCATCTTGGTTAGGGTATAGATTTCGCGCTCCAATTACTTGGCACCCTGCACCCGGATACCAGGCTCTGTATGATATGCCTGAGGGGCAAGCAGGTCAGTTCTTTGACTATTTAATCACTCAACATGGTTGTAGGCCTCCGCATGAGACTCCTTCTCCAGCATACTCTCTCACTGCATTACATGTCAACTACAATGTTTTCATGAGGACATGAAACAAGGTAAGCAAGGGGGTGTGTGGAGTACTAAAAAGGTATGATTTTGATGATTATTTCAATGGCTTTTTAATAGAATTTGTGAACCTTTTGTATCATGAATTTGGAAAGTAATAAGGAACTATAACAAAACATGTGAGAATTGATGTGCATAACTTAGCCACTGATAATGGTTATTTTCTATACAGGAAAAGGAGAAAACGAAGAGTTTCCGCTCCAAAGGAAAAGACAAAGTCGAGATAACTGCTGTCTCTCTGGACGAGAACCGAATGCAAACAAAGAGAAATAGATCAAAGCAAATCGGCTCGGAAAAGAAGGAGAGGACACCAGCTCAGCGCAAAAGAAAAGACAGGATGAAGAGTTAACAGTTTGGCGAATCCCTCAGGATCGAAGATCCTGAGGGATCGCTGCTTTATTTATCTTGTTTCTTGTACATCTCCGCCGTCGTCTTTATAAAAAGAGACAGCACTGTTAGTTTAAGAGATAGATAATAGAGAGATAGGATACGTTTTATGTAATCTTCTGTAAGACATCAGCTTTGGTTATTAAGTTTTGTTGAGGACTGGTTCGATGTATTTTTGATCGATGCATTAATAGAAGCTTGGTGATTATTCCATCTTCGCGTCTGCATTAACTTAAAGCGGTGTATCCTTGGAGGCTAAGGGCCCGGCCCCGAAGGACACTTGCTTCTGTACCATTACAGCTTCACTTCTGTGTGGTTTGTTTATTATTGTTATTTGATAAATTGATATGCTTTACAAGTTCGTATTATATGCTCTGTTCAAGTTTGAATCATTGAGGTTTCTACAGATAGAATCGTGTGTTAATTCCGCATCAAGTTATTAATCCTTTCAAGAGTTCATTACATGTTCTTACTGTTATGTTACAGAGCTGTCATATTAACGTTCGTGTTGTGTGAAGTATTGTTCTATAATTCGTTAATCGATTGTTGTTGTTCCTTTAGTGAGATTTGTGTGAATCGCCCTTAGAGTGACAGAATGTTCTTTGATTGCAAAGAGTGTATAGATTGAGTTTGGTTATAACCCGCGGGACTTAGTTATTCAATTGCTGTTCCATTTTAGAGTTGTCGTTCCATTCCCGAATTGCTGTTAATTCTTTATTTACTTTGTTGTTCTATTTATCTGCATTTGATGTTTTGGTGTGAGAGATGATCTAAGGCTGTAGTGAGCATTGGCAGTCACTGTCTAGCTCCCAGGCTCGTGATCTATGCTTTAGTTCCTTTTCCATCAGTTTCCGAAGGGATGGGTTATCATTGCCGAACCCTTGACTGATAAGTTATTGAGTTTTCTGAGTGTGTGATTTATTTCTTTAAAGTAATTTGATTTCAGTTAAGCATCCGTTTACTCTTGTATTTCTGAAGCACTGTACTACTAGCATTACTCTGACAAATGAGCCTCGGATTGAGTCACTCTTTGTAATGACAAAACGCTCTCGGGTTGACATATTAATGTGAGGTAATTAGAGGTGAAAGAGACCCTTTTTATAGCTCCACAGGTGCGAAGTGAAAAGTCTTAGTGCATTCTAAGTGCCAAGTATTCCTTTGTTGCTTCTCATCTACTTTCCAACAATTTATCATCACAAATAAATTTAGTATTAAACCATGCTAAATCATACCAAGGCATCTCAATATATTCCATACATGCTAAGACTTTCCAAGCGCCAACATGTGCCAAGCACCAATATGTGTCAGGGACTAGTGTTATTCATGTTATGAAGTGGAAGGGAATGTTGAAGAGTGCTAAGATGTGCTAGAGAGTGATAATGCATGTTGACGAGTGCTAAGGAGTACTAGGAAAAAACATTAAGGGATAACTAGGTAAAAATTCATGGAAGTGAATGAATATGAGGAACGTGTACTGCGAGAGACTAGTGTTAATGGTCAATGTTAGTTGTCATGCCAAGGAGGGAGTGACAAGGTATGCTAAGCATCGGTAAGGCATGCTAGGGAATATCAAGGCATGTTAAGAATTCCCAAAGTGTTCTTGGGAGTTCCAGGGTGTGCTAATTATATCATGTGCCAATTAATAGTGCCAAGATATGCCAATATATGCTAGGTGCTAAGGATGTGGCGCAGGGTGCCAGGGTATGTCAATATGTGTCAAGGAAACAAAAGGAAGAACCAATAAGAGGGTTAATAAGTCAGGACTTTATCTTTTTTAAAAGGGGCATGCTAGGCACACTAATAATAGGTCCCAATACATGCCAAGTGGCATTGTGTGCCAAGTGCTAATGTATGTCAATGCATTCAACCAAGGTGTTCCAGGGCATGCTAGGGACTATATGCAACATGCCAACACATACTAGGAGAGTTCCATGTTGTGCTAGCGCATGCGACCATGTGCTTGGGTGTTAGTGTCATCACAAGATGTTCTAGGTACAAATATGTTCCAAGACATGTGGGGTGCTAAGAAATGTTAGTGTGTGCCAAAGCATTAATTTAAGGTGTGCCCATATTGTTGAGGATTGTTAGGTCTTTCTCATTAATAGAATTGTCAGAGCTCGATTATGTATTAAATAATATATTTCCTACACACAATAGTGGAACTTTATCTAAATGGAATTTTCTAGATAATAAACTTAATATATATGAATCATGTGTTGACTCATAAGAAATATCTATTTGACTAGTCATTACTTGAGGGAAATGATACACACTTATTACTTCTTAAAAAATTGACTGACCCTAACCACTATGGCCTTGGACATATTATAAAAAATGCTCCACAATAATGGTATTAAATCGTTATCTTTGACAAAAAATATATTAACATGCACATAGCGTCATCAAAAACTCATTGGAATGATCAATGATGACAAACATTTTTTTATCGTCACCAAAAGTAACAAAAAGAGTGAGGGTCATTAAAAGTTCATCACTAGAAGTGTCACCATAGAGAGAATTAGTGATGGGCCTTTAACGACCCTCACCAAAAGTGAAATGTCTTTGGTGACGGACCATAAAGGACCATCACTATATACACTTACAGTGACGGTTTTTAGTGAACAATGATGACGGACATTTTTTTACCGTCACCAAAAGTAACAAAAAGAGCATTGGTGAGGGTCATTAAAAGTTCGTCACTAGAAGTGTCACTAAAGAGAGAATTAGTGATGGGCCTTTAATTACCCTCACCAAAAGTGTCATTGAAAATGTCTTTGGTGACGGACCATAAAGGACCATCACTATATACACTTACAGTGATGGTTTTTTAATGACCGTCACCATATGTGACATTGGTGACGGACCTTAAAGATCCATCACAAGCATGACCCTCACCAATGTGCTTTTTTCTTGTAGTGAATTGAGCTACCGATAGGTCCATCCGTAAAGCAATATCAGTACCTGAACATCTCAATACCTTGCAGGATTCCCCCTTTGACTTAAACTCAACAAAAACACTTTCTAGAAGCAAGTCACAAAGTAAGATAGACTTTGACGATCTTGAGCCCCTAGATCTGCCACAGAGTCCTAGTAGAGAAGCCTCACCTACCACACCTCCCGAATTTCAGCTTCTCCATCACTTTGGCTCCTACCATCCCAGATCTGCTCAAAACCAGGTCACTAGTCCAAGTACATCCGCCACACCTATCCAAACCACTACTGTTCAAACCAACTCAGATCATCCTGCAAGCCCTCATTGTGTACATCATCCATTAGCTCCCGTCATGGCAGCTTGGTATGCACCCTTGGTGTTGCCACAACCTTTGGCTCCCTTACAAAATGACTATCAAGCCAAAATCCCACAATTTACCGGAGATGAGACTACTACAGCTCAACAGCATGTAGATAGGATTAGCGATGCCTTTGAATACATGGAAATAGAAGACGAGACCATCAGAATGAGGATGTTCGCCCAAAGCTTGGGCGGAGAACCCAAAAAATGGTTTAAAAGATTAACTCCAAACATCATCCACAATCTCCCAGAACTCTACCAAACCTTCATAAACAAGTGGGAAATCCGAAAGAACCCCATTCAAATCCTATCAGAGTATAACAATCTAAAACGGGAAAATGGGGAAAGTGTCCAGGGATACTGCACTAGGTTCAACAGTGTGTATAACGCCCTCCCACCTCACTTCAAACCCCCACTTGGTTCATCCTTGGCAAAGTTCCCCGAGGGTTTTGACCCAGACATGACTTATCAGCTAAGAGACAAGGACCCCCTTACCTTAGAAGAAATGCAAAAAGTAGCCATAAGAGCAGAAGCCAACTTAGCAGAAAAAAGAGCTAGGACTAGATCAAAAAGGAAAGTCACATACCGAGATGAGGTCTCCACTTCATCCCCTTCCCTAGATCCTAGAATAGATGACTTAGTCAAGTCCATGGCCAAGATGTGGGAAAAGATAAGTGAGAAGAACCCTCTTAGGGACGACCATCCAAACCCTCCAAACAGAAACCGGAACAAAAATTTTAGGAGGGAACAGCCTGAAAACAAACCAAGGGAAAATGACCAACAAATTAGGCTACCATTTAATGAAAATTATGTGGAAGAAGATGATAGGGATACAGAACCCATTGATGAAAATCATTTGAACCTCATAGGATCTAATAATGAGAGTGAGGTATACCTCACAGAAGAAGAATAAGCATTCTTCTCTCTGAATCAGGATGAAACCAACTATGAAGATCTAGAGGATCCTGCCATAGATTTTCAGAATGCCATAGTAGAATCTCACCGGCAATATGACCTTAGAAGCAGAAAAAATCAAGACAACTCCAAGAAAGGTAGCTCAGACACTGCTAAAACTCCTGATACCATCCTTAAGAAAGCAGTGAACAACAGAAAAATCATGGTCAGGAAAAATGACCAAAACAAAGATAGAGTTACCCAAACTAGTCCTGTCTCAGATGCTCCTAGTACTTCCACAAAGATTCCCGAGGTGGCTGTGGAAAACAAAATTCCAAAACAGAGCCAGCAAACTCAGAACATAGAGAAGGTCATGGCTGAAAAAGCTGAAACAAACATGTCTAAACTACAGCTACCTTTTAGTTTTGAGGGTGAAATCGCCAAAATAAAGATCACCATGCCTCTTACCAAGCTCATCACTCAAGGCTCTTATAAATCCCAAGTGTTAAAGGTCCTGAATCTAGGAAATGATGTGAACACCCTTAATCTAGCTGATGACACTCTTGAAGTGTTTTTTGGTCCGAAAATAGAAGGGAAATTCCAAGAGGGAACCACTCTCCCCTTTTACATCAGTCTGAATATCCATGACCAAATTCTTCACAATGCCATGCTAGACTCTGGCGCCTCGCATAATCTTATGCCAAAGGTTGTAATGGAAAGATTACGCCTAGAAATCACAAGACCATACAAATACTTATATTCATTTGATTCTAGTAGAGTCAAATGTCTAGGCTTGATCAAAGATCTTTGTTTTAGTTTGGCCCAAATACCTGCAAAACATCTAATCATGGACATCGTGGTAGCAGACATTCCCCCCAAGTACGGAATGCTTCTATCCAGATCTTGGGGAGCCAAGCTCTAAGGGAATATTCAACTTGATATGTCCTACACCACTATTCCTGTGTTTAACCAAACAAGAATACTCTATCGAGAGTCACACATGAAATACATGATCAGTAGCCAAGAGAGGCCAAATAATATCCCAATGTATTCCTTGCATTCTGACCTGAACTCTTTTATTCTGCACACTGATGAGGAAATTTAAGAACATTCAAAAGAAATTGAAACAAACTTAGACCCACCACATCAGCCACCCCTAGTTCTCTATGATGAACTAGACACTCAAAACTACCATGATCATGAACAACTATGTCTTGATGAAAGTAAGTATGTTCCTTTTGAAATAGGAATAGAGCAAGAAGCACAAACCATTATTTACTATCAAGCGAATTGCTCGAACCTTGGTCAAACATCAGCAGTAACATCAGGAAACTTTTTCAGAATAGAGGCATTAGAATACTTACATTTCACAAACCTCTTTGGAACTCAGGAGCAGGGAAGCTTAATGTTTTTTCCATACTTCAAGGATTTACCATCGCATAACTCTACCACTGCAAATGAAACCTTGACTGTGGCCATAACAGCTCAAAATCTAGAAAAAATGCCTGATAAGCTTCCTATGAGAAAAGATGATAACTGTAGTCCAAGTATACCTGAGTTACTTAAACTGGCTAACATCATGTCACTCCACCAAAGACTTAGAACTGCTAGGATTTGCAATCTCATGCAGAATACTACTTCATACAGAGAAAACAGTGAGAAAAAATATGCCACTACCATACCTCCAAGAAACCACTTCAACAAAAGGAAATATAACAATCTGAACCAATCAGTAATAATCAAAGATAAACTAGCTGGTCATAGGATCTGTTTTGATTTTAGAAACTCTAAAACACATCCTTGTAACATAAATTTTACCCTTCCTGCCCAAGACCATGATATACCGATGATAAGTGTTTTTAATCATATGCATTTGCAAGATGATGTTTTAGGTTATAGCCAAATGATTCCCTTGCAAAGTAGACAGCTCAAAGATTTTTTTCAATATGCTAAAAGCAGTTCCAGTTTCAGACTCAGAATCGCAAAATCACCGGATACAAAAAATATGTTCCTAAAAGCCATGTTTTCAGTCCTGAATTTCTGCATTTTAACATACCTTGATGATGTCATTATTTATTTCAAAAATGACAAAGAATATATGCATTACTTAAAGAAGATGTACAATAAAGGAAGGAGCGGAAATCAGAGGTATAAAGAGGTACAGCGGGAAGATATGGGTTCATTCAGAGATTCTTGCATGAATCCTTATGTCATGCTGGAAAAAGAAAATTTTCCAAATTTCTCTTTTCAAGAGTTGAGTGGACCAAGAGTGGTAGGAGATCCTTATGAGGATAAGATGCTTAAGTTTTGACATTTCCAAGATTTCTGAGTTTAAAACATTTTCAATCATTGCATATACCACTGTTTGAAAAATAGATAAAATAGAAAAGTAAAAAACAATAGAAAAATAGAAAAGAGGGTAGTTTGAAAAATAGAAAAAAGGCCCCATGTTAAAAAATAGTCATTCAAAAAGCGTGCAAGTCTAAATGCCGCTACTAGTGCTCAAATGTCTTGTTCAGTTATCTAGCCTAATCATATTTGAACATGTTTTAAATTTATTTGCTGATAAGTTAGTGAGTGGAAAAGATGGTCAACATTGTGTAAGATTGACTTATCAAAGAGAGTAGATTAGGAAAATATACTGGTTCCACATGCTCAAAACAGAACCAAAGAGGAAAGCGGGGATGAAAAAAAACTTGTGCATCCTAGCCCCGTTTTTCCTAGTTTCCATTTTATACAAAATAATATTTGTGTGCAGCTTGTCTTTCATGCCGCAAGTACATGAAAAATCAGACTGTCTAACCCTGATTTGATCATTTTTCAATTTCGTGTTTTAGATTAGAGAATAAAATCCTGTCAAACATCTTAACCTTGATAGTTGATCTAGCATAGGTAGAGTAATGAAGGAGTTCATCAGTTTAATTTGAACTCCCGGCAGATATAAGTGTAGAATTATATAGGTTCATTTTCCAAAAATAAAAAATATATATTGTCAAAAGGGTTGCTAGTCCAAATGCACCCAAAGGAAGAAAAAATGTTAGGAAAGATAGTGGGGTAGGTAGAAATATCATTGATGTTAATCATGCTGTCATTTTTCAGAAGTAGCATCAAGGAAGAGTGAAATTTGTGCCAATGGGTAAGGCACTGGTCTTCATACGCCAAAGATCTGAAATTTTGGACACCGCCTGAAAAGGAGCTGCCCTCCCCAAATGGAGCCACTGTTAGTCATCAGTATTTTTCACTTTTTGGTGATGACTAGTTGTAACAGCCAAGTTTTCTAGCAGCTGATCTAAAAAATTGTCAAATTTGCCAGCTGGAAAACACCCATAAAATTTTTTCCCTCTTACCTCTCAGTTCGCCCATGACGAGATGAAACCTCATTATCAAGTCCTATCTAGCCTCAACAATACTATCTTGTCCCTCAACTCCAAAGAAAGCAATCCAAACCTGTCCAGAGAAGTCTCCCCTAAGTTAGGAAGTGGCGCTTTAGGCATTTCGCCCTTGGAAAACTATCCTAAAGCCAAAGAACCTCCATCTGCTACAAACAAGTCATAACAGACCTCCCATTCTGCAAATAAAGTTGGTTACAACCCTAGGTCGCGCCACTCATAAACCCTCAAGTCTCAGCAATACATGTAACATAGGTCAAACTGATTTTAGGTGTTTTTTCAGTGTTTTAATGGATCTTTTAAGAACAGAGGTTTACCATCATTCCCAGAAGACAGTATTTGTTTCCACATGAGAAGACAGCTGCTTATAAATTTTATTTTGAGCCTGGGATGCAGCTACAGGGTAGAGAGTTGTTTCATTAAGCTCCTGCAATCACAGCCAAAGGTTAGTAAATTACGAATGACAAGAAGCACTTTGCAAATACTAGCCAAACTGCTTATGATGCCTAAAGAAGCACAGAGACATTTGAAAAGCAGATTTACATGTCTCAGAGAAATGGTCATCTTAACTATTATCAATTTGTCATTCTTCATTGGCTCAAGCATGACAAGACAGTGAAAGGAAAAATAACACTGTCAAAAGCTGATGAGATGTCATGACTGAAAAACCTCCTTCATCTATAAGCAGAGGGTTTTTGAATACTGAAGAACCTCCTTCATTCTATAAGCAGAGGGTTAAGAGCGCCTCCTTCATCTATAAGCAAAGGGCCAGTAGATAAAGTTTGATTTTAAGAAGTTGCACAGATTAAAGGACATTTTTTGGCATACAATGAGACAGCAACTAAGGGTTTCTGAATAAAAATGATGTTGAAGGCAAAGGCAAAGCAGTAGTGCTTTTAAAAACTGTTTACAGGAGTTTTCTCTGTTATTGAGTTACCATGTGAAGCTAGTGGGTTCATCATCAATGAAGAAATATTATTAAGCTGATGGCCAAAAGAGTCAAAAGGTCTTGGTCTCAAAGTGACCTCTGCCATCAAGTATAAAAGAAACCAAGTAGTTGTCAAAGTAGACCTCCTTCATCTATAAGCAGAGGGATTTTAGCAGTAATTGACTTTAGGGTTTTCACTGACTGAGAAAAAAATTGTAAGAACAGTAGGGGACAGTTGAAAGCTTCTGAGTAGAGCAATGATGTCAAAAACAAAGGGAAAGAATGAGTACTACAACTATCAAAGAATCTGACTTATCTCCTGTCAGATTTTGCTTTCAAAGACAATCTGGAGCCAAAAATGAACAAACCTTGCTAAAGGGTGTAATTTTCTTAAAGGTTACAAAAAATCATCTCCTTGATGAACAGGCTTAACATTTAGTCTCTATTCCTTTAAACAAAACAGAGTTGAAAAGTGGTTGAGAGATGGGTCATGACACAGGCCAAAGAATGGTAATTGTTTTTCAAAAGGTCCTGTTCTTCCTGTTCATGAATAATTTCTTTCAACAAACTCATCATAAAAGACAGAGGCAACTTGAGTTTAGTTTTCCCAAGGGGCAGTGCAACTGAACATATAGATTCATAAATGTGCAAGAAGGATTATGACATGTGTTTTTAACTCTGGAACAACATTCAAAACCATTGAAGCATGCCACTGCTACAAATGAAGGCTTGCTCCTTATTAAAGAGGTCAAAGATACCTGGTTGTTGCTTTTTAAGTAAAGAAAATATTGTTGAAAGAAAGTTCCCTTTGATGGACAGAGGATGATAAAACCTAGGTAAATACAACTAGCCCTCACTCCTAGTCAAAGAGAAGCATTATTTGGAAAATACATCTACAGTCCTTCATGTGGCTCAGAGCAGAATCTTTCTTCCACAGTGCAGACATCAAAAGGAAAAACATTTTTCATCCCTTAAATGAGAAACAGTGAAAGTTTTAAATTCTCGAAAAGGTTGTTTTATTTCAAATAAGAGGTCAGGCTCGTAAAAGAAATGCTCATTACCACTATGACATTTATCTGAACAAAAATTTATCAGGTTATGTTTTAAGGGATAAGGATTCAAGTTTTGTTTAAAAGCAAAGGCTTTTTTAAAACATCTCTTAAAAAAACCCTCACCAATCAAGTGTGAAAAGGACTTTGGCTTTTTCACTTTCAAAAGGGGTTAAAGACTGTTGCCAATCTATTTTTCATTACCAAAACACAAGGCATCGCTCCCCTCTTGTTGTTCACTAGACCGGAGAATGAGTTTTTGAGCAAAATCCACAGATTTTCGGGCTTGAAGACCGCACGGTGCGCCTGTAGAGTTGTGCAGCGCGTTCAGGCGGAGTTTTACCACAGGGTTACACTGTCGCGCGGCGCACCTGTAGGCGCCGGTCACGATCACCCAACAATGACCCGACAGCTCTTCTTTGCGCGACGCCTTCCCTTATCAACGTGTCGCGCACATGTTAATGGTCCAAACACCTTCCAAAAGCCTTGAAAGCCACTCAAACTTGTCAAACAAGGGCTGCCATCGAGCTTCGAGGCATTTTTGTGCACCTCCTTGGTATTTTCAATATTCTAAAAGGGTGATCAAAGCTGTGTTTTTCAAAAACTAAATGATGGTGAAAAAGTGAAGGTCTTGCTAGGAAATTCAAATTGATTTGTTAAAATCTATTGACAAAGTCTGTCACAGTGGGAGAGGGGTGAAGGTTTATTCAACTTCCAAAAGCCTAAACTGCCCGAACAATAGTGCTAAAAACATCACACTACCTGCAAGACAAGATAAACGTTGTTTTAAAGTTTTTGACAAATTATGGGAAGTACCCTAACTATGATAGGGCAAAGTAAACCTCTGTCAGCCCAATGTATGGTCGAAACTTGGTTAGGAGGAGGCAGTGTTTAAAGGGAGAAAAACAGGGTTTGAAAAGTGAAACAATGGGCCTAATTTCGACAACAGTGACCATGGTATAAGTGTTTTGTCATTTCAAAAAGTCCCCTCTGTGTGGTGAAAAGGAAAAAATCAGTGTTTTCTCTTTTGTTCCATGAAGCAGAATTAGTGTGTGAAGCTGTCATTGCCATTTGGAGGTGTTTGTCAAAATCTGTGTGAGAAAATAGTGAATACAAGAGCAATATTTTGATTAGGAGGGGTGTTTGTCTGCTACAAGGTTGTTTGTGCTCACACCAAAACACAAAGAGCTTGGTAACCTTACCCAAACACAGTGACCCTTTGACTGTGTGTACCTTTTCTTTGATTGTGCGCTTGTCATTATAAATATTGGTTGATTGGCATACAAAGGGAGAAAAGACAGTGTTTTGGAAGGAGCAGAGACCTGATATCACATAAACATCTCACACAACATTTGAAACAAATTTGCCTTGATCAAACAGTGATTTACAAAGAAGACAGAGTTTTGTTTGAGAAAAAATTCTTGAATACCTTTTTGAGGCAGTTTGGTTTTGCAGACAGCATCTAGAACAAGATGCCTCCCAGGTAGCATAGTAGGAGTGGATTGCATAAGAGATTTGAGCCTACTTCCATTGAAGAAGTGAATGCCCACCCACCAGTCTTGTTCACCTTCCATGAGGTCGGGTGCTTAGATTTTTGTCAAAGGGTGCAAGAGGTGAAGAGTTTTTCTCCTTTGACACATCTTTGCGCTTTGAAGTTTCGAGACAAGCATTTCCAGCTGGCAGGCCTTGACTTCAAATTTTCTCCAAGGTCCATCTCCAAGGCCACTAAAATCCCCTATATTGGTGAGAAATGGTTTAAACAAAGCCATTTGGACTCAGATGATTACAAGCCCTTCCTAAAACCTGAACACAGAGAGTCAAGTCCTCATATTTTCCCTTTCTCATATCTTTTAGCCAGCTATGCCCCTCTCATGAATATTATCATGAAGTACTTCACGTGTGAGGGAAGATTCTCTCGAATCTATGCCTGTCACATTCGACTGCTCATGCATTTCACAAGGACCAAGCTGTTAAATCTTCCTTTCTTCTTACACAAGAGCATTGAGAAAATGGCCTCCACTGTTCAGAAGAAGCCTCCTTCATAGCAAGTAGCCTGTCTCTTCCATCACTCTCTCATCAAAATCATCATTCTTCATCAGCTTGAAAAGAGATAGGCCTCGTGGGATAATTTCATCACTCATCCGGATTTCTCCATTGTCCCTCCAGTCCATACATCCCCTACACCTCCTACTCATCATCCTTCACCTTCCTCTGGCATACCCATTCCTAAAAAACTCAATTTTACCAGAGAGCAAGCAGAAGAGCTTGAAGAGGGAGAAGAGCATGACCATGATGATGAGGAAGATGATGAAGGGCAGCAGCATGAAGAAAAACAACACAGTGAGGGCGAGCAGACTTATGATGAGGGTGAGCAGCCTTATGATGACACACAGCAGCATCACAGTGATGATGAATAGCAGCAAGGGGAGGAGGAAGAAAGTGCTGAACAACAGCATGACAGTGAGGGTGAGACAGAGCAGCAAGAGCAGCATGAAAGTGATGAACAGGGGAAGTCAAAAGATGATACAAAACAGCTATATCATGATGAACAGGGGCAACCAAAAGAGACTGAACAGGGGCAGCATGATAGTGCTAAACAGAGGCAGCATGATAGTGCTGAACAGGAGAAGCCTGAAAGTGATGAGCAAGGGAAGCCAAAAGAGGATACACAGCAGCCTCCTCAAGAACAACAGCCTTTTCAAGAGGAACAACAAACTCAAAAAGAAGAGAGGCAAGGTGACAAGGGTAAAGGGTCCATGCCCTCTTCTCCGAAAATGGCCAAGACCCGGACAGCAAAGAAAAGAGTTCCTAGAGTTGTCACTCCAAATGTGACAAGGGCCCTCCGAAGCAAAGGAAAATTGCCCAAAAATCCCATGATTGATTTGCCCAAGAGGAAGAGCCCTAGAATAGCCACCCAAAGCAAAGGGAAGGGCAAGGAAGAAGGAAGTCATGGACAGGAGAGTGCATTCGACATCATCCCAATCCAAAGCAATGATAGTGATAATGAGGCCCGGATTCTAGAAAACCTCTTGATCCATAGAGAAATCCAAATTGATACCTTGAAGGATGATCTTCATAGAGCTAGGAATTTCAATCAATTTTTGCAAATCCAAAATAAGCAAATGAGTGTCCATATGGTTGTTTATGAGACACGGGCGATTAAATACAAGAAGGAGGCCTCCAAAGCCCAAGTGAGGTTGGAAGAACTCATGGGCGAGTTCGATGAAAGTGAAGGAAAATATCAATCTAGGCAAAAGAGGCCAAGAACCATGGGGCTTAAAAGGGCCCTTGAGAAGAAAAAAGAAGAGGAAAATGCCCTTCTCCAATCTACCCCTCTCACTACATTGTTCGAACAAGAGATAGAGAACAATAGGGAGGCATGGCTTGAGAGAGTAAATGACCACTTGGAGAAGAAATTAGAGAAGGAAAACAGGTATTTAGACCTTCAAAGGAGAATGACGGGGCATTATAAAAAGTTAAATCAGTTTGCCCGATGCAAGTTGAAGGTTGTTCAAGAAAAGCTCAAGGAGGCTAAAGGGAAGCGCCCGGCACAGAAAGTGATGACAGACACCTCAAGACTGCATATTTTGGCCTCTGCTTCACAACATTTTTCTGAGAACCCTTGAGGGTCATGCTCACCAATTTTGGGCAAATTTTGACATATTTTGGTTTTTTGTCATTTTTGGGTTTTTTGCCAAAACTCATGGGCTTCGCCATTTCAGTTTGGGGGATCATCAAAGGATGAGAATTGTATCATTGGATGCCATAATTTCAGGAGCACATACTCAACGAGTTTCAGGACATTTTAAGATCATTTTCTCCCCCAAAATGGCGAAAAATGCTCGCTTTTTCTACACTCTTCCCAGTCTATCAGCAAGCCTTATTTTTTGGTTTTTTACACACAGGCCTGTTTTTGGAGAACTTATGGGCATCAGATTGGGAAAATTCCAATTTCTCCAGAAAGTAGACACTTATAGCTTTCCAAAAAGCTATCATGAGCCTTATTTCAACATCGGGAAGGCTGCCAAAAGCTGCCGGCAAGTCAGGGGACCTTTTGCTGATGTATTTTTTGAGTATTTTTGTAAAAATTGAACCTTTAAAAACTGTTTTTTCCTCATGTGCGTTTAGCTATTTTTGCACATGAGAAGTTATGAAAAGTAAATTTATTTCCCTCTTTTAGAATTTTTTAGATATTTTATGAGATATTTTGTGCCTTGGGCTTTGCAAAGCCTCAAGGACAAAATAAGATATTTTGGATAGGCCAATGAGATTGCAAGTTGAAATAAGACATTTTCCTCACTTTGGCCTATATATTCCAAAGGCTTTCATTGTAAACAAGGCTAAAATTGATGATAGAAGCAATATATGGTCATATAAGCTTTGGAAGAAATACTTGTCTCATGCTTTTGGATAGTCTCTTGGATGTTCTTGGATGATGAAAGAGGATTGTTGTTGGATTCCATGACTTGGTAGAATGGTATATTGTCTCTCTCTTTGTTTTGTTTCCTAGTTTTCATTCATAAATCCATGTTTCTTGCTTGCTATAGGACAATAGAGAACAAATTTGAGACATGCCCTTGGAGGCACCTCAAATTTCCTATTTCTTCATAGCTTCCATTTTTTCTTCATTCTCAGTCACATTAAAGAATTATTGATTGCTCTTTAATAACTTAAGGATATTGTTGCTTGTTTCATTCATGGTTTTATTCATGCTAAGTATGATTTACGGTATGCCCTGCTTACTCATGGCTAGCCATAGCTCCATCCATGAAATTTCTCCTTGACTGATTAGATTGTCATTTGCTAAACCAAGGAGGCCTTGTTCTGATCTTGCCCTTTGTCTAAGACTATGCAATCTTCTTTTCAAAGTGCCCAATAACTTGAAGTACTATGTTTAGGCGTTCCGGCGTAGTGATTTGAGTTGTTTTTCTGTCTCAAGTGTATTTCACCAAAGTCTGATAGCCATTTCCCAAGGTTAGAGAGTTACATATCTCTATGCATGGCCTGAATGCTTATTTCTATGTATTGATTAGCTTATAGTTACATTTCTCGTGATTAATGGTTTGCCCTACCATGTTTATGTTAGCTATTAAACTAGTTATGCTTAGAATCCTTTGTTATTCACAAACTTGATGTCCATCTTACTCCATTTTTCCCAAAGATCCTTTCTACCTCGAATCAAATCGGTCCTTCAACAGCCTTGTATCACCATCTGATAGCTTGCTTGACCTCTTCGACCCCATAGCCCAGTTGATCTGACATCTTTTTACCTATCTTATATCTTTGACCAGTTTCATCCCTCACAACCTAAAAACCAAAACCAAAAAACCTGCTTCATAACTAGCCTAAAATCAGAACACAATAAGAAAACACACAGATTTCCCTTACACAAATAGAGAGAGCCCTCTCTGAGTCCAGGAAGGCTAGGTCCTTGGGCTCCAAATATTGGTTTGATGTTACACTGTCATTTGGCTTGCCAATCAACCAAATCACGGGACCCTAACAGGCGAGTGTTCTTGATTTTCATGTCCATGATAAAATCAATGGTAGCATGTTCCATGCAATCTGGGTTTAACTCAGTTGGTGTGAGTTGCTTTGTAATTTCAAAGGTGTCCAATAGACGTGGGAAGTAGGGACAAAGGTAGTCCACATTAAATACTGGGTGCAGAATAAGGAATGGTGGAATACTGAGCTCAAAGGCATTTTTCCCTACAGCCTTGGTGATGGTGTATGGCCCATATTGAAGCAGACGAAGCTTGCAGTGGGGTATAATGAGGCACTCCTTCTACAAATGTAGCCACACTTTGTTGCCCACCTAGAAGCTGTGTGGCACCCGATGTTGATCATGTCGTTGCTTGTACTTAGCATTAGCTCTGTCCAATATGTCATGAACCTGTTGGCGGATGTGTTGAATGCGCTCAATGAAGTTGTTCACTTTGTCAACTTCAAACTGGACATGAGTCGAATCGGCCTGAGTCACCGCAAATGGCATGGCTACGTCAATGGGACATAGTGGCTAGAATCCCAAGCCCACCTGAAAGGGGATATGACCAGTTGAGCTATGGAGAGCCTGGTTATAACTATGTTGTACATAAGGGAGGCTCTCATCCCATGTATGTGGATGCTTTGAATTTTACATGCGCAGAATTTGTACAATCATCTTGTTGACGACCTCTATCTAGCCATCAGTTTGGGGATGGAAAGTCATGGACTTGGTGAGCTTGGTGTACAGCATTGACCAGAGGCTGGACAAAAATGGGCTGAGGAACTTGATGTCCCAATCTGAGATGATAGACTGTGGGATCCCAAAGTGCACCCACACTCATTCCAAGAAGAGTTTAGTAGTGGCTTCTGTTGTGATATTCTTCTTGTAGGCCGCCATAATGGCCAAAGGAAGGCCTGACATGTAATCCATGGAGATGGATTCCCAAGGTCAACTAGGGGTAGGTAGAGGAGTATAGAGGCCTTGGTTCTTGATGGTTGGTTTGGAAATGGCGCAAGCAGTGCAGGATCTGATGTACTTCCCAACATCCTATCGAAGGTTCTGCCAATAGAAATACTTCTACAATACTGCCACTGTTTTCTCGACCCTGAAATGCCCAACAACTCGACTATAGTGTGCTTCCCATATTATCTTGGCACGCTCTCTTTAAGGAACACAAAGATGTCCCAGGTCACATAAAAATGCATCTTGGCGGTGAAAATTTGGAACTTGCATACCCCCCAAGAGTGCCTTGTATGTGTGGCCGAATTCTAGTCGCTCTTGTAGAGAAGTGGCCAATCAGAATTCTTGTGCCGTCCATAAGAGTTTATAACGGTGGTTAGCACCATGATCGGTGGTCAGTTGAGGCAGTATGAAACCTTATTGGTGCTACCCTTCCTGTACTTGATGTTCAAATGAAATTGTTGTAGATATGTGGACCATTTCTGATGGTGATTGTTCTGCAACTTCCCTTGTGTTTGTATGAACTGCAGGGGTTGGTGGTCTGTGTGGGTGATTGTTTCCTTCCCCAAAATGTAATGCTTCCATTGTTGACAAGCCTGCACAATGGAAACATTTCTTTGTCATAAGTGGGATACTTGTGGACTGTGTCGGACAATGTTTCACTGTGATATGCCACTGGATGCCCCTGTTGAGTAAGAACTGCCCCAATAGCATAGTCAGAGGCATATGTCTCAATCTCAAATGGTTGTTGCAAGTATGGTAATCTGAGCACTGGGGCAGAGTAGAAACGAGGCTTCAATTATACGACGGAATTCTATTGAGATTGCGACCAAAATAATTTTACTTTCGCTCCTCCCTTGGTGACTTGACTCAAGGGCCAAGTGATATGAGAGAAACCCAACATGAACCTGCAGTAGAAATTAGCAAGACCCAGAAAGCTGCGAAGCTCTTTTAGATTGGTTGGGGTTGGCCAATCCTGAATGACTTGGATCTTAGTTAGATCCACATGCAACCCCGTTTCATCAATAATGTATCCTAGATATTGAACCTGGGTCATGCCAAAAGTGCACTTCCCCAAATTAGCACACAACTTGTGTTGCCGCAGTGTTTGGAGGACTCATCGAATGTGGTGGAGGTGCTCTTCCCAAGTCTGGTTGAAGATCAGAATGTCATCCAAGTACACCACTACAAATGAGTTGGTGAATGGCTGCAAGATTTCTTCCATCAACCTCATGAAGGTTATGAGAGCATTCGTCAACCCGAAAGGCATGTCTAACCATTCGAAAAGGCCCTCGGCTTTGAAGGCAATCTTCCACACATCGGAGGTTTTGATTACTACCTGGTGATACCCAGACTTCAAGTTGATCTTGCTGAAATATTTTTCCCCTTTGAGTGGTCCAGAAGGTCATCAATCCATGGGATCAGGTACCTATTCTAGACAGTGATCTTGTTTAATGCCCGATAGTAAATAAAAAGTCTCTAAGTCCCATCCTTCTTCTATACTAACACGATTGGGCTCCCAAAGGGCGATGAACTTGACCGAATGTGACCTTTCTATAGCAGCTCTTGAATCTACCTCTTGATTTCATCGTTTTCCATAATAGAGCGCCGATAGATCGGTCCATTGGGTAGTGGCGCACTTGGGGTCAGATAAATGGGGTGCTTGACCTGGCAGTGTAGAGGCACCCTTGTGGGTGAGGTGAATATGTCCCCGTACTCCTCCACAACCTTGTCCATTTGTTGTTGTCACGCAGAGGAGCCCTATCTAGAGGTCGTGGCCACAATATTCTTCTTCCCATGGGGGCGGATCATTAGGAAAATAAATTTCCTGGTTTCAGAAATGATCTTACTGCATTGTTTTGCAGTAACCAAAGAGATAGCAGCAGACAGTGGTACCTCTGGTATCCTGTACAACTTATTTCCCAAAGTAACAATAATAATGCGAGGCCAAGACTCATGCACGACATGTCACTTCTACAAGTATGGTTGGCCTAATAAGACACCACAATATCAAGAGGAGAAATTTCACATAATACCTCATCCGTGAAGGCCTTGATGCTTTAGGGAAGGCGACATTGCTGGCTGACGCAGAGATCTCGTCCTTGGTGAAGCCACCCGATGGTGTATAGCTGTGGGTGTGCTATGGTCGGCAAGCCCAAACGCTTCATGACGTCTACTAAAATGAGGTTCTTTTGGATCCCATTGTCGACAATGAACTATAGCGGGGAACCCTTTACCCACATATGGGAGTGGAAGAGACGCTCCTCCTCCTCTGGATCTTTTGGTTCCTCCTTCTAGATATTTGCAATGGAAAAAATGGCGTTGGGATCTGCATCAATAATATGTTTCCCTTTGTCATTTCCCTTGTCAGGTTCTGATTCAAAGTTGAAGCATGCATATGATTCAGAAACCCTCATCTCGGCCACCAACAACTACTTGGCCCGACCCTCACTTGCATTGTGAGTGGAGCTCTTATGGAACTCACACCACTTTCCTGTGTCCTTCTTTGGCTTCGCAGTGTTGTTCTTTTCTTGCGTCTTTGTCAAGTTTTCTTGGCCCGCCATGCCTTGGCTTTGTCCTTTGTTCCATGGTTTTGGGGCACCTTTCCCTTGCTTTTGATTCGTAGATCCAAAGTCTCGCTTCTTCTGTTTGAATTTCTGCTCAATCTTGACAGCATACAGTTACGCCATACCAAGTGAGGAGATTTCAAGGAAATCCATTTCCTCCTAAATGTATCTTTGGAGACAACTGCGATACTTTAGAACCAAATGTTTCTCTAAATCTTTGATACCCAACTTTGTGCGTAGGGTATGGAACAGATTCATCAACTCATGCACATCTTGATCCCTTTGTTGTTGCACTGTGGTCCATTGTATGTACTTGTCCTCATAGCTCTCCACGAGATAGTATTGTCCCTTGATGGCATCTCAGAAATAGTTCCAAGTGGGTACAACTGAGAACAGAGAGGGTTCTGTCTCGTCCTTTTTCTCACAGTAGGTTTCCCACCATTCCTTGACATGGGGGGTAGCTTTGAGGAGTGCAAAAATAATCTTCTCCTGGTTGGAAAAGTCATGAACAGAGAAATATCCTTCTAATAGAGTCAACCATATATCTACAACATCTGCATCTATTTGAACTGAAAATATGAAAATGTCAAAGTTTACTTGTACCTTAAAGGGAGTAGCGCCTATAGAGTGGCTGTTGGATTCAGATGCGCCGCCGGTGGGCAGTCATTGAAGGATCTGGGAAAATTTATCCATCATCACGTTCCTTTTTTTTTCGAGGGCCTCCTCAAGCAATATTTTGATAGGATCTCCTACTCCCTCATATTTATTTCTATCCCCCATGGGAGGACGTCAGGATTTGTGAGGTTGATCTTGCAAAGGCTCAACCAGATCGAGGCCTAAATCCTTATACCCCGACCTCGTTGGGGACATTCAAAGAAGGATCGAGAAAAAATCAGACCTCTCTGATACCACTGATTCATATTTATGCAGGAATGCAACATAATACACATATAACCATAAATACAAAGATGAAGTGGAAATAATACTTCATTTTATTAAAATCAAATGACTGAAATTTTCTTAGAGACAGAATGGAAATAACTAGCTAGGGCGTTGGTAGCTTATCTCTGAGAAGAGATGTGGCGGCTACAGGCCTCTAAACTATGTTAAAATGAGGCTCGAGGGCCTATTTATTATTTAGAAATAATGGAAAACCCTAAACATCCAAAACCCTAACCCTAGGATATGAAGTGCCAAAACTATGGGCCCCGTTTGGGTAAATTGGTGTTTCAACTTCCCGGGGACACAACTTTGGCATACGATCTATGTTTGACACACACCATACCTCATTAGAAAGATATATCTGAGGAATATAACTTTTGTTGTGAGAAACATCGATTCATGGACCAAAGTTTCTCCCAGTTTTCCCAAAAAACATCGTTTAGGGCTTGAAAACAGTTCTGGAAGTTTAGGACCTGAAAAACTGCTAAAAATAGTAAGTTATGTCGAGACTGAAAAAATGAAAGAGACAATCGTGGGGCCCCAAGTGGAATAGGCGGGTGGCCACCAATATCCACCTGGATCACCAATGAAATAGTGTAAGAGCCCCATGTACTTCATCTCAAATTTTCTTGCATTATCATCTTTGCAATACTTTATGAGCTTCTCATCACTATCAGTATCATATCATCGACATAAAGTACAATAATCAAAAGCTTACCATCAACCATAATATGATATAGGTTCACATCCGCTTCACTCTTGGTGAAGCCCAACTCGGTGAAATAGCTGACAATCCTAGTGTAACAAGCACATGGTGCTTGCTTCAACCCATACAGTGCTCTCTTGAGTTTGCACACATGCAACTCCCTATCTAAGGTCTCAAAACCTTTTGACTACTCAATGTACACATCTTCCTCAATAAATCCATTGTGAAATGTTGTCTTTACTTCCATCTGATGTATCTGCCATCCCATATGCGTTGAGAGTGCAAGGATGGATCTAATAGATGAGTACCTTGCGACTAGTGAAAAGCTCTAATTATAGTCAATCTCATCCACCTCAAAGAACCCTCTAGCCACAAATAAAGCCTTATATTTCTCCACACTCCTATCTGTTGTCTGCTTCAACTTGTAGACCCATATGTATCCTGCCACTGAGGAAAACTTCCCATGCATTATTTCTTATAATGGAGTCATACTCCTCAACCATGGCATCAAACCACACTGGGTGATGCACTACTTCTTCAAAATAGGATGGTTCTATCACAATACCTTCACTCATAAGATCCATGTATCCAATTTACTGCTCTAGGGACCTTCTCTGCCTGCACTATGATGTGGGTTCTCCCACATTATCTCTTGCATCTAGCAACAATCTGTCAACCTCTCTTGTGTGCTTCCTTCCATCTCAGGTGGATGGATTTGCATGAATGGTTTCTACCACTCTTTTTTCCTCTGCTTGTAGCTGCTCCACATCCTAAGTTTCATCCTTTGGAGCTAAGAGATCCTCAACTGCATGCAACCCAATCTCCCTCAAGGGAAAATCACATGGATTTGTCTTCATCAAACTTCACATATCTTCTGACCACTATCATCCTGTGTGCTAGAAAGTACACCTGATAGTTGCGAGGTGTATTAGTGTACCCCACAAATATCTCGAACTATGTTGTTGGCTCTAGCTTCTTCATGACATCTTTTGTCACACAGAAATAAATAGATGAACCAAAAATTTTAAAATATAACACATCTGGTCTCTTACTTGAAAAATCCTCCTCTGGTGTACTCATCCCAAGTATCTCATGAGGAATTTTGTTATTCATAAATAATTTTGTATTGCATGCTTCTACCCACAGATGCAATGGTAGGAATTGATCATGAAACATAGCTCATGTTGCTCCCACAATAGTTTTGTTCTTTCTTTCTGCAACCCCATTTTGCTGTGGGTTATGAGGTGCAATCAATTCTCTTTGAATTCCTTCTATAGAACAGAAGTTCTTGAATTCGTTAGAGATGTATTCTCCACCATTGTAGCTCCTAGAGCCTTCACCTTCTTCATTGTATCTTTATAGACAAGTTCCTTGAACTCACAAAACTCAGATAACGTCTGATCCTTCTTATGCATGAATAAAATCAAACACGTTCTTGAAAAATCATTAACAAAAATTACATAATACCTATGTTTTGTTGTGGAAGTTGTCGATAGCGGTCCACACACTTCTGAGTGAACTCTCTCAAGGATTTCCGTTGCTCGAATTTCCTTATCATGAAAGGTGGAATTTGTATACTTCCCCATATTATACCCTTTTCATGTGTCTCTCTGTGCAAGTGTACCCTTTGGAAACCATGTAGAAATCTAATGCATGATTCTCAAAGCACTGTGGTGTAGATGGCCCAACCTCTTGTGCCATAACTCACTGATGTCTTGGCTCTCCACCTTTTTTGTTTTACTACTCAATGTTGCGCAGTCATCTACCTCAAGTTTGTAGAGGTTATTTTCTTGAACCCCAATATTTTTCACCTTTCCTGTGGCTTTGTGACAAAGGAACACATTTCCTTCACTGAAAATCACATCATATCTACGATCTTCCAACATAGAAACAAAAAAATATATTATTTAAATTAGGTAGATGCATAACATCTTTCAATATGAGGGGTTAATTACCTGAATCTCTCTAAAAAGTAACTATACCAATCCCAGTAGCACTATACCTCCCATCATTACCCATCTCGATGTGCATCTAGAGATCCTTCTCCTCCAAGCTGCTAAATAACTCTTTGTTGTTGATCATGTGGAATGAGGCTCCACTATCCAAGTACCACACAGATCCCATCACTGATAACACCATGCATGAGATGAGGGTGAATTCAAACTTTAAATGTGAAGCCAATGCTTCACTTGCTGCTCCTCTTGAGGCATTCTTGTTGTTCTTATTTTGTGGACAATTTGTGGCATAGTGTCCATGCTCATGATAGTTGAAAATTTTCACCTTTGACAAGTCTTGCTTCTTGCCTACCTTTCCGGTCTCGGATTTGGAATGGGATTCCTTCCCTTTCCTTTATTCACCTTGCCAGCCAAGGCACAATTTTCCTCGTCATCAGTCTTTGATGAGGATCCATCTCTGGTGCTCCGCCGAATTTCTTTTTGTGCCAAATAATACCATAGTCACTTCCAATATGACAGATTCCTCCTCCCATTAACAGATTCCTCATAGTTATGCTAGCTCTTGGGAAGTCCTAATAGAGGTAGGCTCACCAAATCATCTGAGGCAAAAATGATCCTAATGCTTCAAAGCTCATCTCGACATTGAGTGAACTTTTTCAAGTATTTTTAGATCGTGTCGCCCTTATCCATTTTGATTTTCCCGAGATTGTATTTCAGTGCCAACTTCCTATGGTTGCTTCTATTCTGATACAGATATGTCAAGGAATTCAACATCACATATGGAGTCACCTTCCCATGGAGGCTCGAGACAATATTCTATCGAACTCCTCTAACATGATCCTTCTTGCCTTTGTTACACTCTTCTTCCATGCATCATGAAGTTGAGCATCTGTTGCTACGGGCTACGAGACATCAGTATCTATGAAAGCCTTCAATCCATTTTTCTTAAGCAC
The DNA here is from genome assembly GCA_034641835.2 of Pinus albicaulis. Classification (NCBI taxonomy): domain Eukaryota; kingdom Viridiplantae; phylum Streptophyta; class Pinopsida; order Pinales; family Pinaceae; genus Pinus; species Pinus albicaulis. The sequence goes on from CM076583.1 coordinate 1,251,120,105, forward strand.
TCCCTCCATCCTGTCCTTCCATGTAATATAATTTGAATTTCCCTCGAGTGCATATTGGAGTCTCAATCCATTGAAAGACATCTTGATCTGTTGTTGGATACCAAAAAATAAATATGCAAATTTGAACCCCAATCAAAGAAAACTATGTTCTTCTCTTCTTATTTTGAGTCATGGTGCTTTCATACCATGTAGAAAATATAAAAATGGGATTCAAACTGATCTCGTAATGTACTAAAACAAGATACTGGATCCTTCTACAATTTACAGAAACAAACAACGATCACACAGTCACATAACAAGTAAGAGAAAGAGACAATAAATTTCATAACACAAGATGTATCTGGGGAGATCACACTTCCTAAAACCCCACTATATATATATCGTATAAAGTCAAGGATCATGAAACAATACAATTCTTTCACTCTCAAGAGAAACTATTGCACTCTTCCAACTGTCTCACTCTGATCTAGGAAAAATTGGACAAATACTTAGTCAATTCTATGCCTTTGTTCAGCCTACCTTGCTCACGCATTCCTTGAGGAATTAAATCCCTATTAAATAGGAAAATATCTTGCCCTGATTTCACAATCCTTCCTAGGCCTCTAACTGACTCTATAACTAACCTGTACACTTTTCTAATTATACAAATGATAATTATCATCCCTTTAACCTTATTCTCAATTGGGCCTTCCTTAGAAATGACATGCAACAACTACTTATAGCGAATTATTAACTGATTGATCACTACTTGTGAATTAAATTATATTTAATTTACTTAACCTCTCATTATCTCATCACTCAGTTAGAACTAGTTAAATTGATTTTAACTCAATTTCTTGAGTTAACTAATTATAACTCACAAATAATTGTAATTGGACCCCATTAAATCATGGGAGAACTCTACATGCATCCTCTTAGATCCTCAACTCAAATTTCCTAAGCTAACTCAGTCATTCTGACTTAGTTAACTAATACAAGTTGTCATGAGATGAAATTACAATTTCTCTTCCAATTTGATTAAGGAAAAATTAAATCAGAAGCCCCACTTTGGGGTGCCATTTCAACAGTGTGTCTGGATATTCGTCAGAGCCACTCACTGTTTTTGGCTCCCCACTACTGTTGTGTTATTGGTGCAGGCCTGATCTAATTGGGTCTGGGGCAGTCTAAATGACGAGCCTGTAGTAAGGTTGTGGAGGTCTTTGGGTGGTGGGTTAGGGTTTAGGAATATTTAGTGTCAGCAGGGACGTGCAAGGAGGGGAGTGAGACCCCAAGGCTAGGGCGTGGGCCATCAAAGAGAGTCGAATGATATAGGAGATGTGGTTTAGTATCCTTGTGGGTTCTCATATGGGCGGGTGAAACTACCACCACCATTTGACTCTTTGGAGCCACATATCAACCAAGTGACAGTTCTTGTGGAGTAGCTAGCACGATATTGTCATGAATATTGAAATGAGATAATTGTTTTCATGAATTATCTCCAACATAACTAATGACAAATGATGGACCAAATGGCCTCCCTCTAACATGGATATAAGAGCCTGCAGGAGCGACTGGATCATCTAGAGGGGAGAGTGAAACAAACTAAGGTACATGTGCATCAATATTTCCATCAGCAACATGATAATAGTCCTACAAACCAAGCTCTAGGCAACAATGGGGATTGAGTATGGTAGTGGGTTGTATTTGGGGTTTTGCTCACATTAGGGAAAGATGGGCAATCTGTTTGAGAAACTGTATCTTTTTTTTATTTTGGTCAAATGTTTTTTGTTTGTACCACCTAGCCAACAAGTCCAGTAGGAATGAGGCTAGTGGTATGATTTTGAAAATATCTCAAAGATGTATCATTTTTAAGAATTAATAGAAACTCTTGATTTGCATATATGTGTGCGTGTGTCCATATTATTGAATCTAAATTTTTTTTTTTCTAAAAATTCTATATGTTACTCTTTATATGGAAAAATAAATTAATAATTATTCATTGGCTAGAAGATGGGTTATTAACATTTTTTAATCATTTCAAATATCAATGTTAATTAATATTAAATTATTTTTTAATTAAATTTAAATTTAATATAAACCAACTAAATTTCTTACCGTTTTAAATTTATATTAATTAAATTATATATATATATATATATATATATTCCCAAATAAATTTATCGAGATGGAGCAAACATAATTGAAGTTGGTCATGGTGGCTAGGGTTCTACCTTAGTCATGGGTGAATACCTCCCTTTAACTTCATTTTTACTTTGCACGACCATTATTTCTTCTCCAAGTTTTGATTCCTTGTCCTATTCTTCAATGGATGCAAACAAAAGTTGCTCTTCCCTCTCCATAGGTGGTGTTTTATCTTGAAGGATCAAATATTATGGCGCTAGGCGGGAGAATTTGGGGTTTGAACGGCGATGGGCGGGCGACTGCGCAGGGTCTGCGCGCCTCTGCATCTACAGAACAGGCCATAGGTTTTCAGGCGGGGCCTCGTACTCAAGGTGAAGGGGGGATCCCACCTTGTACAGCTAAAGGCTTGTCTCCTACTGTTTCTGAAGGCGGTCATGTCGGGCAGATAGGTGTTTGTTTGTCAAGTGGAGGGGGCGCGGATCTTTTTATGAAGGGACTGTCCCTTTGTGTGACTAATGATGTGAAGGCGCCCGATCTGCAGGGAAAGGTTTTGCCTCTCTGTTCGAATGAGGGTGAATGGGACCGTGAAGAGGGCGTTGTTTAGCGATATTTTTGTTCAGAATCTGTGTTGGAACAGGATCTTTCGGTGCTTTCGGATAGAGGGGTGAATGGCTTATGTGATAGGGATAGCGGGAGAGATGTCACAAACCACTTAATTCTTGAAGAACAGTGTGGGAAACTTGTTCCTGATGGATCAAAAGAGACAGGCTCAAGAAATTGTACGGAGGATGGAGAGTCAAAGAAGGGGGGCCGAAAGAAGAAATGTATCAAAGTTAAAAGAGCTGAGATAAACTACGTTCTGGGTGAAGATATAAGCTGGGAGCAGGTCTCTCATATGGCTAGCAGGACTCTGGTAGGTAGAGCCATGGGGAGGTATTTCCAACTGAAAATTGTTGTTGCTTGGGCGGATTTGAACTGGAAAGCTGACCTTGGATATGTTCCGGAAGTAGTGTCCCTCTCCAAGGGGTGGTTTGCTTTCAAATTTATACTCCCTGAACATATCCAATGGGTTTTACATCGGTGCTGGGCATTGGACCACACCCCTATTCTTCTCAAACATTGGCACCCGCTTTTTGACGCAAGTAGGGAGAGGGTGGACTCTGTTCCTGTTTGGGTTCGTTTACCAGGCTTGCCTCTTCATTATTGGACAGAGGAACATCTCCGGGGTATTGGTAATTCGCTTGGGGTTTTTATTGAGGCTGATCTATCCTTCTTACTGACTAATAACAGGCAGGTTGCTCGAATATTAGTGATGGTTAACATCAGAGAAGGTCTGGCTGAATCTTTGAACCTTCGGTGGGGACAATATCTCATTAAGCAGATTTTGGACTACGAAAATGTGCCTTTCAGATGCCGTCGATGCCATGCATACGGTCATCCCGCCTCTGAATGCAGCTATCTCTCTCGACAGGTAAAAATACGGTGGGTTAGACGCCCTGAGGTGGATCCTAGCTCGCGAGGGGTTGGCTCTGGCCCTTCCAATGCTCAGACTCTGTCAACTTTGTCTTTTTCTTGCTCCTCGAACCCTGATACCATTGGATCTAGTATACCGGTTGATTTGGGCTCTCAGGCGTTGGATGTGAAGTCTGTTCTCCCATCTGGGCAGAAGACGCTTTATCTGTTATCTGATGGAGGATCGTTAGATGCTGTGAAGGCTCTTAGTTGTCATTATGATGTGGATTTCCGGCTGAAGGATGATGGCTTGTTGAAAGCAGTTTTATCATTATTGTCATCTTCCTTTATGGGATCCTTTCCATTTTCCCCCAATATAAATATATCTCTCAACTTGGTTTCGAATCCAGTCATGGCTAGTATGGATGAATGTGGGTTGCTTCCTATTGATGCTCCTGTTTTTTCCCTGCCAGCTCTTCAAGAGAAGGCTACTATCTTTGATCCAGGTGAAGGTATGCTGACTCCTTTGGAATCCTCTGCTCCTTTGGTTAGGGGGTATAACCTGAGATCTTGTGCAAAAAAAGGAGTAGGGGGGTTTGGGAGGGTGAAACCACCAGCTGCTTGGGGTAGGGGTAGGATCTCCTTCTTGGCGAGGGCTCAGGATAGAGCAATGATGGGAGGCAGATTTCTATTGAGAGGGCGCTTAGAGCAAGACAGTCCCTTAAGTCTGGTGTGTGATGAAGATCATGTCCTACAATTGCAGGGGATCGGAAGGACCCCAAAAGAAATCTGCTTTCCGGAGGATTATTTTTCTGGACTATCCGGATGTAATACTACTTCAAGAGACTTTAGGTGCTGGGTCTGTGGTCAAAGCTCATTTGGAAGGTTGGTTTCCTAGATGGTTTTTTGAGACGCTGGATGTTAGAGGGAGGTCAAGTGGGTTGGATGTAGGTTGGAATGAGAAAAATATCAAACCACTGAATTTCTGGGGTATGGAGTCAGTCCTGGGGTTAAATTTTTAGAGTCTGGAGCTAGGTGAGGCTTTTAATATTTTTAACATCTATGGTCCATATCAAGATTGGATCCCTTTCTGGGACTCTCTCTTGGGTAACTCTCTACTCAAGGGAGACTCAGTGATATTGGGAGGGGATTTGAATTTTTCTTTGGGCCAGGCTGAGGTCTGGGGTCCTCATGCTCATACTGATTCATTGTCTGGGTACTTCACACAAAAACTGGTGGAGAATCATTTGCTCGATATTGAGCCCTTAAAGATGAAACCCACCTGGAGGAACAATAGATGTGTTGATGAAAGAATAGCGAAAAGAATTGATCGTTTCCTGGTGGCTGAGCAGATTGTGGACAGGCCTTTTCAGATTAGACAGTGGGTTTGTTGTGGGGGTGTTTCTGATCATTTTCCTATTTTCCTTGATTTAAAGATCGAGCCTAGGCAGCCTCCCAGCCCATTAAAGTTTAACAATATATGGCTTAGGGATGATTCTTTCAAAGCCCTTATTCTTGCTAGGTGGATCCCTTATAGGGCTGATAGTACTCTTACTGCAGCCTTTCATTTTGCTGAGAATTTTAAGCGTATCAAGGAAGCTGTGAAGACATGGTCGGCTGCTAAGAGATTGAGGGAGGATCTGGATTTGAAACAAGTTGAAGAGGATCTCCTAATGATCTATGAGGGGATACCCTTGTTGCTCTTGAAAAAAGAAGGAATTCTCTTCTTATGGATAAGGAAGAAGTTTGGAGGTTGAAAAGTAGGGCCACATGGTTGGCTTGCGGGGATGACAATACAAAAAAATTTCATGCTTTTGCTCGTGGTCGGAAAGCGGTTAATACTATTTGGAGCTTAAGAGATGGTCAAGGCAATGAACATTCTTCTTTTGAGGCTAAAGCAAAGTTGGGAGTCGATCACTTTAAGGCTCTGTTTAAGGCTCCGGCTCATGCCTCTCTTGCGGAGGTTATTAGACTGGCTCAACTCTTCCCGAGATTTGTGGAGGAGGATGATAACAGATCTTTGATGGATGAGATTTCTGAAAAGGAATTAAAGGAGGTTCTTCATAGCTTTCAAAAAGACAAAAGTCCTGGGCCGGATGGCTGGACGATTGAATTTTTCTTGGCTCTTTATGATGTGATTGGGGCTGATCTGCTGGAAGTTGTGGAGGATATCAGAATTTCTGGGAGAATTCCGGCTTGTTTTAATTCCACTTTCATTTCTTTAATCCCGAAAGTGGATAACCCTATTTCTCTAGCTGATTTTCTTCCAATCTCTCTCTGCAACTGTATTTATAAAGTGGTTGCCAAGGTGATTGCGAGAAGGCTCAAAAGTTATCTGTTGACTCATATCTCTGGTGAACAATTTGGTTTTCTGGATGGCCGTCAAATTCATGAAGCTATCGGCTCTGCACAAGAGGTGCTCCACAGCATGAAGACTAAGAATCTTAAAGGGACTGTGCTGAAAATTGACCTCTCCAAAGCTTATGACCGGGTAAGCTGGTTATATATTCGTATGCTCTTGACTCACCTTGGTTTTGGCATTGGTTTTATTAGATGGATCATGAGCTGTATTTCTACTGTCTCTTTCTTTGTGTTGCTTAACGGGGTTGCATCTCCTTTTTTTCATGCTGAAAGGGGCCTTCGCCAGGGATGTCCCCTTTCTCCCCTCATGTTCTTATTGGTTGCGGAGGGTTTGAGCAGAGCCCTTAAGGAGGCCAAGAGACAGGGCTCCTTGAAGGGCATTCAGGTTGCTCCAAATTTTTTCATTACTCATCTCCTTTTTGTTGATGATGTTTTAATCTTCTACTCTGGTTCGAGGCGAGATGCTGTTACTATTGGTGAGATCTTGGATTTATTTAGCAAGGCCACAGGGATGGTAGTGAATGTTGTGAAGTCATCCATCACCTCTCATTTTCTGAGGGAGGAGGAGAGGCGTGAGTTTGAAAGGATTTTTCCTTATAACTCTGTTGGTTTGGATGATGGGTTGTCTTATTTGGGGTTCCACCTAAAACCCAATGATTATAGGAAACATGATTGGAGTTGGCTGCTGGAAAAGTTGGAAAAGCGCTTAAGAGTGTGGTGTCATAAATGGTTGTCTAGAGCGGGGCGGTTGACCCTTGTTAAGTCTGTTTTGGAGGCTGTCCCGGTTTATTGGCTGTCCCTCTCTTGGATCCCAAAGGGTATTTTGGAGGCAGCCAGGAGGATTTTCTTTAGATTTCTTTGGAGTGGGAAGCAGGAAGCTATGGTGACCCCTTGGGTTCGGTGGGAGAAAATTTTTTTCCCTAAAGGGTTGGGTGGTTGGGGACTGAAAAACATTTTTCTTTTTGCACAGGCTCTTGCAGCAAAGGGTGGGTGGAGGCTCATTAATGTTGACAGCCTTTGGACTCAGGTTTTTACTCAGAAATATATTTCCCCTTTTTTTATTGTTGATTGGATAAGGAGTCCAAGGAAATCCTCTGCGAGTGGTTCTGTGATTTGGAAGGCTCTTGTAAATTCTTTCCATATTCTGGAAACAAGTCTTGCTTGGGATGTGGGTAGTGGCAGGAAGCTTCGGGTTGGGGAGGATCCTTGGATGGGAAGTGAACTTCAGCATCTTCTTCCCGATAGAACGGTTGAGGCCTTAAGGTAGAGGGGGATTATTTTTCTCGCTCAACTTGTTGATCCGGTTCAGAGGAGATTGGGCATTCAGTCTTGGATTTTGGCCTCTTCTTTAGGTCTGGAGATTTTTGATGAAAGGGCTCTGGATGTTTATATCAGTGCATTAAAACATGCTCATATTTTGCTTCAGGAGAGGGAGGATTTGATTGTATGGGATTTTGATCCGTCGGGGATCTATTCTCCTCGAGCTGGCTATAAAAAACTTAGTGTTGGGGCTGTCTTGGGTGAAGAGCGGTGGTGGTGGAAGAAACTTTGGAAACTAAATTGTCCTCCTAAGACTCACATTTTTATGTGGTGTGTCCTTGAAAACAAAGTCCCAACCTGGGACGTCCTTCAACATAGATGTTTTCAGGGCCCTGGCTGGTGCTGTCTGTGTAATTCTGACGAGGAATCCGTTAACCACCTCTTCCTTACTTGTCCCTTTATTAAAGGGGTGTGGCTGGAATGCTCCAGGTTATTGGGCCTCCTTTGCAGATGGGAAGGATTAACTGTATCATAGGCTTGGGATTCCTGGTGGGTTTCTCATGCTGAGCAGAATCTAAAAGCTCTGCCTCTCCTTGTGATCTGGGGTTGTTGGTTGGCACGTAACCGCTTACTTTTTTAGGGGAGGACCAGTACTCCGGTGGTCATTGGTGCAATGACTATAGGTCTGCACTCTACTTTTCCTATCCATATTCGTGCTGCCAATCAGAGGGTGGTCATGCAGTTGGACATTGATAGGAGTATACCTTGGGGCTTTTTCGATGGGGCGATGCAGCAAAATATTTGTGGTGGTGGGGCTCTGTTTTTTCTTTCTGAAGCTCATTGGTTTGAGATCTCTGTTGGGCTTGGGGAAGGGACTAATAACAATGCTAAATTGCTGAGTCTTAAGATCCTTCTGCTGTTTGCTGTGGAGAAAGGTTGCAAAAAGTTAAATTTTTATGGGGACTCCTTGAATGTGATTAACTAGATAAATGGATTCCAGCATTGCAGAGTGCACCATTTACAACATTTGCTTCGCTCTATTAGGGAGATTCTCTTTTCTCTTGATTCCTTCTCCTGCCATCATATTTATCGCGAAAATAATGACATGGCAGATCGTGCTTCTAAGAGGGGGATCCAGCAGGAAGTGGGATTATGGAGGATCAGAGAACATCTGGAAGGGGATATCTCTGAATATCTTCATCCATCCCTTTTTGACTGAGTGGCAACTGATTTTCTTTGCTGTCATGACAATTTTTAGTCTACAGGCTGCATACTCTTGCTTGCTGGGGGCCGATACTGTGTTTTTTCAGGCCTGTTTTTTGTTACAGTTTACGGGCTTTTCACTCCTGGTGTACGCTTTCCAAGCTTTTATGTTGTTGATGACTACGATTTCTTTGGTCTCTTATTCATTTTTTCTCAAAGGATGGGCCACTACAGAGGGCAGAACACTTTTGTTACTTGAAAACTGAGTCTCCGGTTCCAGTGGGTGGTGCTTTTAACAGCTTTTCTGCATCTTTTTGTTGATTTCTTACTGTTCAGTCCATTTGATTGGCTGTGCTTTTTCCGGACCCTTGTTTGAGCAGTTGCTTTTTATTCTCGGAAGTAGATCTTGCTGGCCTGTTTTTTTGAAGAGTAGTGCTATGTTTCTTGAGCTATCTGTTCTCCATAGGGACTCTTGATCTGTATTAAGAACAGCTTGTATAAGACATGTTTTTCTGGTTTTAAGAACAGCTTGTATAAGCCAGATCTGTTATAAGAACAACTTGTATTAGGCATTTTTTCACTATGTAACTGAAAACTGTAAACAAACTCCTGGGTTTGTCTCTCTGAACACACATCTATGTGTTTTTTCAATGTAATTTTGTACTCACCTACAGTAATAAAATTACGCTTTTTTCTCGGGGGAAAAAAAAAAGGTGGTGTTTTATCTTATCTTGGATACTCCGTGTGTTGTGTATGAGAAATGATTCATTTTCTTTAAATGGTAATATGAGTAAACGTAGCGAAGAATGTTCTATGTTTTTCGTTTTTTTTGGTTTAGAGGCTACTATTACAACATTTTTGAAGTGAAAGATAATGTAATTTTTTCCCAAAGGAAAAATCGTAATTTTCATTAATAAATAGTGAAAATTACATATTGTAGATGTTGCCCTAGCATATCCAGAAAAAGGTTTGTTGATTTCTTCACCTATCAGTTGATATAAATTTCCCATTCATCTCTCAAATATATGTGATATACAAAAAATTGTCAAGGTTTCATGATATTGACATCCTTTAAAAAAACCGAACTGTAATATAAAACAATATCTATCTAATATAAATTATATAAACTATAATAAGTGTATGTACCCAAAAGTGAAAAAAGAGAGTAATATATGAAGGGCGTATCATCTCAAGTCTGCATCAACCTGTAGGTTTTCGTCAAAAGGACGATGATAGTAGTGATAGTGTTTATTCCCATTTCGCTCTATGATCTTCCATATCCCCTGGTCTTGTTGTGCACCTTCTTTGGATAGACGACCGGAAATTTTGTTCCTATGTCAAAGATAATATAATTTAAGTGGATTTCCATGGCATTAATGCTTTTGTTTGTCATTTTAATGACTCTTAACCTCATTTATTAGATTTGCAAAAATGGATTTTGGAATCCTTAAAATTTAAGCTAAAAGATGAGGATTTTATATATCTTTATGCAAAGAGATTATTCATTATTGAATTTGATCTTGCTAAAGACAAGGATTTGATTTTAAAATCTGGACCCAGGGTTTAGGGAACCTATGGGTTATGTATGAAATTTTGGAATCTCTCTTTTGACCCTTTGATAAATTTTCTTTCCTCGACTCCTATCTGGGTTATAATTCCAAATGTACCCTTACATTTTTGGAGGGTTTAGATTCTCTGTAGATCATTCACAAAGCCATCAAAAAATACTATCACAAAATCCCTAGAATGAGGAAGTGAATCATTATATATGTCCTCATATTTATGGAAATGGACTTCAAAAAATAGTCTCTAGTATAAGTAATTTTGAAAGGTTAAAATTAGTCCTTGATTCAAAAGCTTGATTATGAACATATTTCTTTATATTGTAGAGCTTGCCTTGAAAAAAGGCATTTAACAATGAATTGTCAAAAAGTGCCACGACAAATTAAGAAACATCAATAAGCATTAAGGGAATTTTGAGACAAAAATGAGCCTCAAAACAAAAAAACTACTAACAAAATTAACTTTAAAAGAACCAATAGCATTAAATATGATAATGTCATCCTCATCAACATTTTTTTTTCATGTATTTTCATTTTTTTATATGGTTCTACTCAGAATTATGTAAAGTTGGTACTCATTGGATGTGGAACTAAATTTCGTATCCAAATGGTTTCTACACTTGACATTTGAGTAAACCTATAAGGAGATAAGCCAAAAATACAATAAAATAAAGTAGTTTCATTTCTTTTTCTTTAAAAATTCGTAAATCTTATTTTATTATTTTAACTAGTATTTTACTATTTTTCTTAGGAGACTCATTTTAAACTTAAAACTCCCCTAATGAACCAACCTAGTGGGTTGAAGCTTAAGAATAGCATCAATTGATTTCAAAAAAAGAATTACTTGAAATGGACCCTCCAATGGAAGAGTCAAAAGTGGATGTAGAGGAAACCAAGGACACATCAATAAACTCAAAGCAATCTAGCGACACTCCCTCAAGAAAATATCCTTCATCTCAACAAGGATCTATCAAAAAATATTTGCTGGAAGAGGAAAGTACTTTTTACTTAGATTTGATTAAGGATGCATAGGCCCCTAAAGTAAACAAGGATAATTAGGTTGAAGAAGATACAAGAACAATTGGAACGTCAGGTAAAAACAAATAAAGCATGGTAGGAATAGCAAGAACCTCATCAAAGACAAAGAAAATCCTTTTCAATAACATGGCCAATACTAACTAGAATTAGAGTTCGTAATTATACTTATTCATGTAGTATTTTGTTGTTTTATTTTGTTTGCAAATTTTAGAAATTTACTCATGTATGAAATATCAAGATTAAGACACAAATATTTTATGTATTTAGCAAATAAGGAGCTCATAGAAATGTAGATCACTACCGAGAGTTGGGGTGAATTCGTAGTGATGGAACTTATAATTTTTTATCCAATAGATTAATCCCTTAACCATTTACAATTCCTAAAACACATAAGGAGATATTAGAGCATCAAACATAAACACAAAACCATAAAAACATTTAACACATGAGATACCAATGATTTCTAGTGGAAACTCTGAAGGGACAAAAACCAACCATTTTTGTTGTCTTGCTTCTTGTTCTCTTATTATTATATGAATATATTATTATACATTTTTTAGATGACCAACACCATCTAGGAGCCACTACCCCTTTGAACACTATTGTTGACCACCATTATCTAGGAAGTCTCTATTCACGCGACTTTGTAGGCCACCACTCCCAATAAGCCTCAACTAGCCACCACTGGATGGAGATACCACTCCCAATATACCGTTTTTTTTTTCCACCACCAGCAAGGAACCACCACCCCTATATTTTTTAGCCACTACTGAATGGATGCCACAACCTTCTCAAACTCTCAGAGCCACACTTTTATTCATTTTCAAACTGGGCTCCAAGGATAATTACACAACTCAAAAACAACACATCATTCCTCTGTAATAAGATAAATATGATCAAAACATGCGTTGCATATGAAAATTTTTAAATACATAAACAACAATATAATACACAATATAGGCCTTGAAAACTCCCTTTGCACCGTTTTCTCTCTCTATGCTCAAAAGGTTGACTTAAACATGCTTCCGCTTCCTTCTACAACTTTTGTTTTATCTCTACAAGTCTTCAGGAAAAATACATAGTCTTCTCCACTTGCATACTCTTCTCTTCTAATACAATAACAATATATCCAACCACTACTACTCAAATCAATCTCCAATATATACTTTTTTTAAAATGATTAAAATAATAATTGCAATTAGAGTGATGGAGATCTAATCAGCTCTATTCACATGCTCATGATTGGTCTGGTAGTTGGACATTTCTCCTCCTTAACTTGATCATCCATGACTTTATCCTCCATGATATTCATTGAATGAGAGATATTATCAACTTTAACCATATTTTAGAATACTTTCTCGTACTTTTGGACCAATTACCAAGTGAAAAAACCAAATTATATGCTCCCGGAATTGATTGAGTGCGCACAGAATCAACAAAACTCACTCTAGAAGGGGTAATGTAGGTTTTCAATTCTAGAAGTGAGTTATAATAGGTTTATCCATTATGACCTGAGTTATAATACAAGTTTCTCCACTGTGACACGAGTTACCCTATTTTCAACCCAAAACCCTGTTAAGCCTCAGTCAAATTGCTTCCAAATTTTGGCACACCTTCTTCAACACCTGTACGACCTATCCAAGCCTTGAAAAGACTCAATAACACCTCTAATAATCATTTCAAAGCATTCAAACCTGTTCAAATTGTTGAAATTTTCAACAAGAAATAGTGAAATTGGCATCTAGAAAATGGCACCCATAAATGGTACCATATGAGGCTTCTGATTTAATTTTCCCTTAATTAAATTGGAAGAAAATTTGTAATTTCATCTCATGACAACTCGTATTAGTTAACAAGTCAGTAAGACTTAGTTAGCTTAGTAAATTCGAGTTAGAGTTAAAAGATGAGGCATGTAGAGGATTTTCCTATTTTTAGGGGGTCCATATATAGTTATTTGTGAGTTGTAATTAGTTAAATCAAGTAATTGAGTTAAAATCATTTTAACTAGTTCTAACTGAGAGATGAGCTAGTGGGAGGTCCAGTTAATTAAATATGATTTAATTCACAAGTAGTGATCAATAAGTTAATTGATAATTCATTATAAATAGTTTTTGCATGTCAGTTCTAAAGAAGGCCCAGTTGAGAGTAAGGTTAAAGGGAAGAGATCTAATAGTTGTACTATTAGAAAATTGTCCAGGTCTGCATGAGGTCATTGGGAAGACCTTGAAGGATTGAAAAATTATAATTGGTATTTCCCTAATTAATAGGGGCTCAATTATCCCAAGAATGGGTAAGCAAGGCAGGCTATGTAGAGGCAAGAAAAAGGTTAAATACTTGACCGATTATTCTTAGATCGCAAGCCAGATTTGAGCAGGATCAGAGTGAGATAGTAAACAGAGTGTAGAGGTTTCTCAGTGTGAGGAATACCATTGTATTGTTTCATGATATTTACCATATGAAATATAGAGATATAGGGGTTTTGAGCAGTCGTTTTCCCCAGATATATCTTGTGTTGTGCTATTGATTATCTCTTTCTCTTACATGTTATGTGATTGTACGATCATGTTTTATTTCTACAAATTGTAGAAGGATTCAATATCTTGTTTCATTATTACAAGATCAGATTGAATCTCGTTGGTTATATTTTCTACATGGCATTAGAGCGCCATGAATCAAAATAGAAGAGAATAACATATTTTTTTCATGAACAGGTTCGAATTTGCAGATTTATTCTTCAGGATCCAACAACAGATCAAGATGTATTTCAATGGATTGAGACTCGAAGACGATCTAGAGGGAAATTTGAATTACATAGCATGGAAGGAAATGATGGAGGCAATCTTGGAGGAAAACGGGTTGAAGGAATTCATAGATATTGATATTCCCAATCCCGCAACATCAGATGCTCAAAATATTGATGCAAGACAGAAGAAGGTAGCAAAGGCGAGAAGTATATTGTTAAAGGGAGTTCGAGATCATATTGTCTCGAGTCTCCATGGGAAGGCGACTCCATATGATATGTGTAAGGCCTTGATAGATCTGTTTCAGAATAGCAACGACCACAGGAAGTTTCTGTTGAAGGACAAGCTCATAAATATCAAGATGGAGGAGGGCGAAACAATCCATAAATACTTGTATAAGTTCACTCATTGTCGAGATGAGCTTGGAAGCGTTGGGGTGACTATTTTTTATGATGATTTGGTGAGCCTATAATTTCTAGGGCTTCCCAATAGCTGGCATAGTTACCTGGAATCAGTGAATGGGAGGGAGAAGTTACCAGACTAGGATTGTTTGTGGTCCAAATTGGTAACAGAAGAGATAAGGTAGAGCACTCAAAGATGGGACCTTCAGAAAATACAAAGAAGAAGATTTTTCATTGGTGGGAAAAGGAAAGAAATCCAAGGGAAATAAGTCCCAAGGTGAAGAGGGCAAGAGAGACTTGTCCAATATCAAGTGTTTTCATTGTCACAAGCATGTGCACTATGCCTCGAATTGTACACATAAGAAGGCAAGCAAGAAGGGGCCTGTAGTTTCAGCGGGTGAAGTGATAGCTTCACAGTTCTATCTTGCTTTACTCTCATTGCATGCATGGCCAACACTGTAATGGGATGCATGTGGTTTCTAGACAACAGTGCCTCCTTCCATATGATGGGGAATACAGATCTCTTCAGTGAATTGGAGGAGAAGTACCTCTAGAAAAACATAGAGTTTGGAGATGACAGGAAGTATAGCGCGACCGACACAAGTAAAATTACCTTTCATCAGGAGTATGGCTCCCCTCTCATACTAGCAGATGTTTTGTATGTTCCATGATGAAGGAAGAATATTGTCTCCATAGTGGTATTGGAAGACCGTGGTTATGATGTAATATTTAGAAAAGGAAAGGTGTTCCTTAGACACATTTCCATGGGATGAGTGAAACAGATTGGTGCAAGAGTCAAGCACTCATATGCTCTCAAGGTCGAGGATGCATGCAAAGATTTAGAGGAGCAAAGTAGAGGTTAGTGACTTAGTGGTTGAGAGGGAGCACAAATTACCTCTCAACATGCAGTTTCAAAAGAAGTCTCAGAAGGTTATGGGGCATCCACAATTGGAGAAACATAGAGGAGACCAAGTGGAGGTGTCCACTCAAGTAGAGACCTCCAATAGAGGGGAATTTTGAGCTAGATGGGCAGAGGGAGCACATGCAGCCATATATCTAGGTGAGAGGTGGGGAGATGTGAAGATATAATCCTAAGATAAGACATTTTGAGCTAGAGACCAAGTGGAGGTGTCCACTCAAGTAGAGACCTCCAGTAGAGGGGAATTTTTAGCTAGTTGGGTAGAGGGAGCACATGCAGCCATATCTCTAGGTGAGAGGTGGGGAGATGTGAAGATATAATCCCAAGATAATACATTTGGCCAGGATCCATTCAGATGGCTTGTCTCATGGATTGAACCTGGCTACAAGGAGCCCACATTACACAGTAGCAGGATCAGTTATATTGATGTAGTAAGATGCCAGGAAGACAAAAATCAGAGTGACATATGTAAGATACTAGGGTGCATATCAAATTTGGATGTACTGCAAAGGGCACAGATGAAGAGTCAGCAGCATAGATATTTCAGTACATAGTTCAGTAATTGGTAGCAGTCAGAGACTCTGATGGAATATGCATCATACTGATTCAGTTTTTTTTTAGGCTATTTAGTTTTAGGAGTTGTGGGAGAAAACAACACTAAAGAAGTGTTGCATGCAGAAAATTTCAAAGGTACCAGATCAGGATAGATTGAATTCATTTGTTGTTGAGAGGGAGTGTTGAAATTTGCAACCAGAAACAATGAACTTGGAATCTAGAAATGAAATCCAAAAAATGGCACCCAAAAATGGTACCATATTAGGCTTCTAATTTAATTTTCCCTAAATTAAATTGGAATAAAAATTGTAAGTTCATCTCATGACAACTTGTATTAGTTAACTGAGTCTAGAAGACTTAGTTAGCTTAGGAAATTCGAGTCAGAGGTCAAATAGGTGGCATGTAGATGATTTTACTATTTTTAGGGGGTCCAAATATATTTATTTGTGAGTTGTAATTAGTTAACTCAAGTAATTGAGTTAAAATTAGTTTAACTAGTTCTAATTGAGAGATGAGCTAGTGAGAGGTCTAGTGAATTTTCTATCAGTTAACTGATAATTTTATAATTTTATATCAATCAGTTAACTGATAATTTTCTATAAATATTTTTTGCATGTCAATTCTAAGGAAGGCCCAGTTGAGACTAAGGTTAAAGGGAAGGGATCTGTCATTTGTACTATTAGAAAATTGTAAGGGTCATGCATGAGGTCATCGGGAAGGACTTGAAGGATTGCATAATCATTTATTAGTATTTTCATAATTAACAGGGGCTAAATTAGACCAATAAATCGTTAGCAAGGCAGGCTAGGCAGAGTCAAGCAAAAGGTTAAATACTTGGCCAAATTATCTTAGATCGCAAGCTAGATTCGAGCAGGATCTGAGTGAGACAATCAGTGGAGTGCAGAAGTTTCTCGGTGTGAGGAATAGAATTGTATTTTTTCATGACCTTGACCATATGAGATATATATAGAGGGGTTTTGAGCATTTTCTTTCCCTAGACAAATATTGTGTTGTGTGATTGATTCTCTCTTTCTCTTACTTGTTATGTGATTGTGCGATCGTGTTTTTTTTTCCGCAAATTATAGAAGGATTCAATATATTTTTTTAGTGCATTACAAGATCATATTTAATATCATTGGTTATATTTTATACACAAATTATCATCATGTCAAATCCTATAAATCTATTCAACTTCCTCTACAAGAATCAAGACATCATCATAAGATTCCATCTTGCTAGATAGCTCTCCATCCTCCTACAACTTTTTTATCAATCACCAAGAGTATGATATGATCTAGGTTGACATAATCACAAGAAAAATAGAGCTAAGTGCCTTTTGACATCAATTCCAGCACTAAAATTCCAACATGCTTCCCCTTTGGCATTGATGTCAGGCTCAACCTTATCTCCATGACCTGATCTGACCTTTGAAGTTGATCTCCATACTCTCTCCATTTTCTCTCCCCCTTTGACATCAATGGAAAAGGGAAATATCAAAACTAAAGAAAAATACCAATAATGTGAGGGTTGACAAGAGTACTCCCCCTGTCATGCTCAACACCATGTTGACAACAATGATGATACACAATGATCTTATGATAAGAACAAATGTCTATCCTGCAAGATAAACATGTGAAACGATGAACTCAACTACCAACCATGTCTCTAGCCAATACCATGCATCCTCTCATGTTGAAAATTCTCCCCCTAAGCATGTAATGGGGATGTAATCATACTCTCTTTCCTACTATAGCAACACTTTTGTTTCTCCCCAATAAGCCTCCTTACCAAGTGCAACATACTACTCCTCATAGATTACAACTTCCACTGACTTAGACCAATGATATACAATGAAGTGAAACAAAAATGAAAGGCTTGATGGATAAAATACATGGCTATAATAAGCACATATGATCGATATATGACTCTCCAATAAGCATGCCTATCATCAAATAATGACTCTAAGGACCCAATTTTTACAACATTCATCCAATGCAACAAGGCTATACCACTGATATACAAGACAAGACATTACCTTGACACCCAATAGACATACATCGTTGAATTTGACAGTGTTTACAATATATGCTAGGCACCATGGATCTATCCATGAGCAATGAACCAATAATATGGAACAATAATGATACATGGATTCTACAATTGCACACAACTGTGCTCTCCTCTATGCATTATCAATGTAACAATAAGCGAAAAGTACATGGCATCCATGAGAAATAATATGTGCTAAATGAAGCAACAACAATAAGATTACAATACACTGCATATGATATCACATGGATACTCTCAATACCTCAGACATAAACAAGGATCTCAACAACAACATATGTGGAGATATCAATAGCACCAACAATGAACTCCCTGTAGCAGAATCATGGTAAAACCACTAATAACCACCATGCTATGCATAAACATATGAGACATTATAATCTGACATCATTAACACAAATGGAATAACATAGTGATAGTATCATATACATCCTCAATAGGCTCAACAATATATAATCATACTATTGTAGCACCAACTCTAGCTTCGAGCAACAAATCAACAAGAAGAGAAAGTTTCAGTGGTAGCAGATAAGACAATGTAAAAACAATATCTCCAACATCATCAATGCAAGCTCAAATATGCAAGCTCATCCAAGAAGTGCTAAGCAACAACAACAATAACATAAGATTTTGCAATAAAGTATTGTCAGCAACTCATCAAATCCTTGATCTCATGCTATCAAGATCAACACATTCTCTCCTTGAATAATGAGATCAAACTTCCCAAGTCGCGGAAGCATCTCAATCTCTTGGACCAAAACATCATAAGCAACATACGTACTCTCTAATCCAACTTGCACTAGTGCATAAGCTCATCACAACTCAACCATCCAAAGGAAAAACATCCTAGCATCAACATCCATCAAACATATAGATATATAAACCATGAATGACAATATGTACACTCTAGAAATGAAAACTCCAATACATGATTAATCGACCTCAATAACAGCCATGCATGCACAGCTAAATCTCTATGAGGCAGCTACAACAAAACTCTTCTCAACATCTTCCTGCAATAAACTAATGTCAAATAAATGCATTATAATATCCTCCACTATGAACACCATGCCATCAATATGTTGGACCATTGGAAGAAAAAAATATCCCCCTTAATATGTGTTCTTCCTTCACTCCTTCAAATCCTTCTCTTTAAAATTTCCATGCTCTAAATCCTGATCACACAACTCTAAGCAGATTAACTATTAGTAGCATAAGTCATTGTAGCATGCATTAGGTTAAATAAATGGCTGCCATTTCCTCAAAATCATAAAAATAAAAATACAACTGCTTCAAATATATATGGTTGACCCAACGACTGAAAAATTGTGATAAGGATAAAATCTGAAATAGAAACAATAATTCAAACCTCATATAGCTCCCCTTGAGTCCATGCATCACCTTCCTATTACACAGATTTGTCTTCATATAATCTCTCTGATATGGATGCACCTCCAATGGTCTACATGCAAATCAATATGCAACCATATGCTCGCTCTGAGACCATGCATGACTTAGTTTTAAATTGGTGTCTCTTGCTATCCCTTTCTCCTCCAAACTTTGATGGGTTGAACTTTGACATGCGCATCACCTTCTTTATTCTTGTGTGGATGGCCTTGCATTATCTTCTCTCTTTGATTGGATCACCTATAACACATGGGAAACTTTCAATATTTGGCCTGATAGTCAATATTTTCATGCACATAACACCTTATGTGACCAAGGAACAAAGGAATACTTCCATATATTTTGCTGATATGTTTTCTATTCTTTTCATATGCCTTGCAATCAATAACCCTATGGCCACAATCATTACATGAGAAAAAGTAACCATAAAAATGACTATTATACCTAGATGTTGATGATCTTCGTGATGAGGGAAATATTCCTTGCATGTTTGCTTGAGGTTTCTTCTCCTTTGGTTGTTCCTTTTGTTGAGAGGACGTTATATATTTACTTCTACAATTTGTTTTTATCTATCTAATTTTTTTACAGCTAAAACACTTGATATTTCTCATTATGGGATCAATATATTTTCTTGGTGAATATACCTTTCTTGGCTCATTATTTTTCTCCTTTCTTGGTTGTTGGTCTTTCTGTTGACTTTCATTTTTTCACGTTGCTACTGCCTACTCTAATATTTTCTGATTTTCTTGTAGTTGCTTGAGTGCTAGATCTAGTCCTTTATAGTTTTTCTATTGCAAAGACTGATTTAGATTTTAGTCTTTGGCACTAATATTCCTTTTCCTTATACTTCTTCTTCATTCCTTCTTCGATTTTCCTTCTTCCAACTAAGTTTTTAAATCTGAAATTTCTTCCTTGAAATTTTGCTCTATTTCTTCAAGAATTTGAAGCAGATTCTTCAAATATTATAATTTTTTAAGTGAGGGCCTTTGTGCTATATCCAATGCTTGGATAATCTAACTTTAATCTTCAAGTGGCCTCTCCTTTTCTCCACCATCATTGATTTCTTCTCCAAAAGGATTACCTCTACTTCTATCTGAAATATCAATCTCAATCAATTGTTTATCATCTTATAACCTGTCAATCTAAAGAACATCACCATCATTACATGTGCAAGGTGAACCTCATAATTCTTCACCTTTATTGACCAAAAAAAAGAGGGGTTCTTCTGAATTTAAAATCTTTCTGACTGGTTTTCTTCTCTTCTTCCTTTGAGACATATTGTTCTTAATCTTAGCCATGGTCCATGATCTACCCTAAGTGGTTAAGCTTCATTGGAGAGAACCGACTCTGATACCACTTGTTATAATTGTAGATCGATACTAAAAGGTGGGGGGTGAATAAGTGGTGATGGATCTTATAAAATTTTCACCAATTGATTAATCATTTAACCATTTACAATCTGAAACACATTAGGAGATATAATAACATCAAACATGAACACAAAACCATTAAAACATTCAACACATGAGACACCAATGATTTCTGGTGGAAACCTCAGAGGGGAAAAAACCACCCATTGTTGTTGTGTTGCTTATCGTTCTCTTATTATTATATGAATAAATTATTTTACATATTTTAGTTTTCCACCACTAGCTAGGAAGGCTCTACTCACATGACTTTGTAGGCCACCACCTGCTAGAAGCTACCACTCCCAATAAGCCTCACCCAACCACCACTAGACTATATATCCACCAATGGATAGAGATACCACTCCCAATATACCATTTTGTTGGCCACCACCAGCAAGGAGTCACCACCCCCATATTTTTTAGCCACTACTGAACATAGGCCACAATCCTCTCAAAATCCTGAAGCCACACATTCATTCATTTTCAAACTGGACTCCAAGGAGAACTACATATTTAAGAAACAACAAATCAGTCCTCTGCAACATGTAAATTACGATAAAAATAAATGTTTCATATTAAAATATGATAAATACATCAACAAAAACAAAATACACAAGAAAGATCCTCAAAACTCCCTTTGCACCATGTCCTCACTCTCTACTCAAAATGTTGACTGAAACATTCTTCTGCTACCTTCTACAAGTATTCAAGAAATATACATAGCCTGTTCCACTTGCATAGTATTCTCTTCCCATACACTAGCAATACATCAAACCACTACTCCTCAAAGAAATCTAAAATATATAGTTTACTAGAATGATTAAAATAATAATTGCAATCAGACTTATGGAGAGCTAATCATCTTTGTTCACATGCTTATGATTGGTCTGGTATTTTGACATTTATCCTCCTTGACATGATCATCCATGATATTCATTGAATGAGAGGTTTAGTCAAATTTAAACATCTTCTAGAAGACTCCCTTGCACTTTTGGACAAATTACGAAGTGTAAAAACCAAAGTATATGCTCCTAGAATTGATTGAGTGTGCAAAGAATCCATAAAACTCACTCTAGAAGGGGTAACGTAGGTTTTCCATTTCGGAAGTGAGTTATAACGTATTTTTCTCCACTATGACCCAATTTATAATGCAGGTTTCTCCATTGTGACCTGAGGTACCCTAATTTTCAACCCAAAACTCATTAAAGCCTCGGTAAAACTTCTTCCAACTTCTAGTGCACCTTCTTCAACACCTATAGGATCTATCCAAGCCTTGAAATGCCTCAATAACACCTCTAATCATCATGTCAAAGCCTTCAAACCTATTCAATTGATCATCATGTCCCTCCAAACCTATTCAATTTCCTCTGCAAGCATCAAGACATCATCATAAGATTCCATATTGATAGGTGCCTCTGCATCCTCCTACAACTCTGTTATCAATCACCAGGAGTATGGTATGATCCATGTTGACATCATCACAAGATAAATAGAGCTAAGTTCTTGTTGACATCAATGCCAACAATTGGTTAGTCAAAAATATAACTAAATACCCAAAAAACATTTGTTCCCCTTCGATCAACGATATTACATAAGAGAGGATAGATTGGGAGAGGGAAAAAAATAGGTAGGAAAACAATAAATTTGATGGAATTTTTCACTTTATCATTTTTTCCCTTCTTTAAATTTATTTTTTCATATAATTTTAAAAAATTATATAAATTTCGATTTTTTATTTATTAAATTTTTATATTATTTTTCATATATTTTATTAATTTATTTTAGATTTATTTTTCACGTATTTTTATTAATTTTAATATTTTAAGTTTATAATTTTATAATTTTGTAAATTTATATGGTTAGATCAACATAAATCCATCTTAGCTCAAATCTACCAAGCTCTTAGAGGTTTGAACCTCCAAAGTTTTAATTACTCTCAAAACTTAATATATCTGAGCTAAGATGAATCTATGCTAGTTATTTGTGTACGTGTGTATCTCAACTTCTTATTGAGCATAAAAAGAATTCCACAACTCTTTAATTTTGAGAAAAACAATAATAAATTGTTTTAACCATAATATATATATATATATATATATATATATATATATATATATATATATATATATATATATATATATATATATATATATAGATATAGATATAATTTCTTTATATATCGCTGACATTAAAATATTTACAAGTCTCCGTCATATTGGTAATTAGAAAGCATGTAATAGGAACTATGTGTGTGTGTGTGTGTGTGTCTACATGCACACACACCTTTAATTTTGTTTTTGTTATTAACATTATTGTAAAATACTACATGTCGACTACATATTAAGCATTGGAGGTGGGAATTGGAATATTTTATTTATGGTCAACATTAAAATATTCTATTGCATTGTATATATGTATGTATGAAGTTGATATAAAAATCTTAGTTAACATGGATGTTCAAATATTTTATTCAAAGTACACATTGGATATTGATGAATTACAGAACTACCTCATACTACAAAAGTAAAAATATAAGATCTTTTTTTACATTCAATTTATTTATATTTCTATGTATAAATTTGATATAATTTTTTCTTTTATGTGGTTCATGGACCTCATAGATCAGTGATCACTATGTCCACAAATTATTTGTACTAAATCCATCCGAAGTGAGCCTGATCTCGAGAGTATTGATAGAATTGAACTTGTGGCCTCTCAATAGCAAAAATGCTTTAATGTTAGGGATTCAACCAATTGAGATAACCCTTGTGGCTTATATAAAATTATATTACTTAATATGGAATTTGAAATATTACTTTAAAATAAAAATATAATAAGTTTTCTACATCTCTTTATATATAAAGTTGGCATTGGAATTTGTTTTGTCATTGATATATATATATTTTTAAATAGTAATGCCAACCCTATATTAAGCATGGAATAGATTTCACATCTCCTTCATAGTGGGTTGTAACGTGAAATATTATTTTAGATGTCATGTGTAATTATTGAGTAGTGAAGGAATTACAAATCTCCTTCATGTTAAAAAGTAGAAAGCGCTTATAGATGAAATTAAATTTTATTATTCTCCCTCTCTGTGTCTCTTTGATGTAATTATATTATTTATGGTGGACATTGAAGTGTTTTATTTATGGCCGACATTGAAATATTTTTTTTTTAATTAATGTTTATGTTCAATATTGAAAGTTTGATGTAACTATATTATTTATGGTGGACATTGAAGTGTTTTATTTATGGCCGAAATTGAAATATTTTTTTTTTAATTAATGTTTATGTTCAATATTGAAAGTTGTTTTGGTTGTTAACATTTTTTAAATTTTAAATGTAGTCCTTATTTGATTTCATTTAATGTAACATTATGTGACAATATCTCTCACACACTGGGTTGTAGAGCACATCTCGGTGATAATAATATATTTACATTGATAGGCTTGTCTATTTTGGAATAGGACTTTTAGAATTTTAATTTAATTATCAATAATTATTAGGTGGATGGTAGGGATTCAACCTTAATGGAATATTCTAAAATATTCATAATAGTATGCACAAATTAATGGTTGGGATTTATCTCCAAAGTTTTACAGCATTTCTTCCTCTTTATTAAACTAATTAATTAAGAAAAAAAGTTATATGAACAAGTGTCATATGCAGCGAGTTATGGTTTTTTGCGCATGTGGTATTTATAAGGCATGGTATTATCCCATGGTATTGTAACAAAGCCTATTGTGAGATATATAATGAAGTGTTTACTTTAGTTTTTTTTAGTTTGTTTTTTTTGTAAATTAAAGCACTTTATATTACCAAAATATCTCAAAGATACATATTTGATATATCTAGTCAACTGAGAATGTTTTTATTATCTCTTGGGGATACAAGTGTATCCACAATCCCAACTTCTTTATTTATCCCAAAGTACAAAAAAAAGGCAACCAACTAGTCCCATGTTACAAAAAGGACCTTGAGTCGAGCCTATCCAAGGTGAAGCATTGGTTCTTCATCATCATCTTAATGTCCTTCAAAGTAGCAGACACATTATACCTTTCTACATGTTTATCTTTCAAGACTAGACCATGTAGAGTCTTCATCTGCCAGTGTATAGCAACATAGTTAAGATATTTAATTTTTTGTCCCCTAGTGTGACCAAGATTCAGAACCAAATGAGCAACCTCATCCAAAATCTCAGAGTCTGAGTGGGATTATCTTTATGTGATTTCTCATCATGTCTCAAGGGGGACTACACTAAAATAGGTTGTTGAAAATTCCTTGACAAAGAGTCGAGCCTTCTCCTGACCTTGTGGGCTGCTTCCACCACCCCCTAGAAAATAATAGGAGAAAAACCCAAACAAGGTACTACCAGAGAAAAAGTCTAACAAGACATTAGATCCATCACAATGAATCATAAAATAGACTAAACCACTCAAGGGAACCCCACACCCAGACCCCTCAAAACTATCTCTATTTAGTATAGATCTCACAACTACCTAATAATTCAACCAAACACACAACCTACCAAGATACCATACCTACGACATTTATGCAATAATGAGTAAGGCTAGATGAATGAATGAAGTGTCTAGTTACTTTTTATTATTTTTTTAATTATAGCAATGTGAGACAGGTAATGAAATACGTTTTTTTAGTGACGCCTTATATTCTTAATACAATTAAAAGATACATATTTTTTTAAAATAGATTTAAAAATATATAATTTAGTATTGGGAAATGTTGTTAAAAATAAATAATAGACAACATCACAATAATTGAATTAAGATAAATTATTCTTAAATTTAAAGTTATTAACGTAAATTTAAAAAATATATCATAATATTTAAAATGAATTTTTTTTAATATAGTATAAAGTTAACATGTCAATTTATTAGTAAATATTGTTTTTAACTAAACCATTATCTTATTTATAATTTTTTTAAGGGATTTGAATATAATTGTGATAAATTTATATGAATAATTTATCTTACATTTTGATTTTAAAACATATTTGATATACATAAGTTTTTGAGTAAATGTTGAAGTAATTATTACAAATTTTGATGGAGAAGATTAACATTAACTAACATCAATATGATTTATTAAACATTATAAATTAAGAGATTAGTTGAAATTTTTTAACATTTTATTTTTATGATAAAAAATAAGGGAGAGAAGTGTTCCTAGGTCACCCTAGTTTTGTCGATATAACAAGTCAAGAAGATTGGTAGTGTGGTAAATATTGAAAATTAAAACGGATGAATAAGAGACAGGCAATCCAAGAGAAAGTGTTTTTCATCTTCAACCATTTTAGTATTTCAAGGTGACAGACTCTTCGTCCCAAGGATTTTTGGAAATTTACCAACACCTAACTTCACTTTGAAGTTCGTGATAATTAGTTCTTATCTTGACCATGTTCATTTTCTTCTTAGCACTAGTCCAAACAAAAAGATAAGTCTGGTTTACTAGATTGTGGTTGATCACCTCCCTATAATGCCTTAGCTTCATTTTTCCTTCTAACTTCCTATAGTCCCACAACTTATCCCTAAATTTACAAGTAATAATATTTTTAATAGTATCCTTATTCTTCAAGATGATCTCCTCCTTCATATGGAAAATATTTTCTAACATTTAGTATTTAAATATTTAATAATTTATGTAATTCATCAAAATTTGACAAAAAGGAAAGAAACCTTAGTTACAATATAGCATGTGTAATGGATATTTTCAAAAAAAAAATATTGCATAAATAATCTTAAATTTATATTTATAAAGTAAAGAATTGAAAATTTTTTTTTTAATAACATAAATATATATTATTTTAAAATATAATAAAAAATTAAATTTACATATAAAGATATAGACATCTTCATTTTCCATATTGAGCACTCCTTTTTTCATAATATTAATAATTCATATTATTAAACTAATTTAATATAAAAATTTAGTTATCTATTAATTAATGCATAAAATATTAAGTAATTTTCTTCTTAGTTTTTAATTTTTATTTTGGTGAATCCATAACTTGTTGGATTAATCTAGGCTAGGCCCAAGATCAAACCTATTGGTTGCCGCTATAACGCTAAAAGTATATCCAATAGCCCATAAGCTAGATATCTTAAGAATTGATGACTTGACAAGAGTTGAAACTCCACACTTTTGGTCTAAATACACACATAAACATCAAAATGAACTAATATAACATCATAGGTAAGTAAAAAGGGCATTAAATTCAAGTGGGTGTAGCTCAGGCAGTTGGGAGGAATTTCTCTTATCCTCCCCACTCGGGTTCCAGTCCCATCGAGATTGACCTGCTCGATCCTTGGGAGTAATTTCTACATGAAAGATAACTAGATCACCTAGACACAGGTGGGTTTTCCATTGATGTAGTTAGTACTGATCTCCAGTACATTGAACCACACAGGAAAAAACAAGATTAAAGATAGGGGAAATAAAATTTGTGACCCAACACTTAAAACATTGCAAATTATTAGGTGTTTTGACTAGATTTATACCTACTAAATTCTTGATAAGGTCTTTAAAGTTACTTTTATATCTACTAGCTAAAATAAGGTCACCATCTAACCATTGAGGAGTAGTATTGGAATCATTGATTAGAAGGATAACTTGGTCAATTGCAATTATGTCCCCTAACAAAAGGATATTAACTTCATTCCAGGAATTGTGAATATATTGTTCTAGCGTATCATAGGGGGGATTTATCTTTAGATTTTTTTTCTTATAAAAGGTAGAATTAATATGTGTGAAATAAATAAATAAAATTGCAATATAAATCTTTTTGGAATTAATGCCAAATATTTCTATACAAATGTATTAATTGAAAGGGTCTATTTTGTGAATCCAAATGTGAGGATAAACATTATTTTTATATAAAAAAACTATTCCTCTAATGCATCTACGAAAGTATTTCTTATTCAACGTTAACCACATGATGAATCCATCTATGTGAGGGACCTTAGACTCATCATGCTCTCATGTTTCAACTAGAAAAATAATATCAATTTTTCTTGAGATCATGTTGAGAAATGTAACTAGTTTTTGTCTTCATAATTGGTATACTCATTTCAATATCTACCCTATGTAACAAAAAATAAAATAAGAAATAAAAATTATTATTTTTAAAGCATGGATTTCATGCTCATTATTGATGGTTTTCTAGGTAAAAACATGTTCTTCATGCTTCTAGGGATTGTTAGGTATTAGAATGTATTGTCATGATTCAAAGGATTCAACATCATCTTTATAATACCCTTTTAGGAAAAAAAAAATTGTAAAAAGAAATTTTTTTAAGTCTAGAAAGTCTTGGAATCTCCAAGAGTACAATTCAGCATAAAGGGGGTAATTTGAGCCCTTAAAAAGTTATAAAAGGAAGCAGTTAGATCTCATTTGGAGACACTCACTCACAAGTTCGATCTATCAAGGAATAGTTTTATTTGTAGGTGGGAAGCTGGGAAAAGGAGGGAAAAGTTCTGGAAGAAGATGGGAGGCAGAAATATCTTATCTTTGAGCTCTCTCACACATGAAAAAATTTGGAATTGTTGGGTTGTAGTAGAAGGCCGAAATTGTAGGTTTGATTTACTGGAGGACGAAGTGCATAATATGTAATTGAAAGAGGGAAAACCCTTGTCTATACCTCACTTACCTTGGGAGAGAAGTCTTGCTCTAAGTAGGCCTCAGAAGGAGGTTGTATTAGTGTTTCCAAGAAGCTACAAGGAAAAATTATTTGGTTCGAATTTGCAGGTCGAGTAGAAGTTGGAGTTGAAGTTGTTGAAGCTGACAAGTCGAAGTTGTAAGGAAGAAGCAATTTAGTACATTATTAAGGAAGGACTTGAGGAAGGGCCAACTCGGTACTAGGAGAAGGACTTGGTCTAGCTAGGATTGGGTCACTGAATCTCATTTGAATTTTATTCTAAGAAGAGAAGAGTTTCTGATTTTTCCTCTTGGAGGGGTTTTTCCCTCACTACGAGCCTATATTTTTGTCCTATTTTTTTGGTGCAGTTTATTCAATATTGTTTAATGAACAGATCTAACTAAACAACATAAATAAGATAACTAAGATTCACAATCAACTTTCAAGGTTAAGAAAATAAGATATAATAAGTTTCCACTTTATATTTTCTAACATGGTATCAGAGCCAGGTTAGTAAAGAAGGAAGTTGAAAGGACACTAAAAATAATTGTTGATCAAGGGATGTGAATCCCTCAAGGCCTAAAAGAAGAAGAGTGTCTCTTAAAGGGATCTAGTTAAAGGCTCGTTGGTAGAATACCCTTCTAATATAGGGTTTCTACATTGAATAAGATCAAAGCTACATCCATCTCACAACGAGGGTATTGATCTCATGAAAATGAATTCTATTTGGAAGGCATCATTCTTGTAAGTTGTTGGTGGAGGAATCCTAGGGAACATCTTTCAAGGGCATCATCAATAACTATCCAAAGATCTTGAAGACATCAATAAGGTTGGAGATAGTATTCAAGTAAGTATCACATTATTTTGTAATGGTTGAATGTTCAATTCATGTAAGTTCTTTATGGAAGGAGAGAAACAAGCTCATAAGGGCAGTAAACTATATAACATAGAAGAACAAGATTTATTTGATACTCACGAAGCAAGATGTAGTGGGATATGTTACCAGAGAAATTACTAAACCAATAAAAGAAAAGACACAAGAACAAGAAAAATACAAGAAATGGGAAGTAAGTGAACAAATGATCATAGTGGAATTAATTAAGGATTCTCTCATTCCATTTGTGGAAAACCTGAAGACTTTCAAGGCCATGTACGACAAGATAGTGAACTTGTACTATGTAAGTACAAAAGGTCAAAAGATGTGTCATTGTGGAATAAGCTATATAGAATGAAGAAGTCGAAGCATGATGATATGGAATCCCTCCTCATGAGATTCTCTCAGTTAAGGGACCATTTACAAGTACTTTGGGAGCCAATCACTGATTCAGAAGTAACCATATGTGTGTTGAATGCATTGCCGCTAGAATGGAGAATATTTGCAACAAGTATATACTCCAAGAAGGATTCAAATCCATTTATGGGTTGTGGGAATAATTAATACTAGAAGAATCAAGGATAAAGGTCAAAGTTGACATTTCATTCCTAGATCGAGTCAAGAAGATGAAGAAAGGGAAGTTTGGCAAGTCCAAGAAGAAATATATGTCCAAGGTGAAATTTTTTGGATGCAACGAATTTGGAAACTTTAAGAGGGACTGTCCAAACAAATATAACATTAAAATAAAAGAACTAAGTGAAGCTCATGTAGTCGAAGCAGTGGGAGAACTTGAAAAGAAGTCAAAATAAGAATAAGTGAAGGATCTTTACTACTAAAGAAGGGTCACTAGCTTATAGGTTCTCTATGAATGCTTTCTTTTATTATTATGTTATGCATAAGAATCATAGGATAGAAGAATATTATAGTAGCATGTTTGAAATTAATGATTATGTTGCTTGGTAGAGATCATCTATGATAGAATGTTGGATCGTTTTGCATAGTGTTCATCCAGATATTGTCTAACTTTATGTTAGAGGTTGTCATCTTGCTGAAATGGATCACCAAGGTCCAAGAAGGACCATCATTTGGATATCCTTGGTAAATGCATCATGATATAGATAGTATGTATTATATGTAATATGGAATCAGGTTGGTAAAAATGGATGAAGGATTGAAATGGACCAGTATAAAAAAATTTTGTGAATTATAGCTAGATGATTGGCTGAAAGAATAGGAATGTATGTCGAAAGGGAAAAATTTGGATAAGATTCATGTGTATGAGAATATTATGAATTGAATTTGGTTATAAATAATTATTGTTAAGTGCTAATGATGCTGGAAAAAGGAATAAAATATGACTTACTTAAAACTGTTTAAAAGATTAGGACTTTATCTAGAATATGCATTTTATATTGATTAACATCTAGTATAATCTCTTAAAGAAAAGTTCTAAATTGGTAATCAAGTTCGATCCTAGGGAACTCTGATGAAAGAAGGAAATTTCAAGTGGAGATGGTCGATGGGGATGTTGATGGTAGAAGAAGGTCACCATGGTGAGGTAAGTCTATGTCATTTATGGTTTGGCTATCTGGCTGACATATTATTTTGGCTACCTAGGAGAATGTTGCAGGAATACAAGATGCAAACAGTTGAGGCAAGATCAACTAGAAGAGTATTGAGGGAAGCTCAATATATGGTACCTGACAACTATGAAGTCAAGATGAGTTTGCCTTGGAATTGAAGAGGTAGTTGTACGAGAGATAACTTGAAGGTAAAATAAGATCGCTTTCCTCAGGAAGTTATGATCAACATAAAGTTTGGGAAGGCTTAATGCAATGCCTTCATATCAAAGAAGAAAGTGATGAGCAAGAGAGAATACCTATATCCTATCACTAGATAAGAGAGTGCTCCATGATACCTCTAAAGAAATAAGGCTCAATATAATATATGCGAAGGAAAGAGGAATTCATGTAGCTATGGAAAACTAGTAGTTGATACTCTGATGAAAATAAGCTATAAGTTGTTGACTTCCCCAGTCTAAAAGGAAGTCTCGAATCCCCTATGGTTTTGAGAGGGAGAAAAAGGAGTCTCCTTGAATAAGGAGCAAGGATCTATTCTAAATAGTAAGAGAGAATAGGGATGTCCTATCGGTTTGACTAGAGGGCGTGATATTTGATATCACATGTGCATTCTTCTCTTCGGGTAATGAAGAGAGAATGATAGAGGATTGGATAAGCATCTGTGATTTCCTTGAGGATATACCATCCAAGAAAGAAAAGGGGATCGATACTCCTTGAGGATTTGAATCCAAGATAGGTAGTAGTCCCGAGGACCGACACTCTTTAAGGATATATAGGACAGGAAACCAGGAGAAGAGTGGTGTAAGAGGACCAATATTCTTTAAGGACTCATGGATGGAGATCCAATATAAGAATAGTCCTAAAAGGGCATACCTTGTGGACATCCATATGGGGTATCTGCCTTAGATAGGTAGTGTGGTATCATACATAAAGCCTCCTAGCATAATGCTCTTGAATAAAAGAAGACATTGTCTAGTTAGTCCTCAGGAACAAAATTGGTTATAATGATGTGCTTATAGTATTGCTTATCAATTCGAATCTTCTTGAGAACTCTTCAGTTTGAAATATGATGTTTTACTGGTTGTACAATTATGAATACCTGCCTAATTAAGAGGGAGTGTTGAGAAATGTAACTAGTTTCGATCATCATAATTGTTGTACTCATTTCAATATGTATCATATGTAACAAACAAGAAAAGAAGAAAGAAAAATTATTATTATTATTATTATTATTATTAAAGCATGGGTTTCATGCTCATTATTAATGGTATTCTAGGAAAAAGCAT
This sequence comes from Pinus albicaulis, assembly GCA_034641835.2. Lineage (NCBI taxonomy): Eukaryota > Viridiplantae > Streptophyta > Pinopsida > Pinales > Pinaceae > Pinus > Pinus albicaulis. The sequence continues at coordinate 1,251,151,998 of CM076583.1, forward strand.
GTTCTTCATGTTTCTATGGTTTTTTAGGTCTTAGGATTTATTTTCATGAGTCAAAGGAGTTAACATCATGTTTATAAGACCCTTTTGAGAAATTTGTAATTGTAAAAAGAATTATTTTCGAGTCTATAAATTTCTGGAATATCCAAGAGTACAATTTGGACTTGGGATCCTCAAGTCGGCCTAAAGGAGGGAATTTTACTCCTTGATAAGGCTATAAAAGGAAGCATTTCAACCTCATTTGGAGACACTCACTCACAAGTTTTATCTATCAAGGAAAGCATTCAATCTATGGTTCCGAAGTTGAGAAAAGGAGAGTGAAGTTCTCGAAGAAGTTGGGAGTAAAAAATGTATTGTCTTTGGGCTCTATCCCTCTCACACGTGTGAAATTATGGAGTTATTGGGTTGTAGTAGAAGGAAAAAATTTCAAGGTCGAGTTGTTGGATGATGAAGTTAGAATCTGCAGTTGGAAGAGGGAGAACCCTTGTCTAGACCTCATTGACCTTGAGAGAGTTGTATTTCTCTAAGTAGGTCTCAAAAGGAGGTTGTATTAGGGTTTCCAAGAAGATGTAAGGACAAATTAGTTTGGTCGAAGCTGCAGGTTGAGTAGCAGTAGATGGGAATTCAAAATTTCTGGAGCTGGCAGGTCGAAGTTGCAAGGAAGAAGCTATTAGAAAATTAAATAACAAAGAAATGGAACATATAAAATATTGTGGAAACAAAAAAAATAGAAACACATAAAATAAGAGAGAAAAATATATACTTGGTTCACCCAATTTGGGCTACGTCCAGGTATAAACAACAAATCCATCCCTTTATATTATCCAACAAAATGAAGAGATACAACCTACAACAGATCTGATGTAATTTCCTCTTCACTCTCACGCAATATCCTCTCTCTTTCTTGCTCAAAATAATGATACACAGTCGCAATACAATTCCCTAATTTCAATCGAGGGTTGCAATCTAGGGAAAAGAAATCTAAACGAACATAAATTATACCATCATCCACTTAATGAATGACCTAGATTGACTACAAAATTACAATATTTTACAAGGTAATTTTTCATATATTTTAGCTTCAGGGGGCCACTAGCCCCAGGACCCCCTAGAGGGGGGGAATAGTGTTGATCAGTGGTTGTCATTGGTGTGAACCCAAGCAGCACCAAGGGATACCCCTATCTTGCATGGTAATTTTTATCTACAAAATTACTATATTATGGGTCAAGAATATTTTTGATGGCTTCTACTTTTCAAGTTGTTTTCGTTGATATATGGCACGCCATGTAATTCTTCACGGTTTGAGAGATATTCATGTTTGAAGTTTGTAACCCCAGTTAGTGGGCTAAAACCCCATAGGGTTGTGGCATGGGTCATTGAAAAGTCAATAATTAATAATTTTTAAGCTCCTAAAATCCCTCCCACGTTCACTTTTTGAAGCCCCTCTAAACCTAATAATTTATATAAATTGTGATCCTCATATCCTCCTTATGTAGGGGTTTCGCTACCTGAAACCAGTCATCATGGAATTTTCACTCTAAATTTTTTTCTACGAAGGTTCAGAAGCTTAAATTTTTATGAGGAAAAGCCGAAATCCTGAGGAAGCTGCTGTAAAAATTTCAGATCAAGGTGCACAATATTTTCAGCGATATGATCTGTGGAACTAAGTTTTTTTGCAGGCTCCTGAACTTCATCTCAAAGAAGTGACCTTGGGAAAATCGTCATAACTCTCTCTCTAAGTATCAGATTGGAATTCTGTAAAAATTCACAGATAGTGCACAGACTGTAGTTTTCGTTATATCAATTTCAGAGCTGAATGAAGAAACAGTGACATGGGGCACGCCGTACAAGTTTGCTCTATTGAACCAGTATATAATTAGGTCATTGTGAGAGATTGGGCATAACTCTCTCTTGAAGAATCCAAATTGGGTTAGACCTATGGCATTGGAAAGAAGACTCAGAGGAATACTATAGAACCTAAAATCACATATTAAGGATCTGAAATAACATAGATACACCATATTCAATATCGAGCTCCTAGAAGGCAAGAAAAAGCTAGATCATGTGTTGTCAAGGGCTGCAAAGGACCAGACTTTCTAGGGAAGCAAAGAAAAGCAAGGTGCAGTAGAGGGTAGCATGACAAGAGCAGCAATCAAGGTGCAGTAGCAAGAAGTTCATCACATGAAGACTTCAAGTGGGCAGCACTGCATATTGTCACTGTAAAGGTATCATTGTACTAAGTCATTGTAAATACATCATTGTAAAAATTTTACTAGTGTCTATCTGCCAAGAGTTGAAGAGGCAGTGTCGGGAGGTCTAGGATCATCATTAGGTGGTTGTTTCATAGTTGGGGTTATGGTCTAGTGTGTCTTATTCTTCTACATCATTCTATATCATTGTAAAGTGGATCATTTTCGTGGGTACGAGAATCCATTCTTGTTTTATTCTTATATAGGGTGGTAGGGTGGTGCTAGGCTGGTGCATAAAATCACCAACAGATTCAAGCCTGTGAAAAATTCAAGGTGGTAGGGTGGTGCTAGGGTGAGTTGTAGCTCATTGGGAGTTGGGGCATCCGTTCAGTTGACTACTAAAGAATCTCGTGCGTTGGAGCGTCCATCCAATGGGATCTCGAGAAGAATATTTTTCTAGATTCTAGGAAGTTGGAGCTTTATTTTTAATTGGAGTTGAATATTAAAGAATTATTAGAAAAGCATTCAGGTGGTTTTTGTCCCGGAGAGGGTTCCCACCTTAAAAACTATGTGCATTTGTGTTCCTTTTTTTACTGCTATCATTGTACAAACACTGATAATAATTGAAGTTTAACTAATGCTCTAATTGAAAGCAATATTGTTTCAACCCCCCTCTTAGTATTTCCAACAATTGGTATCAGAGCTTGATTCCTTCGATAGTAGTTTAACAGCTCGAAGGAGGTCATGGAGCATACCAAGAATGGTGTACCTCTATTCAATGAAAATAATCATGCACTCTGGAAAGGAAGAATGAAGGTCTATCTCTTGGTGCAAGGTTATGAAGTATGGGACACTGTTCAAAATTGCTTTACACCAACCATAGATGAACAAGGTAAGAAGAATTTGGTAAATGATGCAAAAGAAAATAATACTATTATCGACGGACTTATTGAATCTGCTTATCATAAGGTGTTGGTTTGTAAAACCGCCAAAAATGTATGGAACAAGCTTGAGAATATATATGGAGGTGACTCAAATGTCAAAGAAGCAAAGCTTCAAATATATAGAGAAAATTTTAGCAACTCAGAATGAAAGAAGATGGAAACATTGCAGCATACTTCCAATACGTTGATGAAATAACCAACACTCTGGAAGGATTGGGAGAGCCAGTTGACGAGAAGACTATTATACGAAAGATTCTTAGAACGTTACCAGGGAGATTCAACCTAAAGGTATCAGTCTTAGAATACAGTGAAAATCTGGAAAAACTCAGCAAAAAGGAATTACATGGAGTTCTCATAGCATATGAAATGAAACTTGATGAATAAGAGGGTACTTCGCATCTAGAAACTGTGTTTGTTGCATCTAAGAAAACCAATAAGGACAAAAACCTTCAATTGAAAATACATTCACCTGCAAGTGTGAAGAAAAGGAAGATGATGAAGAAGGTATTTCAGATGAAGAATATGCTTACTTTACGAGAAAACTAAAAATTGGTAAGGGAAAATTCAAAGGTAAACATCCATTGATATGTTTCGGTTGTGGTGAGGTTGGGCATTTCGCAACAAAATGTTTGTACAGAAGTGATGGCAACTCAAAAGGAAATAAAGGCTTTAAGAAATTCAATAAGCAAGGATCCAAAAGGAACTTTCTCTCTAAATAATATAGCTCATCATCCAATGAAGACAATGACAGCGAAGAAGAAGCCAATTAGAGAGTATTGTTTATGGCCAAGCAAATTAAACAAGAGGTCTCAAACAACGAATAAGAAGGGTTGACCATAGAAGAATTTTCTAAGGAGGCAATCAAGCTTATAAAAGAGCTCAAGGCTGAGAATATCCATTCCAATACTCTTGAAGAACAAGTTCAAGGTCTCAAAATTGAAGTTCAAGAACAAAAATGTACTGAAGAGTCACTTCAAAAGAAGTTGGAAGAAAGAAACCAAGAAAGGGAAGTGTTAGAAGCCGAATTAGTCTCGCTGCATAAGGAAGTGAAGAAGGGAAAAATTGTCCAAAACTATGCCAACAACTCAAGGACATTGGAAGAACTCATCAACAATCAACCATCTTACAACGACAGAACTAGCCTCAGTTACAAAGAAGAAGAAGTGGGACCTTCTACAACAAAATACAATGAACCTATGAAATCTGACATGCATGTAGACTTCATTGGACAAGATTCGCAAGAACATCCTTGGAAGATGATTCCTCGATGAAGATTTCCATCCAGGTACTAACATATTTTTCATTGCTATTGTTATTCTTGTGGAAAATTTGGTCATAAAGTTGTAGAATGTCGCACGTACCCTAGGAACCAATATAATTCCAGGAGATCTGTCAAATATGAACCTCCTAGGGCTCAACGAAACATCAATAGATTTGAACATTTAATAAATAATATGGAATGTTACAAATGTTAGAACTTTGGACACATAGCTAGAGACTGCAGACTTGAAAATCCTCCCAAAGAATCTTTGAAGCCACAGAACGATCGCACGTGGAAGAAGAAGAAGACTGATAATTGTGCTCTCTCTCTCTCAAGACTCAAAACAACAAATATGTGTGGTATGTTGATAGTGATTTCTCAGCGCATATGACTAGATATAGAAAGAAATGTGTATCTCTGAAAGAGAAGAAGGACGGAATTGTGTCCTTTGGAAATGATGGATATTCAAATGTTATAGGATCAAATACCATCACTCTCAGAAAAAAAGATGCTCTAGCTAAGAATGTTCTATTAGTTGAAAACATGAATCACAATCTGCTCAGTGTTGGAAAAATGTCTGATCAAGGACACATAATACTATTCAACTCCACAAAATGTGAAATCAGGAAAGGCAGGTATGGTAAAATTGTGGCTACAGCAAGTCAAGCGCCAAACGACATATATGTTCTGGATGAAGCAACTAAAGCACGTCTAATAGCTAAATAGAATGATATAATATTTGGTAGTAATGATGATCGACTAAGTAATAAATTTGCTACAAAGCTGAAAAGTGACCTCGAGATGTCTTTACCTGGTGAGCTGACATACTTCTTAGGGCTTCAAATATCTCAACAAGAGAAAGAAATATTTATATGTCAAGCCAAGTACATCAAGGAAATGCTCAAGAAATTCAAAATGGAAGATTATAAACCCATCCTTACTCTGATGGTAACAAGTTGCAAATTGAGCATAGAAAACTCATCTAAGGATGTGGATCAAAGGTTGTATAGATCTATGATTGGTAGTCTTCTATATGTAACAGCCTCCCAGCCAGATTTTATGCATGCAGTTGGACTAGTAGAAAGATTCCAAGCAGCACCAAAAGAATCAGATATTATTGTCTTCAAAATAATTCTTCGATATCTAAAGGGAACAATAAAATATGGCTTGTGGTATCCCAAGGGTAACAATCTCATTATTCAAGCCTTTACAGAGGCAGATTGGGCAAGAAGCATTGATGATAGTAAGAGTACTTGTGAAGCATTGGAATATATTTGCCAAAATCTTGGTATTCTCCCAAGTTCTCATTAGATTTTCCTTATTCAGAATATAAAGGGGGAGTGGAAGTGTGTACAGGTCCACAAGATGGTTGTGTGTCAGGGGGAGTTACACTTTGCCATTAATTTCAAAGGGGGAGAGAATGTTGTAGGAAGAGTTGTCATGATCGCAATGGGAGTACTTGTGTTGCCATCAATGCCAGAGGGGGAGATTGTTGATCAGCGGTTGTCATTGATGTCAACCCAAGTAGCACCAGGGGCTACCCCGATCTTTTATGGTAATTTTGACCTAAAAAATTACTATATTATGGGTCAAGAATATTTTTTATGGCTTCTACTAGTCGAGATGTTTCTTTTGATATATGGCACGCCATGTAATTCTACAAGGTTTGAGAGATATTCATGTTTTAAGTTTGTAACCCCAGTTAGTGGGCTAAAACCCCATGGAATTGTGGCATGGGTCATTGAAAAGTCAATAATTAATAATTTTTAAGCTCCTAAAATCCCTCCCACTTTCACTTGTTGAAGCCCCTCTCAACCTAAGAATTTATAGAAATTGTGATGACATGAAACAGGTCATCGTGGAATTTTCGATCTAACTTTTTTCTACGAAGGTTAAAAAGCTGAAATTTTTATGAGGAGAAGCTGAAATCCTAAGGAAGCTCCTGTAAAAAGTTCAGATCAAGATGCGCAATATTTTCGGAGATATGATCTATGGAAGTCAGTGTTTTTGCAGGCTCCTGGACTTCATCTCAAATAAGTGACCTTGGAAAAATCGTCATAACTCTCTAAGTATTAGATTGGAATTTTGTAATAGATAGTGCAAAAACTGTAGTTTTCGCTGTATCAATTTCAGAGCCGAATGAAGAAACAATGACACGTGGAACATCGTACAAATTCGCTCTACTGAACGAGTCCATAATTAGATCATTGTGAGAGATTGGACATAAATCTCTCTTGAAGAATCCAAATTGGGCCAGACTTGTGGCATTAGAAAGAAGACTCAGACGACTACTACATAACCGAAAATCACATATTGGGGATCTAAAATAACAGAGATACACCAGATTCAATATCGATCTCCTAGAAGGCAAGAAAAAGCTAGATCATGTGTTGTCAAGGGCTGCAAAGGACTAGAATTTCTAGGGCAGCAAAGCAAAGAAAGGTGGAGAAGAGGGTAGCATGACAAGAGAAGAAATCAAGGTGTAGAAAAACAGCAAGAAGTTCATCACATGAAGACTTCAAGCGGACAACACTGCATACAGTCACTGTAAAGGTATCATTGTACTAAGTCATTGTAAAAATTGTACTAGTGTATATTTGCCAAGAGTTGAAGAGGAAATGTCGGGAGTTCTAGGATCATCATTAGCTGGTTGTGTCATAGTTGGGGTTATGGTCTAGTGTGTCTTCTTCTACATCATTCTATATCATTGTAAAGTGGACCATTTTCCCTGGTACGAGAGTCAATTCTTTTTTTATTCTTCTATATAGTGGTAGGGTGGTGCTAGGCCAATGCATGAAGTCACCAACAGGTTCAAGCCTGTGAAAAATTTAGGGTGGTAGGGTGGTGCTAGGGTGAGTTGTAGCTCATTGGGTGTTGGGGCATCCATTCAGTTGACTACTGAAGAATCTCGGGCATTGGAGCCTCCATCCAGTGGGAGCTGGAGAAGAATTCTTTTCTAGATTCTAGGAAGTTGGAGCTTTATTTTCAATTGGAGTTGAATATTAAAGAATTATTAGAAAAGCATTCAGGTGGTTTTTGTCCCGGAGAGGGTTTCCATCTTAAAAATTGTCTGCATTTTTATTCCTTTTGTTTACTACTATCATTGTACAAACACTGATAATAATTGAAGATTAACTAATGCTCTAATTGAAAGGAATACTGATTCACCCCCCCTCTCAGTATTTCCAACAAATAGGCCCCCCCGCACCCCCCATGTGGAGGGGTGTACAACCTTCTTGGGGTATACACCAAGCTGAAACAAGACATATGAATCAGAAAGATAATTAGGCTCCACACCCAGCAATCTCCCACTTGGAGACTGACTATAACAACTCCAACGCTGCTTCTTACTAGACAATGCTTCCACTTTGGACCTGGTTTTTTCTCATCTTCATCATCATACTTGAATACTAATTGAAATTGAGAAGAAACTTAGTTTCTCACTAGTTACAACCTTTGTTAACATATTTGCAGGATTCTGGCTAGTGTGTATCTTTTCCAGCTTCAACCGTCCATCTTCCAAAAATTATCATATGAAATTGTATTTGAGTTGTATATGTTTAGCCTTAGAATGAAATTTTGAGTTCTTTTCAAGATGAATGGCACTTTTGTTGTCATTGTATAACCTACCAATCTCCAGCCTCTTTCTCAATTCATCCATAAACCTTTGTAACCAAATCATTTCTTTACTAAACTTTGTAGTAGTAACATACTCTTCTTTTGTTGAAAGTGCAATAATATTTTGCAATTTTAAAACCCAACTGACGGTTTTTCCACCTATAGTAAACACATACCCTATGGTGCTCCTCTTGTTATCTTTATCACCTGGCATATATGCATCAACATATCCATGTAGAGCAATGTTTGAACCACCAAATCATAATTCTCAATTTGTGGTACCTCTCAAATACCTAAGAATCCACTTCACTACCATCTAATGTTATTTTCCCGGATTTTTCATGTATACTTGCTTACAACTCCCACTGCATGTGCAATATCATGCCTTGTGTAGACCATTGCATACATTAAGCTTCCAACTGTTCATGCATATGTAACTTTACACATATAATCCATCTCTTACTATGTCTTCGGACACATGTCCTTACTTAGTTTTAAATGGCTAGCCACAGGTGTGCTAACTGGTTTTTCATCTTTCATATTAAATATTTCCAACACCTTTTCTATGTACTCATTGTGAGACAATGTTAATCTGCGATTTTTCCTATCTCTAGTTATTCTCATGCCAAGAATTTGTTTTGCAACACCAAAATCCTTCATTGCAAATGAATTTTCCAATTTTCTTTTGAGCACATTTATTTCCTGCATGCTAGACCCTGCAATAAGCATGTCATCTACTTACAATAGCAATATAATATAGTTTCCATCATTTTTATTTTTAAGATAAACACAATGGTCAAAGTGACATCCAGTATAACCTTGTTCATACATAAAGCTGCCAAATTTTAGACACCACTTCCTTGGAGCATGTTTTAAGCCATACAATATCTTCTTGAATTTTCACACTAATTTCTCCTTCCCTTTGACCTCATACCTGTTTGGTCCCTACATATATATTTCATCCTCCAAATCCCCATGGAGAAATACTATCTTTACATCTAACTTCTCGAGATGAAAATCTTCTATTGCCACTAGACTTAAAATAGTTCTGATTGAAGTAATATTAACAATAGGAGAAAAAATTCATTAAAGTCTATACCTTTCTTTTGTGCAAACCCATTCACCACAATTCTAGCCTTATCCCCGTGTTTACCACCATCTTCTTCCTTCAACCTGTAAACCCATTTATTTCGCAATGTTATTTTACCTACAGAAAATTTGAGTAAGTCCCAAGTATGGTTATGCATCAAGGAGACCATCTCTTCTTCCACAGCTTGCTCCCACTTCTTCTTGGTTTCTACCTACATTGCTTTGTCATATCTTTCTGGTTCACTAGAATCAGCCAACAATACATAATATAATGAAGGAGAATCTCATTCAGGGGGTATACTTATCCTGACAGATCTTCTAACACCACTTTTCAGGTGTTTTAGGTGCTTGTTGTTTTTGTGGTTGTTGTTGTTGTTGTGGTTGTTGATCATTATTATTTTTAGATACCTTTAATTTTTATGTGATATCATCAAGCACCGTGTATTAATTTTTTTAATTTTCTTGCATATGTTCCTTATGCAAGACCGTTTCATTGAATATGACATCTTTGCTCCTAATGGTTTTGTGATTTTCGTAATCATATAAGCGATAACCAAAATCATTAACACCATTTCCAATAAAGGAACATTTCTTTGATTTTGCCTCAAGCTTTGTTCTATTTTCTTTATTGATGTGGACAAAGGCTTCACAACTGAAAGTATATAAAAATGAGTAGTTTACCTTCTTACTTTTCCATGCCTCCTTTGGAATACCACCGTCCAATGAACTTGAAGGCCCTCTGTTTATTAGATAAACGATAGTATCTACAACATCTACCCAAAATTGTAAGGGCAATCCTGCATAGAATCTGATGCACCTTGCGCGCTCCATGATTGTATTGTTCATCATTTGTGACACGCCATTTTCCCGTGGTGTTCCTGGAACTGTCTTCTCTTTGAAAATTCCATGCTCTGAAAAATAGTTATCAAACTCTTTTTTGTATTATTCACCTCCATTGTCTGATATGAAACACTTCAAATTGTTTCCCATCTCATTCTCAGCCAAAGATTTCCATTTCTTGAAAGTATCAAATACATCATATTTATTTCAAACACAATAAATCCAAGTTTTCTTGGTTGCATCATTAATAAAAGTAACATAATAGCGAGATCCACCAAGAGATGATACCTAAGAAGGTCCCCATACATCTATATGCACAAGCTCTATTTTTTTTCTCTTCTTTTCTTTCCCAACTCTAAGAAATATGACACTCTTTTGTTTTCCTTAAACACAAATTTCACAAAAATCCAAATCAACATGCTTCAAAGTTGGCAAAAAATTTCTTGAGTGAAGAATTTGCATCCCTTTCTCACTCATGTGCATGAGCCTATGGTGCCACAATGCAATATCTACTCCTATGGAGGTTAAAGTGTTAACGTAGTTAGACATATCATTGCATAAATATAATGTACCAACCTTTTCTCCTTTTGTTATTACCAGGGCTCCTTTAGTGACCTTCGAGGTTTTTTCTGTGAATGTAGTTACGCAACCTTCACCACTTAACGACCCTGTTGAAATTATATCTTTTTATAGATATGGGAAATGCCTTACCTATTTAAATAACCATTGGTTTCCATTTTGTTTATTTATAAATACCTTACCCATTCCAATTATTTTATAGGGTTTATCATCACCCAAATGAAAGTGTCCAAAATCTCCTTGAACATAGTCATGAAAATGTTTCCTATCAGGTGTGACATAGAATGAAGCCCCTGAATATACCACCCAAGCATAAATAATATTCTCTAATGAAAGAATCAAATCATCTTGCAACACATCACCTGACACATTGACTGATTGTTCTCTTCTTGTCCATCTCCTTCTTTTCCCTTCCAAGATTTGTAGTCTTTCTTCAGGTGTCCTTTCTTCCCACATTTCCAGCACACTATCCATGATCTGGATTTAGATCTGTATTTTCTTGACTTAATGTGATTTCATGGGTTCCTTCCTCTTTCCATTTTTCTTCCCATAGTATCTACAATCAAAGCATTACCTTATGTCTCACAGAAGATTTTCCGTCACATTTCCTCGCTAAGGATGGCACCAACTACATCATCAAACTTTAAAGTACTAGATCTAGATACATAACTACTAATAGTCATAACTAAACCATTCCAACTTTGTGGTAATGAGAACAAAAATTGCAGATCCCTAACTTAATCATCAAAATTTACCCCTACAGAACTTAACTAACTTGTAACTGTGTTAAATTCATTTAAATGATCAACAACAAATCCACCTTCTGACATCTTCATATTAAATAGATGCTTCATAAGAAATACCTTATTTGAGGCTAATCGTTTTTCATATAGTTTGGACAATGTCGTCTTTAAACCTTGTGTTTTCGTTTCCTTTGAAATGTTGAATGCCATCAACGCTACTAGAAACAATTGGATTGTTCCTAGTGCCTTTATGTCGAGAAGATCTGATTCTTCGTCTGTCATACTCATCGACTTCTTTGATTTTCTTCTCAATGGTAGGTATAAATATTTCTCATATAGATAATATTCCATATGCATCTTCTACAACTGGTAGTTTTGGCCGTTAAATTTTTTGACCCTAAGCCTACTATCTTCTGCCATTGATCCCACTTGAACCATGAAACCTTCTCTCCTGCGAGTTTATCAACAAAATAGACCTTCGACTATAATACCAATTGTTAGAAAATTAAATAATTGAGCAATGGAACACATAAGATATTTTGGAAACAAAAACCACAGAAATGCATAAAACAGGAGAGACACAAATATACGTGGTTCACCCAATTTGGGCTACATCCACAGAGAAACAACCAATCCTTCCTTTTATATTATACAATGAAATGAAGAGATAGAACCTACAATAGATTCGATATAGTTTTATCCTCGCTCTTACACAATCTCCACTCTCTTTCTCACTCAGAATAATAATACAAAACTTCAATACAATTCCCTCATATAAATTGAGGGTTGCATTTTAGGGAAACAAACCCTAAATTAACATAAATTCTACCGTCATATCATCCGCTTAATTTCCCAGATTAACTACGAAATTAAAATATTTTACAAGGAATTTTTCATACCTCGTTGGGCACCCACTAGCCCCTAGAACCCCCAGTTGGGGGGACAGGCCCCAACGCATAGAGGGGTGTATAGTCTTCCTGGAGTATACACCCAATTGAAACACGACCTCTGAATTAGGAAGATAATCAGGCTCCACAACCAACAGAATCAAGGAATGACTTGAGGAAGGGCCAGCTTGGTACTGGGAGAAGGACTTGGTATAAGGATTGGGTCATGTATCTCATTTAACGAAGATTCTAAGAAGATAAAAGTTTTCGGGTTTTCCTCTTGAAGGGGTTTTTCCTTGGCTCAGAGCCTATATCTATGTCTTCTTTTGTTGTTGGAGTTACTTAATATTGTTTGATGAACAAATCTAACTAAAGAACATAAAGAATGTAACTAAGATTCACAAGAAAGTATCAAGGTCAAGAAAATAAGATATAATAAGTTGTCACTTTACATTTTCTAACAGATCCAATTTGAAATAGGACATTTATGCCTTGGAAAGCGATGACAGTTCCAAAAAAGGATATAAAATATTACAAATTAGTCTTTTCTACTTCTAATTATTATCCATTTTCCTTCCTTTATGGTTTCCTTTACCTTTTGAACCTTCTTCCTTCACTTGGATTAGTATGCTGGAATGAGCTTTTCATTTATACAGATTATTTATCCTTTTAAGCTCAAAGGTTTACTAAATATGCCAAATTTATGGTTAATAGATTTTATCTCACACAAATCAATCTATCTTTATGCTCAAGTATCTTTCCCATTGTCTTTTCTTTTATGAGATAAGTTGTTTCAATTTGTGATTTATTTTTTTGTTCTTTTAATATTGCTAGTGTGTCCTCATATTTATGCTCTTTTATACCAACAATTACTAGGTTCAAAACTTTTTCATTATACTTGTGATTTAGCTTAATTAACTTATTCATTTCCTCTTTGATGGGTTTGATATTCAATTTATTTTCCATATATACTTATAGCCAAATTGTTATTTACTTTTTTCTTTCAACTCTTTAATCTCATCTGTCAGTCGCAATTTTTTTTACCATTAGTTGTTTTAGTTTTCTCATTTCTTGTAATCATAAAGACGGTCTTGGGTGACTTTGTTGAGCCTCCCCTTATTGGGTTGAGGTCTTGGCATATGTAGCGAAATACTCATATTTGAAAGCAGAAAAAATAAATAAGAAGAGGAACTTGAACATCTGGAATGTTCACTGCAAGATAACCCACCATTTGTCCATTGTAGAGATGCATAAAGCTGTTGTAGATAATCATCATAGAGATATCATCATGTGCCCAATGAGAGAATATATATGCTGGAAACTTCAATAATGTCAACAAATTTTAGAGGTCGATACACTCAGTCACAGAGTTGAATACGTAGCAAAGTTCAATACTTCATTGCAGAGTTCAATACACTTAGCCGCAGAGTTTTGTCAAGTTCAATACACTCAGCCACAAAGTTGAGTATGTTGCAAAGTTCAATACACTCAGCTGCATAGCTCGATACTTAACTTCAATGTTCAACTTCACTATAGAGTTTAATAATGTGCCACAAAGTTTCGTCGAATTCAATATTTCACTGCAGAGTTCAACAATATAACACAGAGTCCTATAGAGTTCCATATATTCCTACTAGATATAAGGTTTTGAGATTGTATCCCTGTGTGCTGAAGAAATTGAACTGATTCACAAAGATAAGCAGTCACGAGTTCATGAATATTAAGATTTATATTTACTGCAGGCATGAATAATCACTAATAAAGTTAAAATTCACCACGATAGAAGTAGAATTTACCACATAAATACACAAATATTCAAGCATTCAAATATTCCACAAGTAATAAATCAATAGATAAATAATTCAAACTTCAAAGTCGTTTAATAAAGTAGGAGTGATGCCAAGTCAATGATGAGTCAGTCATCATGCAGATAATTTAAAAGCGTAAGTATGATGAGTCAAGATGCAAATAATTGAAAGTAATTTAACCAAATAGTTTGACCGGGTTTTTTAAACATAAGACTTGTTACTTCATGAACCAAAAATCCAATGAAGGACTTTACTTATGATCACTATACGGTCAAATATCATGTGCATTGAAGCTTAGACTTTTGGTGTGAATATTGTAATATCAAAACTCGCGTGAATGAATGCCAAAGACATGTCAGGTGATAAGTCAATATTGTCGTCTGTTTTTTTTTTTTTAAATGGATGATTGTTAATGGTGTTGTTTATTGGGGTTATAATTTTGTTTAGTTGGTAAATATTTTGTTGGAATTCAGTGAAATTTTTTCAAGAAATTTAGTCTTGAGAGTGTTTGAATCAATTTTTTTATAGTGGAAATGGATTCAGCACCATCAAGAACTCTTGGGCTACCCAAAGTTTTGAAGTTTGACCACTGTAACAAAGATTTCCAAAAATTTCTGCTGGATTTTTTCAAAAACTTGCCTGAATTTCCATTGTTTTTTGGGTGAAATTGTGGTCTCGTTAGACCACGGTGTTTTTTAATATTAATATTAGAAAATGGTTTTCATCATTTACTAATAATTGGCCGAACAAACCTCGAATTTCTAGAATCTCATAACTTGGGACTTGTATCATGATAGCTTGCACCAATGGAAAAGACACTACATTATCATTATTTAAAGTATATTTTTTAATTAAAACATTAATGTAAGACCACGAAAGTTGAATATGTATGCGATTAACAATATTAATATAAATAATTATTATTGATGATGATGATGATGATGATTAACATCCATTAAGACCAATGCGGTCTGTTACACTTTAAGAAAGAAATTAATTACAACTCTTTAAAATTTTATTTCTATGATAAAAAAAGAAGGGAAATAAGTGCTCCAAGATCACTATAGTTAGGAAGACTTAATAAGTCAAGAATATTGGAAGTGTTGAAAATTTTTAGGAAATGAGAGCAAATGTGAGTAAGAGTTGGGCTATATAAGAGAAAATGTTTTTCATCTTCCACCCTATTAGTATTGCAAAGGTGATAGATTCTTTCGTCCTAGGGAGTTTTGGAATAGACCATCGTCCAGTTTCACTTTGAAGCTCATGAGAATTAGTTCTTATGTTTGTAATGTTCGGTTTTTTTCTTAGTATTGGTCAAGATTGAGAGATAATCCTGGTTACCAAGGGTGGGGTTGATTACCTCCTTATAATACCTTAGCTTCCTTTTTCCCTCCAGCGCCTTATCATCTCACAATTTATCCTTAAATTTGAAGGAATAATATTTTTTGTATTATCCTTATTCCCCAAGATGATCTCTACCTTTATCCCCCAATGGTCGAGCCAAGACTGGGCATTCTTATGCCATCCACGCTTGAGGTGGATGTGGGTGTTTTGGCTAGATTTAGAAGCAATTTTGGGATGCCTCTTGATTTCCATGTTGTAAAGCTTCTTCTTATACATCAAATACCTAAACATAGTCATGCTTTCAATGGGGGAAAGACTAACTTTGATTAAGAGGATATGATAGGGAATATTTTCTTTAATCTTGAGGTTGTAAGTTATAAATTGCTTTTGAATCATCTCGATATTTCTCCACAATTCTTTGGATATAATGAAACCCCAAACCTCACGTCCATATAAAATAACAAGGATGACAATAGATTCAAAGAGGAACAATTTTTTTCTCCAAATCTAAAGATCAATTGACTTACAAATCATTTTGAAGCTCATAATAAGCTTTCAAGCCTCCAATAATACTTTTCGCTATAATTCCAGTTGAGTTGATAATGAATGTCAATACCTAAATATTTGTATGAAAGAACATGCTCCAAGTAATTTTGTTATCCTAGACAAAATTACCATGATTGATCTTTTTGGATTTAATTATCATGACTTTAGTGTTTTGCTATTAAGAGTCATACCCATCTTGGAGAAGTAATCATGAAGAGTCTTAAGTTGCTTGTCGAGGTCATCATTGGTTCTGGCTAGAAGAAGAATATCGACAACATAAAGGAGAAAAGTAATAATTATACCAGCAAGCTCAAGGCCATTTCATCCAGCAGTTTCTACACACTCCCCTAGCTTATCAATATAAATGCTAAAAAGAGTAAGAGATAAGGGACACCCTTGCTTAATCTCGATATTGTATTTAATATCTCTAAACTACCTTTTATTAGTCTTAAACAATATTTTCTAAATAAATTTTATTTTCTAAATATTATTAATTTCACTTCTAATAAGTTAATTAATTAATAGATAAATACAATATTAATTTTATTTCCAAATTTAATTTAAAAATAATATTAATAAAATAAAATTAATTCGAAAGACCAACGTGATGTCAACACTATTATCTTCATTTTATAATTAGATTAAATTAATATGAATGCTTCCTCGTGATTGTTTGCCCACAATTTCAAATTTAATAAGTTTCAACCGTAAACCACGTGAATGCTGATGTGAACTTTAATGTGCACATACAAAGTATGTCCTTGTGAAAGTGATTTGTGGAGCCCCTGTCCATACAACTTGCACATAGAAACAACGTGGAACGGAATTTGGGAAATCATGTTTAAATGAATTAGAAGTGTGGGGGCATGTGTCCTGAGGTACCCTAATTTTCAACCCAAAACTCATTAAAGCCTCAGTAAAACTGCTTCCAACGTCTAGTGCACCTTCTTCAACACCTATAGGATCTATCCAAGCCTTGAAATGTCTCAATAACACCTCTAATCATCATGTCAAAGCCTTCAAACCTATTCAATTGATCATCATGTCCCTACAAATCTAATCAATTTCCTCTGCAAGCATCAAGACATCATCATAAGATTCCATATTGACAGGTACCTCTGCATCCTCCTACAACTCTGTTATCAATCATCAGGAGTATGGTATGATCCAAGTTGACATCATCACAAGACAAATAGAGCTAAGTTCTTGTTGACATGAATGCCAACAATTGGTTAGTAAAAAATATAACTAAATACCCAAAAAACATTTGTTCCCCTTCGATCAACGATATTACATAAGAGAGGATATATTGGGAGAGGGAAAAAAAATAGGTAGGAAAACAATAAAGTTGATGGAATTTTTCACTTTATCATTTTTTCCCTTCTTTAAATTTATTTTTTCATATAATTTTAAAAAATTATATAAATTTGGATTTTTTATTTATTAAATTTTTATATTATTTTTCATATATTTTATTAATTTATTTTAGATTTATTTTTCACATATTTTTATTAATTTTAAGTTTATAATTTTATAATTTTGTAAATTTATATGGTTAGATCAACATAAATCCATCTTAGCTCAAATCTACCAAGCTCTTCGAGGTTTGAACCTCCAAAGTTTTAATTAATCTTGAAACTTAATAGATCTGAGCTAAGATGAATCTATGGTAGTTCTTTGTGTACGTGTGTATCTCAGCTTCTTATTGAACATAAAAAGAATTCCACAACTCTTTAATTTTGAGAAAAACAATAATAAACTATTTTAACCATAATATATATATTTTTAATTGCTTTATATATAGCTGACATTAAAATATTTACAAGTCTCCCTCATATTGGTAATTAGAAAGTATGTAATAGGAACTATGTGTGTGTGTGTGTCTACACGTACACACACCTTTAATTTTTTTTTTTTTGTTATTAACATTATTGTAAAATACTACATGTCGACTACATATTAAGCATTGGAGGTGGGAAGTGGAATACTTTATTTATGTTCAACATTAAAATATTCTATTGCATTGTATATATGTATGTATGAAGTTGATATTACAATCTTAGTTAACATGGATGTTCAAATATTTTATTCAAAGTACACATTGGATATTGATGAATTACAGAACTAGTTCATACTGCAAAAGTAAAAATATAAGATCTTTTTTTACATTCAATTTATTTATATTTCTATGTATAAATTTGATATAATTTTTTCTTTTATGTGGTTCATGGAATTCGTAGATCGGTGATCACTATGTCCACAAATTATTTGTACTAGGAAAATCCATCTGAAGGGAGCCTAATCCCAAGACTTGTGATAGCAAAAGTGCTTTAATGTTAGGGATTCGACCAATTGAGATAACCCTTGTGGCTTATATAAAATTATATTACTTAATATGGAATTTGAAATATTACTTTAAAATAAAAATATAATAAGTTTTCTACATCTAATTTCAACATCTCTTTATATATAAAGTTGGCATTGGAATTTGTTTTGTCATATATATATATATATATATATATATATATATATATTCATAGTGGGTTGTAACGTGAAATATTATTTTAGATGTCATGTGTAATTATTGAGTAGTAAAGGAATTACAAATCTCCTTCATGTTAAAAAGTAGAAAGCGCTTATAGATGAAATTAGATTTTATTATTCTCCCTCTCTGTCTCTCTTTGATGTAATTATATTATTTATGGTGGACATTGAAGTGCTTTATTTATGGCCGACATTGAAATAATTTTTTTTTAATTAATGTTTATGTTCAATATTGAAAGTTTGATGTAATTATATTATTTATGGTGGACATTGAAGTGTTTTATTTATGGCTGAAATTGAAATATTTTTTTTAATTAATGTTTATGTTCAATATTGAATGTTTTGGTTGTTAACATTTTTTAAATTTTAAATGTAGTCCTTATTTGATTTCATTTAATGTAACATTATGTGACAATATCTCTCACACACTGGGTTGTAGAGCACATCTCGGTGAAAATAATATATTTACATTGATAGGCTTGTCTATTTTGGAATAGGACTTTTAGAATTTTAATTTAATTAGCAATAATTATTAGGTGGATGGTAGGGATTTAACCTTAATGAAATATTCTAAAATATTCATAATAGTATGCACAAATTAATGGTTGGGATTTATCTCCAAAGTTTTACAACATTTCTTCCTCTTTAATTAAACTAATTAATTAAGAAAAAAAGTTATATGAATAAGTGTCATATGCAGCGAGTTATGGTTTTTTGCGCATGTGGTATTTATAAGGCATGGTATTGGCTTTTTGGCATGTGGTATTGATAAGGTATGGTATTATCCCATAGTATTGTAACAAATCCTATTGTGAGATATATAATGAAGTGTTTACTTTAGTTGTTTTTAGTTTGTTTTTTTTGTAAATTAAAGCAATTTATATTACCAAAATATCTTAAAGATACGTATTTGATATATCTAGTCAACTAAGAAGCTTTTTATTATCTCCCAGGGATACAAGTGTATCCACAATCCCAACTTCTCTATTTATCCCAAAGTACAAAAAAAGGGCAACCAAATAGTCCCATGTTACAAAAAGGACCTTGAGTCGAGCCTATCCAAGGTGAAGCATTAGTTCTTCATCATCATCTTAATGTCCTCCAATGTAGTAGACACATTATACCTTTCTACATGTTTATCTTTCAAGACCAGACCATGTAGAGTCTTCATCTGCCAATGTATAGCAACATAGTTAAGATATTTATTTATTTTTCCCCTAGTGTGACCAAGATTCAGAACCAAATGAGAAACCTCATCCAAAATCTCAGAGTCCGAGTGAGATTATCTTTATGTGATTTCTCATCATGTCTCAAGGGGGACTACATTAAAATAGGTTGTTGCAAATTCCTTGACAAAGAGTCGAGCCTTCTCTTGGCCTTGTGGGCTGCTTCCACCACCCCCTGGAAAATAATAGGAGAAAAACCCAAACAAGGTACTACTAGAGAAAAAGTCTAACAAGACACTAGATCCATCATAATGATTCATAAAATAGACTAAACCACTCAAGGGAACTCCACACCCAGACCCCTCAAAACTGTCAAAACTGTCTCTACTTGGTATAGATCTCACAACTACCTAATAATTTAATCAAACACACAACCTACCAAAATACCATACCTACAACATTTATGCAATAATGAGTAAGGCTAGATGAATGAATGAAGTAAGTATTTAGTTACTTTTTATTATTTTTTAATTATAGCAATGTGAGACCGATAATGAAATACGTTTTTTAAGTGATGCCTTATATTCTTAATACAATTAAAAGATACATTTTTTTAAAAATACATTTAAAAGTATATAATTTAGTATTGGGAAATGTTGTTAAAAATAAATAATAGACAACATCACAATAATTGAATTAAGATAGATTATTCTTAAATTTAAAGTTATTAACGTAAATTTAAAAAATATATCATAATATTTAAAATGAATTTTTTTTAATATAGTATAAAGTTAACATGTTAATTTATTAGTAAATATTGTTTTTAACTAAACCATTATCTTATTTATAATTTTTTAAGGGATTTGAATATAATTGTGATAAAGTTATATGAATAATTTATCTTACATTTTGATTTTAAAACATATTTGATATACATATGTTTTTAGTAAATGTTGAAGTAATTATTACAAATTTTGATGGAGAAGATTAATATTAACTAACATCAATATGATTTATTAAACATTATAAAGTAAGAGATTAATTGAATTTTTTTAACATTTTATTTTTATGATAAAAAAGAAGGGAGATAAGTGTTTTTAGGTCACCCTAGTTTTGTCGATATAACAAGTCAAGAAGGTTGGTAGTGTGGTAAATATTTTGAAAATTAAAACGGATGAGTAAGAGTCAGGCAATCCAAGAGAAAGTGTTTTTCATCTTCAACCCTTTTAGTATTTCAAGGTGACAGACTCTTCGTCCCAAGGAGTTTTGGAAATTTACCAACACCTGACTTCACTTTGAAGTTCGTGATAATTAGTTCTTATCTTGACAATGTTCATTTTCTCCTTAGCACTAGTCCAAACAGAAAGATAAGCCCGGTTTACTAGATTGTGGTTAATCACCTCCCTATAATACCTTAGCTTCATTTTTCCTTCTAACTCCCTATAGTCCCACAACTTATCCCTAAATTTAAAAGTAATAATATTTTTAATATTATCCTTGTTCTTCAAGATGATCTCCTCCTTCATATGGAAAATATTTTCTAACATTTAGTATTTAAATATTTAATAATTTATGTAATTCATCAAAATTTGACAAAAAGGATATAGCATGTGTAATGGATATTTTCAACAATTGTTTATTGCATAAATAATCTTAAATTTATATTTATAAAGTAAAGAATTGATTTTTTTTTTTAAAATAACATAAATATATATTATTTTAAAATATAATAAAAAAATAAATTTACATATAAAGATATAGACATCTTCATTTCCATATTGAGCACTCCTTTTTTCATAAATATTAATAATTCATATTATTAAACTAATTTAATATAAAAATTTAGATATCTATTAATTAATGCATAAAAATATTAAGTAATTTTCTTATTAATTTTTATTTTTTATTTTGGTGAATCCATAACTTGTTGGATTAATCTAGGCTAGGCCCAAGATCAAACCTATTGGTTTCCGCTATAACGTTAAGAGTATATCCAATAGCCCGTAAGCTAGATATCCTAGGAATTGATGACTTGACAAGAGTTGAAACTCCACACTTTTGGTCTAAATACACACATAAACATCAAAATGAGCTAGTATAACATCATAGGTAAGTAAAAAGGGCATTAAAGTCAAGTGGGTGTATCTCAGGCAGTAGGGAGGAATTTCTCTTATCCTCTCCACCCGGGTTCCAGTCCCATCGAGACTGACCTGCTCGATCCTTGGGAGTAATTTCTACATGAAAGATAACTAGATCACCTAGACACAGGTGGGTTTTCCATGGATGTAGTTAGTACTGATCTCCGGTACATTGAACCACACAGGAAAAAAAAAGATTAAAGATAGGGGAAATAAAGTTTGTGACCCAACACTTACACCATTGCAAATTATTAGGTGTTTCGACTAGATCGATACCTACTAAATTCTTGATAAGGTCTTTAAAGTTACTTTTATATCTACTATCTAAAATAAGGTCGCCATCTAACCATTGAGGAGTAGTATTGGAATCATTGCTTAGAAGGATAACTTGGTCAATTGCAATTATGTCCCCTAACAAAAGGATATTAACTTCATTCCAGGAATTGTGAATATATTGTTCTAGCATATCATAGGGGGGATTTATATCTAGATTTTTTTTCTTATAAAAGGTAGAATTAATATGTGTGAAATAAATAAATAAAATTGCAATATAAATCTTTTTGGAATTAATGCCAAATATTTCTATACAAATGTATTAATTGAAAGGGTCTATTTTGTGAATCCAAATGAGAGGAGAAAAAATATTTTTATATAAAAAAACTATTCCTCTAATGCATGTACGAAATTATTTCTTGTTCAACGTTAACCACATGATGAATCCATCTATGTGAGGGACCTTAGACTCATCATGCTCCCATGTTTCAACTAGAAAAATAATATCAATTTTTCTTGAGATCATGTTGAGAAATGTAACTAGTTTTTGTCTTCATAATTGATATACTCATTTCAATATGTACCCTATGTAACAAAAAAGAAAATAAGAAATAAAAATTATTATTTTTAAAGCATGGATTTCATGATCATTATTGATGGTATTCTCGGTAAAATCATGTTCTTCTTGCTTCTAGGGACTGTTAGGTATTAGAATGTATTGTCATGATTCAAAGGATTCAACATCATCTTTATAATACCCTTTCGGGAAAAAATTTAATTGTAAAAATAAATTTTTTAAAGTCTAGAAAGTCTTGGAATCTCCAAGAGTACAATTCGGCATAAAGGGGGTAATTTGAGCCCTTAAAAAGTTATAAAAGGAAGCATTAGATCTCATTTGGAGACACTCACTCAAAAGTTCAATCTATCAAGGAAAGAGTTTGATTTGTAGCTAGGAAGCTGGGAAAAGGAGGGAAAAGTTCTGGAAGAATATGGGAGGCCGAAATATCTTATCTTTGAGCTCTCTCACACATGAAAAAATTTGGAATTGTTGGGTTGTAGTAGAAGGCCAAAATTGTAGGTTCGAGTTACTGGAGGACGAAGTGCATAATATGTAATTGAAAGAGGGAAAACCCTTGTCTATACCTCACTTACCTTGGGAGATAAATCTTGCTCTAAGTAGACCTCAGAAGGAGGTTGTATTAGTGTTTCCAAGAAGCTACAAGGAAAAATTATTTGGTTCAAATTTGCAAGTCGAATAGAAGTAGTTGGAGTTGAAGTTGTTGAAGCTGACAAGTCGAAGTTGTAAGGAAGAAGCAGTTTAGTACATTATTAAGGAATGACTTGAGGAAGGTCCAACTTGGTACTAGGGGAAGGAGTTGGTCTAGCTAGGATTGGGTCACTGAATCTCATTTGAATTTGATTCTAAGAAGAGAAGAGTTTCTGATTTTTCCTCTTGAAGGGGTTTTTGCCTCGCTACGAGCCTATATTTTTGTCCTATTTTTTTGGTGCGGTTTATTCAATATTGTTTGATGAACATATCTAACTAAACAACATAAAGAAGATAACTAAGATTCACAATTAACTATCAAGGTTAAGAAAATAAGATATAATAAGTTTCCACTTTATATTTTCTAACATGGTATCAGAGCCAGGTTAGTAAAGAAGGAAGTTGAAAGGACACTAAAAATAATTATTGATCAAGGGATATGAATCCCTCAAGGCCTAAAAGAAGAAGAGAGTCTCTTAAAGGGATCTAGTTAAAGGCTCGTTGGTAGAATACCCTTCTAATATAGGGTTTATACATTGAAGAAGATCAAAGATACATCCATCTCACAACGAGGGTATTGATCTCATGAAAATGAATTATATTTGCAAGGCATCATTCTTGTAAGTTGTTGGTGGAGGAATCCTAGGGAACATCTTTCAAGGGCATCGTCAATAACTATACAAAGATCTTGAAGACATCAATAAGGTTCGAGATAGTATTCAAGTAAGTATCACATTATTTTGTAATGGTTGAATCTTCAATTCATGTAAGTTCTTTATGGAAGGAGAGAAACAAGCTCATAAGGGCAGTAAACTATCTAACATAGAAGAACAAGATTTATTTGATACTCACGAAGCAATATGTAGTGGGATATGTTACCGGAGAAATTGCTAAATCAATAAAAGAAAAGACACAAGAACAAGAAAAATACAAGAAAGGGGAAGTAAGTGAATAAATGATCATAGTGGAATTAATTAAGGATTCTCTCATTCCATTTGTGGAAAACCTGAAGACTTTCAAGGCCATGTACGACAAGCTAGTGAATTTGTACTATGTAAGTACAAAAGGTCAAAAGATGTGTCATTGTGGAATAAGCTATATAGAATGGAGAATTCAAAGGATGAGGATATGGAATCCCTCCTCATGAGATTCTCTCAGTTAAGGGACCATTTACAAGTACTTTGGGAGCCAATCACTGATTCAGAAGTAACCATATGTGTGTTGAATACATTGCCGCTAGAATGGAGAAACTTTGCAACAAGTATATACTCCAAGAAGGATTCAAATCCATTTTATGGATTGTGGGCATAATTAATACTAGAAGAATCAAGGATAAAGGTTGAAGTTGACATTTCATTCCTAGACCGAGTCAAGAAGATGAAGAAAGGGAATTTTGGCAAGTCCAAGAAGAAATATATGTCCAAGGTGAAATTTTTGGATGCAACGAATTTGGAAACTTTAAGAGGGACTGTCCAAAGAAATATAACATTAAAATAAAAGAACCAAGTGAAGCTCATGTAGTCAAAGCAATGGGAGAACTTGAAAAGAAGTCAAAATAAGAATAAGTGAAGGATCTTTACTACTAAAGAAGGGTCAATAGCTTATAGGTTCTCTATGAATGTTTTCTTTTATTATTATGTTATGCATAAGAATCATAGGATAGAATAATATTATAGTAGCATGTTTGAAATTAATGATTATGTTGCTTGGTAGAGATCATCTATGATAGAATGTTGGACCGTTTTGCATAGTGTTCATCTAGATATTGTCTAACTTTATGTTAGAGGTTGTCATCTTACTGAAATGGATCACCAAGGTCCAAGAAGGACCATCATTTGGATATCCTTGGTAAATGCATCATGATATAAATAGTATGTATTATATGTAATATGGAATCATGTTGGTAAAAATGGATGAAGGATTGCAATGGACCAGTATACAAAACTTTTGTGAATTATAGCTAGATGATTGGATGAAAGAATAGGAATGTATGTCGAAAGGGAAAACTTTGGATAAGATTCATGTGTATGAGAATATTATGAATTGAATTTGGTTATAAAGATATTGTTAAGTGCTAATGATGCTAGAAAAAGGAATAAAATATGATTTACTTAAAACTGTATAAAAGATTAGGACTTTATCTAGAATCTGCATTTTATATTGATTAACATCTAGTATAATCTCTTAAAGAAAAGTTCTAAATTGGTAATCAAGTTCGATCCTAGGGAACTATGATGAAAGAAGGAAATTTCAAGTGGAGATGGTCGATGGGGATGCTGATAGTACAAGAAGGTCACCATGGTGAGGTAAGTCTATGTCATTTATGGTTTGGCTATCTGGCTGACATATTATTTTGGCTACCTAGGAGAATGTTGCAGGAATACAAGATGCAAACAGTTGAGGCAAGATCAACTAGAAGAGTATTGAGGGAAGCTCAATATATGGTACCTAACAACTATGAAGTCAAGATTCGTTTGCCTTGGAATTGAAGAGGTAGTTGTACGAGAGATAACTTGAAGGTCAAATAATATCACTTTCATGAGGAATTTATGATCAACAGAAAGTTTAGGAAGGCATAATGCAATGCCTTCATATCAAAGAAGAAAGTGATGAGTAAGAGAGAAGACATGTATCCTATCACTAGATAAGAGAGGGCTCCATGATACGTCTAAAGAAAGAAGGCTCAATATAATATATGCGAAGGAAAGAGGAATTCATGTAGCTATGGAAAACTAGTAGTTGATACTCTGATGAAAATAAGCTATAAGTTGTTGACTTCCTCGGTCTAAAAGGAAGTCTCGAATCCCCTATGGTTTTGAGAGGGAGAAAAAGGAGTCTCCTTGAATAAGGAGCAAGGATCTATTCTAAATATTAAGAGAGAATAGGGATGTCCTCTTGGTTTGACTAGAGGGCGTGATATTTGATATCACATGTGCATTCTTCTCTTCAGGTAATGAAGAGAGAATGATAGAGGATTGGAAAAGCATCTGTGATTTCCTTGAGGATATACCGTCCAAGAAAGGAAAGGGGATCAATACTCCTTGAGGATTTGAATCCAAGAGAGGTAGTAGTCTCGAGGAACAACACTCTTTGAGGATATATAGGACAAGAAACCAGGAGAAGAGTGGTGTAAGAGGACCGGTATTCTTTGAGGACTCATGGATGGAGATCCAATATAAGAATAGTCCTAAAAGGGCATACCTTGTGGACATCCATATGGGGTATCTACCTTAGATAGGTAGTGTGGTATCATACATAAAGCCTCCTAGAATAATGCTCTTGAATAAAAGAAGACATTGTCTAGTTAGTCCTCAGGAACAACATTGGTTATAATCATGTGCTTATAGTATCGCTTATCAATTCGAATCTTATTGAGAACTCTTCAGTTTGAAATATGATGTTTTACTAGTTGTACAATTATGAATACCTGCCTAATTAAGAGGGAGTGTTGAGAAATGTAACTAGTTTCGATATTCATAATTTTTGTACTCATTTCAATATGTATCATATGTAACAAACAAGAAAATAAGAAAGAAAAATTATTATTATTATTATTAGAGCATGGGTTTCATGCTCATTATTAATGGTATTCTAGGCAAAAGCATGTTCTTCATGTTTCTAGAGTTTTTTGGGTCTTAGGATTTATTTTCATGAGTCAAAGGAGTTAACATCATGTTTATAAGACCCTTTTGAGAAATTTGTAATTGTAAAAAGAATTATTTTCGAGTCTATAAATTCCTGGAATATCCAAGAGTACAATTTGGCCTTGGGATCCTCAAGTCGGCCTAAAGGAGGGAATTTTAGCCCTTGAGAAGGCTATAAAAGGAAGCATTTCAACCTCATTTAGAGACACTCACTCACAAGTTTTATCTATCAAGGAAAGCATTCAATATGTGGTTCCGAAGTTGGGAAAAGGAGAGTGAAGTTCTCGAAGAAGTTGGGAGGAAAAAATGTATCGTCTTTGGGCTCTATCCCTCTCACACGTGTGAAATTCTGGATTTATTGGGTTGTAGTAGAAGGAAAAAATTTCAAGGTTGAGTTGTTGGATGATGAAGTTAGAATCTGTAGTTGGAAGAGGGAAAACCCTTGTCTAGACCTCATTGACCTTGAGAGAGTTGTATTTCTCTAAGTAGGTCTCAAAAGGAGGTTGTAAAAGGGTTTCCAAGAAGATGCAAGGACAAATTAATTTGGTCGAAGTTGCAGGTTAAGTAGCAGTAGATGGGAATTCAAAATTTCTGAAGCTGGCAGGTCAAATTTGCAAGGAAGAAGCTGTTAGAAAATTAAATAACAAAGAAATGGAACATATAAAATATTGTGGAAACAAAAAACATAGAAACACATAAAATAAGAGAGAAAAATATATACTTGGTTCACCCAATTTTGGCTTCGTCCACGTATAAACAACAAATCCATCCTTTTATATTATCCAACAAAATGAAGAGATACAACCTACAATAGATCCGATGTAATTTCCTCTTCACTCTCACACAATATCCTCTCTCTTTCTTGCTCAGAATAATAATACATAGTCGCAATACAATTCCGTCATTTCAATCGAGGGTTGCAATCTAGGGAAAAAAAATCTAAATAACATAAATTATACCGTCATCCACTTAATGAATGACCTAGATTGACTAAAAAATTATAATATTTTACAAGGAAAATTTTCATGTATTTTAGCTTCAGGGGCCTGCTAGCCCCAGGACCCCCTAGACGGGGGGAATAGTGTTGATCAGCGATTGTCATTGGTGTGAACCCAAGCAGCACCAGGGGATACCTCTATCTTGCATGGTAATTTTTACCTACAACATTACTATATTATGGGTCAAGAATATTTTTGATGGCTTCTACTTTTCAAGTGTTTTCGTTGATATATGGCATGCCATGTAATTCTTCACGATTTGAGAGATGTTCATGTTTGAAGTTTGTAACCCCAGTTAGTGGGCTAAAAACCCATGGGGTTGTGGCATGGGTCATTGAAAAGTCAATAATTAATAATTTTTAAGCTCCTAAAATCCCTCCCACGTTCACTTTTTGAAGCCCCTCTCAACCTAAGCATTTATATAAATTGTGATCCTCATATCCTCCTTATGTAGGGATTTCGCTACCTGAAACTGGTCATCATGGAATTTTCACTCTAAATTTTTTTATACGAAGGTTCAGAAGCTTAAATTTTTATGAGGCAAAGCTGAAATCCTGAGGAAGCTGCTATAAAAATTTCAGATCAAGGTGCACAATATTTTCAACGATATGATATGTGGAACTCAGTGTTTTTGCAGGCTCCTGAACTTCAGCGCAAAGAAGTGACCTTGGGAAAATCGTCATAACTCTCTCTCTCTGAGTATCGGATTGGAATTCTGTAAAAATTGGCAGATAGTGCACGGACTGTAGTTTTCGTTATATCAATTTTAGAGTTGAATGAAGAAACGGTGACACGTGGCATTCCGTACAAGTTTTCTCGATTGAACTAGTATATATTTAGGTCATTGTGAGAGATTGGGCATAAATCTCCCTTGAAGAATCCAACTTGGGTCAGACCTGTGGCATTGGAAAAAAAACTCAGAGGAATACTATAAAACCTAAAATCACATATTGGGGATATGAAATAACAGAGATACACCAGATTCAATATCAAGCTCCAAGAAGGCAAGAAAAAGCTAGATCATGTGTTGTCAAGGGCTGCAAAGGACCAGAATTTCTAGGGAAGCAAATAAAATCAAGGTGCAGTAGAGGGTAGCATGACAAGAGCAACAATCAAGGTGCAAAACAACAACAATAATTTCATCACATGAAGACTTCAAGTGGGCAGCACTGCATATAGTCACTGTAAAGGTATCATTGTACTAAGTCATTGTAAATACATCATTGTAAAAATTGTACTAGTGTCTATCTGCCAAGAGTTGAAGAGGCAGTGTTAGGAGGTCTAAGATCATCATTAGGTGGTTGTGTCATAGTTGGGGTTATGGTCTAGTGTGTCTTCTTCTTCTACATCATTCTATATCATTTTAAAGTGGACCATTTTCCCGGGTACGAGAGTCAATTCTTGTTTTATTCTTCTATAGGGTGGTAGGCTGGTGCTAGGCTGGTGCATAAAGTCACCAACAGGTTCAAGCCTGTGAAAATTTAGGGCGGTAGGGTGGTGCTAGGGTGAGTTGTAGCTCATTGGGTGTTGGGGCATCTGTTCCGTTGACTACAAAAGAATCTCAGGTGTTGGAGCGTCCATCCAGTGGGATCTCGAGAAGAATGATTTTCTAGATTCTAGGAAGTTGGAGCTTTATTTTTAATTGGAATTGAATATTAAAGAATTATTAGAAAAGAATTCAAGTGGTTTTTGTCCCGGAGAGGGTTCCCACCTTAAAAACTATGTGCATTTGTGTTCCTTTTGTTTACTGCTATCATTGTACAAACACTGATAATAATTGAAGTTTAACTAATGCTCTAATTGAAAGGAATATTGTTTCACCCCCCCTCTTAGTATTTCCAACAATTGGTATCAGAGCTTGATTCCTTCAATAGCAGTTTAACAGCTTGAAGGAGGTCATGGAGCATGCCAAGAATGGCGTACCTCTGTTCAATGAAAATAATTATGCACTCTGGAAAGGAAGAATGAAGGTCTATCTCTTGGTGCAAGGTTACGAAAGATGGGACACTATTCAAAATGGTTTTACACCAACCGTAGATGAACAAGGTAAGAAGAATTTGGTCAATGATGCAAAAGAAAATAATATTATTATCGACAGACTTATTGAATCTACTTATCATAAGGTGTTGGGTTGTAAAACCGCCAAAAATGTATGGGACAAGCTTGAGAATATATATGTAGGTGACTCAAATGTCAAAGAAGCAAAGCTTCAAATCTATAGAGAAAAATTTTAGCAACTCAGAATGAAAGAAGATGGCAACATTGCAGCATACTTCCAATACGTCGATGAAATAACCAACACTCTGGAAGTATTGGGAGAGCCAGTTGACGAGAAGACTATCATATGAAAGATTCTTAGAACGTTACCAGGGATATTGAACCTAAAGGTATCGGTCTTAGAATACAGTGCAAATCTGGACAAACTTAGCAAAGAGGAATTACATGGAGTTCTCATAGCATATGAAATGAGACTTGATGAAGAACAGGGTACTTCGCATCTAGAAACTGCATTCGTTGCATCTAAGAAAACCAATGAGGACAAACAACCTTCAATTGAAAAGACATTCACATGCAAGTGTGAAGAAAAGGAAGATGATGAAGAAGGTATTTCAGATGAAGAATATGCTTACTTTACAAGAAAACTAAAAATTGGTAAGGGAAAATTCAAAGGTAAACATCCATTGACATGTTTTGGTTGTGGTGAGGTTGGGCATTTCGCAACAAAATGTTCGAACAGAAGTGATGGAAACTCAAAAGGAAAGAAAGGATTTAAGAAATTCAAAAAACAAGGATCCAAAAGGAACTTTCTCTCTAAAGCAGATAGCTCATCATTCGATGAAGACAATGAAAGTGAAGAAGAAGTCAATGAGAGAGTATTGTTTATGGCCAAGAAAATTAAACAAGAGGTCTCAAACAATGAAGAATAAGGGTTGACCATAGAACAATTTTTTAAGGAGGCAATCAAGCTTATAAAAGAGATCAAGGCTTAGAAGATCCATTCCAATACTCTTGAAGAACAAGTTCAAGGTCTCAAATTGAAGTTCAAGAACAAAAATGTATTGCAGAGTCACTTCAAAAGAAGTTGGAAGAAAGAAACCAAGAAAGGGAAGTGGTAGAAGCCGAAGTAGTCTCGCTTCATAAGGAAGTGAAGAAGGGAAAAACTGTCCAAAACTATGCCAACAACTCAAGGACATTGGAAGAACTCATCAACAATCAACGATCTTACAACGATAGAACTGGCCTCGGTTACAAAGAAGAAGAAGCGGGACCTTCTACAACAAAATACAATGAACCTATGAAATCTGACATGCATGTAGACTTCATTGGACAAGATTCACAAGAATATCCTTGGAAGACGATTCCTCGATGAATATTTCCATCCAGGTACCAACATATTTTTCATGGCTATTGTTATTCATGTGGAAAATTTTGTTATAAAGCTGTAGAATGTCGCACGTACCCAAGGAACCAATACAATTCCATGAGATCTGTCAAATATGAACCTCCCAGGGCTCAATGAAACATCAATAGATTTGAACATTTAATAAATAATATGGAATGTTACAAATTTTAGAACTTTGGATACATAGCCAAAGACTGCAGACTTGAAAATCCTCCCAAAGAATCTTCGAAGCCACAGAACGAACACACATGGAAGAAGAAGAAGACTGATAATTGTGCTCTCTTTCTCTCTCTCTCAAGGCTCAAAACAACAAAGATGTGTGGTATGTTGATAGCGGTTTCTCAACGCATATGACTAGAGATAGAAAGAGATTTGTATCTCTGAAAGAGAAGAAGGATGGAACTGTGTCCTTTGGAAATGATGGATATTCAAATGTTATAGGATCAGGTACCATCACTCTCAGAAGAAAAGATGCTCTAGCTAAGAATGTTCTATTGGTTGAAAACATGAATCACAATCTGCTCAGTGTTGGACAAATGTCTGACCAAGGACACATAATACTATTCAACTCCACAAAATGTGAAATCAGGAAAGTTAGGTATGGTAAAATTGTGGCTACAACAAGTCAAGCTCCAAACGACATATATGCTCTGGATGAAGCAACTAAAGCATGTCTAATAGCTAAAGAGAGATATAATATTTGGTAGTAATGAGGATCGACTAAGTAATAACTTTGCTAAAATTATGAAAAGTGAGTTTGAGATGTATTTACCTGGTGAGATGACATACTTCTTAGGGCTTCAAATATCTCAGCAAGAGAAAGAAATATTTATATGTCAAGCCAAGTACATCAAGGAAATGCTCAAGAAATTCAAAATGGAAGATTGCAAACCCATCCTTACTCCGATGGTAACAGGTTGCAAAATGAGCATAGACGACTCATCTAAGGATGTGGATCAAAGGTTGTACAAATCTATGATTGGTAGTCTTCTATATGTAACAACCTCCTGGAAAGATGTTATGCAAGTAGTTGGACAAGTAGCAAGATTCCAAGTAGCACCAAAAGAATCACATATTATTGCCGTCAAAAGAATTCTTCGATATCTAAAGGGAACAATAGAATATGCCTTTTGGTATCCCAAGGGTAACAATCTCACTATTCAAGCTTTTACAGATGTAGATTGGGCAGGAAGCGTTGATGATCGTAAGAGTACTCGTGAAGTATTTGAATATTTTCGCCAGAAGCTTGGGATTCTCCCAAGTTCTCATTAGATTTTCCTCATTCAGAATATAAAGGGGGAGTGGAAGTGTGTACAGGTCCGCATGATGGTTGTGTGTCAGTGGGAGTTACACTTTGCCATTGATGTCAAAGGGGGAGAGAATGTTGTAGGAAGAGGTGTCATGATTGCAGGGGGAGTACTTGTGTTGCCATCAATGCCAAAGGGGGAGATTGTTTATCAGTGGTTTTCATTGATGTCAACCCAAGCAGCACTAGGGGCTACCCCGATCCTGCATGGTAATTTTGACCTACAAAATTACTATATTCTGGGTCAAGAATATTTTTGATGGCTTCTACTAGTCGAGATGTTTCTGTTGATATATGACATG
Source organism: Pinus albicaulis (assembly GCA_034641835.2). Lineage (NCBI taxonomy): Eukaryota > Viridiplantae > Streptophyta > Pinopsida > Pinales > Pinaceae > Pinus > Pinus albicaulis. The sequence continues at coordinate 1,251,184,884 of CM076583.1, forward strand.
CCATGTAATTCTTCAAGGTTTGAGAGATATTCATGTTTGAAGTTTGTAACCTCAGTTAGTGGGCTAAAACCCCATGGGGTTGTGGCATGGGTCATTAAAAAGTCAATAATTAATAATTTTTAATCTCCTAAATTCCCTCCCACTTTCACTTGTTTAAGCCCCTCTCAACCTAAGCATTTATATAAATTGTGATCCTCATATCCTCATTATATAGGGTTTTCACTACATGAAATAGGTCATCGTGGAATTTTCGCTCTAACTTTTTTTTCTACGAAGATTCAGAAGCTGAAATTTTTATGAGGAGAAGCCAAAATCCTAAGGAAGCTCCTATAAAAATTTCAGATCAAGGTGTGCAATATTTTCGGAGATATATCTGTGGAAGTCAGTGTTTTTGCAGGGTCCTGAACTTCATCTCAAAGAAGTGACATTGCCAAAATCGCCATAACTCTCTTTCTAAGTATTAGAATGGAATTTTGTAACAGATAGTGCACAGACTGTAGTTTTTTCTATATCAATTTCAGAGCCGAATGAAGAAACAATGACACATGGTACACAGTGCAAATTTGTTCTACTAAACGAGTCCATAATTAGGTCATTGTCAGAGATTGGACATAAATCTCTCTTGAAGAATCCAAATTAGGCCAGACTTGTGGTATTGGAAAGAAGACTCAGAGGACTACTACAGAACCGAAAATCACATATCGGGGATATGAAATAACAGAGATACACCAGACTCAATATCGATCTCCTAGAAGGAAATAAAAAGCTAGATCATGTGTTGCCAAGGGCTACAAAGGACCAGACTTTCTAGGGCAGCAAAGCAAAGCAAGGTGCAGAAGAGGGTAGCATGACAAGAGAAGCAATCAAGGTGCAGAAAAACAACAAGAATTTCATCACATGAAGACTTCAAGCTGGCAGCACTGCATACAGTCACTGTAAAGGTATCATTGTACTAAGTCATTGTAAATACATCATTGTAAAAATTGTACTAGTGTATATCTTCCAAGAGTTGAAGAGGCAATGTCGGGAGTTCTAGGATCATCATTATCTGGTGTGTCATGGTTGGGGTTATGGTCTAGTGTGTCTTCTTCTACATCATTCTATATCATTGTAAAGTGGACCATTTTCCCTGGTATGAGAGTCCATTCTTTTTTTATTCTTCTATAGGGTGGTAGGGTGGTGCTAGGCCAGTGCATGAAGTCACCAACAAGTTCAAGCCTGTGAAAAATTCAGGGTGGTAGGGTGGTGCTAGGGTGAGTTGTAGCTCATTGGGTGTTGGGGCATCCATTCAATTGACTACTGAAGAATCTCAGGCATTGGAGCCTCCATCCAGTGGGAGCTGGAGAAGAATGCTTTTCTAGATTCTAGGAAGTTGGAGCTTTATTTTCAATTGGAGTTGAATATTAAAGAATTATTAGAAAAGCATTCAGGTGGTTTTTGCCCCGGAGAGGGTTTACACCTTAAAAATTGTGTGCATTTTTATTCCTTTTGTTTACTGCTATCATTGTACAAACACTGATAATAATTGAAGATTAACTAATGCTCTAATTGAAAGGAATACTGATTCACCCCCCCTCTCAGTATTTCCAACAAATATGGGCCCCTGCACCCCCCATGTGGAGGGGTGTAAAACCTTCTTGGGGTATACACCAAGATGAAACAAGACCTATGAAACAGGAAGATAATCAGGCTCCACACCCAGCAATCTCCCACTTGGAGACTGATTATAACAACTCCACCGGTGCTTCTTACTAGACAATGCTTCCACTTTGGACCTGGTTTTTTCTCATCTTCATCATCATACTTGAATACTAATTTAAATTAATAAGAAACTTAGTTTCTCACTAGTTACAACCTTTGTTAACATATCTGCAAGATTCTAGATAGTGTGTATCTTTTTCAGCTTCAACTATTTATCTTCCAAAATTGATCGTATGAAATAGTATTTGAGTTGTATATGTTTAGCCTTAGAATGAAATTTTGAGTTATTTTCAAGATGAATGGCACTTTTGTTGTCATTGTATAACCTACCAATCTCCAGCCTCCTTCTCAATTCATCCAGAAAACTTTGTAACCAAATCATTTCTTTACTAACCTTTGTATCAGTAACATACTCTTCTTTTGTTGAAAGTGCAATAATATTTTGCAATTTTAAAACCAAACTGACAGTTTTTCCACCTATAGTAAACACATACCCTATGGTGCTCCTCTTGTTATCTCTATCACCTGCCATATATGCATCAACATATCCATGTAGAGCAATGTTTGAACCACCAAATCATAATGCTCAATTTGTGGTACCTGTCAAATACCTAAGAATCCACTTCACTACCATCTAATGTTATTTTCCCAGATTGTTCATGTATACTTGCTTACAACTCCCACTGCATGTGCAATATCATGCCTTGTGTAGACCATTGCATACATTAAGCTTCCAATTGTTCATGCATATGTAACTTTACACATATAATCCATCTCTTACTGTGTCTTCGGACACATGTCCTTAGTTTTAAATGGCTAGCCAAAGGTGTGCTAACTGGTTTTTCATCTTTCATATTAAATATTTCCAACACCTTTTCTATGTACTCATTGTGAGACAATGTTAATCTGCGATTTTTCCTATCTCTAGTTATTCTCATGCCAAGGGATTGTTTTGCAGCACCAAAATCCTTCATTGCAAATGAATTTTCCAATTTTCTTTTGAGCACATTTATCTCCTACATGTTAGACCCTGCAATAAGCATGTCATCTACTTACAATAGCAATATAATATAGTTTCCATCATTTTTATTTTTAAGATAAACACAATGGTCAAAGTGACATCCAGTATAACCTCGTTCATACATAAAGCTGCCAAATTTTAGACACCACTTCCTTGGAGCATGTTTTAAGCCATACAATATCTTCTTGAATTTGCACACTAATTTCTCCTTCCCTTTGACCTCATACCTGTGTGGCTGCTACATATATATTTCATCCTCCAAATCCCCATGGAGAAATACTATCTTTACATCTAACTTCTCAAGATGAAAATCTTCTATTGCCACTGGACTTAAAATAGTTTTGATTGAAGTAATATTAACAACAAGAGAAAAAAATTCATTAAAGTCTATACCTTTCTTTTGTGCAAATCCCTTCACCACAATTCTAGCCTTATACCCGTGTTTACCTCCGTCTTCTTCCTTCAACCCGTAAACCCATTTATTTCGCAATGTTATTTTACCTGCAGAAAAGTTGAGTAAGTCCCAAGTATGGTTATGCATCAAGGAGACCATCTCTTCTTCCATGGCTTTCTCCCACTTCTTCTTGGTTTCTACCTGCATTGCTTTGTCATATATTTTTGGTTCACTAGAATCAACCAACAATACATAATATAATGAAGGATAATCTCATTCAGGGGTTATACTTATCCTGATAGATCTTCTAACACCACTTTTCAGGTGTTTGAGGTGCTTGTTGTTTTTGTGGTTGTTGTTGTTGTTGTGGTTGTTGATCATTATTATTTTCAGATACATTTAATTTTTTTGTGATATCATCAAGCACTGTGTATTAATTGTTTTCATTTTCTTGCATATGTTCCTTATGCAAGACCTTTTCATTGAATATGACATCTTTGCTCCTAATGGTTTTGTGATTTTCGTAATCATATAAGCGATAACCAAAATCATTAACACCATATCCAATAAAGGTACATTTCTTTGATTTTTCCTCAAGCTTTGTTCTATTTTCTTTATTGATGTGGACAAAGGCTTCACAACCAAAAGTATATAAAAATGAGTAGTTTACCTTCTTACTTGTGTATGCCTCCTCTGGAATACCACCGTCCAATGAACTTGAAGGCCCTCTGTTTATTAGATAAACGATAGTATCTACAACATCTACCCAAAATTGTAAGGGAAATCCTGCATATAATCTTATGCACCTTGCGCGCTCCATGATTGTATTGTTCATAATTTGTGACACACCATTTTCCTGTGGTGTTCCTGGAACTGTCTTCTCTTTGCAAATTCCATGCTCTGAAAAATAGTTATCAAACTCTTGTTTGTATTATTCACCTCCATTGTCTGATATGAAACACTTCAAATTATTTCCCATCTCATTCTCAGCCAAATATTCCATTTCTTGAAAGTATCAAATACATCATATTTATTTCAAACACAATAAATCCAGGTTTTCCTAGTTGCATCATTAATAAAAGTAACATAATAGTGAGATCCACCAAGAGATGATACCTAAGAAGGTCCCCATACATCTATATGCACAAGCTCTATTTTTTTTCTCTTCTTTTCTTTCCCAACTCTGAGAAATATGGCCCTCTTTTATTTTCCATAAACAGAAATTTCACAAAAATCCAAATCAACATGCTTCAAAGTTGGCAACATATTTCTTGAGTGAAGAATTTGCATCCCTTTCTCACTCATGTGCATGAGCCTATGATGCCATAATGCAATATCTACTCCTATGGAGGTTAAAGCGTTAACATAGTTAGACATATCATTGCATAAATATAATGTACCAACCTTTTCTCCTTTTTTTATTACCAGGGCTCCTTTAGTGACCTTCGAGGCTTTTTCTTTGAATGTAGTTACGCAACCTTCACCACCTAAGCACCCTGTTGAAATTATATTTTTCTATAGATATGGGAAATGCCTTACCTATTTAAATAACCAATGGTTTCCATTTTGTTTATTTATAAATACCTTACCTATTCCAATTATTTTACAGGGTTTATCATCACCCAAATGAAAGTGTCCAAAATCTCCTTGAACATAGTCATGAAAATGTTTCCTATCAGGTGTGACATAGAATGAAGCCCCTGAATATACCACCCAAGCATAAATAATATTCTCTAATGAAAGAATCAAATCATCTTGCAACACATCACCTGACACATTGACATCATGATTGTTCTCTTCTTGTCCATCTCCTTCTTTTCCCTTCCAAGATTTGTAGTCTTTCTTCAGGTGTCCTTTCTTCCCACATTTCCAGCACACTATCCATGATTAGGATTTAGATTTGTATTTTCTTGACTTAATTCAATTTCATGGGCTCCTTCCTCTTTCCATTTTTCTTCCCATAGTCTCTACAATCAAAGCATTGGCTTATGTCTCACAGGAGATTTTCCGTCGCATTTCCTCGCTAAGGATGGCACCAACTACATCATCAAACTTTAAAGTACTAGATCTAGATACATAATTACTAATAGTCATAAATAAACCATTCCAACTTTCAGGTAATGAGCACAAAAATTACATATCCCTAACTTAATCATCAAAATTTACCCCTACAGAACTTAAATAACTTGTAACTGTGTTAAATTCATTTAAATGATCAGCAACAAATCCACCTTTTGACATCTTCATATTAAATAGATGCTTCATAAGAAATACCTTATTTGAGGCTAATCGTTTTTCATATAGTTTGAACAATGTCGTCTTTAAACCTTGTGTTTTCATTTCCTTTGAAATTTTGAATGCCACCAACGTTACTAGAAACAACTGTATTGTTCCTAGTGCCTTTTTCTCGAGAAGATCTGATTCTTCGTCTGTCATAGTCATCGGCTACTTTAATTTTCTTCTCAATGGTAGGTACAAATATTTCTCATATAGATAATATTCCATATGCATCTTCCACAACTGGTAGTTTTGGCCGTTAAATTTCTCAACCCTAAGCCTACTATCTTCTGCCATTGATCCCACTCGAACCATGAACCCTTCTCTCCTGCAAGTTTATTAACAAAATAGACCTTCGACTATAATACCAGTTGTTAGAAAATTAAATAATTGAGCAATGGAACACATAAGATATTTTGGAAAAAAAACCATAGAAATGCATAAAACAGGAGAGACACAAATATATGTGGTTCACCCAATTTGGGCTACATCCACAGAGAAACAACCAGTCCTTCCTTTTATATTATACAATGAAATGAAGAGATACAACCTACAATAGATTCATTATAGTTTTATCTTCACTCTTACACAATCTCCTCTCTCTTTCTCACTCAGAATAATAATACAAAACTTCAATACAATTCCCTCATATAAATTGAGGGTTGCATTCTAGGGAAACAAACCCTAAATTAACATAAATTCTATTGTCATATCATCCGCTTAATTTCCCAGCTTAACTACGAAATTAAAATATTTTACAAGGCAATTTCCATACCTCGTCAGGCACCCATTAGCCCCTAGAACCCCCAGTCGGGGGGGATAGGCCCCAACGCATAGAGGGGTGTATAGTCTTCCTGGAGTATACTCCCGATTGAAACACAACCTTTGAATCAAGAAGATAATCAGGCTCCACAACCAACAGAATCAAGGAATGACTTGAGGAAGGGCCAGCTTGGTACTGGGAGAAGGACTTGGTATAAGGATTGGGTCACGTATCTCATTTAAAGAATATTCTAAGAAGATAAAAATTTTCGGGTTTTCCTCTTGAAGGGGTTTTTCCTTGGCTGAGAGCCTATATCTATGTCCTCTTATGTTGTTGGAGTTACTTAATATTGTTTGATGAACAAATCTAACTAAAGAACATAAAGAATGTAACTAAGATTCACAAGCAAGTATCAAGGTTAAGAATTTATAAGATATAATAAGCTGTCACTTTACATTTTCTAATAGATCCAATTTGAAATAGGACATTTATGCCTTGGAAAGCAATGACAGTTCCAAAAAAGGATATAAAATATTGCAAATTCCTATTTATTATTATCAATTTAGTCTTTTCTACTTCTAATTATTATCCATTTTCCTTCCTTTATGGCTTCCTTCACCTTTTGAACCTTCTTCCTTCACTTGGATTAGTATGTTGGAATGAGCTTTTCATTTATAAAGATTCTTTATCCTTTTAAGCTCAAAGGTTTACTAAATATGCCAAATATATGGTTCATATGACTTTATCTCACACAAATCAATCTATCTTTATGCTCAAGTATCTTTCCCATTGCCTTTTCTTTTATGAGATAAGTTGTTTCAATTTGTGATTTTTTTTTTTTTTTTCTCTTTTAATATTGCTAGTGTGTCCTCATATTTATGCTCTTTTATACCAACAATTACTAGGTTCAAGACTTTTTCATTATACTTGTGATTTAGCTTAATTGTTATTTACTTTTTTCTTTCAACTCTTTAATCTCATCTGTCAGTTGCAATTTTTTTTTACCATTAATTGATTTAGTTTTCTCATTTCTTGTAATCATAAAGACTATCTTGGGTGACTTTGTTGAGCCTCCCCTTATTGGGTTGAGGTCTTGGCATATGTAGCGAAATACTCATATTTGAAAGCAGAAAAAATAAATAAGAAGAGGAACTTGAACATCTGGAATGTTCACTGCAAGATAACCCACCATTTGTCCATTGTAGAGATGCATAAAGCTGTTGTAGATAATCATCATAGAGATATCATCATGTGCCCAATGAGAGAATATATATGCTGCAAACTTCAATAATGTCAAAAAAATTTAGAGGTCGATACACACAGTCACAGAGTTGAATACGTAGCAAAGTTCAATACTTCATTGCAGAGTTCAATACACTTAGCCGCAGAGTTTTGTCAAGTTCAATACACTTAGCCACAAAGTTGAGTATGTTGCAAAGTTCAATACACTCAGCTGCATAGTTCGATACTTAACTTCAATGTTCAACTTCACTATAGAGTTTAATAATGTGCCACAAAGTTTCGTCGAATTCAATATTTCACTGCAGAGTTCAACAATATAACACAGAGTCCTATAGAGTTCCATATATTCCTACTAGATATAAGGTTTTGAGATTGTATCCCTGTGTGCTGAAGAAATTGAACTGATTCACAAAGATAAGCAGTCACGAGTTCATGAATATTAAGATTTATATTTACTGTGCAGACATGAATAATCACTAAATAAAGTTAAAATTCACCACGACAGAAGTAGAATTTATTTTCACCACATAAATACACCAAATACACAAATATTCAAGCATTCAAATATTCCACAAGTAATAAATCATGATAAATAATCAAAACTTCAAAATCGTTTAATAAAGTAGGAGTGATGCCAAGTCAATATTTATCAGTCAACATGGCAGATAATTTAAAAGCGTAAGTATGATGAGTCAAGATGCAAATAATTGAAAGTAATTTAACCAAATAGTTTGACCGGGGTTTTTAAACATAAGACTTGTTACTTCATGCAGCAAACCAAAAATCCAATGAAGGACTTTAATGGTGATCACTATACGGTCAAATATCATGTGCATTGAAGCTTAGACTTTTGGTGTGAATATTGTAATATCAAAACTCACGTGAATGAATGCCAAAGACATGTCAGGTGATAAGTCAATATTGTCGTCTGTTTTTTTTTTTTAAATGGATGATTGTTAATGATGTTGTTTATTGAGGTTATAATTTTGTTTAGTTGGTAAATATTTTGTCGGAATTCAGTGAAATTTTTTCAAGAAATTTAGTCTTGAGAGTGTTTGAATCAATTTTTTTTATAGTGGAAATGGATTCAGCACCATCAAGAACTCTTGGGCTACCCAAAGTTTTGAAGTTTGACAACTGTAACAAAGATTTCCAAAAATTTCTGCTGGATTTTTTCAAAAACTTACCTGAATTTCCATTGTTTTTTGGGTGAAATTGTGGTCTCGTTAGACCACGGTGTTTTTTAATATTAATATTAGAAAATGGTTTTCATCATTTACTAATAATTGGCCGAACAAACCCCGAATTTCTAGAATCTCATAACTTGGAACTTGTATCATGATAGCTTGCACCAATGGAAACGACACTACATTATCATTATTTAAAGTATATTTTTTAATTAAAACATTAATGTAAGACCACGAAAGTTGAATATGTATGCGATTAACAATATTAATATAAATAATTATTATTGATGATGATAATGATGATGATTAACACCCATTAAAACCAATGTGGTCTATTACACTTTAAGAAAGAAATTAATTACAACTCTTTAAAATTTTATTTCTATGATAAAAAAAGAAGGGAAAGAAGCGCTCCAAGATCACTATAGTTAGGAAGACTTAATAGTCAAGAATATTGGAAGTGTTGAAAATGTTTAGGAAATGAGAGCAAATGTGAGTAAGAGTTGGGCTATATAAGAGAAAAAAAATTTCATCTTTCACCCTATTAGTATCGCAAAGGTGATAGATTCTTTCGTCCTAGGGAGTTTTGGAATAGACCACCGTCCGGTTTCACTTTGAAGCTCATGAGAATTAGTTCTTATGTTTGTAATGTTCGGTTTTTTTCTTAGTATTGGTCAAGATTGAGAGATAATCCTGGTTACCAAGGGTGGGGTTGATTACCTCCTTATAATACCTTAGCTTCCTTTTTCCCTCCAGCGCCTTATCATCTCACAATTTATCCTTAAATTTGGAGGAATAATATTTTTTGTATTATCCTTGTTCCCCAAGATGATCTCCACCTTTATCCCCCAATGGTCGAGCCAAGACTGGGCATTCTTATGCCATCCACGCTTGAGGTGGATGTGGGTGTTTTGGCTAGATTTAGAAGCAATTTTGGGATGCCTCTTGGTTTCCATGTTGTAAAGCTTCTTCTTATACATCAAATACCTAAACATAGTCATGCTTGCAATGGGGGAAAGACCAACTTTGATTAAGAGGATATGATAGGGAATATTTTCTTTAATCTTGAGGTTGTAAGTTATAAATTGCTTTTGAATCGTCTCGATATTTCTCCACGATTCTTTGGATATAATGAAACCCCAAACCTCACATCCATATAAAATAACAAGGATGACAATAGATTCAAAGAGGAACAATTTTTTTCTCCAAATCTAAAGATCAATTGACTTACAAATCATTTTGAAGCTCATAATAAGCTTTCGAGCCTCCAATAATACTTTTCGCTATAATTCCAGTTGAGTTGATAATGAATGTCAATACCTAAATATTTGTATGAAAAAACATGCTCCAAGTAATTTTGTTATCCTAGACAAAATTACCATGATTGATCTTTTTGGATTTAATTATCATGACTTTAGTGTTATTGCTATTAAGAGTCATACCCATCTTGGAGAAGTAATCATGAAGAGTCTTAAGTTGCTTGTTGAGGTCATCATTGGTTCTGGCTAGAAGAAGAATATCGACAGCATAAAGGAGAAAAGTAATAATTATACCAGCAAGCTCAAGGCCATTTCATCCAGTTTCTACACACTCCCCTAGCTTATCAATGTAAATGCTAAAAAAAGTAAGAGATAGGGGACACCCTTGCTTAATCTCGATATTGTATTTAATATCTCTAAACTACCTTTTATTAGTCTTAAACAATATTTTTAAAATAAATTTTATTTTCTAAATATTATTAATTTCACTTTTAATAAGTTAATTAATTAATAGATAAATACAATATTAATTTTATTTCCAAATTTAATTTAAAAATAATATTAATAAAATAAAATTAATTCGAAAGACCAACGTGATGTCAACACTATTATCTTCCTTTAATAATTAGATTAAATTAATATGTATGCTTCCTCGTGATTATTTGCCCACAATTTCAAATTTAATAACTTTCAACAGTAAACCCCGTGAATGCTGATGTGAACTTTAATGTGCACATACAAAGTATGTCCTTGTGAAAGTGATTTGTGGAGCCCCTGTCCATACAACTTGCACATAGAAACAACGTGGAACGGAATTTGGGAAATCATGTTTAAATGAATTAGAAGTGTGGGGGCATGTGTCACTGTAGTTCATTCATGGCGTCGGTGGGAGTCAATCTGAAATGTAAGGACAAAGTAAGAGATGAATGCAGAGGAAAGTAACTTAGCAATGTTAAATGTTTTGTCGTATTTTCTTTCTACTTTATCTCTATGGTGATTTCAAATAGAAAGCATCGAGTCAACCGTGCAGGCCACTCTATTTGCATCTATCCACATTTATAGGAAAAAAAAACTATTCATTGATAATAATCAATGTAAAATTATTTGAATATATATTCAAAAGTTAATAATATTATTTTTATTTTCATTAATAATTAATAAGATATTATAGCTAGTGTTTGTGTTTAGTTTAATTATTGAATTTTAAAAATTTAAAAAATATTATTCATTAATTGGAAATTTACAACACATCAATTATGTTTATAATAGCTAAAGAATAATTAACAATAACAAGAAAATACAACTAAAAGCTACAAGTCTCAGTGTTATTTTGCATTGGAATTCTTCCATCTAGAAATACAAACACATATATATATATATATATATATATATATATGTTTGCATTTCTAGTTGGAAGAATTCCAAAGCAAGATAACACTGAGACTCAAAAGAAGGTCTCAAGAAGAAATCTAGACACCCAACTAGAAATGCAAACAAATATATATATATATATATATATATATATATATATATATATATATTTGTTTGCATTTCTAGTTGGAAGAATTCCAATGCAAGATAACACTGAGACTTGTAGCTTTTGGTTGTATTTTCATCAAATTGTATTTTTATACAATATTACAATTGCACAAATACCTCTGAATATGCTAAATATAAACATCACAAATATATCCAGTGACTTTGGGGCACCAAATCCAACCTTAGTTAAGGAAAGTGGGCATATAGATTTGGAGGCATGGCCATATTGCCTTCATTCATCAATCTGTAATAGGGGTGAGCTATTAGAATGCCAAAACATGAATTTCCCTACTTGTGGTTAGTTGACATCAAAGTCACAATGTACACACATTAAAACATGACGAAGTAATGTGTAATCATTTCAAAATAAGAATGAAAGTAATTACATTTAAAATAAATAAATTTAAATATTATTAAAAAAAACAAAAATAATGGAGAAGCATCCATTGAATTTCTCAACAAGTTTACTAAAACCTAAAAACCTACAAGTCTCAATTTTATCTTGCATTGGAATTCTACCAACTAAATCTGCAAATAAATAAAATACATGATTAAATAAATAAATAAAACAGTGTCCAGGACTTCCCGAGAGGTCACCCATCCCAAAACTCCTCTGGCTCAAGCGTGCTTAGCTATGGAGTTTTTCACCACAATCAAGCCCACTTAGCTTGCTACCCCATTAGAAAAACCCTAGCAAGTATTGTGCCCTCATGAACCATTCAAGTAGAGCTCCCTTTACACTTTGTGATGCAGGAGCATCCGACTAGGGAGGCAAACAGACAGCAGGTTTTCATGTTTTTTTAGTGATGTGTTATTTTACAGGTCTTTACACCTGTCCATGTTTAATTTGTCTTTTCTTGATTAGAGGATTAGCTGTCAGTAGGAGCTGTTTTAGTTAACTGAATTTTATTTTAATTATCATTAAGAAACTGTAATAGGTCACTAGGTTGTTTTCAAATTCGTTAGTCATAAAGTAAAAATAGTAAAAAGGTGAATAATGTAACTGTGTAACCAACAGTGGGCAGTTTACCAACTGGTAACGAACTTGCCTGTCACTGGAATACAAAAGCACAGAGAAGTCACAAGACAGGGGTTCTGCAAACTGTCAAAGAAGAGAAGGAATAGACAAACAATATCATTTTTAAAGCAGACTACCCGTGTTGTTAAATCTTCTGAGTTATATAAATTTGTTTATTTTTAAACATGCAAATATGTTGATAATCTGTTGTTTCAAACATGCAAAGACAGGCAAACGAGATATTGAGTGAACAGCTGTAACATTACAGGCAGGCTATCAAAGCACCATAGTTGTTTCCTTACAAACAGGTGTTCCAAATCGATAGCGGAAAATTCAAGCGTTTCGTGAGGTGGAAACGCAAAACCAGAGAGTGAGCAAGACATACAAGAATACGAAGGAAGTTTAAAATCACAGGTAAACCATTCTTGTAACGACATTTGTTTCTGTGCAAACTGAAAACGAAAACAATTGAAATTCTACTGAATAGATAAGAGACCCATATTTACAGTCCAACTCTTTTAAAGATTGTCTGAATATATTACAAAATATCAAAACCACTCGAGTTATACAAAACCTACAGCTAGGGTTTTAAATTTGAAACCCTTCCGAAGACGAAGGGTCGACTGCCTTACAGTCCATTAAATTATAGTGGAAAACTTTCCCAAGCCCTGAAAAGCAAACTGAACGGAGAAGAACATAGCAACCTCAGGTTGCTCTCGGAAGGACAAACCCTAAGACTTAACAGAGAAAGCAAAAAGCCTGCGTAACCTTGGCAAGTTATAGCAGAAGAAAACAGTGGAATATGGTTGGATTCTACCCATGAAGAGCACGTCGTGAGAGCCATCCGGGACATTGGACTGTCGAGAGCCACAGCTCACCTGCACAGAGTAACCAAAGACAAATTCAATTCGAGTACACACAAAATCGTGTATTTTCCAGAATAAGAGCGAGGAGAGGGTTTGAAAGCAAACCTTGTAACGGAGACAGAGTCCACAAGACTTCGACAGAACGAGTGCCATTTTGCCAAGACTGGTTAGACCTGCTCACAAGGAGCCGAGTAGTCAGGGTATGAAAGAAATGAGACAGTGAATGAAACAAGGAGAGAGAACTTACCAGTTGCGCGTCGGACAGAGTCGAAAAAAACCCGTGGACAGTGCATTTAGAATAAAAACACCTGTGCATCAAACAAGCACGAGATTATCAATGTGAATACAAAACGCAGAGGAAAAACCCAAAAACTGAGAACAGGGTTTTCAGGAACAAGGAGATAAACATTTACAGTGGGCAAGTTTAAGCCCTTTCGAAACAGCGGAATAGCCGAGCAGAGTTTGCAACGGAAACCGGCCACCATCGCCAAACTATTGCACATACAATCGATACTTCGGCACGAAGTTACCAAAAGAACCAGACCTCCAGCGGAGGCATAACACCAAACAGAATGACCGCCAAATGAACTGGCAACGAAACCAAAGGCGAGAAAAATGAAGGCACTATCACCGAGCTGGAGCATTAACTGAGGAGTGAATGCTGAGCTACCGGCGGTGTAAACAAAACATACGGAGACCAAAGATCGAGGTTTAAACATTCATTTCTATTTATCCATAGCGTATGATGTATCGACTTGAAGTTTTAATGTGATTCCACGTAATAATATGTTGCCATTTGTATAAACCAACCTTTATATGATATAACAGTGACACGTATAATTACGTTGACCATTGGCTAACACAGTTGTTAGATTATAGCAGTGAATTGGGGTGTGGGCTGGCGCTTACCCATCAAGTGGTATCAGAGCAAAGTTTGAAGTCACGAGAAGATGGAAGTTGGTCGAAGAGGAAGAGGAAGAGGAAGAGCAGTCCGAAGAGTGGCAGAAGAGGGACTGCGAGAAGAGATTCGGATTTTGAATCAAAGATTGGCAGCAGTGGAAGCTGGGGGAAGGAGAGACCCAGCAGATGACAGTGATGAAGATATTGCAGAACCAGAAGATGAGTTCGAAGGGGTGACACCTGAACTTAGATTGTTGAAATCAGTTTTGTTGTCCAGTCATAAGCCAAAGCATGAGCTTTCCACTTATGACGGAAGTTTGTCGGCAGACGTGTTATTAGATTGGCTGAGTGAAGTAAACAAATACTTTGAGTTTGAAGAAACCAGCGAGGACAAACAGGTGAAGTTTGCTGCCACCAAGTTGAAAGGACATGCGTCCTTGTGGTGGGACAACGTTCAGGCAGAAAGGAAAAGGCTACATAAACAGCCTATAAGGAAGTGGACCAGAATGGAGGCAAAACTGAAGGAGAAGTTTTTGCCTAAGGATTATCAAATTATGTTATACAGACAAGTGCAGAACTTGAGACAAAGGGGAATGACAGTTAAGGAATATACCGAAGAATTTTATAAGCTAAATTTGAGGGCAGGTTATGTGGAAGATACCTCAGAAAAAACAGCAAGGTTCGTAAATGGGCTGAGAGGGGAGATACTGGATGAAATCAGTATCCTCTCACCCAGAACTTTGGATGAAGCATACCAGTTTTCTCTGAAGGCAGAGGAGAAAATAAACAGGAAGCAAAATGCCAGAAGAGGAGGTGGATCTGGCAGAGGAAAGGGGAAGGCCTTTGGTAAAGGCAGAGGAACAGGTTCCAATGAGGAAAGCAGCAGTTCCAAAACTGCAGGAACAACAGAAAAGGACAACAGCACTAGAGGAGGACGACCAGCCCAGCGAGGGAGAGGAAATGGTCGGGGCAGAGGAACTGTCCAGTGCTACAGGTGCCACAAGTGGGGGCACAAATCGTATGAATGTCCTGAAGGCGAACCAGCAGGTGGGAGAGGAGCTTATGTTGCCCAGCCTGAGGAAGCGGAAGCACCACCTCAGGAAGTGGAAAATGCACCAGAGACAGGGGAAGCCTTGGTGTTGAACAAGGTGCTGTTAAAACCAACAAAGGAGATTATGGACCCAGATCAAAGGAAGGCTTTGTTTCGGACAGTTTGCAAATCACAGGGAAAGTGCTGCAAGCTGATCATTGACAGTGGAAGCACTGATAATTTAGTGGCCACGGAAATGGTGGAGAAGTTGGGGTTGAAAAAGCTGAAACATCCCACTCCATACAAAGTGTCGTGGCTGCAGAAGGGACATCAATTGTTAGTTGATGAACAGTGCGAGGTGGAGTTCCAGATAGGTAGATATAAAGACAAGATTGTCTGCGATGTTATGCCAATGGATGTCTGTCATATACTGTTAGGAAGGCCCTGGCAGTTTGACAGAAAAGTGGTTCATGACGGAAGAACGAACTGTTACAAGTTTGTTAAAGATGGGGTCAAGCACACACTTGTACCCATCAAAGAGGAAGGTACAACAGAAGCTAGTGGAGTAAAAGCGCTGCTGTTGGGTGGAAAATAATTTTTGAAACAGATTGAAGACAATGATGTGAATTTTGCTGTTGTGAGGAGGCCAAGAACAGTAGTACTTCACACAAAGATTTCAGATTTACCTGAGGAGATTCAAGACATGTTGCAAGATTTTGGAGATATCATAGTGGATGATCTTCCAGACGAGCTACCCCCTGAGAGAGGTATCAGCCACTGCATTGATTTTATACCAGGAGCTAGCTTGCCAAACAAGGCAGCTTATCGTATGAGCCCGAAAGATCATGAAGAAATTCGGAAACAGGTGCAGGAATTGCTTGATAAAGGACTGATCAGAGAGAGTATGAGTCCCTGTGCAGTCCCGACAGTATTAGCTCCTAAGAAAGGTGGCGAATGGCGAATGTGTACAGATTCGAGAGCTATTAACAAGATTACGATTCGGTACAGGTTTCCACTACCGAGAATGGATGACATGATGGACTGTTTGAGTGGGGCAGCATATTTTTCGAAGATTGACTTGAAAAGTGGCTACCACCAGATTCGAATCAGAGAAGGGGATGAGTGGAAGACAGCTTTCAAGACGAATGAAGGGCTGTATGAATGGATGGTGATGCCATTTGGATTGAGCAACGCTCCCAGTACTTTTATGCGCCTAATGAATGAAGTATTGAAAGAGTTTATTGGGAAATTTGTGATAGTGTATTTAGATGATATACTAATTTTCAGCAGAACGAAGGAGGAACACTTCCGACATGTTCAAAGTGTATTGAGAAGTTTGCAGCAGAACAAGCTACTGATAAATCTGAAAAAGTGTACCTTTTTCCAAAAAGAATTAGTTTACCTGGGTTTTGTGATTGCAGAGAATGAGTTGAAGATGGATCCGGAAAAGATTGCAGCAATCGTAAGCTGGCCATCTCCAAAGAACTTATTTTAAGTTCGAAGATTTCATGGTTTAGCAAGCTTTTACAGGAAGTTTATCAGAAACTTTAGTGGGACCTGTGCACCCATGTTGGACACAATTAAGAAGGCAAATCAGCCTTTTTGTTGGACTGAAGCAGCAGAAAACAGTTTTCAGACTCTGAAGAAAAAGATCACTGAAAGGCCGATATTGAGATTACCAGATTTCAACAAACTTTTTCAAGTTCATTGTGATGCCAGCGGTACAGCCATTGGGGCAGTACTTAGCCAGGAGGACAAACCGGTTGCTTATTTCAGTGAGAAATTGAACAAAATCAGGCAGAAGTATTCGTCTTACGACAAATAATTTTATGCGGTCGTTCAAGCCTTGAAGCACTGGAGGCACTATTTGCTAGGTAATGAGTTTGTGTTATTTTCTAACAATTCTGCTTTACAGTATGTTATGCAGCAGCACAAGTTGAATCACAAGCATGCAGAGTGGGTGGAATATCTGCAAAGCTTTACTTTTGTATTGAAGCATATCAGCGGGCAATCCAACAAGGTGGCAGACGCATTAAGCAGAAGAGCTCTGCTTTTGCAGGAAAGTACAGTGCAGGTACTGGGTTTTGAACACTTGAGGGATCTATATCAAACAGATACAGACTTTAAGGAGGCACATGAAGCATGTCAGAACCCTTTACTGCGGAATCACAGTCCATGGTTGGACTACAATTTGCAAGAGGGATTATTATTTAAAGGAGGACAGTTGTGTATTCCCGATTGTTCAATGCGGGAAAACATTATTCGGGAGAAACATAGTGGAGGTCTAGCCGGACATTTCGGTATAGACAAGACATTATCCCAGATAAAGCATTTCTATTATTGGCCAAATTTGCGGCGAGATGTGCAGAGGTATGTCAGCAGGTGCAAAATGTGTCAGTTGGCAAAAGGTCACAGCCAGAATGACGGACTCTATACGCCATTGCCCATACCAAGTAGGCCATGCGATTCGGTCAGTTTGGACTTTGTCCTGGGTTTGCCTACACTAGTACATTTGGCGGAAATTCCGACACTTTTGACCAAATGTCGGAAATTTCCCCAATTTTTTTCAACTTTTTCAAATCCCGCTCGAAACCGTCGCTATACCGACGTTTAGAGACAAGTGTCGCAATACCGACACTTAGACGAGGAGTCGCAATTACGACGTTTGGAGGAATCCGTCGCAATACCGACATTATGCCCCAAAGCGTCGCTATTGCGACGGTGTCCTCCAAACGTCGCAATTGCGACACTTAACGTGCTGTCGGAATTTAGTACGTTTTGAGATGCCACGAATAGCGAAATTTGGGGCAGTGTCGCAATTGGGGAGATTGGGGAAACGTCGGTATTGCGACACTATTCTGTAAATGTCGGTATTGCGACGTTGCAAAATCAAATGCGCGGTCATTTGAAATCCGCGCTCATTTGAAATGAAAAAATCAAATGCATGGTAATTTGAAATGCAAAAATCAAATGTAACTGAGGAATTGAACTGCTTGCTATGAAGACAAGTCAAGGAATCAACATCGAAAGCTAAGGTCCTAGTCTCGCTCAGCTAAGGGGTGAAATAAGCACAGGTCTGAGGCAGAAATCAAACACAAGGTCACTTCATTATTCAGGACTGGAGGAGTCAGAAGGATATCTTCAATGACATGGGTTGTGTTTTGCAACGTACCTGATGATTGTCCCTGCTCGGTGGAAATAGAGTTACCATAGAAAAGGGTATGGTTTGTGTAATAAACAGTCGAGGTAATGGACAACTTGGTAGCATCATTGATGCGTGCCTTATAAACAACTCGAAAGAACTGATCATGTCTTGACTGTAACCTCAATTTATTCTTCCTATAAACATTGGGCAAATCAATTCATCAATGGAGCTCGTGGTACCCATGATATGATGAGGGAGCTCTTAGGTCGGGTTAGATTCTCTCTACAACTACTAGGTACTGTCCATTCATCTACTATCACCAAGCAGCGGGTGAGGACAAACTCATGCAAGTGCACAAGTTTGGAGTATCAAGAAATTTGAGGCTAAGGTACTAAGTAAAATAAGAAACACATTGATATGAGTTCATCCAATTGAAGATGGGATAGATCAACTGTTTCACACTGTGAAATGTACTACAGATGCAGATCCAAAAAAATCTACAACTTTATAATTCGTATTACAGGTGCAGATTCAAAAAAATTGCAATTTTATAACTCGAGAATTTCCAGATACTACAGGAACAACAGGGAGGTGGCTTCTTTCAGATACAATTTATAGGCACCATCCTCGATGTTCTCCTGTCAATGTGATATGCTGCATACCCTCATATCCCTCTCCAGGTACTCTGTTTCTATATACAGATCAGATGCTGAATGTGTTTTTATTTTGGTTATAAAGCGAGCCTGTTGTTCTTAATTAAACACATGGAATGATAATATTATCGCTGCAAAATTTCACTCAACGAGCTTGACAGTAATCAATGGTCTCCCCTATGCTTTATATTTGGATGCTGTAGATGGTTATTGGTATCAAGCGAGCCTGTAAATTACTCACATGGAATGTTGTTTTATTGGGGGCCCGCTTTTATAATATGCTATTATCCGCACAGCGAGCCTGACAACGTTCCAATAGGATCATTTCTGTCTTTCACATGACCAGTGGGCTTCCCTCTTCATACTACATAAATCGTTGCTGGTCAATGGACTTTTTTTGTTTATTTTTGAATGGAATGGATCAATATGGGCACCTGTTTTCTTCTGTTATTTCCCTTATCTAGCTGTATAAGCGTCCTGTATATGTTTTTCCATATGACATATTTGGATACCTCATTTGCATAAACATGAGGTTCATACTGTAAATATAAACGATTTTACTTATCGTTGATATGGGGCATTAAAAAAATTGTCAGATATGGGGCATTAAAACAATTGTCGGATTGTCCTTATCTTTTAGAGGGTGAAAACCTTATAGTTAAGTCCTTTCTGCAAGCACACTGGTAGTAATGCTACTGCTTGACTATCATTACCATTCCGAGAACAAAGACTTGTAGTCATGTCCATTTGACCTAACTAATTTCCAACTGGATTCGTGGGAAAACGATTGGGTCAACCTTTATGTCTCATAGTTTTACATTGTAGGCATCAACAATATTTTTTGAGGACATCATGTTTGTCACACAAATTCAACTGTGTCTTGTGGTTCGTTCCAATATGGTAGTTGGAAAGCAGTCAACCAGTTTAAAATATTTTTTTGATGGTGGTGATTAACACTTGAAAGATCCAGTCAAATTAGAAATTATTGAAACAAGATTAGACTTAATTTTATCTTATTAGTCGATGTGGAAATTAGTTATGGCCTTAGTGGTTGATTTTTCCCTTTTATTATTTATTTAATTTGGTCATCATCAAGGCATTTCTTGTTTTGGTCCAAGCTAATTCGGATAACATTTGATTTAGTCTTTGTGGTCAATACAACAAGTGTGAACGCATTGAATATTGATTTAATGGTGTTCAATGGACCGATCTAGAGTATTGAGCCTTAATTTATATATGCCATGATTTTGGATAAATGATGGTTTTTGACAAAGCATGGGAAACAAGTTTAAATGGTCTTTACCATGGTTTGAATTGACGTTAGTTGCAATGCATCTTGAAGTGGGATTGAAGTATAGTGTGAAGAGCACGCGTGTTCTCTTGTAGCGTAATCAAGATTGTATATGTTATCTTTTATTGTTCATATCAGAGTGATGATGCAATTTTAAGAAGTCATGTATACACTAGTACATATGAGATCTTGAAATGTGGTTGAAGCATCTTGTTTATGGTAGAGTTTACTTCCATAATGAGCAAGAGACTAATAAATCGTTACTTGTTTTGTGAATGGAAGAGAGCTAGAGTGGACTTTACTACGCAATAAGGAGATTCATCCAAACCTCCATCAAACATATCATTTAGATCCATTAGTTGTAGCATCATAACGTTCTTATATGGGTCATTGGGATCATATGAATATATTTTTGGTGTTGGAATTAAAAATTTAGATATGCATGTCAAAATTAACAGGAAAATGGAGCAAAAAAATTGATTGAACACCCTTGGAGCGCAGTAAAATATGATGATCTACATTTTGGAAGAAATAATGATGTTATTGATGCTTGTGGACTTATTTTCCTATTGTTTTCAATTTATTAGTGCATTTTTCTACTCTAGTATAACATGTTTTGCAGAATTGAAGCTCGTAATTGTTTTTATCAAAGGACATAATGCCTCCTTGGTTTTGTAGCATGGTGCAGAAATCAGTTCCTTAATGTCTTATGCAGAACTCCATTTCTAGAGGAATGTTGTAAAAAATATTGAATCCAGAAAGTAATCTTTTGCAAGGAAAACATTTGACCTACTAAATTCCTAATGGTGTGTGCAAATCCGAGACTGAGTATTGATTTAGATTGATGTGATACCATGAATTCTTGTTGATAATAGTTTATTGTTGCAGTAGAGTATGGAAAATATTTTATTAATATCATTGAGTGTATGTTTGGTTGTTATAGAATGTTTATGGCCATGATAGAATTGATGTTTCTACGGTGATTTCTTTATTTGGACTGAAATCACTATTGATGTTTGATCTCTTCCTTATAATTGTTTCTTGAAGATGATCATTCTCTAGCCTTATAAACATGGTGATTATACTTTAAGGTAATTGTTGTTTCTACTTGGAATTTGTTTGGAGATGAATTCTGCTCGATAACCCTATAAGTTGTTGCATGTCTTCTATACCTGTTGCACGGATATGGCATATATTTTTAAAAGAAACTCAATAGACATACCTATCGCATTCGTTTCGAGTGTTTATAGTTTCCTTGTATATATTGATCTGATAAACACGGTGTTGGTTTTGTACCATGGTGCGTAAACTGGCCTTTTCATCAGCTTATGCAAAAACAAGAACATTTTTATTTGTCATCTCGATTATTGATTTTATTTTGTATAGATGTAAAGTCATGTTTTCAGCTTTTCCTATTACATTACCAAATCATTCATATAGATATAAATATATGCATATATGTATATTTGAAGAATGTGTTGTGGTAAGAGTAGTACAATGAATGTGAGTAGATAACTGGTTGTTTCATTTTGTAGTTAATACCACCTGCCTTCAGCAGTCTAACGACGAAGATGCAATGGCTAGAATATGAATTTTTCCCCTGTGAAGAAAACTTGATGAATCTATGCATTGACTAGTTATTGAATTACTATCTGCAAGGAAATATCTTTGTATATATTACACAAATTTGGTTTGAAAACCTCATTTGGTGGAAAACCATTTTTATGCGACGATTATATTACTTGGATTGTGCATGAAATGATTCATGTTTACAATTTTGTTAGATATTACGAAAGCTGAAGCATGAGAATATCATAGAGATGCTAGATGCATTTGAAATTCCACAGGAGTTTTCTGTTGTGACAGAATTTGTGCAGGTATTTATGATTGTATTATAGCATGTGCGTACTCTTTTATCTTTCCAGTTTGAAGTATATCAGCATTAAAATTCTGCTCCCAAAGCATTTGATATAGATCATAGACTTATAAATGATTTTGATGATAGGGTGAACTATTTGAGATTCTTGAAGATGACAAATACCTTCCTGAAGCACAAGCTCAGGCTATTGCTAAGAAACTGGTATTTTAGTCTTTATTTTATGCATTTGTAGCTGCAAGTCAATTTGTGTGTGTGTAGATTTTCTCACTGTTTTTAGTGGTTGGATTAACGATATTTTGGATTAAGCGTGACTTCTTAAAATCTTGTTTCACTGTTTATTATTATTTTTTGAAAATCCTTAGTTTTAGGACAAACATTTCGTTCATGAATCTACCTCCCATTTGATGAGGAATGTGGGCATAAAGGGGTATTTGTGATGAAGAGTCTACCAGGATTATATAAGTATCTTTTTGGAGTTAGGTTAGATTGAGAATTTGAGGGGCAGTTGTGTCCTGTTTGGGAAGGCTTGGACTATCTATAGGTTTAGTCACTGCATTTGACGTCATTTATTTCGAAAGAATTCTAATTTTGATGAATCTCAAGGATTGGTGAATTTAATGGTGAACTGATGGTGGATTTTACAAGTTTACACAAAATATACACTCAAAATGGGAGCCAACATGGCCTTCCTGTTTGTCACAGATCATTGCTTAGTGATTGCAAATATTTAGTTTTCAGCCATTTGTAAGCCTTTGGGATTATATACACTCAGTATTGTATTCACTTTGGATGATTCATTATAAGTAAGTTTTTGATGCATTGCTTGGTACTATTGATAGCTTATAAAACTTAGATTTTGACAAGGTATTTTCTGAAATTAGAGCTAAGCAATTTTTGGTTGCTTAATGATGTGAAGAATATATCTCCTAGGGCATACGTTGGCCTCCTTCATTATGAGTTGTCCTGTATTGTTCCTCTTGTATACAACTTTATGGGTTATTTGAGGGCCTCTCTGATGATATGCAAATAATTGTGCATACTGTTGTCATTTTTTTACCATAATTTGGCCACTGTAGCTGTCCTTCAATTGTGTTGTACTAGGCATTGACATCAGAGTGCCCGAAACATGAAAAAGCCACGGAATTTTCTTGTTTCTCACTGTGTTTTAGTTCTTGTCAGTATGTGTAGTGAACTTCAGTAATGTAATGACTTCACTGCTAAGGTTTAGCATCGTAGTTCTAGTGGTTAGCCTATCTTTTCTGACTTTAATGTCTATTTTTCTCCAGGAAGGGTTCTTGGTATATGAATGAAACTCTATGTGCAGCTGTAATAAAGAATGCCCAAACCGAGTGCTGCAGAAGGGAGTGCAAGTCAGAATTGAAGTATATAAAACAAAGCATAAGGTGTTATTTTGCTTTTATTGAAGTTATAGTATTGGTAGTGCATTAGGAGCATTATTGAAATGTAATCATGGTCTAGAATGTAAATAACTTCACTTGTTAATGTCAAATGCATTTTTTCAAAAAGCAAAATCTTGGTTTCAAAATTATCAATAAACCAAGGTGCAACAAGACCCCAATTCTGTTTCAATGTTTTGGTCTGTCTTTCTGTTTGATTTTAGGGCTAGGCAGTTAGAGCTGCACAAGCAATTTCACGTGGGACAAAACATCTCCTACATAAATGTACGCACATTAAAAGGAGTTCTCTAGTCATAACTTCTCTAGCCTAGATCTACGTAACTTCATCTTATCATACAATAGCATTGTCTATATGCATAACAATAGTGTCACCTAGCTGTCAACTGGAGTATTTGAGCTACAAGAATATCAGGGTGAACTGACCTGGTGAATGATATATTCAGGAATCCAACAATTTACTGAAGGCAAATAGTATCAAAATTGCTAGCTGGTAGAAATCAACTAATCTGTCGAAACAGTGAGCATCCCTGTGCTCATTCTAGATAGTAAAGTGTGCTTGTGTTGTCCAAAATGGGATAGAAATTATATCGAGTGAAACTAAATCAAAGAGAAAAATGATGTTGTGGTGTTGAGAAATGAGATTTGGAGAACTGAGATCTTCAGATCGAGATTGTGGCTTCTGTTTTCAGAATTTCACCTACATCGTGGTATTCTATTGGAATTAAGGTCTCATTAAAGCCTATGGGCTAATTGTGAATTAACATAGAGCTTTAGACCCTAAGCCTACATGCATTAGGATCCTATGTTATAATTGTACAAACATTGAATACATTAGGCTCCTATGTTATAATTGTACAAACACTGAACACAGTCAAGGGACTTATTTAAATGCTCCTATGTTATCACGATATATAGACACTAAATAGTGGAATTAAAAATATTCAGAAAGTACGAACATTTTTACACTTTCTTTATCTATGAATTGGGATAGAAGGTATCCACCATGGTTGGTTGGTTATTACAGGAAGAGGGTAAAATAATATTTGGTTGGTTTCTTTTTGGTGAAGTCTTTCTACCTTAACCTTTTACTTTTTAGGAGATCTAAATCCTTAGACTGTTCATTTCTCAGCAAACAAGTCAATGGCTAACCTGGAACTTCATTTTAAGTTCTGAGTGAACCCCACCACATTTCTTTAGGGAAGAACTAATAGATGGAACTTGCTGAAGGCATAACATGGATGGAATTTGATAAATAAAAATGTACTTGTAATTCTGATAATGTTTTTGAATGGAGAAAAATGAATTGTTGTTTGAGAGTTTTCTTTTTATGTAAGAGAATGTTTTGTGTGTTTGGGAGATGTTTGGGAAATAGGTTAAATTGTTCTGGCTTTGACTACTTCAATCCTTAAAAGGAGATTATCAACTGATACAGGATACTCAAGTCTTACTAGTCTTACTCTCCCAGACTAGCCCTTATTGGCATAAATAAACATCATTATACCTAGCATCAAATCCTACAATGCTGTACAATTATATATTTTTTTGCCATTAATTAAGAGACAAACCCTTGTACCCTTGGATGCCTTGTCACAGTTACACTCAGGTTGAAACATATGAGATGATGCACCGTAAAATGCCATGCCAGAGTTATACACAGGTCCTAAACAGGTTGAAGTTGGAACATTTACTTGCTTATAGAATATCTAGCTATTTTGGATTCAGACGATTGTGGATGGTTGCATTTATTGGAGAGTTATGTTCTGTCAACTTACCATTTTTTTGGTTACATCTTTTGACATCAGAGAGTCAAACTCGTTTAGATCACCTTTGGCTATGAAACCGACATTGTAAGTTATCTATTCTGTCAAATTCACCATGGACTTGAAATTGGTCTCATCCCCAAATTGGCAGCATGTTCTTCTTTTGGGATTGGACTCATAACTGTTGTTAAGTTTAGCTTCTCATTTTAAGGTCTTAGTATAAGCACACTAAAGTCTCTATCAATTTAGGGTGCTAGCATAGTCAATTTATTCTAGCAAACACGTATGTGAGACCAATTTTGTGTTTTTTTGCTCTTAGTCTGTAGTGAATGTTTGAGTCTATTACCAGAAATTTTGAAGACATTTTCCTACTTGAATACTTTTGCCTGACATTGATTAGAATAGGTCATAGCAAATCCTTGTATTTCTTATATAATGACGTGATTAGTTCCCATTTGTGTGGCTAAACTGAACTCAAACCTTCTCTTCACCAATGAACACAACATCTTCTTATTCATTGGCATTTACTTGTTTATTAATGATGCCATATGTTAATCTCCAAAAATTCTTCAACAATCAGGTTAATGAAATATTTAACTCCTTTCTGTGGTTACCTTTTTAGTTTTTTCATTTTTATTCCTGGTCAGTGTTTACTGATGCCTATACATGCTGAAAACTTAGTCTTTATCAGATTCATATTACAAAAACTAAACCACAATGGATAGTGAGGAAAAGGTTATTTCAGCGTTGGATGCTGCTGGCATATTTACAGTTGGTGGCATGAATAGAAACGAGGTACTGTAGAAAAGAGGGTTGTAACTCGTGCTTTTACATGTGATTTGCCACAGAATCTTGGTTTGGTGTTTTGAAGTTAACAGAATAACAAGAGTCTTTGCTGATGTGTTCTATCATCTTCAATATCTGGACCATCTCAACTTCTGTGATCAGTTTTTACTTTGGATTCATGGTTGTCATTTTTAATTTTGTCTATGATCTATTTTATAGCCTTTTTCAGTTACTTTCTTGATAAAATTGTATTTGAATATGGTATTGGCTTTTCTGATTGCTATCAACTTGAATACTTGAAACCTTTTTGGAAATTGCATTTTTTTTTTTTCTGAAACTAGTTTTGTAGAATTTGTAGGATTACTTTGACAACTACCTTTCTTTTTCTTTGGAATCTGATTTAGAGGCAGTATGATATTTTAAAATGATTTTTTTTATATATACATTGTCTATTGCTATATTTTCCCATGTCTAGTCGTATTGCATCCAAATTTTTTATTAATGCTTCCACGATAATATAAGAGGGCTATCCTGATTTGGTTTTCCCAAATATAGGTGCTCTGTTTACCAGTCTCCCATGTACATGATCCCATGATACATATTTACAGCATCCTTAAGGAGTTATGGTGTTTTGACCCCCTAACTCTAAAATTTTCATTTATTGTTTAATTGGTCACATGTTACAAACCACGAACATTTTTTTTATAACAGCAACTCACCCTTTTATGGATAGTTAACCTAGAATTAAGCTCAACCTACCCTCACATACTTAAGTGAAGAATAAGGTTCACTAGTACCTTTCCAATGCTATACAATAATCTGCATGAAGATTACATCATAAATATTCAACATAATCAATAGCCACATCCAGAAAACCCCATGCAAGGCAGGAGTATGCCCTTCTAAGGCTTGAATGTGGGTCATTGTCACAATAACTGCCATAAGTTGCTGTTAGAGCATAGCCCAATGAACGAAAACTGCTAACATTTATCCAACCTAACCACTAGCACTAATAGTAGTCACATGTTACAAAAATTAACACATTGTTATACATTATCATGATGTTGAACCTTGTTGTTTGCTCCTTTGACATCCCTCTTCAAACAAGAGCTAAACCAATAATGCTAAAACTCTTAATAATAAATTTCTTATCATCCGTCTTGAGCACAAATGAGACAAACTTGGAATTGATGAAAACTACTCTCCTCCTGTGATCTTTGGAACTTACCATTGGTGTTAACTCTTTGTTTGCCATTGATTTTGTATTATAAAGTATAGCACACAACTTGGTACTAGGGAAATGAACTCATCTAGGCAACCATGATTGCTATCTCTAGAACTTACTATTGGTTTACACTTTACCTATTCGCTATTTCTCATACATTTGAAAGTATAATACAAAACAGGGTACTGGGGCTATGAACTCATATAAGCAACCTTCATTGAGCATCCCCTCAAATGTTCCTTCTTCTAACAAGCCTAGCAAAGGGGCTATCTTTTAAGTGCTAGTCATCCAAAACAATAAGTCCCTAGACCATTCATCCAAAACTTGATTTGATGTTCACATGTGGGATAGCTACCATCCAATGAGTCATCTGGATAACTAACCATGATGGTGGTTGTTTCTCTAGAAGAGCAATCTAGATGGACTACACGTCTTCAATTTATTTGCAAATATTTTTTACCAGGGGAAACTACTTTATTTTTCCTGTCTTATGGGGTACAATATTATTGTTTGGTTTTATTATTTACATCTATTGAGACGACCATAGGCCCATTACCATGATCTCTGACTAGACAAATATATTTCAACACTTGTGACCAATTTCCATACACTCCAGATACCCTTGGATATAATTGTTGCTTGTAGTGGAATGATGCATACAATTTGGTTCTTGGTTGTTGGAACCTGATGGAGGTAGGACCCACAGTCCTGGTTTTTCAAAACTTTATTGCCCAATCAATTTCACAATCTGGGCAAAGTCAACCCGTTTTCATTCAATCTGGGCAAAGTCAATCGTCGCCTCCATCCTACGGCTGGAAGGCTATCGCACTACCACTCCATCATCCGACGGTAGTCGCGCGACCCAGCTACACGGAGGTTAATTCCCCAAACACGCGCGATATAGATGGTATCACAAAACCGCTCAATTACACGTGTCCATCGCCGGAGTATATCGCGTTGTTTTTATAAAAACAACTCACCACCTTCGACCTCACGCGATACTGCCGGGTTTGGATTTAAAAACCGCCTTTACTGTTCAATGATCGCAGTTCCACTCCTTGCCTTCAGAGTTCCATCGCTCCACAGTTAAACAACCCTCGCCAATTTACAATCCTCCTTGGTTTCGGATTGTAGTACTCAACGCTGGTCCAATTCATGCATCGACCACGCTATGCTGTTCCAGCACGGATGGCCTCATCCACGAGAAGTAGTTGCGATGCAATTACAGGCCCAGAATTTATAATCTGGCGCTTGACAGAGTAGTTGTCGAAAATTCCCTCCAATTATGGGTCCATCGATTCTCCTGTATGATGTTTTAAACCAACAATATTGCCTTTGTCATGCTCCACCTGTAGTCCAACCAAGACGTCTTGACTATTTAGTCCAGAATTTTCTGCGAAGGACAAATAGGTGAAATTTATCTCTGTAATCTGCTTGTTGATGAATGCAACGCAGCAGTGTTAATTCTACTATCCCTCTTGTTGTTTAAAACAGAATTATTTCATTGCTGAGAGTATTCCTGGAGAAATAGTTAAAATGCATATCTGTAATCTGCTTCTTGATTTATGCAATGCAGCATTGTTGTAAGGACTTTGGAATAGAGAAAACTAAAGCCAAATATGCCATGGCTTGTGGATGCTGCAGTCTGTGTGCTTTTAGATTGCCTGGTATCCATTCACAATATAACTTGCGTTTAATAAATAATAACTATGCAAGGACTATCAACTATTAGAATTAACTCTCTCATTTGTGGGTATTGGTTTTTGTTTATCTGTGAATATTAGGCAGGGGGATCCTTAACAGAATTGTGCAGATTTTGGCTCAATAGGAAATTTAACCTGCCGTCGCTCGAACGATGTAGTTTGCGAATGTAGATCTGAGCCCCGTTCAAGATTTGCATCGGAATAAAATTATTGATGATGCGAGACAAGCCCTCCCAGCAACATCTGCTATCGGGCATTCAGAATATTTTCATTTTTTTTTTATTAAAAATTGAACCCGCTGTCGCTCTTCCGACGCACTATAAGCATCGGAAGACCGACGTTACATTTTAAAAAAAAAATTACTATGCCGTCGGAAAAGCGACGTTTACCAACGTCGGAAGAGCGACGTTCTAAAAGTTTAATGCTTCAAACGCTTCTGAAGAGCGAAGCACTAATTAGCGTCAAGAGCGACTTCGCCAATGCTTCCAGATATGACACTTCAAAGCGCTGGTTAGCGATAACGCCTAAGCCCGACACTATACGAAAGGCCGCAGATGGCGACATTTTAGAAGCGTCATAGTCATAATCGCCGTATTGCTTTACACTTCACCATCGCTAGTGCGAGCACTTCATAAGCGCTTGCATTGCGACAAGCAAATGCTGAACAAGTGTCGCAATACCGACGCTTTTAGAGGAAGTGGCTCAAGACCCGGAAGACCGACGCTATGACAAACCACGCTTTGAAGTGCCGCAAATCGTCAGTTTTACGCATTTACTAGGTGTCTAAAACCGACAATTGGTCAGCTCTGGTTCTCCCTGCCAAATGTACTAGTACAGAACACAGCGAGGATTTGATTCAGTGATGGTGGTGGTGGATAGATTCTCAAAGATGGCGCATTTTATACCCTGTCGGAAAACCAGTGATGCTACTCACGTAGCCCACTTGTTTTTCACAGAAATTGTTCGACTGCATGGCTTGCCGAGGTCCATTATTTCAGACCGAGATGTGCGGTTCACAGGACACTTCTGGCGTACCTTGTGGAAAAAGATGGACACCCAGTTAAATTTCAGCTCCGCTTATCACCCACAGACCAATGGGCAAACAGAGGTGGTAAATAGGAGTTTGGGGAACCTGCTACGAAGCTTAATTGGAGAAAATTCGCGGATGTGGGATCGCGTACTTGCCCAAGCGGAATTTGCGTATAACGATTCTCCAAATCGCAGTACGGGGTATAGTCCTTTTCAGGTCCTGTACGGCATGCATCCATGTGGAGTGCATGAACTGCGGGATTTGGGAAAGCTCGAGAAAAGAAGCGCAAATGGAGAAGATTTCGCTCAAGCAATGAGTGATCTACATGAGCAGGTGAAATTAAAGTTAACAGACATCAGTCAAAGATACAAACAGCAGGCAGATTTGAAAAGGCGCGAGGTTCAGTTCAATGTTGGGGATGAAGTCCTTGCTCACTTGCGCAAGGAACGGTTTCCAAAAGGGCAGTATAACAAATTAAAGTTTAAAAAAATTGGCCCCTGCAAAATTCTTCGCAAATTTTCTGCCAATGCCTACGAAATACAACTGCCACCCGGAATAGGCATTTCGCCCATTTTTAATGTGGCAGATTTGTTCCCTTACATTGCCAGTCCCGGAATACCCCAGATGAAGAGGATGTTTGGTTAAAGCAGATGCCTGCAGCACAGCCCCTTGAGATCGAGGGTATCCTCGATACACAGGTAGCCAAACGAACACGCAGGAAGGACTATTTACAGTACCTGGTCAAGTGGAAGAATCATCCTATTGAGGACAGTTCCTAGCTTGACGCAGCACAGATTCATAAAATTGGCTATTCAGTGGATGACCTCATGGAGCGGAGCCATGACTTTTTGCTACCCCGGGAGCCTGATGCAGGAGCATCCGACTAGGGAGGCAAACAGACAGCAGGTTTTCATGTTTTTTCAGTGATGTGTTATTTTACAGGTCTTTACACCTGTCCATGTTTAATTTGTCTTTTCTTGATTAGAGGATTAGCTGTCAGTAGGAGCTGTTTTAGTTAACTGACTTTTATTTTAATTATCATTAAGAAACTGTAATAGGTCACTAGGTTGTTTTCAAATTCGTTAGTCATAAAGTAAAAATAGTAAAAAGGTGAATAATGTAACTGTGTAACCAACAGTGGGCAGTTACCAACTGGTAACGAACTTGCCTGTCACTGGAATACAAAAGCACAGAGAAGTCACAAGACAGGGGTTCTGCAAACTGTCAAAGAAGAGAAGGAATAGACAAACAGTATCATTTTTAACGTAGACCACCTGTGTTGTTAAATCTTCTGAGTTATATAAATTTGTTTATTTTTAAACATGCAAATATGTTGATAATCTGTTGTTTCAAACATGCAAAGACAGGCAAACGAGATATTGAGTGAATAGCTGTAACATTACAGGCAGGCTATCAAAGCACCATAGTTGTTTCCTTACAAACAGGTGTTCCAAATCGACAGCGGAAAAGTCAAGTGTTTCGTGAGGTGGAAACGCGGAACCAGAGAGCGAGCAAGACATACAAGAATACGAAGGAAGTTTAAAATCACAGGTAAACCATTCTTGTAACGACATTTGTTTCTGTGCAAACTGAAAACAAAAACAATTGAAATTCTACTGAATAGATAAGAGACCCATATTTACAGTCCAACTCTTTTAAAGATTGTCTGAATATATTACAAAATATCAAAACCACTCGGGTTATACAAAACCTACAGCTAGGGTTTTAAATTTGAAACCCTTCCGAAGACGGAGGGTCGACTCCCTTACAGTCCATTAAATTACAGTGGAAAACTTTCCCAAGCCCTGAAAATCAAACTGAACGGAGAAGAACATAGCAACCTCAGGTTGCTCTCGGAAGGAAAAACCCTCAGACTTAACAGAGAAAGCAAAAAGCCTGCGTAACCTTGGCAAGTTATAGCAGAAGAAAACAGTGGAATATGGTTGGATTCTACCCGTGAAGAGCGCGTCGTGAGAGCCATCCGGGACATTGGACTGTCGAGAGCCACAGCTCACCTGCACAGAGTAACCAAAGACGAATTCAGTTCGAGTACACACAAAATCGTGTATTTTCCAGAATAAGAGCGAGGAGAGGGTTTGAAAGAAAACCTTGTAATGGAGACAGAGTCCATAAGACTTCGACAGAACGAGCGCCATTTTGCCAAGACTGGTTAGACCTTCTCACAAGGAGCCGAGTAGTCAGGGTATGAAAGAAATGAGACAGTGAATGAAGCAAGGAGAGAGAACTTACCAGTTGCGGGCCGGACGGAGTCGAAAAGAACCCGTGGACAGTGCATTTAGAAGAAAAACACCTGTGCATCAAACAAGCACGAGATTATCAATGTGAATACAAAACGCAGAGGAAAAACCCAAAAATTGAGAACAAGGTTTTCAGGAACAGGGAGATAAACATTTACAGTGGGCAAGTTTAAGCCCTTTCGAAACAGCGAAATAGCCGAGCAGAGTTTGCAACGGAAACCGGCCACCATCGCCAAACTATTGCACAGACAATCGAGACTTCGGCACGAAGTTACCAGAAGAACCAGACCTCCAGCGGAGGCATAACACCAAACAGAATGACCGCCAAATGAACTAGCAATGAAACCAAAGGCGAGAAAAACAAAGGCACTATCACCGAGCTGGAGCATTAACTGAGGAGTGAATGCTGAGCTACCGGCGGTGTAACCAAAACATACGGAGACCAAAGATCGAGGTTTAAACATTCATTTCTATTTATCCATAGCGTATGATGTATCGACTTGAAGTTTTAATGTGATGCCACGTAATAATATGTTGCCATTTGTATAAACCAACTATATGATATAACAGTGACACGTATGAATACGTTGACCATTGGCTAACACAGTTGTTAGATTATAGCAGTGAATTGGGGTGTGGGCTGGCGCTTACCCATCACTTTGTATTTAAGTATGAGGGGTCTTTGCAGTGCATTGTATTAGATATCATTTTTTGGATTCAACTGCGTTAAGTAAGTCATTCATCTATGACCATTTCCATGAGAGGTAGTCGTAAGTGACTAATTTCTCATGATTTTTGAATAGTCCACTTAGCACTTATTGCATCGGGTGATGCTCGTAGGGGTGAAGAAGTGAGATTGAAACTAGTGGAATGAATCACACAGTGTCAATCATCACTTCCGGGGCTCGCCCTCGATAACCAGGACTTCTCGGGAGGTCACCCATCCCAGAACGCCTCTGGCTCAAGCGCACTTAACTATGGAGTTTTTTATACAAATTATTTTTGTTTTTTTTAAATAATATTCAAATTTATTTATTTTAAATGTAATTACTTCAATTCTTATTTTGAAATGATTACACATTTCTTCACCATGTTTTAATGTGTGTACATTGTGACTTTGATGTCAACCAACCAGAAGTATTATACTTCTTTACAACATTATATTTTCATTTTTTTTTGTAAGCTTGGTAGGTCCTCCTTTTTCTATTAATTTAAACAACAAGTTACAACCAGATTTTATGATAGTTTGGTGGTCTCAAATTTCCTTGTGGGAAAGCAAGTCTGTTGGCCACCTAAGAGCATGGCATGCCATCCAAAAAAAATAGAGTTTAAGTCCTTCCAGCCACGCAAAATATGACTGTATGTCTATACATATCCTATCATCTACTTACCTATTGGCATAACTGTCTATACAATTAAGAGTAAAATTTATCTGAATGTTTGGAAACAACATCAAAGATTACAGAAGGAAACAACATAATAACTACTAAGCTTGCAGCACTGAAGCGGATTCCATTGGTGCTCGGTCTTGAGCAGTAGAACCTGAAAGTTCATTTGGAGAGAGAATGCATGGTAAGTGATTTTCAATGCATCATAGATGCCAATCTTGCTTTTGCAGTTTGAATTGGAGTTTTTTGAATTCCTTTTTGTAGTTTGAGAAGTCATTTACATCAATGGCCATACTCATAGCTACATGTTCAAGGGCCTTACCCAAGATACCCTTCACGGACCAGTACTGGAAGAGGGTATGTTTAAACTGAGTCACACATCCTCGGGTTTTCCCAAGGTCAGGGACCAAGTCCCTCCAATCCTCGGCCTCAATGTCCTTTGACCCTGCTTGGAGGTTAAGACCCGCCTCCCATTCCTCAATAAATTATCGAATTTCCTCCCCAGTGCTTTCATAGTAGGCCTCTGCAACATCCTTGATGATATGCATAGCGGGTTTCCGGCCTCTGGGTTTTCCAATGGGTGAAATGGGTTGCCCCACATCCTGTTTGCCTATATTCTTCTTGCCCCGGCCCCTCAAGGCAGAGATTTGGGACAGAGGTCCTGCATAAGCCATAATTGCTATCTTGCGGTTAGGGGGTATGATAATTTCCAGAGTGCTCGCAGGAGGACCAAACGCACAGTAGCCCGACTCTCGGGTCAAGTTACTTGTCTTCCTACCTATCTAGAGACCAACATGCAAACATAAAACCAAAACATGGAGCGAGCCGGACATCCTTTTTCCATCTAAATTTGTAACTGAATTCCCCAAGATAGACAGGGGTTTCATCATTTTACCTTGGGGCCAATGGAAAGACATCAAACTGGAGAAGAGAATGGAGACTCTACGGGGTTGGTAGTTACATGGCCCAACATTAGGGAGAAGCTCACACGACATAGGTCGACACACAGGGGGAGGGTCCAAAGGTCTATCCCCTTCCCGACTCCACACGAAATTCTCACATCCCGACGCCCGCAGCTTCACACAACAAACCCAAAGCCGATCGAGCTCGACCCAAGACAGATGCAAAACCAAGAGAACATTGGTTTCCTGAACCCCCTGTATTAATCCCCTTCGGGACAACTAGACCCCAAACATAATTGAAACAACCATGAATTTTGAATTTAAGACAGACATATACAATGTCCCAACAATAATTAAGACACACACATACTTAGTTTGAACTTGGCACAACCTACCCATGACAATTAGCCACGACTTCGAGCGAGGCCGACTCAAAATCGAGACCCTAAAGACTCTCTTCATAGAGACAAAGAGGAGGTATTGGACTACACACCAGATTACCAATGTTAGGGGTTGATGAAGGCACATCTATGTCAGCCACTCTCCACAGCTACTACCACCATTCACCACCTTCATTCGAGCTTGAAATAGAGTCTCGCCACCGATAAATTGCATGTGAAACAACAAGTACCTATGCCTCAAATGTTTGAACCTACCGCCATCCTCAATGTTAACCTCTTCCCTTCTGCGTGCATATGACCTTCCAGCCTTACCATGCATGTAGAGGGCGGTGGGTCTGTCCTTCACAACATCCTTCATTAATTGCAATGATTGGCCCATCTCTACTACACACCACGATCACGGGATATATTTTCAAAATTATTATTTATGAAAAAATAATGATATGAAATTAAATATTAATAACTTTTTAACGAATATATATATTGTTTTTAATAATAAATTTTATTTATCTTGCCGCATGAAAGGTATATCACATTTTAAGTCTTAAGTGGTTGACTACAGATGGTTGACTGCAAAATTAGTTAACCATTGACCAAAAATTAAAGATATCTTCCTTTAAGTGAACATTATAATAGCAACTTTTTTTTTAAATATTTTATTTTGTATTTTCTTGCATTCTATTATTTTTTAAAATATTTTGTTTTGTATTTTGTTACATTCTATTGGTCATCGTCTTATTCTGCAATGATTCCACTGTCATGACAGTACTCACAACAAAAACAATAAATATTCTGGCACAAATCACATCCAGCAGGGATATCAGTAAATACGACCAGCATTCCATGGAGGCTGTAAATGGCGTACTCTGTTCAGGCCCTGGTTAGAACTACCACGTAATATGATTTTCCGCAATAACTATGGAAATGTCAAGCTTCCAGCAGGTTAACTTTTTTATATTACGTGGAAATGTCAAGCTTCCAGCATATTAGTTTATTTTTTTATATTATTATATATCTTAATATTATAATAATTTTCCATAATAAAATGATTTTCAAAAAATAAATTATATTCCTATTTTATAAATTATCATATTTTAATTAATTAAATTATCAAAACAAAGGTATTTATTATTTCAATTAAATTTTATTAATATAAATAATAATTATATTTTAAAAAAATTATTATTGAAATTTTAATATTTATTATTAATTTAAAAAATAAAATTGAAAAAAAAAGAATTTAAGTAAATTTTGGAATTCCACTGCTTTAAGTAAGTCATTTATCTATGACCATTTCCATGAGAGATTGAAAAAGAAAAAGAATTTAAGTAAGTTTTGGGATTCAACTGCTTTAAGTAAGTCATTTATCTATGACCATTTCCATAAGAGGTAGCCGTAACTGACTAATTTCTCATGATTTTTGAATAGTCCACTTCAAGACTTCTCGGGAGGTCAACCATCCCAGAACTCCTCTGGCTCAAGCGCGCTTAACTGTGGAGATTTTCACCACAATCAAGCCCACTTAGCTTGCTACCCCATTTGCAAAACCTTAGCAAGTATTGTGCCCTCATGAACCATTCAAGTAGAGCTCCCTTTACTCTTTGTATTTAAGTACGAGGGGTTTCTGCAGTGCATTATATTAGATATCATTTTTGGGATTCAACTACATTAAGTAAGTCATTCATCTATGACCATTTCCATGAGAGGTAGTCATAACTGACTAATTTCTCATTATATTTGAATAGTCCACTTAGAACTCATTGCATCGAGGGTCCCTTTAAACAAAAATAACTCGGAGTTGACATGTGTCCCTTTTAACAAAAACTTTAAATGGAAAAAAAATATGGGCTATAATAAAAACATAAATGATTATACACATTTGGTTAGTTTTAATTAAAAGCAGTATTAAACATTAATAATCACATTATGAGTATGCTCACTTGGTTTGTTGATATTTCACTTTTAGTGTCTATGTTAAAAATAAAAAGTAATATGAGGTAAAATAATTTAGTTACTTAAGAGGAATGTAACATCAGCTAGTAACCTCGCATGAGAATGTATGGAGTTAGAATTTTTTTACAAATGTTACCCGTGGGTAATTATCCAAATTACTATTCAACCATTATATATAATTTGCATCATTACATAGAGTAACTTTAGTAGAGGAACATTAAGTACTTTCTATGTAACCTTGCACCATTTTCATGATTCCTTTAACTAAATTAGTCAATCATGCACTTGATATTATAAACATATTATCATGTAAGGAATCCACAACATAAAAGTAGCACAACAAACAACCACATCATTAGACATAGATATACCCTGAAACCCCCATAGGGTGAAAAACAACAAACATTTAATTTTATTATTAAATGCTTGAAGGTGTTCACCCCTAACTCAATGGCTTATAAGGGAGTCCATCCCTTAACCATTGTCATAAAATCTTACAAGGAAATGTCATTTAAATACAAAATATTTATCTTAAAGCTATTACAATCATCATGCTATTGTTTACCCACAAATATTTAATATTTATATCTTTTTGGTCTGGTTATTCCTTCAGTGGACCATGTTGTAGCTTGCATTCATATGCATGAACCATTAATTCTATACCCGCCACCATGTTAAACATAAGCTACCCTTTGCACGAGTCACCATCCTTTCATGTCATGACTACATAAAGTATTAATTTTAACCAATTCATAAATCTATACTAGTGATGTTTCACCATGTATTCATGTACATTCATGAATTGCAAGAAAAATATCGTGACATACTTCTTTTAACAACACTGCATATGCACTAGTTATAAACATGTAACCATCAAATCATGTCTATAAAATAAATACCACATTAGCTAATATTTCCTTTGCACAAGCACATGTTCTTGCAAGATTAAAACACGACAACTATCCAGACATGCCTTTAAAGGAAACTCACACATCAATTATGATCTTTGTGCATTTGAATTACATAAACTTTATCAAAAGAACTAGCTCTTCAACTATTACTTTTGGTGCATGAAAATACATAAAGAAAACTAACATGACAAATGTTGTTCCTATACATGCACATGCATATACTTTCTAAAAGAATCTTCCCAACTAAATGCTTAACACAATAGAGCATGCAAACACATGTTTTTTTCAAAAATAAATATGACATAATAAGGCATGCAAAATATGTTTTCTTTTCTATAAAACTAATTCAATAAAGCATACAAATACATGTCTTCTTTTGTAAATATTATACCAACATTACCCATATATATTCCAAGGAGACCAACACATTACTATGGTTTTTCTGCATGTAATTCTTTTTTTTTCCCAAAGAGTATTTTCCAATGTAGGCTAACACAACATGCTATCATTTCCCACATACAAATTTATATTATTTCCAATGAAAGATAATAAAAATCTTGCATGTATATACATGGTCTTATTCCAAAATAAACTAACATAATAGTTATGATAGCATAAACACAATCACATATATATATATATATATATATATATATATATATATATATATATATTTAAAGAAATATAGCTCAATATTTCTTCTATCCATGCAAAGAACATATCTCTATAACACAATGACTATTCTTTGTGAATGCAAGAGATTTATCATAATAGCCCTTCTTTAAGGTACACAACACATATTCTCTTCTCTAGGATTCTATCATCAATAACTATTATTTTCATGTAAACAAATACATACCTATTTTTCACAATGATGTTAATATAACTTCGTTTTTCTATCTTTCTGCATGTAAGTTTCTCATGCTTCCCTTTTTAAGAAATTAACATAGATAACCACCATTTATGCATAAAGACCAAACAACAATAACAAGGTTAATTTAACCTTTTATGCACATAAATAAAGAAATTAACATAATAACTTTCTTTATCTACTCACAAAACATATTTTCTATATCACCATGACTACCCTTTTGTGCATACAACATGTGTTTTTTTAACACAATGACTCTTACTTCAATGCATTTAAAAAAAAACAAGCACATGTTCATGTTCTTATATGAACAAGATTCATATGAATCTTTTAAGAAAACAATCTTTATTTTTCATCAATTCGTGCACAAAACTCCTATGCAAATCTTTCTGAACTCAAATCTTTGCAGTCTTTAAATAAAGAGTATGGGTAATATATGCATGCAAATTCATGAAAATCCTTCCAAGAAAATTAATCTAATTAGCATTTCCTTTTCCAAGAATATGATAATGTATGCAAAGACATTTAACTTTGAAATCTAATACAATGATGCATGCAATTAACATTTTATTTTCAAGAATTAACATATAAATTTATTTGAATAATTCCAATATAATAAATATTATTAATCTGCACATATTCATATTAAGAATATATAGGAATCATGCTAATATCTCCAAGGAAATTAATAATCTAACTTTCTCTCATAATTTCCTAGCAATATTTTCTTTAATGAAATAATTTATTTTCTTTCTCTTTTCATAAGAAAAGTTAACATACATTATTTTCATGAAAAAATATCATGATTTCTTTAATATTTTTGTGTGCAGGTTTCACATGTGTTTTCTTTCCAAAAAATCTAATGCCAAAGTTGTTCCTTCTGTACATGTAAGTGCATATTTATTTTCTCATAAAATCTAATACAACAACTTTTATTTTCATGCATATAAGTGTTTCTTTCTCAAGAAAACTTGATAAAATATTTATTAACTTTCTGTATTAAGCATGTATTCTTTTTTCAAGAAAACTATTAAAAGAAAAATCACACATTCTTTTCAAGAAGCTTGGGTACTTTTCATTTTATGCATATGATTTTCGTTTAATATTTTTCATGAACTGACACATAGTTCTCTATATTTATATATGCAAGGTTTTGTGCTTTCTAACCCATATTTCTACATAAAAAAAAGACAGACAAATATTTTAAGACAACAATTAGATTGACTTAACTTCTAGTCAAATAAATCATGCAATTTCACACTATTACTATAGGGTAAAAATGTGAAGGTGGGTTATACTTTCATGAGAAACACATTCAGAAATTTCATTTTCACCATAGTTTGGCAGAATTTTTGAAATTAATTTGGCCGAACTGTTTCTGCCATTAACATTGACGGCGTGAGTAAACAGATTTTTGGTCGGAGATGGTAAAACCGGCAACAACAATTTGGCCGAACTAATAGTCTGATCGAAGTAACATTTCGGCCACAAGATTTAAAATAATTCAGCCGAATTTTTTGTTATGAATATACCGGCCCTAGATCGAAACAAATTTTAGTTACCGTTGCGCTGCTCTGTTTGTCTCCCTGCTTTGTTCTGTTTGTCTCGTTGCTCTGTTCTTTTTGTCTCGCTGCTATGTTTGTATCGCTACTTTGTTTGTCTCGCTCTGTTACTGTCTCACTGTTGCGCTGCTTTATTTCTGTCTTGCTGTTGTGTTGTTATCTCGCTGTTGCAGGGGCGAGGAGGGGAGAAAGCGAAGGTGAGAACCTGTGCTATTTTTTTATGTTTTTTAAATTTAATTTTTTGTGTTTGCAGGTTTTCTCTAATCTGCGTCTTTGGTGGTTCACGCTATCACTTTCTTCTCTCCATGCGCACTCTCACTCTATGTGAATTTCCAGGTATTTCTTCACTCCAAATTGAAATGTCATGGCCATTGATTAGTTAATTTAGAAGCTAGATAACACCTAAATCACTATCAATCCCTTATACTGATGATAGATGCTTTATCCCTTATACTGATGATATAGTTCATATATTAATCCACTGATCATTTATTCAAATTAATCACATGAGGCTTTTCATTAACTAAGGTCAGACCTATTGTATTGAGTTAAACCTCTACAATTCCCTTTTAGCACATTATATATAACACTTATATTTCCTCTTTGTCATACCCTCATCGATCCTCCCTCTGCCTGTCTATGATTGATTTTCTATCGGAAATCTATTTGTTTCCAACCCCTTATTCCAGCAGCCTAGATATGAAATGACAATTGGAAGTATAGCGACAATAGGCTATGACCTACCTTTTGCTTGCCATCTTAGTTGTAGGTAAGTATTGAGTTCAACCACAAAAAGACTCATATTGAGTTCTTCCACTACAGATCAGGTTAGAGAGAAAAGCCCCAACGGTGGGAAACATAGCTAGATTGGGGTGTTTGGAAATTTTAGAACTGCTGCTGGATAATATTTCACATATGATAACAATGGAATAAAAGCTAACACCTGAATCAATATTAATCCCTTATAATGATGATACATGCTCTGTCCCTTATACTAATAATACAATTCATATATTAATCCATTGATCATTTATTCAAATTAATCACATGATGAGACAAAGGGTGAAATAAAATATTGTAATCAGGCTCTATAATGGAGAAGTTGTCTAGCAAATGGTAGTCCATCTTCCAATTGTGTCTGACTCTCCAACAGTTGTATAGATCAATGGTACGTAGCTAATGGTCTTCAGACCCAACATGACCAAATTTTATTATTTAGAACCTATAATATTTAGATGTCAATCCATGAGTTCAATTAATATGATCAATGGTTTGACTTTCAAAGTTAGCGATAATGCCAAATATTTCAACCAGCAAGTCATCAGAATCAAAAGAAAAAGAATATCAAGTTTCAGTTCAAATGATAATTGTTTATCATTATGCTAAAAAGTAAACAATAAAGTGCTTATCCCCCCCCCTTTTTCTATTCACTCATAGTATAAATTAGAGATAGTTTTAATATTAAATGGAAAAGCTATAGGCCTATCAGTGAGATATTTATTTTTTTAACAGGTAGCTCCCACCTTCAATCCTTTGCATGGGTTTGATTTTGATATCAGATTGAAGTTACTAAATCTAAAGTAAGTCAACTGATTTACATCTCATCTCATAAACTATAAAATACTTTATCAAATACATTTTATTGTTTTTTCAATAAATAAAATTACATTGTTTTTATTTCAATGCATTTTAGGTTTTTATGATGTTTTCTTTGTATTCACATATTCTGGAAACTAGAAATAATTTATCATCTAGAATGGGTCGGTTGGGGTAATGGTTAAGAATATGTATTTCCTCCTAAAAAATTCAATCAACTCACATGCACAAAAATCCTTACCAGCATGATAGAAAAATTGGGTTTGGCCTTAGTAGTTCTCTGAAGGCAGTGTTGTTAGTTTCTAAAACTTTGAGGAATGGTAGCTCAATACAAACCATCTGCAAGTGTTATATCCTTTTAACTTGTACAAGGTTTTCATTGACCAATAATTCCAAAAAATTCCTTGTTTTCATTTCGTTTGGATTCTGCAATGATGATAAATCCTCATGTATTGCATCAGGTTATTAAATTCGGTATCACCATTATTTCTGTATTTAGGGTTTTTTAGGTCATTGTGGACCAGTAAAAGATATCTTATGGAGATTCTCACATTTATAAAATATGTTGAATATATTACATAAATGATACCATTAACACAATATTTGAACATAAAATTCATAAGTTCAAGCAATAGATTAGTTGTCGAGATCACCAATTTTTGGCTTCAGTTGAATATTTAGGTTTTCCTCCTTCATCCGGAACAAGTTTGATAATATATTGCGAAAATAATGATTCCATTTTCGGCTATTTATATAGTTGTGATTTTTTTTTTTTGGAGGGACTTCCTTGAATTTTCCGGCCGACATAATTTGTGAGCAAAGTCTGGCTAAACTTCTGTGAAAACTTCGGCCGAACTTTTTTAAAAGTTCGACCGAACTAACACGTCTGCAACTACGCAACAGCTCGGCTCTAAACACATTTCTTCAAATTTGGAATGATTAAACTCCATCAAACTTTATGAATTAATTTTTGGAACCAAGACAAACATTTGCTGAATTCAATCTACTTTCATGAAATATAACTTTTATGGAATTCGATAAATATTTACTAATTTTAATTAATTTTGTAATAAAATGGGTGCATACAATTTATGAAGGTCATTATGAATCAGTGAAATCAAAATTTTGTATCTTCCAAAATACACTATAAAAAAATTTGAAAAAATTATGGTGTATTACATTGGTATGTTGTCTGTAATGGGTGGTTTTTATATTTTTAGTTTATAACAAATATGTTGAGAAATTTCGCGCGAGCCAAAACATATTCAGAATATGTTGTTTTTTCATATTGGATCAATTCAAAAAATTCTAATAATTATGATATGCATCAGTTGGTTTCGTAAATATAACGATACCGAAGTAGACTCTGTCTAGATTGTTGTAACACATTTTTTTCTCAAAAACACAAAGTTTTAAAAGAATACACCAACACGTTTGAACATGAATTTTTATGAATCCTTTGATTGTTAAAGAACACACACTCAAAGAAATGTTAAGTTGACA
Organism: Pinus albicaulis; assembly: GCA_034641835.2. NCBI lineage: Eukaryota > Viridiplantae > Streptophyta > Pinopsida > Pinales > Pinaceae > Pinus > Pinus albicaulis. The sequence continues at coordinate 1,251,228,316 of CM076583.1, forward strand.
TATCAAATGTGAATAAAAAAATTCAAAAAAAATAGTAATAGAAAGCTAATAAAATTTCTGACAAGTTTTTTTTTTAATCGTAAAATGAAATTCTAAACAGAAAAAATGTATTGGCTTGCAGAAAGTTGAAGAACAGAAAAAAAATGATATTTTTTTTCTCAAAAAAGGGCAAAAAGTGTAACCCAACTTCACATTTTAACTATTGTTTAGATGGTATGTGTGATTAAAATTATGCAGCAAAGTTACAAAATCGTTGTGTATTCAATATGAAGTGTATCTGAAAAAAAGGGAATTCTTTCACAGATTTATATTTAAAATTTAGAGATGTATTTGCATTAAATTTGTTTACTTGCATCCAAAACTAATATAATACAAAATTCAATCATTTGGATGTGCATGATTCCTTAGGCATATTGTACTTCATTACATTTTATTACCATGTAAAAGGTTCATTTATTTGGATATGTATGATACCATATTCATAAAGTACTTTTGGGAATTTTTATCATTATCATGTGTACTCTTTAGGATGGCTGTTTTTTTAATTTTTTATTTTTAAATGGTTGTGGTTTATAGGTAAAATGTTAAAGATAAGAATAATAATAAATAATAAATTAAGTAAATTCAAAAACAAATTGTTGTGTTTTTTGATTTAGCAAATTCAAAAAACAAATTCAAGAATAAACTATTGTATTTTTTGAATTAGCCGCTCAAAGTTGAAGAATTTTCCTCTAGAAAGAACAAAATTTTGGTAGGGAACAATTTGATGCACTCAATCAAGCAAATGAAGAAGCAAAAATATTTGAGGATCAACTACACGAAGAGATCCAATTGGTCAACTCCCATTTCCTATGTTTTGAGGATGAAAATGCCATGCTTCCCCACAAAGATGTTCCAACTCAAGAAAATTTAATCACTAAGAATGAAGCTTCATCATAAAGGACAAAAACACCAAGAACCATTAGGGAGCTTTGATTTATGGATTTGTAAATGAAAACTTAGAGGGTGAAAAAAATCATAGGAGAGTAGGTTGCCCCATAGTAAAGATGTTATAAGTGCACAAGTAGAGAGGGATAAAGAGTTAAGCTCTCAAAGGTCATTGGAAGAGGCCTTTCAAAAATCCCTTAAAAAAACCCAAAACAAGGACTCATACGCAAAGAAGACACACCTATGAAAAAGGAGAAAAAGAAAGAAGATGATATTACACTTGAAAAAAAGGTTGAATATGATAAGTGTTAAAGAAAAATATAGATCCCTCCTGTCCTTTGACAAAAGGCAGGAAAGAGCACAAAGAAAGAAACTCAAACTCTCAGAAATATCCAAGATTATTTGATTTAATGGGAGTGTATTTTAATCAGGCTTGATCATGCTTTATTTTTCTACGAGTTTGAGTAAATGACCTAATATTTATATTTAACTGATCACCTAGTTTTTTTTCCTTCTATTGGTAGATCGCACTCAAAGGCCCAACCAAATATTTCTCTTTAGAAAAAAAGAAAATTCAATGGAATTTAATGCCTTTAAATAGGCTACATTAGAGAATAGTACCATGGAAAAAACCACGGGTTAAGAATACGGTGATAAAAACCATGGGTTGTCAATCCATGGCGCCCAAAAAGGTAATTGACTATCTTACCTAAATTTTATTTTAATTATTAACTTTAGTTTTTGTTATGTAATGTATATGTCATTTCTCTCATAAAATTAAGGCAAAATTTAAGGCTAACCATGCACATGTCATTTCTCCCATAAAATTTAAGGCAAACCATGTATATGCCATTTCTCCTATAAAATTTAATTTAATATATTAAAATGCTAGTGTTTTTGAAAAGCATGTACATGTCATTTCTCCATTTCTCCCATAAAATTGAAGGCATTTGCTAGTGTTTTGGGAACCATATACATGTCATTTCTATGTCATTACTCCCATAAACTTTAAGGCAAACTTAAAGGAAAACCATGTACATGTCATTTCTCCCATAAACTTAAGGTAAACTTTAAGACAAACTATTTTCATGTCATTTCTCCCATAGAATTTAAGGCATTTTCCAGTGTTTTGGGAACGATATACATGTCATTTATATTTCATGAGTCTCATAAAATTTAAGGCAAACCATGTACATGTCATTTCTCCCATAAACTCAAGGCAAACCATGTACATGTCATTTCTCCCATAAACTTAAGGCAAACTTTAAGGCTAAACATGTACATGTCATTTATCCCATAAACTTTAAGTCATTTTCTAGTGTTTTGGGAACCATGTACATTTCATTTCTATGTCATTTCTCCCATAAAATTTAAAGCAAATTTTAAGGCAAACCATGTACATGTAATTTCTCCCATAAAATCAAGGCAAACTTTAAGGCATGTTATTTATATGTCATTTCTCCCATAAAATTTAAGGAAACATTTAAGGAAAACCATGTACATTTCATTTCTCCCATAAACTTAAGGCAAACTTTAATGCATGTCATTTCTAGATGTCATTTCTCCCATAAACTTAAGGCAAACTTTAAGGCAAACCATGTACATGTCATGTCTCCCATAAACTCAAGGCAAACTTTAAGGCAAAACATGTACATGTCATTTTTTCCATAAACTTTAATGCAAATCATGTACTATCATTTTTCCTATAAAATTTAATTTAATATATTTTTAAGGAAATAATTTCTCCCATAAACTTTAAGGTATTTGCTAGTGTTTTGGTAACCATGTACATGTCATTTCTATGTAATTTCTCCCATAAAATTTAAGGCATTTGCTAGTGTTTTGCGAACCATGTACATGTAATTTATATGTAATTTATCCCATAAAATTTAAGGAAAACCATGTACATGTCATTTCTCCCATAAACTTTAAGGCAAACTATGTACATGTCATTTCTCCCATAAACTTTAAGGAAAACCATGTACATGTCATTTCTCCCATAAACTTTAATTTAATATATTTATAAGGAAAATTCTAGTGTTTAAAGCAAACCATGTACATGACATTTTTATGTCATTTCTCCCCTAAAATTTAAGGAAAACCATGTACATGTCATTTCTCCCATAATCTTTAAGGCAAACCATGTACATGTCATTTCTCCCATAAACTTTAAGGAAAACCATGTACATGCCATTTATTCCATAAACTTTAAGGCAAACCATATACATGTCATTTCTCCCATAAACTTGAGGCAAACGTTAAACTTCTCCCATTAACTTTAAGGCAAACCATGTACATGTCATTTCTCCCATAAACTTAAAACAAATTTTAAACTTAAGGCAAAATTTAAAGCTAAACATGTACAAGTTATTTCTCTCATAAACTTTAATTTAATATATTTTTAAGGAATTTTACATGTTTTTGCAAACCACATACATGTCATTTCTCCAATAAACTTTAACGAAACTATGTACATGCCATTCTCCCATAAACTTTAAGGCATTTGCAATAAAATTTAAGTCATTTGCTATAAATGTTCATTTAATACATTTTTCAGGAAAATGCTAGTGTTTTTGGAAACCATGTACATATCATTTCTCCCATATATTTTAAGGCATTTGCTAGTGTTTTTGGAAACCATGTACATGTCATTTCTCCCGTAAATTTTAAGGCATTTGCTAGTGATTCTAGAAACCATGTATATGTCATTTCTCCCATAACATTTAAGACATTTGCAATAAAATTTAAGGCATTTGCAATAAGGAAAATGATAGTGTTTTTGGAAACCATGTACATGCCATTCCTCTCATAAACTCTAAGGCATTTGCTAGTTTTTTTTTGAACCATGTACATGTCCTTTCTCCCATAAACTTTAAGGCATTTGATAGAGATTTTGGGAACCATGCGCATGTCATTTCACCCATAAAATTTAAAGCAAACCATGTACATGTAATTTATCCCATGCATTTGCAATAAATGTTCATTTAATATATTTTTTTGAATTTGTTTTTTTCAAGGATAAAAAATCCCATTAAACATTGTTGAAAAATGGAAATTATGCATAGATATTTCTTGCTATCCCAATTCAAGGAAGCAGTGATTACATATGTGCTTTGCAATATTGCGACTAACAAGGTCCTCCAAAGGAAAATGAATATACTAGGAAGAACAAAAAACAATGAAGCATATTATATTGCATTGATAGAAGGCTTGGGAACAACTAGGGAGTATGGATCAAATGGAATTGTATTTTTCACCAATTTTGAACTTGTGTGCAACCAGATGAAAGACGCGTACCAAGTTAAGAAGGAGAGGCTAAAACAACCGCAAGGAAAAGCAAACAATATTGTTATGCATTTTCAATTTTTTAGTATAAGATATTGTGCAAATGTTAATAAGATGTCTAGTGATCTATTGTGTGGGGCAATGCCAATTCAAGATTCATCTCTGAAAGATGAATTAGTGTTGAGACACTCTCCTTCAAAATTTATTAATGGACATTGTAACATATCTTTGATATGTGTGTGTTTTTTACTTATAAATGCGTCATTTTTAATGACACTATGTTTTTTTCAATTATATACCAAGTGTGCCCCCACCATGTAAACGAAATTTGCTGAAATTCATGTTTTATAAAATTAAAATGTGAGGACTTTAATAAATTTTTGTTTAAAGTGAGTTTCACACATTAATTTTTGAAATATTTTGAATTTATTTTAAATAGTAATTTTAAGAATTTATTTTAAATAGTAGTTTTAAAAATAATTGTAAATGTCCACCGTATATATATATATATATACACACACACACACATATATCATGGAGGATGAAAGATGAAGACTAATAGAATCCCATGCCTCTATGAGAGAGGGGGATTATGGATCGAGGAATGTTCATGGTATTTATATTAAATGTGCATGCTTTTAAATGAAATTTGAATATATAATTTTATCTCCATACATCTATGTATACATGTATATAGAATTGATTTTTAATCAATTTTGTGAATTAAATTAGTTTTTAAAAAATTTCATTTTATTATTTTTTAGGAGTTAGGAGGACAAGAGTATCTACTCCATCAATGGAGCATGACCATGGTTCACTCAATCATGGTATGGTTCACGCAATTTAATCAATCATATGTACATGTATCTATATGTATGTATGTATTATTTAATTGATTATAAATTCATATTTTTTTATGAAGCTTCCCTCTCGTTGCGTGAGGGTGGTGGTGGTACACATTCCCCTAGTAGTCAATCAATAGGTGCTGGCAAGTTGCGTGAGGGTGGTGATATGCATTCCCCCAGTGGCCAATCAATGGGTGATCATGTTTGTTCTCAACCAATCAGTGGTCATTCTGGTTCTCAACAATCTCAGGGTGGGCATGATGTTGCCTAGCCATCTCAAGGTGGCCATCAATCTGAATATTATTTTCGTTCAATTTTTAAAATTTGTTCACATGTTTTTTTATTTATATAAAATTTTATATATTGATGCAGGGGGTGAAAATGTTGCTTGAAAAAGACGTAGGCCAGAACTCATTATTCAAGAAGAATGTTGTACACTAACCACGACTTATCCTTCTGAAATTTCTGATTTACCTTAGGAAACAAACATCCAACAATGCAAATTACAAAGGTGTCAACCTCTTTATTCAAAATTGAAGAAAGATATTGTGTCTTTGAAACTTCATGCTGAGAGTCGAGAAAGCTTAGAAATAGTTACTCACAATTTAAGCACACTTGTAGATGTGTACAAAAATCTTGGGCCAACCATTGATACTTTTGTAGAAGTGATGAGGAAAATAAAGGAAACAATGATGAGTCCCGATACATGGGATGATGTTAAACACATAGTTACAACATAAATGATCAATTCTATGTTTAATTTCAAAGAAGGGCCGAAAATAAGATGCTAAAGGTGCAATATTTGAAGCACCCTGATATATATTTCCATTTGTATGATAGACACCTTGCTGCCTATGGAAGATTACCCTTGAATGACGAGGTTCCTCTTTATTTTTCCAAATTATTTTATGCTGAATTATTTTTTAGAATGAAACTCAATTATAATGACCTTCCCTCTAAATTTTTTGGTCCTAGGAAAGGTTGATTATATGATCGTAGGAGCTCTAAGCATGATGCTGAGTTACCTCTCCTCGAGCCACCATTGGTAAGTCAACCTCTTCATGTGGAAACTTTGCGGTCAAAGATGGATGTCACTTATCAAATTAGTTGATAAGAAATGGATGTCATCATAAACAATGTTCAGAGTGGACTTGGTGCAATTGATATCTGTCTGAATCGATAAAGAGAGCGAGAGAATGCACATGCTAATTTTGTGTATCATATAAATGATGAGATAGACAACATGAGTATTGAAAAGCTCAGAACATGTGCAAAGAATTTTCGCAATGGTTGACAGGACTTAATTATTCATGAGGAAGAGGGCATGTGATCAGTATGTATTAATGGTTATGGTGAAAATTTTAACACATGTACAATTTGTAATAAATACATATACATACATTTATTTATATATGTTAATCTAAAAAATATATATCATATATGTGAACACCATTTGCAGTTCTCACGCTTGATGAATGAAGATTTTAATATCACGGTCGAAACTTTAGGTTCTCACAATCAAGATGATATGTTGCAAATGTTTGTGTTTTTTAAGTGTTCATGATGTTGATGTACAATTATTTTCATATATTATTATATCGGTATCATGATGACATATTTTTAAAATAAATAATTGTTTTCACATGTACATGTATATAATTAAATGCTAACAAATTCTGATTCCATCCGATGTTTTTGCAATGGAGGTACCCTCTTCTTCCCTGTTAGGAGATGTGCCAAATCCACTGTCACAAGTATGAACAATTTTTCACTTAAATATGTTTTTAAGTTATAAATTGAAGTGAAATTTTCATCAAAAAATGAAATCTAGATCTTGAGTTATTTTACAGCTTTAAAATTGTTGAATTTTAAGTTTGTGGAGATGATTTTCTTTCGGAGCCACTCTCTTCTTCCCTGTTAGGAGATGTGCCAAATCCAAAATCACAAGTATTCATTTTTTCACTTATGCTTTTAAGTTATATAATGCAATTCAAAAGTTCCATTAAAAAATGAGATCTAGATCTTGAGTTATTTTACAGTTTTAAAATTTTTGAATTTTAGGTTTGTGGAGATGATTTTCATTTGGAGTCGCCCTATTCTTCCCTTTTAGGAGATGTGCCAAATCCACTGTCACAAGTATTCAATTTTTCACTTATATGTTTAAGTTATAAATTGAAGTTCAAAAGTTTCATTAAAAAATGAGATCTAGATCTTGAGTTATTTTATAGTTTTAAATTTTTTGAATTTTAGGTTTGTGGATATGTTTTCCATTCTCCAAGGACTCTAGCGATGGAGTGTATGATGGAGATAGGAACATCCACACCATTTGAACAAGTTGTCTAATTTTTTTTTTATATTATTGCAAATTAGTTTATACATTTTCATTTGAAAATTTTTAATATATATATATATATATATATATATATATATATATATATATATATATATATATATATATATATATATATATACACACACACTTGTACATGTATATTGTATAGTTTACTATGGAGAATGTATTGATGGACGACCAACAGAAGACAATGGAGATGGATACATGAGGTATTGCATGATTTTTTAAAAGTTTTTTTTACATGAAGTTCTACATTTTGATTCAATTTTAAAACATTAAATTTTCATGTTTGTACATGTGTACATGTTCCCCATTCTTCAGAGGATAGCACAATGAGGCTCAAGACGCTATTGGAAAAGACATTGGTTCCATCTCTATTTGATTGATGATGCACATGTGCAACATTTTATTTGAGAGATAGTCTTAAATTAAATTTTCTATATAGTCTTATTTATGAAGTCATATTTAATTTTCTATATAACTTGATACTTGTAACACTATACATTGTTATATATATTTACGTTTATTGTTCATGTGATATAAATTTTGGACATATTTTGCATTTTGGATATAGTTTTAAAAAACATTTACTTTTATCAAGAATGATTTTAAATTTTGGATAGTTACATTTGGCATGTGATCACATGTTGTGATATAATGTTTTGTTTTTAAAACTCAAGTTGTCATTTTATTTGTTAAATATAAAATGAATCTAGATAAAAATTTCAAATTACAAAACACATGTATATATTTTGGATAGTTGAACTACATTTGGCATGTCATCACATGTTGTGATATAATGTTTTGTTTTTAAAACTCAAGTTGTCATTTTATTTGTTAAATATAAAATGAATCTCTAGATGGAAATTTCAAATTACAAAACACGAGTATATTTTGGATAGTTGCATTAGATTTGGCATGTGATCACATGTTGTTATATAATGTTTTGTTTTTAAAACTTAAGTTGTCATTTTATTTGTTAAATATAAAATGAATCTAGAAGGAAATTTTAAATTACAAAACACATACATGTGTATATTTTGGATAGTTGAACTACATTTGTCATGAGATCGCATATTGTGATATAATGGTTTTTTTTTTAAACTCAAGTTGTAATTTTATTTGTTAAATATAAAATGAATCTAAATGGAAATTTCAAATTAAAAAACACGTGTATATTTTGGATAGTTGAACTACATTTGACATGTGATCACATGTGATATAATGTTTTGTTTTTAAAACTCAAGTTCTCATTTTATTTGAAATGAATCTAGATGGAAATTTCAAATTACAAAACACATGTGTATATTTTGGATAGTTGAACTATATTTCACATGTGATCACATGTTGTGATATAATGTTTTGTTTTTAAAACTCAAGTTGTCATTTTATTTGTTAAATATAAAATGAATCTAGATGGAAATTTCAAATTACATAACACATACATGTATATTTTGGATAGTTGAACTACATTTGGCATGTGATCACATGTTGTGATAAAATGTTTTGTTTTTAAAACTCAAGTTGTCATTTTATTTGATAAATATAAAATGAATCTAGATGGAAATTTGAAATTACAAAACACATTTGTATATTTTGGATAGTTGAACTACATTTGGCATGTGACATGTTGTGATATATAATATTTTGTTTTTAAAACTCAAGTTGTCATTTTATTTGTTAAAGATAAAATGAATCTGGATGGAAATTTCAAATTACAAAACACGTGTATATTTTGAATATTTGAACTACATTTGGCATGTGATCACATGTTGTGATATAATGTTTTGTTTTTAAAACTCAAGTTGTCATTTTATTTGTTAAATATACAATGAATCTAGATGGAAATTTCAAATTACATTTAACACATACATTGATACATGTTATGCATTTGAACGTGTGTGAATGTTATATAATTTTAAGATACATCTATTATTTAGGTGATATTTAAGTACATTTTGCATGATCATATATGTCATTTAAAACAATCATAGCTAGTTTTACATATTTAAGTTCATGAATATATGTACATAAAAATGATTGGAGTACATGTTTGAATATATGTAAAAATGATTGAAGCACAATACATATCAATGTATATATCTAAAAACAATCATAAAATTCTAGGTGTTCATAGATGTGTCAAACAATCATAAAATTTTAAAATTGCATTAAAACATATATCCAGTACACAACATTTTTCATTAACGTACATAGAAAAGCTACTTTCAGTTGATAGTAAACTGGAAATTACAAAACACGTACCACACACATTCGAGAATGAATATTATTATAATTTTCTTAATATATACATCTAAAACAAAATCGTGCAACTTAAAATTTGCATTATATCCACTATGCTAGATACACAGATGCGTACATTTTGCAATAATGACATTATGACAAATTGTACCAGAGAATGTAAGAAATCGTTTAAGACCAAATAATCTACATGTGCATGTGTACAAATGCAAATAAATTATTAGTGTGCATGTACCAAAACAATGTACATGTGCAAACACTTGTACATATAACATAAAATATACATATTATAATAATTGTAAAACTTAATAATGCATAAAAAAAGGCTAGTTCAATTTTTAGTTGAGTTCTGGAAGTTCTAAAAGATGAATCCAAAGAGAAGAAATTGTTGGGAAGTTCAATAAAAATAATTCTAATGGAATGCCATCTTCAATGATCCATTCATGATCGGCTTTTGACATTTTCCATTTCTTAATTTTCAATTTTTTATTTGATTAAACTTCTATCAACTTTACGTGTGCTCCACACACCAAGTGACTATATTGACAACTTATGACATTAGGTTCATAGTCTTGAAAGCAAACAAAATCCCGAATTTGATGAGTTTGTTGGAAAAAATAACCTTTCAGTATAATAGACCCTTTATCATATGTAAACATGTTATCATCATTTTTTTCCAATAATTTCATCTTTCGTTCAGTGAAACACATCAAATAATACTTCACATTTTCATCGTTGGTAATAGGTGCAACTATAGAAAAAACATCTCTTGCACAATAAAATAAAGTTACATTTAAATTTAGATCATAATTAACATGAAAATTTGACTTTAAAATTAACTTGTGTACTTGATTTTATTAACTATTTCTAGATCTCTATCATTTGAAAGCAATTAAAATGTTACCTTCTCTAACAAAATCAGAAACTCGATCACTTTCAGATGATATTGTAGTCTCCTCTGATTGCATTTCTTCAAAGTTTGCAATGGGAATTTTCCTCTTTGTATTTAGTTATGTATGTTTCCAATCTTTTACATACATTTGTTTTCACAAACATCATTGGATTCTGTGTTTTCTATCCAAACATGAAAAAAAAAATTATTTTATTTTATCTAATGCAAACACATTTTTGGATAGCTTTGTTTTAATTGAATTCAATTTTCGAGTCCCTTTTATTGTTTCAACGTCATCTCCAATAGATCTATCTACATCCTGGACCCCAATATGCCAAAAAATCCTATATGGAAAATTCAAACAAGAATATAAATATGTTATTCAAAATACCATCAAAGATAATCTTTGTGATAAATAATGTTTAAAATTAGAAATCTAATAGAAATTAAGTCATGTACCTTCGTACTTCCCTTTATCGATTAGTCTCATGGATTAGTGCAGTGATGTACCATTGAACAACTTGTTCAGCTCAGACAAGTCGGTTTGCAGAGTGGTCCATTTGATATCTTCAAAGTGCTCATTTTATACATGCCCTTGCACCATCATGTTCTCCTTCTCCATGACCAGTTTCAAAGAAATTCCAACAATGTTTAATGTGGGTTTTCATATGAAGACGACACAACCAAAAGAATAATCGTGAATATTTGAATTGACCTACGTATCCATCTGACCATATCCAATGTTCTATGAATTTTATTTCACGACTTTTCAAGGAGTCATAAATATTTTCAAAACAATGTTGTACAAAATATGTATCATGTGTACGATTGTCACTGATATAAAAGTGATATTCTTTAATAACACGCTGATTTTCACTAGTGCTTTCTATATGATTAACATTTTATTCAACATGTATATATAGAATATGGAAAAGCATGGAGACTTGGTCAGAATAATAGTATTCACTCTGTATTTATTTTTGTGGAACAAATGTGTAGTTTTCTACGAAAAACAACTATTGACAAAATCGCCCCTAGTGGAAAAAATTCATGAGATTTTTTGAATTGCAAGTCCTGCCATCGAGCTCTATGGGAATTCTTGGTGTATTTATAAAGTTTTGTCTTAAACTTTCTCAAAAAATCTATCACAAAAATTTCTTCTTCTTGTAAATCAATTCTATTGGCACTTGTAGTACTACTTGAACCAATCGATGTATGAATATATTCATATCTCTTCCATTTCATTTTTATGTTGGACAATGATTGATCATTTATATCAGTAAGATATTTGTTTTGAAATGTAGCCAAATTTCCACAATCATCGCATTTTTTACCATCAACATATCTATTTTGGTAAAATAATTCATTGCTTTCTCTTCCACATATAATTTGAGATATGAAATCATGGATAGTGGAAGGAGGAGGTGAATCTTTCCAAAATGTTTTACCAAAATTAAGGAATGTGTCATAATATAACTGAAATTCCACATGATAACGACAACAACAAGTGTCACGTACAGTGATAGGTTTAACATACCATGGTTTTTGTTGCACAAAAGCATTGATTGAAACATTAATTTCACAATTCTCTTCTATGAAATTGTTGAACAACTCTATCTGAGTGGTGTCCAAAAAATGTTTTTCATGTTCTTTGTACTGATTTCATGTTATTCTTCATCGCATCACTTCCCTTTCTTTTGGTGAAACACGTGAATTTTTCATCCAATATTCATATGTTATTTTTTTAACATCTTCTCCATGTCTATCTTTGTATGGTTGCCTACAAATAGTTTTCCAACAAGCGAGGTCATCATTTACATCTTGCAATCAAAATTTTCGATGTTTGTGCAATGTTTTTTGTGACGTTCCTAATGCATGTGCCATAGATTTTACTAAGAGATTCTCTTTATTACTTGATGAAACCACTTCCATTTGTATTTCTCTACGTGCATCTAAATAGCTTTTCTTTCTAGATCTTCCAATTGACTTTAGAGCACTATTTATATTTTGTATCACATTTTCCTTCATTTTTTATATTTTGTTGATTTTCCAATACCCAATAAAGTTATAGCTTATTTTAATTTCTTTGATGTTAAGAGATTTTTCAACATTTGGGCTTGAACTGCCACCGTTTCATCTTTGAAGAACGAATCAATAATGCGCTTAACACGATATCGTATAACATGGTCTGCTTTTGTATCTCCATATGTGTGAGTGTCAACATTTTCTAACATCTCATCATCAATATTGATTTCATCTGTACATATTAGAATTAAATGTACATAATCAATTTAAATATTAAATAAATAATTAAAGTAATAAATATGTATAATTTCAATAATACACATTCAACACACACACACACACATATATATATATATGGTGATTCAATTTCTTCACTTGAATTTACTTCAACATTTTCAACGTCTTCAATCATTGGTTCAATATCTCTTTCACTTTCTCTTTCAAAAATTTCTATCTCATCATCAATGTTTTGAGGAATATCTCTCTCTGTTTACATTGCAAAATATTTTTCAAATTAGTTCATCAAATAAAAATTAAGTTTCACAATGCACTAGTCAAATTTCAAATATCAAATTTATAATATTTACATTTACATACATGCTTCAACTTTTAGTTGAGCTTGACTTTCCCTTTCAATATTTGATTATTCTTCTCTCTTTTTTTTTGTGATATTCTCTCCCATGTTCTTTACATTCCTCAGGGTCTCTTGTTCGATCATATTTTCTCTTTCAATTCCTTCGATTTCCCATGATAATTTAGTAAGAATCTCAAAAATTTTCCTTCAAAATCATGTAAAAAAAACTCACTACATCAAAATTTAGACAAAAACTCAATTAAAAAAAGTATCACAAAAGATTTAATTTTAAAAAAAATCACTTTAGAAATTTTTCACAAAATACATACTTCAACCCAAAACACTTACTTTAAAAATTCCGCTAAAGAAATGTCTTTCAAAAATGAAATGAAGCTCATAATATTTCCTTCCATGTCCTGCAAAAAAAATTCGCTTAGAAAGTTAGACAAAAACACACTTTAAAAAATCATTATAAAAGATTTACTTCAACCCAAAACACTTACTCTAAAAAAATGTCACTTTGAAAAATACCTCCAAAAATGTCCATTGAAAATTAAGCCCAACCTCTTAAAAAATGTCACTTTAAAAAATACATCCAAAAAAATCCCTTTGAAAATTAAGCCCAAAAAGCCTCTAAAAAATGCATTTGAACAAAATGCCTCAAAAAAATGTCCTTTGACAATTAAGCCCAGAAAGCCTCTATAAAAATGTCACTTTAAAAAATACCTCCAAAAAATGTCCTTTGAATATTAAGCCCAAAAAGATTCCTTTGAAAATTAGGCCCCAAAAAAGTCCTTTGCAAAATCAACCCAAATGAAGAAATATTTTATATGACTAAAATTTTCATTAAGATTTAGTTAAGGTGGACCTCGTTGTAACTACCAAAAATAATTACCTAGTTAGTTCCTTAACGTTCTTGGTCTTTAAGGTGGGATGGTTTAAAATGCTTGATTCTTCTTGGGAAATACCAAGAATTAGTTACAATTTACTAATAATACTCGTAAAACTGAATGTAAGGAAGGTATGAGAAAAGGGGAGGGAAAGTGGATTTTCATTGAGGAAAAAACATTATATGGAGGAGAAAACTTGCAAATGAATTTGCAGAGACACTACCAGCAAAGAATTGGATATGGTGACGGAAGTTATGGAAACAAAGGAAAGATTATTCAACAAAATATAAGTGTTATGTGCATCGAATTCTTAAAAGATTGCATGGCTATATATATTGTAATAATAATATATAATGTCAGTGATACATTACAATAATAATATATTTATTTTATAAATATATGAATTTACAAGAGTTTGTATTATAGGGATATTACAAGGAAATTGAATTAACATTCAATTTTTAATATAAAATAATAATAATAATAATAACAAAAAATTATTCAAAAATAGAATTTAAACAATGAAAAATTACACATTGTCTCTATATAGAGAGAAAGAAAACCACTATAGAACTATCTTAACCACGGATTTATCAAGCACTAAAAAAGATTAAATCTCTTTATGTGTAAATCTTTTTTCAAGTTTTGCATTCTAAACAGAAGTTTGCATATAATGGTGATGGACCTATATTAGTATATATACAATGAGGAAATAATACATAGTAAAATATATAACTAATGAAAAAAATAATCCACTCTAATACAAGTTTGATTTTATAATAAATTTCAATTCAATTAATTTAATTAATAAATTAAAGATTAATTTGTTATTCAAATATAATATATAAATTAAATTATAACCAATGAAAAAATAATCCACTATAATAAAAGTTTAATTTATAATTGTTTTCAATCCAATTAATTTAATTAATAAATTAAAGTTTAATTTGTTACGTAAATTTAATATAGAGATTAAATTAAAATATATAGTAAGATATTGTTTAATTTTATATTTTTATTATTTTTGGTTTGTTAAGTTGTGTGAGTTCTCAGATCACTGCATATTTAACTTTTTTTCTTGACATCATTGCATACTTAAAATCACCTAGGGATAACATCCAGCCTGTTATCTCTAAATTGGTACTGATGGGCTGCTCCACCAGGCAACTTAGAGTATCTTTTTCAAACCAACTTTGGACTGAGGATTAGCCTCATTAGCCTGAGAGGGCTCTCTCAAATTAACTTATGATTTTCTCATTTATGATTCAATTAGATGGCTAACTACTTTGTGATATGTACTTTAATATATTTGCTTGCAGGTGAAAAATGTGTAGGGTTCACTACCATTGGGCTTATGCAGTCAGTGTGATGGAATTCAATGATAATGACTCTCCTTGTGGAAGTTGAGGCTTTTAATGTTTCAATGAAAGTACAATACACACACAGGAATATTCAATAACTTAATGTTAAAAGGAAGTCAGAATATGAAGAACATGGATTCTGAGTAATTCAACATCAAGATATTAGATGTTGGGTGTGAAGCCTGATTATCTTGTTTATTGTGTATCACAACGTTGGACCCCTGTACCTTAATGGAGCGGCAACGCTTCCCGTAATTAAATGATGCAGATGTAAAATTTCCTTGTAAAAGTATAATAATTTCTAGTCAATTTAGGTCGTTCATTAGGTGGATGATCTCAAGGTAGAAGTTATGTTTAGTTGAGGGTTTTTTGCCCTAGAAGGCAACCCCTAGCTTGTATGAGGGTATTGTATTGTGGATGTCTATTGTATGTGTATTCGCAGAGCGAGAAACAGATAGGGAGACTATGAGAGAGAACAGAGGATATTACAATGGATCTGTTGTAGGTTTTGTCTCTTCATTTTGGTGGATAATAAAAAGGAAGGACTGGCTATTTGGGTGGACGTAGCCCAAACTAGGTGAACTGCGTATATCTGTGTCTCTCTGGTTTTATTTGTCTCTTGTTTTTGTGTTTCCGCATATATTTTATTTGTTCCATTTCTTTGTAATATATAATTTTCTAACAACGGGAATCAGAGCCGAAGGTCTATTTGGCTGATAAAATCGCAGGAAATAAGGGTACCTGGTTCGAGTGGGAGCAATGGCAGAAGATGGTAAGTTTAGGGTTAAGAAATTTAACGGCCAAAACTTCCCGCTGCGGAAGATGCAGATGGAAGATTATATGTATCAGAAATATATATAGCTACCATTGAGCGGAAAAACAAAGAAGTCGATGACTATGACAGACGTAGAATGGGGGATTCTTAATAGAAAGACACTTGAAACAGTACGGTTGTGCCTCGCCATGTCGGTAGCCTTCAATATTTCAAAGGAAACAACAACAGAGGGTTTGATTAAGGCATTGGCAAAACTATATTAAAAACCCTCGGCCTCAAAAAAGGTATTTCTTATGAAACATTTATTTAATATGAAGATGTCGGAAGGTGGATTTGTTGGAGACCATTTAAATGATTTTAATACAATTACCAATTAGTTAAGTTATGTAGGGGTAAACTTTGATGATGAAGTTAGGGATCTTTTATTTCTGTGCTCATTTCCAGAAAGCTGGAATGGTTTAGTTATGGCCATTATTAACTCTGTCTCTAGATCTATTACTTTAAAGTTTGATGATGTTGTCGATGATATCCTTAGCGAGGAAATGCGACGGAAAAGCTCCGGTGAGACATCGGGTAATGCTTTGAGTCTAGAGTCTAGGGGAAGAAAAATGGAAAGAGGAAAGAGCTCAGGATATCACAGTAAATCAAGGAAAGGCAAATCCAAGTCTAGATCGGGGATAGTGTGCTAGAAATGCGGAAAGAAAGGACACCTGAAGAAAGGTTGTAGATCTCGGAAGGGAAAAGAAGGAGACACACAACAAGAATACAATCATGAAGCAAATGTGACAGGTGTTGTGTTAAAAGATGCTTTGATTCTTTCTTTAGAAAATGTTACTGATTCCTGGGTGGTAGATTCAAGGTACTCATTCCATGCCACACCTGATAAGAAATATTTTCATGACTATGTTCAAGGAGATTTTGGACAAGTTCATTTGGGTAATGATAAACCCTGTAAAATTATTGGAATGGGTAAAGCCCTTTTAAAACGACAGAATGGAAACCAATGGCTATTAAAGGAGGTAAGGCATGTTCCAGATCTGAAGAAAAATCTGATTTCAACAGGGAAGTTAGGCGGTGAAGGTTGCGTGACAACTTTCACAAATAAAACTTGGAAGGTCACCAAAGGAGCCCTGGTAATAGAAAAAGGCGAAAATGTTGGTACATTGTATTTATGCAATGGTATTTATAACTCTGTTAATGCTTTAAATTCCAAAGTAGAAGATGCAACATTATGGCATCATAGGCTCGGACACATGAGTGAGAAGGGGATGAAAATTCTTAACTCAAGAAATTTGTTGCCGGGTTTAAAGAATATTGATTTGGATTTCTATGAGAATTGCATTTATGGAAAATAGAAGAGAGTTGGATTTCTCAGAGTTGGGAAATAAAAGAAGAGCGAAACATTAGAGCTTGTGCATGCAGATGTATGGGGACTTGCTCAGGTATCATCTCTTGGTGGCTCTCATTATTATGTTACTTTTATTGATGATGCAACTAGTAAATCTTGGATTTATTGTATTCAGAATAAATTTGATGTATTTGATACTTTCAATAAATAGAAAGCTTTGGTTGAGATTGAGACAGGAAATAAGTTGAAGTGTCTTAGATCAGACAATGGAGGTGAATATTGCAGCAAAGAGTTTGATAGGTACTGTTCAGAGCATGGAATTATCAGAGAGAAGATAGTTCCAAAAACACCACAAGAAAATGGCATGTCAGAAAGGATGAAAAGAACAATCACGGAGCATGCAAGGTGCATGAGGTTGCATTCAGGATTGCCTTTACAATTTTGGGCAGATGTTGTAGATGCTATTTTTTATCTAATAAACAGAGAGCCTTCAAGCTCCTTGGATGGTGGTATTCCAGAGAAAGCATGGACAGGTAAAAAGGTAAACTATTCTTTCTTAAAGCCTTTTGGTTGTGAGGCCTTTGTCCATATTAATAAAGAAAATAGAACAAAGCTTGAGGAAAAATCAAAGAAATGTACCGTTATTGGATATGGTGTTAATGATTTTGGTTATCGCTTATATGATTATGAAAATCACAAAATCATTAGGAGCAGATATGTAATATTCAATGAAAAGGTCTTGTATAAGAATCAGTTTTAGGAAAAGAAACAGGAAAAATAAAACAAATAATACACAATTATTGATGGGATCACATGAAAAGGAAAGGTTCCTAAAAACAATAATAATCAACAACCACAACAACATAAACCACCACAACAGCAACAGGCACCTCAAACACCTAAAATTGGTGTCAGAAGATCCACCAGGATAAGAAGACCCCTTGAACAATACTCTCATTCATTATATTATTTATTGTTGACTGATTCTGGTGAACCCAAATGTTATGAAGAAGCAATGCAGGTTGAAACCAGGAAGAAGTGGGAGCTAGCTATGAAATAAGAGATGGAATCCTTAATACATAACTAGACTTGGGACTTAGTCAGGTTGCCAGCAAGTAAAAAAGCATTGCAGAATAAATGGGTTTACAGGCTAAAGGAAGAAGATGGAGTAAAACAGAGGTAGAAACCTAGACTTGTGGTGAAGGGGTTTTCACAAAAGAAAGGTATTGATTTTGATGAAATATTTTCTCCTGTTGTTAAGACGACTTCAATCAGAAATATTTTAAGTCTTGTAGCAGTGAAAGATTTACATCTTAAATAGTTAGATGTAAAGACAACATTTCTCCATTGAGACTTGGAGGAAGAGACCTATATGCAGATATGAGGTCAAAGGCAAAGAAAAATTAGTGCGCAGGTTAAAGAAGAGCTTGTATGGATTAAAACAGGCTCCAAGGAAGTGGTATCTAAAATTTGACAAGTTTATGTCTGAACAAGGTTATACTATATGTCACTTTGATCATTCTGTTTATCTAAAAAAGAAAAATGATGGAAGTTATATTATATTGTTATTGTATATAGATGACATGCTTGTTGCAGGGTCCAACATGCAGAAAATAAATGTGCTCAAAAGAAAATTGGCAAATTCCTTTGTAATGAAGGATTTGGGAGCTGCAAAACAAATCCTTGGTATGAGAATAATTAGAGATAGGAAAAATCACAAATTAACATTGTCTCAGAATGAGTACATACAAAAGGTGTTGAAAAGATTTAATATGAAGAATGCAAAACCAGTTAGTACACCTTTTGCTAGCCATTTCAAAATTAGTAAGGAAATGTGCCCCAAGACCCAAGAAGAAATGGATTATATGTCTAAAGTTCCATATGCATAAGCAGTTGGAAGCTTAATGTATGAAATGGTCTACACAAGGCCTGATATTGCACATGTAGTGGGAGTTGTAAGCAGGTACATGAACAACCCAGGAAAATAACATTGGATGTTAGTGAAATGGATTCTCAGATATTTGAGAGGTACCACAAATCAAGCATTATGCTTTGGTGGTTCAAACATTGCTTTATAGGGATATGTTGATGCAGATATTGCAGGTGACAGAGATAACAGGAGGATCACTACAGGATATGTATTTACTGTAGGTTGAACATCTGTCAATTGGGTTTCAAAAATCCAAAGTGTTGTTGCACTTTCAACAACAGAAGTAGAGTATGTTGCTGCTATAGAGGCTAGTAAAGAAATGATTTGGTTATAAAGGTTTATGGATGAATTAGGTAAGAAGCATGATATGGGCATGTTATACAGTGATATCCACAGTGCCATTCATCTTGCAAATAACTCAACATTTCATTCCAGGACTAAAAACATACAACTCAAGTACCATTTCATACGGTTAGTGTTGGAAGATGGGCAGTTGAAGCTAGAAAAGATACACACTAGCCAGAATCCTATAGATATGCTAACAAAATTTGTAACCAAGGAGAAGTTGAGAATATGCTTAGTTTCAATTGGTCTGCAAGTATGACGATGAAGATGAGAAATAGCCAGGTCCAAAGTGGAGTCATTGTCCAAGAAATGAAGGAGTGGTGGAGTTTATGCTATTAGTCTCCAAGTGGGAGATTGTTGGGTGTGGAGCCTGATTATCTTGTTTATTTTGTATCACAGTGTTGGACCCCTGTACCTTAATGCGGCGGAAAAACCGCCCATAATTAAACGCTGCATGGGGGTCCAGGGGGGGCGACTGCGGTTTTGGGGGCAGAGCCTCGAAGCTTAAAAAAAATGTAAAATTGCCTTGTAAAAGTATAGTAATTTCTAGTCAATCTGGACCGTTCATTAGGCGGATGATCTGAAGATAGAAGTTATGTTTATTTTAGGGTTTTTTTGCCCTAGAAGGCAACCCCTCGCTTGTATGAGGGTATTGTATTGCGACTGTGTATTGCATGTGTATTCCTAGAGCGAGAAACAAATAGCGAGTCTGTGAGAGAGAACATAAGATATTACAGCGGATCTGTTGTAGGTTGTGTCTCTTCATTTTGCTAGATAATAGAAAGGAAGGATTGGCTATTCGGGGTGGACGTAGCCCAAACTGGGTGAACCACGTATATCTGTCTCTTTTTGGTTTTATGTATTTTTTGTGCTTATGTTTTCGGCATATTTTATGTGTTGTATTTCTCTATAATATATAATTTTCTAACATGAATTTGATTGGCTTAGGGGGAAAATCAGTCTCTAAGGGGATACAGTGCATTGCAAAGCACCCCTGAGTGGGAGACAATGTTATGCAAAGCATTGTGTCTTGACCAATAGTGCGTTGGGTGCAGCAGAGAACAAAAACTCAGACTAATGACACACTTCTAATGCAATTCTTTGTTTCAAAATTCAAATCATTGAGAGTAGATGCTACTAGGTGGATGTGTTTTTCCCTAGAAGGAAACCCCTCACTTGTATGAGAGTATTGTATTTTGGTTGTGTATTGTATGTTTATTCTTAGAGCGAGAAACAAATAGGGAGACTGTGAGAGAGAACATAGGATATTATAGAAGATTTGCTGTAGGTCGCGTCTCTTCATTTTGCTTGATAATAAAAAGGAACGACTGGCTGTTCGGGGTGGACGTAGACCAAACTAGGTGAACCAACGTATATCTGTGTCTCTCTGGTTTTATGTGTATCTTGTGTTTGTGTTTTCGCATATATTTTATTTGTTCCATTGCTCTGTAATATATAATTTTCTAACATTGGAAACAAAATATTTAGAAACATAAGACATAATCTCAATGAAACACTCAAAGTATCTCAAGTGAAGTAGAAACCACAGTCACTGTATATTACTGATCATCAAAATTACAATAGTGGTAGTGTCAAATAACATTCTCCAACCCCTTCTCATTCAAATTTCTGTCTATTAATAGGCTTTTGTTCATTACATTGGATCTTCCCATCTGGTTAGATCATCGAACCATCATCTCTGACACCTATCTTAACCATAAACTATATTCCTGGAATTGAAAAAGACACCTAATAACTTAAGACTTACAAGCCTATTAGGACTTTGCCTTTAATTTATTACATTCACTTGTCTGTGGAATGGGATAATTACATCGACGATAACCAAGTGCTCAAGTGGCACTAACCATAACATAGACATAAATATACCCACTAGATTTAGGAGCTAATCACCCTACTTTTAAGGAGAAGATAACCATAACATTGATCATTGTCTTTATGTTGGGCTGGAAAGGTGACATCTTTATCGAGGAGAAAATCCCTGCCGGAGTGTTCCATTGTTGCCATTTAATGCCTCCACGTGGTTGGCTACCCATCAATACACTTTCAAAACAACAAAATACCACTAAAAGCTCCTCGTTGCAAAAACGAAGTGAAATAGGCAGTCTTGTAGCGTAGTTTGGTAGAAAATCCCTCTCAACCATCTAGGTCAACTTTTAGCTTCTCTTTCTAATTGGGATATGTTTGTTAAATAAAATAAGCTAAATATAACTCTTGTTCTTCTTTGATTTCTAACCAAATTTATATTTTTTTCAAAAAGTAACCTATAGGGATTTTGTAGCGAAATCTGGTCTTCAAGCTTGGGCTTTGCTATGAAATTGCTTAATTAGCAGAAAAAGACAGAATTTTCCTTTTCTTCATAATTTCACATTCCAAACTGGAAATGATGTTTCTTGAATGCTGCAAAATTTGTCAAAATATTTAGGCAAACTCTTCAAACTTTTGGTACTCCATCTTTAGCAGTAGAAGGCTGTATCTCCTCAAGCTCATTTATCACTTTGATTTTCAACCCTCTTTTCTTCAATTCTTCCTTAATCATCTCCATTTGATCCTCTAGTTCTTTAACCTATCCCTTGAGCTTCTTCCTTTCAGACTGTAACCATAGGTTTCTCTTTCTAGTGTTTTTCATTACTCTCCTCAAAGGAAGTGTTATTTTAAGCAATGTTTTGGCATTTGTCAGTGATTATCATATTGGTTCAACTAATCATTTACTTTTTCTTCAAAATATGCCATCATATTTCTGTCTAATTTGGCCTCTTGTAGTTCTAATTTGACTTCAATGACCTCTTCTCTAGCCTCTATTAATTGTTCCACCATCTTCTCCTTTACTTTCCTTTGCACAAAAACTTCTTATGTTGCTAGAGATAAGTCTATGATGTCTTATGTAATAGACTTCTTGCCTTTGTCAACATCTTCTGTCTTCTTCTTTTCCATGACAACTTTTGCAAGTTGTATCTTAGTAAGTGATTTCCTTGGCTGGAATGTGAAACCCGCATATTCTCCTGCAAAATATAACTTTTTAACAGTCTTACCTTTCTGCTTCTTCTTCTTGTCACCTTCAATGTCTTCAACTCTAACAATTGAAGTCTCTTCAATATCTATTTCTTTGAGGATGTATTCAAGATTTCCCTTTCCAATGGTTTGAATTCTAGTTATCCTCTTGCTACCAGGCTTACTAATTTTCTGTTTGTTGTTTGTAGGTGAAGGTTGTGGGATATCTGCCTCTGGTATAGGTTCTGTTTCAACATCCATTGGCTCCAAGATAGTCTTTGCCTCTTCTTCATTTACCCATTTTTTCACAGCTGGAGATGAAGTAGTTTTTGTCTTTGAAGTCTTCTTAGGTGTCACTAAATCAACTTCATACCCACTGAGGAAAATGAAAGATGCCCAATCTCTGTTTAATTTCTTCATTTCTTCCAGCACCAAGAGTTTAATAAAACCATGGTGAAAAACTAATGGCTCACTTCCTTCATCCCTGGCTTGCACCTTATCAGCCATCTTCCCTAAACTTCTAAACAAAAAGAAAGGAATATCGAGGGGTTGCTTAACAGTGAAATGTAAAAGGAGCCTGAAATGGCACAGGTAAACCATATGAAACCCCCCCTCACAGGTAAAGTAATTCTGGATCACAAACAACAATTTAGAATAATTTTCCTTCATATAACTCCTTGGTATCAGAGATGCCATGTCAGCTCCAATTTTTTCTGGTTTGAAAAATTCCTCACATCTCTGCATTTTGAATTTAATAGCTTTGAACCACTCTTCACCTTCTCTTGGTATCTCTGTAGCCTGAGAAATGGTATTAGGTGACACTGTGAAATTTAAAACCCCCACCTTCGAGGTTGTGCTTGTAAAGTTCATTGCAAAATCCTTTGATATCTGGGAATGAAATCCTTGAAGATTTTCACAGAATTGCAGACATCTGACATTTTTTAGTGCATCTATGAAACTGGGGTCTTCATTTAATAAATTGAGCTCCATGGCCAGTATCTCACACAAGAGCCTCCCTTTTTCACCTTCTTCTTCATAGCCATTCTAATTTATAACCACGTTGTCTCTCTAACTCTGACACCTGCAGATGAAAACACTAGACAACAAGCTACTTGCGGTGGGAGACAACTCCTCAAAGATGATACTAGACTGCTCCATCCAAGGCTTCGAACAACAGATGACAAAGAGATGTTTTGAGATGAATTTAAAAATGTAATTTGAAAGTTGGGAGAATGATGCCAAATGTGGGAATAAAAAGGTAATGATGAGTGTTAGTATGATTCTTTCGTCGTAAAAGATCACTTTAGCTATGCATATCAAGTATCCCTAACATCAAGTATGGCTGCAAAATATCTTTAGATTTGCTGCATAATATTAGATCTAAGCATAAAAGACATTAAGCAGATAAAATGTGAAATGGCTCCATGCATCCAATGGACAAGAAAAGAACAATGTATAAAAAGAATCTTATATTATATTAAAGAATGGGGCACCTGAGAGGAAAACAAGAAAGGTGTTTTCCAGTTCTCCTCAGTGGGATGGGTTCTTGGAAGTCCTCAGTGTTTCAGATCTAAAATTCCTCTCTTAGGTTAATATGGAAAACCCTAACAAACATGGAACTCAATGGGAGTTCAAAATGCAAAAAAATGAAATTGGTGACCAAGAGTAGATCTAGTGTGATCTAATGCAATGGAGGTGACTAATGAATGGGGAAAACCCTTCTATTTATAACAAAATATTGGGGTGTTCTAGAACTTGGTGCATGAATAAAATATTATTAATCACATTCTAGAATCACCCTTTAGGAATATTTTATTATATTTGTTGGAGGGAAAATGGTTTTTGACTTGGGTCAATTCCTTTATTTATAAATAACAAATAAATAAATGATTTATTTATTATTTAAGGGAAATGAGGGGAATATAATTAAATAAATAACGGTTTACTTAATTATTTAAAAATGATTTAGTCAAATTTAACTATGAATAGTATTTAAATAATTATTTAAATAACTTATTCTTAGGAAATAATTAAATAAATAATGCTTTATTTAATTGATTACCTTGTTTTGGGTTAAATATGACCAAGAAATGTAAACAGATGTGGTGAAAGTGATTTTACTTGGGGTAGAATTGGTCTTACATGGTGTACTTGGGTTTATCTGACGATAATGGGTTAGATGACCAAAAAATGGTGTAACAGATTGCCCCCCAACGTACGAGTGTTAAGAGAAAATCGTATGACCGAAGTACGTTGTAAGAACTCAATCACTAGACAGCAAAAAATGAAAGAGAGGAATGTGAGATAATCTAAAGTGGTGGAGGACTAGACCCTGAGGAGATGAGACTTACAGGTGAAACAAGTATCAAGTGTATGATGTGGTACCAATGTGAAAGGCGGCGGGGGAGGCATACCTATGCCTGCCGAGACAATAGTACAAAGAATAAGGCGCCCGAAAAACCACGGAACACAATAGTAAAGCTAGTGCTGGCCTAAACATGAGCCAGAAAACAAGAAGGATGAATCCCATATACATGCTATGCCTGGAATAATCGTCAGGACTTATACAATAGTTTTGTAGTACATGAGATATAAATGCACCCAAATTCCCCCTACACATGGGGAAGGGCTCGCGAAATCGGACAGACACGTGCAAATCGAAGAGGTGCTGCAAGCGACTGAGGCCGATATCATCGAAGGAGAGGAGCCGCATCAAGGACTGGAATGAAGAAGTCATCCGGGTATGTGGGGGGCTACTTGCAGGGCCACCCCCTCATGAGGGCTGAGACATCTCACACACACCCGGGTATCACCAATGGTTGTTGCTGCATCACTGGACCATCAAGTGTATGGATCACGATCATGATGAAAAGAGCTCGAACCAATGTACACTGCCCCCTAGACCTGGCTTTTGTAATAAATGAGTTGATGTCGACAGAAGTAGGTCCGCCATAGGTGAGGCAATCAGGGAACCCCAACTAAGGCATGAGGGAGAATAGTAGAGTGACGAACAGATAGATACTAATGATGATGATGGAATGAGGGATACTGAGTAGCGGATGGATGAATTCCCTTGTTAGAGCACAAAGGGCATGAATGGCGTGGCAGCGACTGACACAATATCATGAGGGATAGGGGACAGTGGGACTGAAGGACATAATGTGCGACACGAGAGAGGGACCGAGTAATGAAGGATAGAGGGCTATAGCGGGAGACAAAGGGACTCTGGATAGATTCCATGAATGCGACGATGACTCAACTTGGATGCTTTAAACAAGGGCGACTCGATGGTGCTGCCACATAGTAAAGGTCCAATGGGGGACCATAATAACATGAGGACAAGAGGGTATCTCATGGTGAAAATCAACACGAACAAGGACAAGTAAGGAGGCAAAGTGGTGCCCCCAGTACAAGTGTCGTAAGTGAAGAAATTCGATTTTGAGAAGAGGTGAACAGATGCTTCGTGCAAAAAATGTGTCTTGGTGATGCAGGTTCAACCCTGCAAACCCAGAATCTTTACTGCCATGCATATAAACATGCATCTCAGCATTTGCCCAAATTAAAACCTCAATGTTAGGGAAATTCCAACAACTTAATTTGCGGAAGCTTCTCAAACATCCGTTCACTAATTTTATGGTTCATGAAAACTCAATAAAAATCAATCACTGTATATGGAAGTTTCCTTTATCCTCATTCATATTTTAACTATCAATCCAATCAACTTCGAATGCTACCATACTCAAACCCAATATCTCCTATTCATCATTCCCATTGAAACATCAACATTCACATATCACTGAATTCAATCAAAAGAATTCACTCATGTTTTAAAAGCTTGACTTGGCAATTTACACTACTGCAAACCAAGTAATGTATGCTTCTTCTATTAAATTTTCATATAAAATGTGAAAAACCTTTGAATTGGTTTATGTTCAAGTTTATTCTCAATACACATGTGCCCCTTAAACTTTGATAATAGGTTAGCCAGCCAACGCCCTTATACATTCATTTCCAATTATATGAATTTCATAAACCCAGACTTTGTTCAAATAACAACAATCTATCCCTGAATTATCTTACCTTTGTCATTCTTTCCGTCCTTCAAGACTAATCAATACTTCCATGCTTCAATTTCTGCTATGGAAATTACAAACCTCAGATTTATATTCAAAAGCCAATTACTAACACAACATACCTTCCATGAATTCAATAGCGCTCTCCCTTTTACCCAATTTCCACAGTGTTTTCTCTGTATTAGATTTTAAACATCTATGTGTCGACTGTCCCATTTTTCTAAGCCAGAACTTGGCGCTTTAACGAGAATTAAAATGTTTTAAGTCGATCTTCCTCTTCCAGAAAACACGCCTTTAATTTAATTCATGTTGTAATCACACAATTCCACCTCGATTTCTTTAACGGCTTCTTTGCAGAGATTCCACGGCATCAGTTGGGTTTCACATTGTAAGATGGCGCTTCTTCAGCAACATCCAATCGAATTCCATTCAATGATACACCACCAGGTCTTCAACACTGTTGAAGTCCTTCAAAACACCCTTTCAGCATTTCTTTAACACTGTAGTTCGACTTTGCCAGAGTGTATTTCTTCAGCGCCTTCAATTAATGACTTTGCCAGGCTCGTTGACTTGTGCTCCTCCTCTGCAATTCCAATGTCAATTCACTGTATACAAAATCGAATTATTAAAACTGATCACCTCCGTATAGATTACTGTGAATTTCAGACATAAATCAATTCAATTGATTTTACTTCAAAAACAGGTCGAAGCACAGTTATGTATTGTTGCTCTTCGATATCGACTTATAAAATCGATGCAACTCCACACCACCGGTGCGGTCAACGATTATATATTGCAATTTCATACAGAATCGATACAAATTCAAATATATCGAGTTCCTTTTCTCCTGTATACAGCTTTCAATAACGTGGTTCATATATCATGTTGACCTTTATCATTGGACCATAGACCAACGCATTAACAGTAGCGATTCACAAAATATTCATACTCAACTCAGCCCTTCACCATTCGATTAGTGTTGTGTTGTGTTATTTTAACAAAATTGTATCGATTATTCAAATCGAACTGTGAATCCCATACAAAACTCGATTCATTCAATTGTCTTTGAATTCATAAACACATCCAATACAAGTGCACATTATTCAACTCGCAGTTTCAGAAATTAACAAGAAACAACCAATATATATAATCCCAATCAACCAATATATATAATCTGAAACAAACAAAATTACTTACAACTCTTGTTTGGCCAGATATTCGAGATCTATGGCCCTTTACAATCGCCCGAAGGCTTGCAAGTAGAACTTGCTTTCTACTCACACCCTCACTCTCTCTTCAACCATTCAAGTGTCTTTTCCTCACAAAAACCACTCATATTTATACACAAATAATGCATTTAATTCACTCCAAAAATCTCTCCACCTAATCCTCAACTAAATCTACATTTTAGGTGTGAACTCAACAAAGTCCCATACATAGAATTTCTAATCCCTTATTTTTCTCCTAATCTATTTCTCTCATATCCTTTTAATTAATAAAAGAATATTTACAAAATCCTCACTTTATCTCTTATTTTATTAAAAATGACAAATTAATTAATAAAATAATAAAAATGTCACACCCCCCTTTATTACATATTTACAAATGAAAAATGGCCTTGATGCTCCTGCATCACCCGGTGAAGTATCAAAACATAAAAAACTGACCAATACCCATTTGAGTGCTCGGTGAGAGCTTTCCAACGGTGCGGACGGTGTGTCAAACGGGGCTACGGTTTGGTCACAACGGGCGAAAGAAAAAACAGGGGTTTTCTTCTAATAGGGTGTTTTCCCTCCAAAATCATTCATTTGCTTGTGTAGCTGTGGTGAATGTGGAGAGGAGAGAAGGCTCTAAATCTTGCGGCGATCGTATCGGACAAACCGACTGTTGGAATTGTGATTCGTCAGTTGGAGGTAAGAGGTCTAATCTTAAGCTTTGTTTTTGATGGATTCAAGTTGTAGATTAGGGCTTTAAATCTCAGGAAGTGCCCCTACTTCTCCTTCACGGCCGGGTCACACTTTTTGGGGCAAAAACTGTGACCTGGGACGCAGGTTTGAGCCTGAAAAGTGCGACCTGGCCCAGGTTTTGCCTGAAAAGTGCGACCTGTGAAAGGGAGGGATTTTCAGTGCTATTTTGGACTGAGATTCAGTTTTGATGTGAGTTAATCCAGTTTTGATTATCTGTAGACTGAAAAAGATGGTGTTTTTATGCATAGATGGCAGATATATGGATCAAATGGAGAGAAAGAGATCTAGGTACACTGCGGACAGAGATCAAAGCATATCAGGGTGTCCGTCATGTACCGGCTAGATTTGGGGTTCTGAAATTTTTGGAGAACCCTTTGATGAGAGCTCGTGAGCCCCTATTAGCCCGGATTATCAATTATTAGGATCCAGATCATGAGGTGTTTATAATGCAGGGGCATAGGATTGAGCTGACCGTCCAGGATTTGTATTTCTTGACTGGACTCCCTCCATTGGGGATGGTGGGGAATACGCAGCCAGTGTTACCGTGTGGGCGTAACATTATGGAGTTTGTGGAGCGACATTGTCGACCGAGTGTCCGAGTCAAAGGGACTCGGATATCTATTGGGGATCTAGAGAGGTTGGAGACCTGGGCAGTGGTCGCAGCAGTGTTGCGGATCGTGGGCATTCAGGCACTCCATCACATCACTAGAGGGCAGATGATGATTGTAGAGAGTGTGTTGGGTGGGACCTACTATGGGTGGGCCTAGATGATGTTAATGTCGCTGAAATGATAGTTGTCGCTATGTTGGCGACAAGTGAATCATGATTTTGCATACGAGACAGTATTGTGCTCTTTCTTCTTTGAGAAGATCCCGACCTTATGACCTCGCATACAGTTGCCTGATGGGGGACCGAGAGAGCCTCGGATGCGTCGGTGGGGAAGACTACTGAGTAGAGGAGGAGGAGGGGCAGTCGGGAGGGTGTTTCGACCAGAGTTCTTTGCCCACTGGGACCAGATGCCGTTATACATAGACGACTATCCCTATAGTGGGATGAGTTATTGGGGAGATCCATACTTGCCGCTACCACCAGGGCGAGTATGGGGACCAGATGGTAAGTGACAAGCAACTAATATGTTAGGTTCCTTTTCACAGTTTGTGACTAGTATGCATGGCACTAATCTTTATATTGTTTGGGATGCAGATGTAGCTCCGGTTAAACCGACTGGATATATGGGAAGACCAGCAGTAGCAGGTGCTACAGGCGCAAGTGGATCAAGGACAGGACAGAATGAAGATATGGCCGCATTGGTGGAGGATCTCCGTCGTAGATGTGAGGGACTGCTGACTGGTGTATCAGAGCGTGGATGGCAGGATTTAGACGACCGATACATAGAGCTATGTGTTGGTCTCCCCTCGGAATGGCGAGGGATCATACGACGCATGGCGATGGCCGGGCAGACGGTGCGTGATCTACGAGCTGCGGGAGCAGAGCCGTTGGCGTGGGATCCTCCGAATGGTGATTAGATGTGGGGCAGGTGGTGCCCCCTAGTAGTGATGTAGGGGCAAGTGGTACCCCCCATTTTGTAGTAGTGGTTTTTGGAACATGCTATGGGAATGTCATATGTTTCAAAGTATATGGACTTTAAAACACATGTTAGATATATATATATATATATATGAGTTTTATGTGTATTTTGTGGATGCTATTGTCTTATGTGTGATAAATTCCAGTCTAGAACATGGTTTTCAATCTGATCTACGTAGTGATTGTGACTTCTAGGGATGTGATGGAATGAAATAAATCTAAATTCCCGTATCAAAATTCTCACCCGTAAATATTGTCTAAACAGGATAGGATTATGCACACGGTAGACACCATTAAGTTGTAAGACAATAAGCAGGGAATCTAAATGAACTTGCAGATGGAGGATACGATGGGAGAGAGTGTCAGCTAGGAGACCGCGAACGGCATCATACTCAGCCTGGTTATTGGTGGCGGTGCCAATGTAGACCCCATTTGTGAGAACAAGGGTATGCCCAGGAGTAAAGATGGCCCAGGCGGCCGAGGCGAGGTTCCGGGAATATCGACTCGCCCCATC
This sequence comes from Pinus albicaulis, assembly GCA_034641835.2. NCBI lineage: Eukaryota > Viridiplantae > Streptophyta > Pinopsida > Pinales > Pinaceae > Pinus > Pinus albicaulis. The sequence goes on from CM076583.1 coordinate 1,251,259,278, forward strand.
GGCGTAACCAATGTAAGGAGTGGACGAGAGGGTCAAGGGAACAACATCACAAGAGAAGATAAGTGAAGAAGATCGGGGACTGGTGTTGTGACATACATCATAGAGACGAAAGGGAGGATCGGGGTTAGAGGAAGAAAGGGGAAGGTGGTGGATACCACAAGATGCTGCAAAGCTACCGAGATCATCGTGTATGGTGGAAAGGCGCAAAAATGGGTCATCAGGGGAGATGAATGAAGAGCAAGTAAAAATATTATCCAAACGTGAAGGGCCCAAGAATGGCGCTGAAGGGGGGTCAGATGAAAAAGGTGGAGTGGATACGGAGGGGATGTACTCCGAGGGTTGGGCGGATGATGATAGGTACAAGAGAGGAGCAGTAGATTCAGACATCTCAACATCGGGGGGAGGTATGTCAATGGTGGCTGGAGGATCCTTGAGTAAACTCGACGCATACTGAGCGAGGATGGGTGAGGCGAATTGATTGTGTTCCACTTCATACTCACGAATGACCTCTAAAGAGGCACGGTAATGCATGAGGTGAGGACAATGGTGAGAATAATGGCCATGGACACCACATAAAGCGCAGGGTTTGTTGGTGCGAAGGGCCTTTGGGTTCTTGGTTATGGGGACAGGGGAAACAGAGGTTTCCGAGGCTGACGAATCGAGGAACACGACTTTGACCATGGGTTGGATACGAGGCAACTCAGGACAAGTATGGGTGGCGTGACTGACAGCATCACACAAAGCGCAAGGTTTGGTGGGTGGAGGGGGAGTAGGATCGGGAGCGGTGGCTTTATCTTTGGATGCCTTCCTACGAGTTTTTCGTTTCTTACTCGTAGTAGGTTCGGCATGAGAAGGGTTGTGCGACGGCGCGAGAGGTACTGAAACAGTGGGAGGAGCAACGGGAATCAGTTGAACAGGTGTCACAACAATGTATGGTTTAGGGTGGCCGGGAGGGGTTGCGGTTGGAGGAGTAAGATACCATACCAGTATGCCCAAAGTTAAATTAGGTAGGGAAAGGGTGGCCATGACAGGAGATGTATAGACGCCAGGGGGAGGGCCAAGGAAAGGGATTTGACCGGTGGAGTAATGGCCAGGAGGGATGGTGTCTAAATGGGGGAGTCCGGAGGGAACCGAGACGGGAGGATAAGGAGGTTCCGAGGGGTGAGGGGGAGGTGAAGGACCCGGTGGGAGAGGTTTAAACAGCTGAGGAGAAGGGCTAGGAGTAGGGTGAGTCAGATGAGGTGGAGGTTGCTGACTAGCCAGAGCCGGTTGCAGGAGGGCAGCTTGAGAAGATTGCATCATGCAAACATTCACCGAGCTAGCATCAGAGAGAGGAGGAGGGGGGGGACCGGGGAAGGTGCCAAGAAAAGAGGAATCTTTGTAGACGCCAGGGGAGACACTGGTTAAAGAGTCGACAATTTTCTTATTGGTGACAGTAGAAATGGTGGACTCAGGTGAGGTTTGAGATTTAGGTTCATGATACGATAACTGGTCAATGGTGGCGATCTTGCCATTATGAGGGAAAAACATCTTGCGGTGGACTGCAGATGGGACGGAAGACATGGCGTAGGTGTAACTACGCCCCAAAAGGATGTTGTAGTTGAGAGGGGTGTCGATAACTTCAACATCGACACAGACAGTCTTACCGGCAAGGGTGATAGGGCAGTTATGAAAAAGACCAATGGGTTGGGAGGCATGGCCATCCCACGCACGGAGGGTGATGGTGGAAGGGGCCAGCTTAGGGGATCCTAGTTGTTTCCAAACCGAAGCGGACATTACACAGGTAGATGCCCCTTCATCAATAATACATCGAGCGACATTGGCATTTCAGATTTTGATTGGGATTTGGAAAGCGACTGAAGGAGGAAGAGGGGGATGGTCTGACTGACGGGCATCGAAAACAGTTAATAGGTCATCAGCAGGATCTATAGCACCCATGGCATATAATAGAGCTTTCTTTTGAGAAGGACACGACTGGAGGAGTTCCAATGTTGAAATGGCAGCTGGAGATTGTGCCAGATCATCTACTATGCTATAGGAATGGGTAGCCCGACCAGAGGCAGCGTTTCAGCGTAATGGACCCTTAGGAATTTTGGTGTGAACCTCAACTTTGGGTGGAGGGATTTGTAAGGGACCATTGGGTGTCGATAGAGGCTCTGTAGAAGTTGATGATGGGGACTCGGAGATAGACGGTACATGAGGTAGGGAGTATTGATGAGACCGAGTTTGAAGGTTAAGGTCAACAGTGAGAGGTTGGTCAGAGGACATCATAAGAATCTGTTAATCGGAAGAACCAGAAGGAGAAGGGTGAGTTGATGCCGGGGCATGAGTAGCCACAAATCGTTGTTGAGGGAAAGGATCGGTAAACATAGCGGGCTGAGAGGTAGAAGTAGTGGGGGGGATAGGGGAAGAGAAGTGTTGTCCCCAAATGGTGGCCTGAGACTCCCACATCTATCGCATCTGTGGTAAGAGGGGACAATCGTGACTGTAGTGACCAAAAACACCGCAACATGAACAGGGCTTATTTGTGCGAAGCGGCCTGTCCTGCTTGGGTTGGGAGCCCTGGGGCTGGGTAGCGGTGTTCGGGTCAATGCTAGTAGGATTGGATCCACGATTACCAGAGGCGGATGGATGGCCTCTTCGCCGTCGTGGAGGAGGAGGAGGAGTAGTCGCACCGTGTTGTGTAAATACGTGCCCTGGAGAGGGTAGTAAGTGCGGCTGTGGGGGTGGAGGAGGCAAGGGAGCGGGAGGGCCACAAGCTGGAGGAGCTGGGACACCAGGCTGTGGATAAGGGTAAGGGTGAGAATGGGCAACATTGAAGTAAGTAGGAGAGTGGGCGAAAGGAGGTGGCATGCCAAAGCTTGGATACATGTTACTGGGATGGGGAAAGGTGCTGGAGGTGCTGGCCCTGCTGGGAGGAAAACCGTAGGGCATAAGAGGTGGAGCAGAGGTGTGAGACATGGCTTCGATAATACCGTTGGTAGAGTGAGAGGTGTCGAAGGCGTTAGTGCCCCCGGGCTTGGGGAGATAAGGAAGGACAGTATAAACATAACCAGACTGGGCATAGATAAGGTCATATTTTAAGGCGATTTGGAGGGTGGCTTCTTCGGTTTGGGGGAAATGGGAGGCGACATCTTTGCCAATGGGAGGTAAGAGGGAGCAAAGGAACCAATCCATGTAAACGCGATCTTCAAAGGGGGGAGCACGACATAAGCTTCGTCGTCTTCGCCACTCTTGAACATGAGCGGAAAGACGTGTTGAAGAGGATTGCTGAAAGGAGGTCAACAGTTCGGTGCCAGTGTCGTATCGGAGAGGGAGCTGGAAATAAGACAAAAAGGCTTGGGCAATGGTTGCAAAAGTGGTATGGGAAGAGGTGGCTTGATCGACATACCATTTGGATGCTTCGCCGGTAAGGGTGAGTTGGAATAAACGAAGACGAATGGAGTCGTCGGTGATGGAATTAGAGGAGCACGACATGTGGAAAGATCGGATATGATTGGAGGGATCTTCACTAGCAAAGCCCTCGAACTTGGGAATGTCGGAGGGGAGCTTGGTTGGCATAGCAGGCCAACTGACATCATGGCGGATAGGATTGTTGATAAGCTGATTGAAGTCGGGGAGACTGAGCTCGGCCATATACGGAAGTAACGGGGCAGTCGAGGTAGGTCCCGTAGTGGTTCCACTGGAAGTGGGCCCGGCAGTAGAACTGGGGTTAGGGCTAGGTCCAGAACTAGACATGGTGAAGGTAAAGGGGGGAGAACCAAAAGGATGGGAAGAACCCGAACAATCAGAGGAAGAGTCGGAGGGCGAACTCGGGGGAGGACTTACTCGATGACGACGGGAAGGAGGAAGTCGACCAACCGGAAACTGAGGGTGAAGGCCAAGAAGTCACCGGGAGAAACGCCTTGGAGGCGCAATGATGACGGGAAGAAGAAAGACCGACAAGGGCAGCAAGGTGCAAAAGAAAGACGCGACAAGGGCAAGGAGGTGCAGTGTCGATTAATTTTAGAGTCTTTTCCAGGCGGTGTTAACCAGGCTCTTCTTCACTTAGGGTCAGTGTGTGGCGTGCGTTAATTTTAATTGATTAAACCTAGACGTTTTGAGAGTAAAATAAAAAGTGTGCTGCGTAATGGAAACGAAATATGCAGTAAATAAAACTGAAAGAACAGAAAATTAACAACTAAAAAGGCAGCAATCGAACCCAAGAAGGTGGGTCTCTCAAAACTAGTCTAGAAGGGGCAGAGCACGCTAGCAAGAGACCAAGAGATTGAAGGTCCGGAGGGACTGGGATCTAATGGAGAAATCTGCTGGAAAGTGGTGCAGAAAGCAACAAAGAGGCAGGGGCAAGGTTGTTGCTAGAAAGTAGGAGATAAGCTAAAAAGAGGGGGTCAAAGGGGTGACCCTAGAGCTGAACCCAAACAAAGCGAAAGGCAGTGTATAGGAAGGGAAAAGAAGCTAACTTGTGAGGATTTGAACAAGAGGTATCAGATCTGAAATAAGGCTGAAACTTCTGGAAATGCAGACGCCTGAAAACAACAACAAACTCTCCCACAAAAAGTGGAGGGAACTGAAGCCCTAAGGGGCAAGAGTCCCACTTAGGTGAGTGAAATAGATCAGAAACAGGTCTGAACAGGTGGAGATAGAGGCTGGAACACCCTGACAGAAGCTTCAGTGAAACCCAGAAAAAGTGCTGGCAGATTGTCGAAAAAAGTGCAGGTCGCAGGTTTGGGCCTGTTTTCAGGCCAGGTCGCAGATTTAAGGCAGAAAAGTGTGACCTCAAGGCCAGGTCGCACTTTTGGGGCTGATAAGTGCAACCTGCAGATCCGGGACTGTCGGCTGCAAATTTCAAAAAAATTTGTTGTCTCAGCAGCGGCTGATGTCGGTCACCTGCGCAAAAAGGCCAGAAACACACGGAAGTTAGAAATTTGAATGTTTGAGGGTTTTAGAGGGGAAAACTAGCATAAAAATGGAAAAAATAGGAAAAATAAAAAATGGAAGAGAAACCCTAGGGTCTGAAACAGCTGGATATGCAGGAAAATAGAAAATGACAGTGGTCGCAAAAGAAAACCCGTGTGGAGTCGCCAATTGTTATTATGATTCTTTCGTCGTAAAAGTTCACTTTAGCTATGCATATCAAGTAGCCCTAACATCAAGTATGGCTGCAAAATATCTTTAGATTTGCTGCATAATATTAGATCTAAGCATAAAAGACATTAAGCAGATAAAATGTGAAATGGCTCCATGCATCCAATGGACAAGACAAGAACAATGTATAAAAAGAATCTTATATTATATTAAATAATGGGGCATCTAAGAGGAAAACAAGAAAGGTGTTTTCCAGTTCTCCTCAGTGGGATGGGTTCTTGGAAGTCCTCAGTGTTTCAGATCTAAAATTCCTCTCTTTGGTTGATATGAAAAACCCTAACAAACATGGAACTCAATGGGAGTTCAAAATGCAAACAAAATGAAATTGGTGACCAAGAATAGATCTAGTGTGATCTAATGCAATGGAGGTGACTAATGAATGGGGAAAACCCTTCTATTTATAACAAAATATTGGGGTGTTCTAGAACTCGGTGCATGAATAAAATATTATTAATCATATTCTAGAATCACCCTTTAGGAATATTTTATTATATTTGTTGGAGGGAAAAGGGTTTTTGACTTGGTTCAATTCCTTTATTTATAAATAACAAATAAATAAATGATTTATTTATTATTTAAGGGAAATGAGGGGAATATAATTAAATAAATAATGGTTTACTTAATTATTTAAAAATGATTTAGTCAAATTTAACTATGAATAGTATTTAAATAATGATTTAAATAACTTATTCTTAGGAAATAATTAAATAAATAATGATTTATTTAATTGATTACCTTGTTTTGGGGTAAATATGACCAAGAAATGTAAACAAATGTGGTGAAAGTGATTTTACTTGGGGTAAAATTGGTCTTACATGGTGTACTTGGGTTTGTCTGATGATAATGGGTTAGATGACCAAAAAATGGTGTAACAATGAGGGTAATTACGATCTTGCATTCTTGGGTGATCGTGATAACTAATTGGGTGATCTCACCTTTACCCCTGACCATCAAGATTTTAACAAATCACCGCCCTCTATTTTTCTACAGAAAAACACGATTCTGCAGCAAAGACAGTTATAAACCTATCAGATTCGCTATGGAATTGTTAGGTGATTCCATAGCAAAATATGCCAATTTGCAGTTATATTCACTACCAAACGATGAAAAACTAGACAGGTGGAATTTGTTTTATTTGAGATTATGCATGTGAAAACTAAGTGGAATTGAGTGAATTTGACTGACATGACATGAATAATGGGGGGTTTTAGACTTAGGGTAAGGTTTATTTCATGGGTGTTTTCATCAATTTCATGAAGCAATCTATTAAGACAAAATGAAACCTAGGTGAGTGAGGTGAGTGACTCTATCAATAACGTTTGCAAATTTATGTGTGATAACACAGCCTAGGATGCACTAGCCCTTAACATGTATGGATTTTTGTCATATAGTTTCCAACTGATGACCTTCACATCATGAAGTTTCTTAACAATACAACTCATTGTCTTCTATTCTAAGCCATATGGGCTTTTAATTATAAAGTTTATTTTATAATATTTATAATATATCATTTTCACTTAAAGAATTTTAGTTCGCATGATTTGATGAATAATTATTTTCCTCAATTACTTGAGTTCAAATATCTCATAACATGTTACAAACATGTTCATTTGTGGCATTTATAAAATAGTTGTAATCAAAATTTCAAAATTATTAATTCAAAAAGAAAAAAATATTTATATGAGAAAAACTAGTCACAAATTCTAATAATATACTTAACAAAATATATGTATATTTTAAAAATATGTTTTTTTAATTATATTTTATAAATTAATTTAACATATATATATATGTGTGTGTGTGTGTGTGTGTGTGTTTTATTACTTACATTATTTGTCACTACACATAATGTAAGTAATAAAAAACACACACACACACACACATATATGTGTGTGTGTGTGTTTTTGATTACTTACATTATTTGTGACTACACATATTTAAGTGGGAAAAGATACATATTATTATGCATTGGGTTTTTGGTCAAACCATATTAGTTTGGCTTTGATAAAAAAATATAATGAAATATTTCTATAGTTTAATTTTGAAAATTTAAATTTATTATTTTTTTTTAATATTATTTTTTTTTGTAAATTTCGTAGATCCTTACCATTTTCTATTTATATAAAAAAAAAGAGGCAGATTACCAGACATATCCATAAGCAATTAGTGGCCTCAACTTGCTCGAAGGAAACCAGGTCTGTTGGCACTACAAGGAAAAGACCCTCTAGTGGAGGTTATAAAGGAGGTTTTTTTTGTTATAAAATTGGCCAAAATTGTCAAAAAAACATTTTCTACAACATCCATTTATGGTTACGGAGGTTTTGGCAGAGCTTTTAACGAAAATTCAACACAACTAAAAAAAAATGGGTAGCCAGAGGTTATTACGGATATTTTTTTTCATCGGTGGGCTACTCTGGATTTAACACACCAGTGCGTACATGTAGAAGGTGCCCCTGGATGGTCGAAGGATAATGCACTGGGTCGTTACGGTATAAAACCGCACCGGGTGTAGTGTTGGTGATACAACGCACGGGGCTGTTCTAATTGGTCTTGGGATTTATGCAATGCCCATAGGTCGTATCAACACATCTGTGTGTAGACTTATAGAAACCCACCGGTGTGTAGTATCACATAAATGCACCGAGATTTATAATTGTTATCGGTATTTGTGCAGTGCCCATAGGTCGTATAAATGCACTGGTGTGTATAGACACATAAATGCCCCGGTGCGCAGTATCACACAAATGCACCAAAAGTTATAATTGGTATCGGTATTCATGTGGTGCCCATAGGTCGTACAAATGCACTAGTGCATATAGACACATAAATGCCCGGTGCGCAGTATCACCCAAACACACCGAGATTTATAATTGGTATCGATATTCGTGCGGTGCCCATAGGTCGTACAATGGCATCGGTGCGTATAGACACATAAATGCACCAGTGCGCCGTACTACACAAACACACCGATATTTTTAATTGGTTTTGGTATTTTTGTGGTGCCCATAGGTTGTAGAAATGCACCAGTTCTCTTAAGAATACAAACACACCGGTGTACAGTAACTGACACACACCGGTTTTCATTTTGTATTTTTTAGAAACATCGACCTGTGATAGTGCAATTATTGTGATTGTTTTAAATTCATTATTCATCAAAAGTCAACACATCTTATAACAATATTCATATTAATTAAATTTTTATTAATGCATTTGAATGTGATGTTTGGATTAATTTGTTATATCATATCATAATTATTGTGGTTTTTTAAAATTCATTATTCATCAAAATTCGACACATATATATCTTATAACAATATTCATATAAATTAAATTTTTATTAGTGCATTTGAGAACGTTAATGGAGAACACAATAGCGAAAATGGAGAACGCAATAGAATAAATTAAAACATATTTTATTATATATATCTATATGTGTTACACAGTAATTTGTCACCGTCCTTACCATTCCCCGTCCCGCACAATGGAGGACCCATTTCGTGACCTGTGAACGTTGTCATGCCTTGAAAACATCATCAATGCATTCCTCTAAGCATGAGCTTTATTTTCCCTTGAGACATCTCCTTGCTAAAATCATGAAAAACATCCCTTTTAGCATTGGCGCAGGCAGGCAATTCAGTACTCGCGCCAATGGGGAAAATTCTGCAAAGAGGTCGCGCCAACTGGCGCTCTGTCATAGAGCCGTAGTCGCGCCACCCAATTTAGGGATTGTTTTTTAAATAAGGATGGCGGAAGTTGAGTTCCAACAAACTCACAAACCATTGCCTATCTTGAGTTGGGAGGTTTGGCTGCGGGAGTTCTATGGAGGGGAAGTGGTTTTGCCACCTCCCATGGAGCCTTCCTTGTTGATAGGGCCAATCCCATAATAATAGGGATCCCAACTCCTTCCTTCCCCATCTATAAAAGCCTGCTCAATCTCATGGCAAGCTAGTCTTGAAGTGCCTAAGCTTTGTATCTCCATATTCCCAAGAGCCTTTGTGTTGTAAAGAATCCTCTCTTTCCCTTAAGGCGGAAGCTCAAAATCAAGGGAGACCATTGTCACGAGACTACGGAGAGGTTTTCCCTTTCCTTGGCGAGCTTTGCGAGACGTGGACGGCCGGAGACCCGTTCGAAGGAGGCTGCGACGTCGAACTTGGTTATGATCTTTCTTCGTTTATTACTTAATAGATGATTATGATTATGGTTCCACTCAGATTTTTCCATCATGTTAATGCGAGTAATGTCCTTTCTGACTGATGTTTAGTTACGTATGCTGGTTTCTATGCTTGTATCTGTTCATTTCTTCCATGTGCAGGTGTTCATCCGCGGAGATCGTGGAGGGATTGTGATCTGCCGAGGCTGAGGAACGGGGACACTTCTTCTTCAGATCCTAGCGTTGGAATCCAGGTAGGCTTCTATCCCAAGTCTTTCATTCGTAACTAGGAACCTGCGTCATAGCATTGTTTGATTGTTGCTAGACCCCTGCTGGGCTAGTAAGGATCGCCTCTGTCCACAGAGGGGATTTACCTCATCAACAAATTGGCGACTCCACTGGGGATCGTCCGATTTTCATTGTCTCGTTTATGTTGTTTCGCTCTGATTTTTTTTCCTTGCTTGATGAACCTTCTGGGTTGGATTCTTTCATTATTTTAGCTTCTTGGTTTGCTTAGCTTGCATTGGTCTGCTTCTGGAGTAACTTGTTTTTAATTTTTGCTGGGAAACTCGACTGGCGCGGTTTTTAACCCGACAGTCGTGCCAATTGGCGCATGTTGCCTTTGTCTAGCCCGCGCCAATTGACTTCTGGCGCCAATTTCACACTTACAGTCGCGCCACCCCTGTGAGTTTTTGAGTTTCTTCATTTTTGAGCTCTCTGGATTGGATCAGTTTTTTTCTTCTTGATTTTCCGACTGCCTGAGTGTGTTGGAGTCTTGTTTGGCTAAGAATTCACCTCTGTCCTTTGGTTGTTTGCTTCTATCTACCGATTTCACGTTTTGAGCCCTAGGTCATCTAGTGGCTTAGTGTATCGAGCCCTCCTTGGGAGTTTCGGTGTTTGGATTGTCCTGTCAACTATTTGATTGATCCTCCACATTCTCTAAGTATTTGTTCATTGTTTCATTATGATTTTTGGGTGATTGTTCATTGCTTCATTCGAAACTCGTTTGGTCTTGCTTTGGACCTAGATCACACGGTCCATTGGAAGCTTTTGAGTCTTTTTCTTGCTTTGAGAGACTTTGGTCGATTTGGGGATCTGATTTCTTGTGTTGTTGAGTGGAATGTGTTTGTTTCGCTCTCTTGAATATCGTTTCTCAAGTTGCTCCATTTGTTTTCAAGTTTGATTAGTGCATATTAGCCATTAAACATTGAAAAAAAAAAAAAAAAATCTCTTTTGCTTTTGTTAATTAGTGCAAATTGTGATCTTTTCCATATCACTAGTGATTAGTGTTTTGAATGAAAAGTTGTCAATTGCGTTAGTTGCATTAGAGATCTCGTTGTTTGATTTCCGTTCATTTCGTTTGTGTAAAAGCTCTCAACTCTTATCTAACTAGTTTTCATCGAACGAAATGTTGCACTGTGGCATATAGCTTTGCATTTAGGAGACACTACATACGATAGGGCCTGGAAATTGAAACTTAATTGAAGATCAACTATAAAATTTATTCAATTAACCTAAGGCAGCATTGGAACTTAACGAAACATATTTAGAAGGTCTAGGCTAGAGACGTGTTCCGGCGTCGTTAAACCTAGCAGCTGTCGTTCGCCCGTTGGCTTTAGACAGCGCTAGTACGGACTTGCGCTCCCCGTACCGTCGCGTATATAAAGGGAGACCCCTCTAGGTTTTCAATCCTTTATCCACAGGAAGCCGAGTCCGCCGCCCTATACCCGTGATACACCGAACACAGCATTCGGGGAGACTACCTGCACGTACGGAAAGTCCTTGGTCGATTTCTGTTTCATTTTTGAAACCAAGGTGTATATTGCAGTTCACGGATATTTGGTACACCCTTTGTGCCTAGTTTTTCCCTGAGCAGTCATTTGGTCTTTTCTGACTCCCTAAACTTGAAAAGACCATCAAGCGCTTGTCCTTTCACGCTTGTGTCAACTCTGAAAGAGATAGAGTCATCTTTTTATCGTTTCTCGACTCTTGAAACATGAAACGGTAGAATTTCTTACTTTCCAATGTGGTAAAATTAATCGCCCACGATTACACGCCTGTTTAGACATTGCTTGTTGACCGTTTGATTGTGTGTCTTAACTTGTTTTCAGCCCGTGTGTGGTTTTGAGTTTGATGGCAACTTTTTCAGAGTTTACCAACCAAGGAATCCCCTCAGAAGGGAATCCTGGTCATTTTCCTCCTTTTGGAAATGTTGGTGCTCCTTACATGGCGACGTTGTCCCTTCCTGGATTAACGGTTGGGTTGCCTGTTTGGTTGTTCTCAACCTCCGTAGTTCCGAATGTCTCCACTACTGTTCAATCAGTTCCTCCGACGGAACAACATCATGTTGATTCCAAGGTGGACCTCTCCCCTTCTTCGCCTGTTTCTGCGTCCTCATCTTCTACTTTGCCTGGTGAAAGCCTGGATTCGAGTAACCAGGTGGCTAAGAAGAAGAAGAAGAAGACAAAGAAGAAGAAGTCCGATAAGCGAGAGGCTAAATGTACAACTACTGTCCCTAAGGAATCTCCTCTCGATAGTCCTTCCAACCCTCCTCGGAAAGTCAAGTTCCCGTGCATGTTGTGCACGGGAGACCATCTTCTTCGAGACTGCCCTGGCATTCCCAAGGTGCTCGAAGTATGGTCCAACGGCCGCCCACCGTTGCCTTTGGCTTCTGGGAGTCGAGTTGGGGGCACATCTTCAGCTGCTGTTGATAAGAACTCTAAGAAGCAGGGTAAGATCACCAATCCCTGTAAGTTGTGTGAAGGGCACCATGCCATTCACCTTTGTCCTTATATGGATGAAGCCAAACGAGTTTTGGACAACCCGACCGGTTCTACACCACGCCTTCCACCTGGTTATAATCGGCTTTCTTCGAGTCCTCCGCCAGCTGATCCAATGATTGGTCAAGAGTCATCCTTGGTCGATCCCACTCTCCCGGAAATTCAAATTCACGAATCCGTCCCTGACCAACCATTGGTTGTTGGATCGGTTGAACTGGCCCCGTCCGCGATGCACCAGGTCTTTTCTGTCGAGAGTGGACCTCACACCCCCCATGTCCTTCTGATCTCTTCAGATTCTTCAGACTTGGAGAAAGATTCTCCAGTCCCTGTACTTCAAGAAGCTGATCCTCCACCTCCCATGATGGAGGCTCCGGAGGATACCCCTCCCGCCTTCGAGATGGAGGTTATGGAGGATGCTACTTCTTCCGTAACATCAGGGGAAGACCTTCGCTTATCGATGGCAGCCCCTCCGAGTAGTTTGGTCGCTTCCTTTGACTGGAATCGATTTGCAGGATTTCGTCTTCCGTCTTATGTGCCTTTCGAGATCACAGTACAGGCTCTTGGTCTGGTTGTACCCAGCACCATTATAGACGAAGGTGCCTCTGTTAGTATTCTGTCATCAACTACCTGGCAAGCTTTCGGTTCGCCACCGCTTGCGCCTGTTACGCAGAATCTGTTGACTTTTAACAGAAGGACGAGTCAACCGTTGGGGATCCTTCCAAGGTTACCTGTTACTTTGGGAGGTAAAACCGTCCATATGGACGTGATGGTCGTTCCAGGCCCTTTGGATTTCAATCTGCTTCTGGGGCGCGATTACACCTATGCCATGGGAGCACTTGTATCCTCCCTCTTTCGCGTGATGTCCCGTGGGCGATCCCCTCGAGGTTCTGGATCAGCTCTTCTCCTCCAGTGCCTTCCCCCTGGATCTCAGGGGCAAGTTGTGTCCTCCGGGAGATTGGAGACATCCCGGCTGGTCTCTCAGGTCCTACATCTGCATGCATATATAACTGTGTTAAGTCAAGTGTGTATTAACAACAAAAAACATATAAACATAAAATCAAAAAATATGAGGTCTTACCCAGCTCTTCATCCCAGTCGTCTCCTTCTGGTAGCGGGAGATCTGGGTCCCCTGTAAAGTCAGTTCCCGAATAGCCGCCCACGACACCGGCCGGCGCCGTAACCACCCAAAAACTCGGCTCTCCGAGGACATCTCGTTGGCCACCGGGATTCCGGCACGATGCTCGCCGGGCCGAGCCATTCTTGGCTCTCGTGGGTATCGTACTCGCCACCGTGGCCCTCGGCCCTCGGAAGACGAAAGGCAGCTCTTCTGGAACGCATACCAAGATGGAACCATAACCGAACCGTTTCGCTTTCTCGGGTTACATTTGTGAGCTGCCTTTTCATGTTGATAGTTACTGCTTCTGCCCAGTTGAACAGTAAGGGACCCATGCATTCTGAGGCCAGCAGGAGTTGAGTCTTCGTGGCCTCGTGCGGAGCCTGCGACCTAGCAACCCGCGTAATGGTATGGAGAACTACTCTCAGTGCTAGATCAGGGATAGTATGGATGTCTACCTTCTTGCTTCCTGATCCTGTTTGTGCTCCGCGGCACACCCGTGCCATTACCTGTTCCATATTTTCCCCGGATGGTCTGCTCCCAGTCAGTACAGGGATTGGACCTCTGCGGGACAATCCGGTAATGAAATAAATGTCAGTAACCTCCAGTTCCAACACCTGGTCTCGTAATCTGAACACCTGTTCATTTTCATCCCAGATATTGATTAAATACTGGAGGAGCTCGGGCTGAGCTCATAAACATGGCGTGAGGAAGAACTTTTTCAATCCACAGTCTCTAAGTGCATTCATGCAAGCCTGGCTTTGCATGGCCTATTCATCCTCGTCTCCGTGCTCTCGTTCCTTCCATTCGATTGCCATTTTGAGTGATTATCTGCATTCACATGGTCAAAAACCCCTGGTTAGATCTTTGATGAGCTTCAAATTCCAAGAAATTTGGTTTAAATACCGAAATTTTGGGCGAAATTTAAGGTTCGGCTGCTGGCGCGGCTGTTTTGCGAACAGTTGCGCCATGTGGCGCGAGCCCTTTACAAAAAGAGCTCATTGGCGCGGGTCCGTGCCCGATACCCGCGCCAATGGGCCCGGCCCTAAAATTTTAAAAATGGCCATACAAGACTGAATCTTAAGGGAAAATCATTAAAAAAATGAATGAAAATGTAGAGCAAGGGAGCGCCTTTTACCTGTGACAGACGAGAAGCTGAATGGTTGCCTGGATTGGTCACAATCGTCGACGGAAGTTTCTGCTCCAAATGGACCACTGTTGTTTTCTACCAAGGTAAATAGTAAAAGTAATTTTATTTTTACCAATTAGACATATTTATAACTTTTTCGACGTTAAATGAGTTTTAAAAGTTATTTTTATCAAATATTTGCATATGCTATGTCGAAAATGGATTTTACGCTTGCTTGGTATGTGCAGCAACAGGTTTTTGCGATTTAAAAGATGGAAACGAGTTGTATTTTATACTTTTTCGGACTCGGTAAATACACGAAAAAGTCACTCTGGAGTCATCTTTCAGCTCTTTTCCGACTCTCTAAATATGAAAAGATCGCCGAGGCCCTTGTCGTTTCGATCTCGTTAAAATGGACACGAATCGACATCCACCCAGTATAAGTTTAACCCTTTTTCGGGCTGGGATGGATTGATTACGAAAAAGGAATACCCTAGCCTATCGCGACTAGGAGGTTTTCCGGGATATTGTTTTCTACCTTTTCGGATCTGGGGAACTATTTATGAAAAGGGACCTGTGGAGTTTTCTTTTCTGCTGTCTTTTCAAACTCTCTAAACATGAAAAGACGCCGAGTTCTTCCTTTGTCAGACTCGTTAAACCCTGATGACATTGGATCTAGTCGAAATGACGTTATCCGAGTTTCTCCTTCCTAGGACTCGTTAAATGCACTAGGATGGATTCGCCCGAAGGGCGGACTTATATCACAAGCATATGCTATCCCCTTCAAGATTGTTATCAAAAATAATTGGGGTACTCGCCAGAAATGGTGGGGGAAAAAATGGAACCATCGTCGTTGTCGTCGGCAGTATGTCGCTCTTGAACATGGCACTTGTCTGCATTCGTGTCGGGTTGGGGACATCTCATCTCGTTGCTTCATTTTGCCTCCATGGGTTTGGGTAATCTCTTTTGACCTCTCATTTGTTCACTGCCTTGTCGCCATGACCTCTAATCCGTTGATGTCAAATACTGCCAAGTCCATTGTCGTGCCATTCATGTGTTCAAGAGAAGTTGGCCTCTGCAAATATCAACCTTCCTCTGTTTCTCATACGATCCTGATTCACAAAAAAAACATCATGTTCCTCTGTCTCGTGTCGATGATGTGGGAATCATTATGGCCCACCTTCGATCAAGGTCACTTCCTATCGACTTCAACTCATTATCCAGGAGGTTGGTCTAGAGACTCCTGATGGTACCTTGGAGCCTGCATGCCTCAATGGCAGGTTCGTCACATTCGACGTGAGGTTTACATCATTGACCTCCGATCGAATGATTCTGCGGGTGTTCGACGTCAACTCATTTATTCGCACGCCGTAGATTGTACCTGTAGTACCTTGAGGACCATTGTCATTATTGGTGGTTTCTCTCGCGTCTGTTAACAGCTTTCATCATTGGCTGGTAATCAGACGGTGTTCTTGCATGTTCGACATCAGCTCACACATTCGCATGCTAGAACTTGTACTTGTTTGGGTCGAGATGGAGCGCAAGACCCTGGATTGTGTCTGTTGTAATCCAGGCTGCGATTGTGGATTATTATCATTATGTACATGACTCATTGATTGGATGGCTGCGACCATACCTGAGTCTATTTGTTTGATCTTAGTTGGATGGCTGCGCCCATACCCTGGATCTGGATTATAGCATACTCTGTTTCGGATGGCTGCGTCCATACCACATATACATCATGTACTTGAGATATCATTTGTATCTTTCTGCGCAGGTTTTCCGACGGCGGGCCTTCAGTTGAACATGTTCTCGTAAAGCATTTCACCCCTCTCTCTCTCGGGCCTCATACTTTAGGGGGCATCTGTTACACAGTAATTTGTCACCGTCCTTACCATTCCCTGTCCCGCACAATGGAGGACCCATTTCGTGACCTGTGAACGTTGTCATGCCTTGAAAACATCATCAATGCATTCCTCTAAGCATGAGCTTTATTTGCCCTTGAGACATCTCCTTGCTAAAATCATGAAAAACATCCCTTTTAGCATTGGCGCGGACAGGCAGTTCAGTACTCGCGCCAATGAGGAAAATCCTGCAAAGAGGTCGCGCCACCTGGCGCTCTGTCATAGAGCAGCAGTCGCGCCACCCATTTTAGGGACTGTTTTTTAAATATGGATGGCGGAAGTTGAGTTCCAACAAACTCACAAACCATCGCCTATCTTGAGTTGGGAGGTTTGGCTGCGGGAGTTCTATGGAGGGGAAGTGGTTTTACCACCTCCCATGGAACCTTCCTTGTTGATAGGGCCAATCCCATAATAATAGGGATCCCAACTCCCTCCTTCCCCATCTATAAAAGCCTGCTCAAACCCATGGCAAGCTAGTCTTGAAGTGCCTAAGCTTTGTATCTCCATATTCCCAAGAGCCTTTGTGCTGTAAAGAATCCTCTCTTTCCCTTAAGGCCGACTCAAGTAAGGAGACCATTGTCGAGAGACTCCGGAGAGGTTTTCCCTTTCCTTGGCGAGCTTGGCGAGACGTGGACGACCGGAGACCCGTCCGAAGGAGACTGCGACGTCAGAACTTGGTTGTAATCTTTCTTCGTTTATTATTTAATAGATGATTATGATTATGGTTCCACTCCGTTTTCCATCATGTTAATGTGAGTAATATCTTTCTGACCGATGTTTGAGTTACGTATGCCGATTTCTATGCTTGTATCTCGTCGTTTCTTCTATGTGCGTGTTCATCCGCTACATCATGGAAGGATTAACGTTTAAATAAGAACGGACGTTTCTTCTTCAGGTTATAGCGTCGGAATACAGGTAGGCTTCTATTCCTAGTCTTTCCATTCGTAACTAGGAGCTTGCGTCATAGCATTGTTTGTTTGTTGCTAGACCCCTGCTGGGCTAGTAGGGATCGCCTCTGTCCGCAGAGGGGATTTACCTCCTCAACAATATGAATAAGACATTCTTTGTCATGCAAAATGGGATAGTTATTGGTATCCCTTTGTTTTTCAATTGGGGCACTATGTCCATTACATTAAACAAAATGTCTGATTTCACAGACATATTTCAAAAAATACAACGCCTTGCTTTGGTATCCAAACATAGTGATCATCATTCTTCGCTTGAACTATTGTCACTGCTAGAGCTACTTCCATGACTTGGGTTATTTTCAGGAATGTTTTGTTCACAATGTTGATTGTTTTCTTCTTTTTCACCTTCCATCTACAAACATAAAAATAAACTGTAATGAGTGTATATACATTGGTGAGAACAATGAAAATTGTAATATTAAATAATATACATCAATGTAAATAAAAAAGAAATGATGTACCATTGCAACAATTGACTCATAAACTATATACATTCTTTCAAAACCATGTAACATGCTATCTTTCAAGATTTCATCTGTTGGCGCAGTTTTATACTTTGTTTCCTGCAAGTTTTATACCCCATAACAAATCATATATTTAATATAAAATATTTTTTTGTTTTATTAATTATAGACGAAGCTAAGTAAAACAAGATCGATGGTTGCTTACAAATTCCACAATTAAGTTCTAATATGCCAACATATACTCACAACCCATATTTAACCCAATTTCAATCAATTCCTCTAATGGTTCTTCTTTGTATGTTAGCACTTGTTTGAAGACATTCAATGATGATTTTTTTAAAACAACTTAAAAAATACAAAAATGAAATATAGTTAAGTTGTTATAAGGAAGTAAAAATTACTCACAAACTTAGATATCAACCCTTTTCTTCCTTTTTGTCCTGTTTTATGTGCTGAATGGGTTTCATTTTCTTTAATTTTCTGCAAGAAAATACCTGAAAATTAATAATTAATGCTAATTTTTTTATTTATTGTACCCAATGATAAAAATATTCAATGATTACATATTACATTTGAAGCACGTTGTTGTTGAGATGGCTCCTCCTGCGATGCAATTTTTTCCATTTCGTTGACCATCTCCTTGTACACCTTTTTGGACATTCCTACTGGCATATTTCTGATATCATCTCGTTCATCTTTTGAGATTTTCATAATCCTCCTGAAAATGTAACATGAAAATAAACTATATAATTTTTATATTGATATATGAAAAGTAAATATAACAAAAGTGATATTTATAAATAATTCTAGACAAACATTTAAAAGAATATTACTTTTTCATTCCTTCTTTTTTGTTGTTGTACATTTTTTCTATTAAAAGTTTGACATGTCTCATTGACCAATTCTCTGGAAACTCTTCCTGTAGTTTAGATAAAATTTGGTTCTTGGAATCATTGGATTGATTTTTGTATTGTAAGTGGAAATAACATCTATACATTCATTCCACTAGATCCCTCAAACTTTTGTAAAATATTCCCCCCCTTTCATTAATCTCCAGCACCACTCTAGATGAGCTAAGGAGCAATTCATTTTCATTTGCATGTTCTGTTTTTTTTCTTTTCTTAGAACAAAATTCCTTTTCTGAGTTGTTGGTCCCTGTAGAACATTAAACATATGTGAATTAATAGACTGTTTGACACATGTTATTTAATAATTTTAATTATATTATTAATGAAAATTAAAAAAAGAAACTCATATTGGATCGATAGTATTTTTTCATTCACCTGATTCATCCTTTTGCAATTTTTCCATCAAGCTTTTACGCTCTTCTTGTCCTAGATCAGAAATAATCTTATCGAGCTTAATCATTTTGTGGCTCTGCATGATACACAGTAAATAATACATATTAGTTAAACTTACATATAGTTCAAAAATAATTTTTTTGTAAAGAATTTACAAAGAACTTATCTTTTTTGCTTTTCTTGATGTGTTATTAGTATTTTTGTTACTTGATCTCTTGTCAGTCATTTCTTTATCAATCTCAAACCTATACCATATCATTCATTAATATATTTATAAATAAATTGTCAACTTTTCAAGTAAAAAAAAAAATATCAAGAAACCGGTGCACCATTCATGGTGTACGCACCGACACCGGTGCGCGGGGGTCTTAGAAACGCACCGCACAAACAATATAATAGACTGTATGGTGCTCTATGTCAACAAGAAACATCGGTGCATTACATGTCAACCACCGCACCAATTAACCATGGTAAAATAATAAAAATAATCCAGTGTTAGTTTTTGTAGCATAAACCAGTGCCATATTTTACATATGATGCACTGATAAAAAAAATTTGTTCTTTAATTTTTTGTCACATTACTTTCACGATGCGCTTGTACAATACAGAGCACCGGTGTGCTAGGTTACGCCGGGTGCACCGATGAAAAAAAATCAGTTTTTTTTTTAATTCACGTAAGGGCCGACATGGATTGGGATACAACTATGCAAATCGTCCCGTCGGTTGGATGTCTTAGGTCTATATTTAACAATACAAACCCTATATATATAAATTGAAAAGCCCTAATTCTGAAATCAAAGAAAGAGGGAGAAGAAAGGGCAGAAAAAAAATGAATGTAGGGTTTGTATTTTTTGAAAGTTTTTTTTTTTTTTTTTTTTGCAAAATGAATCGTTCATGGCACCATAATGAAATAGCGCACTGACCGCATATTTAAAATGGCGCACCGAGAAAATATATAGTTTCTATTTTTTATTTTTTATCACAAGATTTCGTGGTGCGATTGATAATAGAGGCACTACAGCTGTGTACATATAAAATCTGATGATTTTTTTTTATATTTAATTTACGCAAGGGCCGACACGGATTGGGATCCGACTATGCAAGTCATCTCGTGGGTTGGATTTCTTAGGCTTATATTTAGCAATACAAACCCTATAAATATAAATTGAAAAGCCCTAATTCTGAAATCACAGAAAAAGGGAGAAGAAAGGGCAGAAACAAAAGGAACATAGGGTTTGTTTCTAAAATGGATTTTTTTTTTTTTTTTTTTGCGAAACAGCACGTTTGCGGTGCGCCATAATGAAATAGCACATCAGTTCCATATGTTACATATGGCACACTGATAAAAACATATTTTGTTTTACTTTTTATTTTTTATTACTGTACTTTTGCGGTGCGTTGGTATAACAGAGCACACCGGTGCGCTATGTTACGCAAGGCACACCTAGGAAAAAAATATTTTTTTTTTTTTTAATTCACGCAAGGGGCAACATGGAATGGGATCCAACTATGCAAGTCATCCCATGGGTTGGATGTCTTATGAATATACAAACCCTATAAATCTAAATTAAAAATCCCTAATTCTGAAATTATAGAAAGAGGGAGAAGAAAGGGCAGAAACAAAAAGAATCTAGGGTTTTTGTTTCTAAAAATGGATTTCATTTAATTTTGTTTCTGAAAACTATAGAAAAAAGAATAAAAAACTGTAGAAAAAGTAAAAAAAAAACAACAAAATTTGATTTTGTTCTTTTACTGCATAAAAAAAAAAAAAAAAACTGTAGAAAAAATTAAAAAACAATAAACTTTGATTTTTTTCTTTTACTGCATAAAAAAAACTGTAGAAAAAGTAAAAACAACAATAAAATTTACTCACATCGTTTGAAATTCTATGCTACAGGGTTTGAATCACCATAGGTTTGGAATTCTGATTGTCTGAATACTTCTATTTGAACGTATTTTCCTGCTCCACAGTGCTCTCGTGCTCTGTTTGCTCCCGGTATGTATCCTGCAAATCTCTGGCTGAAATTTTTTGCAAAAATAGTGAAATAATGAAAAGTGTTTAATATTTAAAGAAATTTTTTATGAAATTAGATTTTCGAAAATATTTTGTTGCCCATTTTTCAATTTACCCTTTTTTTCACTTAAAGAAAATAGAGTTGCGTTTTTTTTTATTTGCGATTATTCGTCACCGGTGCATCCCTTAATCGAATCGCACTGGTGCATATAGGTATAAAATGACAGCGATGAGCATTACCAAAAATGAATCGGTGCGGTGATTTGTACATTAGGCACTGAAATTACATTTAGGTGTGTGCACCAAAATTTATTGTTGTTTTGCTCAAATGTAGGGAGAAAATATCATAATTATATGGAATGGACAATTCTTTAGAAACCAGCTCGTTCCATAATATTTTGCAAATTCCATCGTGGAGTTCTCCCTATCCATCTTGAGACGTAATATTTACTTCAGATTTTATTTATATTTTCACTATCTAATTGAATTTATGTTTTTTATCCATGTAGTCAATCATGCACAGCTTAATTAAATTTATAATGTATACAAATTTGCAGGTTCATGCAGATTCAACATCATGTTCAGATGCACAAAATATTCAAACTGCTCCAAAACGTCGGAAGTTCTTATCAGGAGCTGCATACCGCAAGGCGCATTTGGTAGATGAAAATGGACAGCCACTTCACCCTGCTAATTGTAACAATATTACATCTTCTAGCCACAATCTCGGGACAATGATGGTAATTATAATTATAATTGTTTGGTATATATATTGATTAATATGTAATTATTTCAACGTCAAACCAATTTATAATCATGCAATATTGTCAACGTGGTTACTACATGATATCATATATTTTGTACTAATCATGTTCAAATATATATATATATTTTAATTATTAGGATTCTAGTGACGATGAACGACCTACCTACCATCTTCCGTTGGACCCCACAATAATGTCAAATCAAGAGAAGACTAAATTAAGAGAAAAAATCAGAGAGGAACAATACCAAGAATGGTTGAATCAACCACCGATTCAATTCCCGCTATGTCCAGATTCACCAATTGGGAATGACTACAACAATAGTAGTTATTCACAAGCTGGAAATGGAGGCAATCAAATAGAGGTTGGTATGGATGATTACTTAAGGGATATGACTGCCATGGAGACAATGTTGTTAGATGCATTCCAAAATGATGATCAGCTAGGGGATGATGCTCATATCGCTGACACCTTTTTCGAAAACCTTAAATTTGCTTCCACCACCCCTCTCTTTGGACCTGGCGGTCAGTCAAAGTCTACCCAGTTGGGGACAATGATGTTACTGTACAACTTGAAAGAAAAGTTTGGCTTGTCGAATGCATGTTTCTCGGAACTTTTGAGGTAAGTTACCATAAAGTAATCCCTTATATAAATTTGAAATATATTCAGTACAATGCAATGAACATTACAAATGGTAAATTTATGAACTATAATAATTATATCGACATTAATGTACATTTATTAATATATTTTTCCATGATCACCAACTACAGGTTATTCAAAGATAAGGTTATTCCGAGTGATAATGTCTTGCCCAGGAGCTGCGAAGAGGCAAAGAAATTGTTGAAAATGTTGGGTGTTGAGTACATATCATATCTTGCATGTACAAATGATTATATTCTATATAGAGGAGAATATGTAGACAAAGAGATGTGTTCGAAATGTGGGCATGACAGGTATGATAAATAAACAAATAAGGGTAAATCACGTACTGGTCCTCCTTTTAAGATATTGAGGCACATGCCTATAATCCCAAGGATTCAAAGGCTCTTTCATTGCAAATAATTAGCTATGTTGCAGGGATGACATGCCTCACAGAGAAGTGAGTTGGGACTTATGTGAATCCCAACTGATTTAATAGCTATGACGCATATAGAGGATACATGGCCCAAACAATTCAAGGATGAAGTATGAAGTCTACAACTCAGCATAACCATGGATGGCATCAATCCATATTCGCTCTAGAACACCAAATATTATGTTTGGCCTGTAGTAGTGATCAATAACAATATCCCCCCATGGTTTTCCGTGACGAATGAACATATTATGTTGGTTCTCATAGTCCCTGGTAGAAGACAAGTGAATAATATGGATGTCTACTTACAACCACTGGTAGACAAATTGAAAGAATTATGGGATGGGATAAATGTATATGATGTATCAAGACCCATCGCAAGAGAGAGGAGTTTTACGTTGTATGGCATATGTGCTTACACAACACATGATTATCTAGGCTTAGGAGTTTTCTTTGGTAAATTACATGTTTAATTTATTGATTTGTTTATATACGTAACAATATCCTTTCACATATTAGTTATTTAATTCGTTCTAATATTTGTTCTGATCTTCATGATATTATTTAACGTGCCATGCATTTTAATTAATGTATACAAATATAATCTTGCAGAACTTGTAACAAAAGGGTATTTTGGATGTAAATGTTATGGACCTTCTTTGAAAGATAGATGGTCCAAGGACCTACGAAAGCAAGTGTATGATTACTCCAGGGTGTTCCTACCAGAAGAACACCCTTACAGAAGAGCAACATCCGCTTTCAATGGTAAATGAGAGAGAACCCAAAGGCCTCCAATAATGACACCAGCTAAATGGCTTAGATCATATGAGAGAGAGAAGGAGAAGGAGTTCATAGAAATGTTCGATTCAAATGGGGAGCCTATGTTCGATGATCCAGATTTCTTCGACACCTATGTTGAGAAATTTCCCATTGGGATGAAAAGGAAATCTATATTTTATGACCTCCCATATTGGGAGCATATTAATATTACCCACTTATTATATCCCATGCATATATTTAAAAATGTTTCATCTTCTTTATGGAGGCACATATCATCGAAAAAAAGTGACACATTGGTTGTTAGGAAAGATATTATTACTTCAAAAACTAAAAAGAAACATTGGCCAAGACGACTAGAAATTACGGGATCAGAGGTAGGCGCTGGCCCCTCTAATTCATGGTTTTTCAAAGAAGGTGATGTCCCATGGATTTATATATATATATATATTTCTTTGGCAAAGGAATTTATAATGGGTGTGAGGGTGCCAACTTCATACGGGTCTTCACTACGACACTGCTTCACCGTGGATGACCATTTGTCGGGGTTGAAATCGCATGACCATTTGAATCTTATAAGAGTACGTATAATGTCAAAAGCATGATTTTATTATTTGTTATATTAATAACATTTATCCCATGCGGGGATCATAAAACATAACTAATTTTGTATATTATTGCACATGTTTATAACTTTGCAGTGTCATTATCCTTTGTTCATGTGTGGGTGTGTGAAACATGAATTCCATCAAGACCTAGGATGTTCCATATCTAAATTCTATGCATTTGTACGTTGGATCACTTCAACGGAGATTCATGTGGCTAGCATTCCACGGTGGCATCAAGAGATAGTTGATATTGTTTGTATGTTTGAGAAGGAACTGCCGATGAGTTTCATGGACTTACAAGTTCATCTTCTAATCCACCTAGTAGATGAGGTTGAATTAGTTGGGGTGGTTTCTTGTCGTTGGATGTTCTTCTTAGAGAGGTACATGAATAAATTGAAAGGTTTTGTTCCACTAAGGGAAACACCTCAGGGGTCTATGGCAGAGGGGTACATATCGTATGAGTATTTCTATTATGCCAGTGAGTACATCAAGCAGATCGACAACAGACCAGGTGCAGTGATTTGGGACAATGAAAGGGATGAAGACAAAAGATAAGGGGAGTTGCTCCAAACGAGCAGGAAAAAGCGCTTGATAAAGAGTAAGCGACTTATAATTTTTCAAATTCACAAAAAGTAATTAATAATCATGTTGAACTTCAATATAATGTATATTTTGATCTCTAAGTACTATATAATGTTGGTTTGATTTCATCACCGAATGAAGAAATTGAAGCAATCAATAAATTCATCCTTTACAATTCTGAAGAGACAACCGTGGGTCACATTGTACGAACAAAAAAGGATGAAATGGGATAGTGACAGGAAAGAATTCAGACGGTTGAATGGTAGAAGTGTTCCTTATCCTGATCATTTAAAAGAAAATATGCCAAAAATGTGCCCCAACAGTTGGGTTGCTGACCAAGTCAGAGAGAAATACGGTGCTACTGGTTGTTACCTGCATGCTGAAGAGGATGCGCTAAACATAGGGATTGGGTGCAGCAACTCGGTAATAATATTTTTAATTTATATGTAAATTTGAAATTTATATTAAGACATCTACATTTCATATGTTAACTATTAGGTTATTATAAGACATGTGACACTATGATTTTTTTAACTTTTTTATAATAGGTGCATTTGTTCCCATCTATGTGGGTATATGGACACCATTTTCGCATAGAAAATGCCAATGCTGGAAACATCACACAAGACTGTGGAGTGGAAGTTGAGTTCGATCAATCTAGTCGATCTAGCCACCGTGATCAAAACCTAGTACGAGGGACGTTAGATTACGTTAGAAAGATACAAGAGATCACTGAAGTGGATTTCTCTTCTTTCCAATGTGCTATTTTTAGGTGCAAGTGGTGGGACACCTTTGATCGGAATAATGTAAAGGAAGATCGCGATAGTAGGCTGATATGTATCAACTCTAGAAATATGTGGGATGAAGCTAAGGAGCCCTATGTTTTCCCCAAACACTGCAACCGGGTGTTTTTTTACCCAAATGTGTTGGATAGGGATTGGTGGTTCGTATTGACACATGACCCTAGATCAAAACATATTTTTGAGAACAATAGTGTTATCATGCCATGTGAGCTGGAAGATAATGAGGGTGATCATGAGAACCGAGAGTGATATGGTACATGTGTTATTTCATCAATATTTATACTTTTTAAGATGGGTTTTTCGAAACATTATAATATGTATTTTGAATTAATTGGTAATTTTCATTGTGTTAATGTTAAAATAAATATTTCACTTGATAATTTGCAATTATGTTGATCTAAAAAATAATGGCATACTGTATAAATTAGTTTTTTTTTTTTTGTATCTGAGATCCTAATAAAATAATGATAATTCTAAAGTACATGAATTTATTTGCATTATTTTCTAAACTTTATTATGTTACAATAATTCATATTATTCTAGATTTATTATTTTACAATTATTTAAAATTTACAAATTTACAAATTTAAAAATTTTAATAAATTCATTTCACATTATTACAATTAAAATTAGAATTAGAATTACAATTACAATTACATTTTTACAATTTCACATACAATTACAATCAATTCGCAGTAATACAATTACAATTTTACAAATATTTTACATACAATTAGAATTAGAATTAGAATTACAATTACAAATAAAATTAAAATTTTACAATTTCACATACAGTTAGATTTAGAATTACAATTACAATTTTACAATTTCACGTATAATTACAATTACAATTTTAGAATTTTACATATATACAATTAAAAGTTTACAAATTAAAAAATTACAATTACAATTACAATTTTAGAATTTTACATACAATTAGAATTACAAATATTACAATTTTACAATATCATGATCATTTAATATTAAATTAATTAATAAACATCACGTTCATGATAACCATCGTACAAACATCATATTTGACTAAAAAACACATTCAAAATCGCTAACATCATATTTTACTAAAGAACACATTCAAAATCACTAACATCATCGTGATCATGATCATCGAACAAAACACAATTAACATTACATATTAACATCATCAAAACACAAACATAAAATATACATCTCATGTCAAATAACTCATGCTATCACATACACATCTATCTGCAAGTTGTGCATTAAATGAACATATCTAACATGACCTAACAATATACACATCATGATGATCACCAACATGTAAATTAAGTACAACTGCAACATGAACATAAAATACATGGACCATATATATATAACTGAATAATATTAAAAATATACAACTGTAATATAAATGTCATGGATCAGCCGGTGGTAGTACAACATCAATATCAGTACTAGTGGAGGCATACTCAGTCAATGGTGCATCCTCGATGGTCGATAGTCTAGCTTGCTCATGATCATGAGTACTGATGGATGCTGCAGGCTCCTGACTGGACGCGGCTGATGGTTTAGCCTCATCTCCATGATGACTGCTGCTAGATGCTAGTGGAGGCTCATTCTCATCTTACACGGCACGAGGTGAACGATCATGAGATGATGAGTCACTGCTCGCGGACTATCCATCACGTGATATGGCCCGACCACACCTATAACGTGCAACAATCCTCCTTATTCACGTAACAGCTGTCGTAACTCCTACGACATGTCACATCAAGCTGTACGTGTCACGCAGCATGCCTCTCCACATCTGTAATAGCTTATCATCGACCTGTATGTCTCTGTAATGAGCACGCCTGATGCCCACCTCAAAAATCAATGCACTGAGTTGGTCGCCCAACTCCATCCAGTATCTAGCATCAAGTTGACCGCGCCTAACAAAAGGCAGTACCGACGCACCAGTAGGAGCAGGTCTCTCTGCACCGGTCTCTTGATGATCCTATGCATCTGGCATTACCTGATCATCATCAGGATCCACACCAGGATCATGTGGTGGTTTCGGAATCTCCTCACCATCAAAAGAGTCAATGTCTGCAAAATATATACAAGTACACAACAATAATTAGACAATTTCATTACACAATTTAATAAAAACAAGTTAAAGAACATGCTAGAATAAATTTAAATATATAAAATAGTAATATTACCTCTATCATCTAGCAGCTCATTAGCTATGAAGAGATTTTGGCACACCCTCGCCAATCCAAACCCACGTAAGGACAGGGGACCATAACGAAGGAATTATCATCAACACTGGCTAGCAACTCCAGTGCATCCTGCGATATCCTTGCTGGAAACAAAGTCTCGTCCCTCTTGGGCATCATCTGCCCCCACATGTTCATACGTGCCTCAAATGTCAGCCTACGAGGCTGCCGAAGAAAAGTAGGCCTCGTCTCTGGAAACCTCTCAAAAAATAAACAAAAAAGATCTGAAGAAAAAGGGAATTTCACCCTCACTTGTACATGAGCACAACATCTATCTAAGGCTGTACAAAACTGCCGCAAAAAAATGGCAGACCACCTAACAAGTCATGGCTCCTATACTAAAGAATCAACATAATATAGAAGCAAGCAACTAATTCATTTCCCGTCATTGGTGTTGTGCGAAATGGTAGAAATGATAAGTGAGAGACACGACACCTCCTCCCTACCAAATGCACCAATACGTAACTTATCTTCAGCGACCTGAAACTCTGCAGGAGACAGTACATTTTCTCCAATGTATCTCTAGGAGTAAACTAACTGACTCCCTGCTACATAGCAAGCTAGAACCTCTGGGAATGAGGGAAAATCCAGCCCTCTCCTAGATAACCCTGTCATGAAATATATATCCTCCTGAGTGGGCGTGTACCACTGGTTGATACCAACCCGGAAAGCCTGTTGCTAGGCATTCCACCTTGGATAAGATGTCTAAAAAAAAACTATGGCCCTTCAAGGAAGTAGCACCTCAAAGAACTTGAGGAGGCCTACCTGCCTTAAGAGCCCCTGCGTAGCTGTTGTAATAGGGTGAGGGTACGCATCTCTCTCCCTCTCTCGTGCCTCCCAAGGAAAACCATGTTATACTGCTTCGCCTGTTGTTGTTGTTTTTCCCCCTCTTCTCTCCTTTCACGTCTCTAAATGATTGACACATTAAAAACAATTTTTTTATTAAATTAGACATGTATTTAGAAATATACATATACATACATATATATATATATATATATATATATATATATATATATATATATATATATTTTTTTTTTTTTTTGAAAAAGAATTTAAAAAACAATCGGTGTGCCAAAAACACAGTCACACACTGGTCCCGATGCGTCTTTCTATGGAGTGCACCAACGTCGGTGCACCTAATAATATTAAGCGCACCGTTGACTATGTATGGTGTCAGGAGGGCGATGCGCTGACTAAAATCTATGCCCCGGGGTGTATAGTTAAGTTAGCAGACCGACCTCCTGCCATCATGACATAGTGAATGGTGCAGACATTTACAAGGCACACTGTTGATGCAGGCGAAATACGGAAAGTCATGCACTAAAAAAAATAGCCGTCCCAGGGCTGCTATTTTGGTCAATGTATTACGTCGCCGCTATTCCACTAGGTCAATGGTGTGGCCAAGTAATCGATCGCACCACACTTTAAAAAAAAATTAAAATAACATGGTGCGCCTTCGATACCGCCCTGGAATCGGTGCAGATACCGTTAGCACTAATTTACCAGGCCGAACCGTTGACCATGTCGAAATACGGTATGCGGTGTGCTGAAAACATTACCCACCCTGGGGTGGATAATTCAATCAATGCACCGTGTTTCCACTATTCCACATTGTCAACGGTTCGGCCTGGTAAATGACCACACCGCAATTTTTATTTATTTTTTAAATAACACGGTGCGCCTATCAGTACCGCCCCGGAACAGGTGCAAATATCATTAGCACCGGCTGTGGTGCAACCTGTAAATTTACAAGCAGCACCAAAAACTAGTGCGAGCTGAAAGGCTCGAGCGCACAGCGCGACAATTTTTTTTTAATCTTTTAAATGGTTAATTTTAAGGTTATTTGAAATTCAAATTCGATAAAAGGCTTAATTATGGAAAAACAAGAAAAATACCAGTGCATTTGCTCGTCGAGGAGGCATATTGGCTGTAGAATTTGCAAAAAAAAAAATTCCCCTGTTTTGCAAAATTCAGTTGGAGATTGGTGGGCAAAGCACAACAGCAGTGCTTGCAATGGGTGCAATGGGAGCACCGATGTCAGGGCGGCTCAGACAATGATAAATTTCACCAGTGCTTGAGAGCTCTGTAGCACTGAGAAAAGTGAAAAATGCGGTTTTTTGGCTGTAGTTTTTTTTTATTTAACCCTATTTAGTGCGCAGGGTTTTATGGGCACATTGGTGCATTTTCTTCATTCTGCACCTGGTGGTTTCTGTTTTCGCGCGCTTTTTATGAGGCACCGGTGTAGATATTTTTTAAAGCACTGATGTGCTACAGTAATACAACGCACCGGGCAGGTGTGTACGAAGCGCACAGTGTCCGGTGTGCCTATGTTTTATGCGATTTTTTGGCCATAATTATTTTTTATTTAACCCCATTCTGGTGCGCGGGGTTTTATGGATGCATCGGTGCATTTTCATCATTCCGCACTGGGTGGTTTCTGTTTTCACGCACTTTTTATGAGGCACCGGTGTAGACGCTCTGTAAAACACCAGTACGCTACAATAATAAAACACACCGAGCGGGTGTGTACGGAGTGCACGGTGTTCGGTGTGCCAATGTTTTGTGCGGTTTTTTGGCCGTAATTTTTTTTTATTTAACCTCGTTCCGGTGTGCGGGGTTTATGGGCACATCGATGCGTTTTCTTCATTCCACACCGAGAAGTTTCTATTTTCGCGCGCTTTTTATGAGGCACTAGTGCGGAAGTGTTGTAAAGAACCGGTGCACTAGAGAAATACAATGCACCAGGCGGGTGTGTACGGAGCACCGATGTCCGGTGTGCCAATGTTTTGTGTGGATTTTTGGCCGTAATTTTTTTTTAAAACCTGTTCCAATGCATGGGATTTTAAGGAAGTACCGGTGTGTTTGCATCATTCCGCACCGGGCGGTTTCTATTTTCGTGCACTTTTTATGAGGCACCAGTGCAGAAGTGTTGTAAAGGACCGATGCGCTATAGAAATGAAACACACCAAGCGGGTGTGTACGGAGCGCACGGTGTCCAGTGTGCCAATGTTTTGTGCGCACTGGTGCTTTCTCGTGTTGAACGCACCTGTGCATTTCATGGTGATAAGCGCACCGGATAGAATACATCCACAAACACCTCCGTCCTCCAACCTCCTCTAGTAACCTCCACTAGAAACATATGTCTAGGGTATTTTTATAAAGGGTTCCTCAAAAACATCTGCTAGAGGGTCCTTTCCTTGTAGTGTGTCCACCTTAACGAATTAAAAGCCAACCAACATTTTAACTATTTCTTCCTTCTACTTTACTATGTCCATAAAAGTTTAAAACTAAACAGTAAAATCATGCCGCAAAAATCATTAAAAACTAATAGTAATTTTTGTTATCCATCATCCATCAGAAGAGTCAATTGGAGCCGGGTCCTTTGCAGTTGAACCTGGCATATCTACCTATTGCATTGCTTGAAGTTGGCTTTCAATTATACCTATTATAGCCATTGCATGGTACTAAGATATTCTGATTTGTTGTATTTCCTGTTTATTTCTTGCAGTACTGAGACCACATTAGGATTTCCTTCCATTTCCCTCATACTAGTCATAGCCTTTGCTAGAACACATTTGAGAATCCAATATGTGTGAATAGATTGGTGAAAGAGGGAGAGCCTCCCTCTTGTGTTCCCTGGGTCAGAAATAAAATCAATGTTGGCTTCCTTGCATTCTATGTCTTCTTCTTTCTAGCTGCTTTCTCTTTCCCATCCTTGAATTGTATTACAGATCTGTGGTGGATTTCCAGCTGCATACAGATCAAAAATATTCTCCATGAATTCCTTTTTGGTTTTCCTGCCTCGCTTTCTTGGGCCCACGTTCTAAGTCGAAAGCTTCTGCTTCCCTTTATCTATACCCTGTGTTTTACCTATTTGGCCTTTCGCCATGTGATTGAGCGGGCAGACACTTACTGACATCTTCTGTATAATCTCAGTGAGAATTTTAAACATGCTTGTATATGGCAAAGAAAAATCAATAACATAGTTCATTTGAATGCTGGTGGGGCCTATTATTTCCATGTTTGCAGATGGGACCACAAACTTTGTTGCTATGCAACCAACATCATGCAGCGTAAAAAAAAAGTCACAGAAGCCCTGTTACGTAGATAAAGATTCCAAATTACCATGATACAAAGACTATTGTTATTACTACTGAGGTGGCCAAGAATAGGATAGAAAACATAGTTTACTCAGACACCAAACATCGAAGGGCTTTGGTTTGTCATTTCTGAACATGTAGGCCTGTTCGTAGGCATGATATCGGTTAGCCATATTGGTAATTCTCATAACCCAAACCAAGCTTTGAGCCCCCCACAGAGACAGAAAGGGGATTCTTACAGCAAAATTGAACCAGCATAAGCCTTTAATAATAATTTCGAGATGGTGTAGACTCGGATGGGTCTTAAATAGGTTTGCTAACCAGTAGGCAAATTTTGAGCCAATGACACAGGAGATAGGGGTTAGCGTTCTGAAACAGGGTTCAATTGCTGGACCCGGAACAATCTGAACCAGCATGCAATTTAAATTAATGACCCCTTCCATAAAATTGGGACACAGAAGACTCAATACATTCCCTAATTGATACACCACACAACCATTGACTTGATTGATTATATGCAAGATAGTTAAACCATCCACGAACAGGAATTCCCCTACGTTACTATGAGACAGAGTAGATAATTGAAAAACTAAAGCTATGAGAGCCATAACATACCGAATGAAACTTCGACACCACAGACCAGCTTCCTGCTTCCCAGCTTCCTCTGATAATCACTTGCGGAGAAAAATTCCCTAATTTTCCTTACCTTGTTGCCTTAACCATTCTCTCGGACGACACTTTTTCCAACCCCGACCTGACCAAATTCGTTGGCTGCCGAAAATCTCGTCAGTTGCCATAATGGTGAAGCATGCCAAAGGAATATCAACATTACTTGGCTTAATGGCTAGACAGGTGTGCCGTCGCATGACACCAGCCGTAGCCCACTTGCCGTTACATGGCACCCCAATCGGGGTTTTTTTATTTATTTTAAATAATTTAATTTATTTTTCTTCAAATTGATTGACTATCAAATTTAACATGTTATTGCTTATTGAATGGAGATTTGTATCATACCTCTATGTTGCTACTTTGGTGGTCCTGGTGGAGGTAATGGACTGAATGTGATGAAAATTTACCCTTTTTGTTGTAGATTTTGATAATCTATGCGCATTTCTCCATAAGGTTTGATTTGATATATTAATTTGATATTGTTTATTTTAATGCACTTATAATACATTAACCTTTGTTGTTCGTTCGAGTAATTGTACTCTCTACTTAGGGAACTCTTTAATGCATTGTATTTACTGCAACTAATTCATTAACTCAAAAGTGAAACAATCGCTCAAATGTAATAGTGAAACAACTTCTCACCTACATTTGGTATCATTACAATTTGTTTTCCTGAAATTCGATGTTTTGGTTTTCAAAGCCTGTTTGCACCAATTCTCATGTTCGAATCAATGCTAATTATTATTTGATTTGTATTATTTTTCTCCATACAAATTGTGGTTTTTCAATGAAAATGTAGCCTGTCAGTGATTGGTTAGTTTTTTAGTGATTGGCTATTTATTATTTTATTTTGATGTTATTTTTTATTTAATAAAAAGATAAATGTGGATTTTTCTATTTAATAAAAAAATATATTTAAATTTAAAAACACAAATTTAATTTGTAATTTTGAGATTTAATGAAGATGATGATGATGATTAACGTCCACCAAGACCAATGTTGTCTATAGGATCTCAAGAAAAGAAAAAATAATATAATTGTGATTCTTAAAAATCTTGTTTCTGTGATAAAAAAATAAGGGAAAGAAGTGCTCATGGATCGTTATAGTTGGTTTGGCTTAATAAGTCAAGAAGATTGGAAGTGTGGCAGATGTTTGTGAATTGAGAGCGACTGTGAGTAAGAGTCAAGCAGTCTGAAAGGAAGAGTTTTTCATCTTTTCCCTTCTTAGTATCACAAATCTAACAGATTCTATCATCCTAGGGAGTCTTAGGAATACACCATCTAGTTTCACTTCGAACCTCATGATAATTAGTTCTTATCCTAGCGATGTTCATTTTTTTCTTAGTGTTGGTCAACATAGAGAGATATTTTTGGTTATCAAGGGTGGGGTTGATCACCTCCTTATATTATCTGAACTTCCTTTTACCCTCCAACTCCTTATCATCCCTAAATTTGTCCTTAAAATTATAGGTAATAGTATATTTGACACTATCCTTGTTCCCCATGATGATCTCCTCCTTAATCCCCAAATGTTTAAGCCAAGATTGGGCATCCTTAGGCCACCCGCTCTTGACGTGAAGGTGGGGGTTATGACTAAAGTTAGAAGCAATTTTTCAGAGCCTCTTGGATTCCATGTTGTAAAGCTTTTTCTTATACATCAAATATCTAAACATAGTTTTACTTTTAATGGGGGACATATCAACTTAGATCAAGAGGATATGATAGGGAGTATTTCCCTTGATATTTAGGTTGTAGGTTATGAATTTCTTTTGAATCATGTCAATCTTTCTCCACGACTCTATGGATATAATACAACCCCAAACTTCACATTCGTATAAGAAAACGAGGGTGACGAGAGTCTCAAAGAGGAACTTTTTTCTACTCCAAATGCAAATATCGACCAACTTACAATTGTTTTCAAGCTCATAACAAGATTTTCAGCTTCCAATAATCCTTTTCTCGATGTGATAATTCCAGTTGAGCTGATGAGGAAAGTCAATACCCAAATATTTGTAAGAAGAAACCTGCTCTAAAAAATGGTTATCATAGACGAAATTACCATGGGTGATATTTTTTGATTTAACGATCATGACTTTAGTCTTGTCGGTATTAACTGTCATACTCATCTTGGAGCAGTAGACATGAAAAGTCTTAAGTTGCTTGTCTAGGTCATCATGGCTCTTTGCAAGAAGGACGATATCATCAGCATAAAGGAGAAGAGTAATGATTATACGATCAAGCTTGGTGCCCTTGCAATTTGCAGTTTCCAGACACTCCTCAAGCTTATCGATGTAAATTCCAAAAAATGTAGAAGATAGGGGACACCCTTGGTTAACCACGATAATGCATTTAATAAAAACCCTTATTAAGATAATAATAATTACCTATTTTAAATTTATTTTTTTATAATTATTTTAAATTATTTAATTTTAAAACATTTTTTTATTTATTGTTTCAATTAAATACAATATTAAGTTGAATTAACATTATTTTAATTGATTTAATTTAATTAATAAAAAAATATTTATATTATTAAATTATTATTTTTAAAATTATATAAATTAATTTAATATGTATTATATTAAATTTTCTTATAATATTAGAATTTATATTGTTAAATAAAATAAAATACACAACATAACTTAATGTCATAAACATTATGTATAAGAGCAAGATTGCATGGTCAAATTCTAGAAAATATTTCCAATTTTCCTTTAAATCCCTTATGGTATTGGAAATAAACTTCCATATATTTTAAACTTTCTAATAAACTTTCATTATATTATAAGTGATTGGACACTTCCACAGTTATTCATATTGTTGTTGGAGATTTCTCGAATAGAACTATGTAATGTTTGTGATCTGTCCAATGTTTCTGATGGTATGGTAACTCCATCCATCATCAAGGACCAAAGAGCTTTCATTATATTTTCAACATTCTCTTCAATTAAGTACAATATTATCTTGAATTGAGATTATTTTAATTGATTTAATTTCATTGACAATATTATCTTAGTTTATTTAATTGATTTAAATTTTATTAATAAAAATATATTTTATATTAGTTATAATTATTTATTTATAAATTTTTCGAATTATATAAATTAATTTATTATTTATTGTATCAAAATTTTATAAAGTTAAAATTATATCATAAAATAAAATAAAATGGAACACAACTTTTTCCAAAATGACAAAAGGTCATACAACATAGTATAAAACAAAATTGCATGATGACATTCTAGAAAACATTTCTAATATGATTGTAAAGCATATGGTCGTATTGCAAATAAACTTTCATTAAAAAAAGCGTTGCACATTGTTTTTGTAAATTGCATGATCACATTCTAAAAAACATTCCCAATTTGATTTTAAATCCTATGATGGTATCACAAAAAAAATTGTTGTACATTACTTTTGTTATTATTATTATGTTTGTCATAGTAGCTATTACCCATTTGGTAATAGGATGATCACCTATTACTTTGGTCAAATAGGGTAAATAATGTTAAATTACAAATAACCAAATACCTCAATTTACTAATCACTAGAATCTAAATTGACCTAATTCTAAATCTTAATATAACTTGAATTTAATATTTTTACTTTGATTTAATTACATTTAAACTAAGCCGCAGGCACTAGTTACCATGTAGCCTTTGTTTTATTTTTGTTTATACATTATTTTATATATAATAATGTCACCAAGTTCTAATGTGGTGCAGTAAAATATATATATATATATATATATAAAGGTTAATATAACATGTAAATAAATAAATAAATAAATAAAATGATAGGGTTAGGAAATTTGTATTAACGTTCAAAAAGAAAATACATGATTGTTTTTCTTTTTACTACTCGTCTCTTACTTGAGAAACTAGAATAGCAAACTAGTAGTAGAGATTCAAAAATTTCACATTACTCATCACTAAGGTGACCATTCTATCACTCAAAATGAAAATATAACTAATTAAAATACATGGCCAATGATTAACCATCATTGTCAAAACAATGTCATTACAAAAACTATAAAATAAAATATAAAGTAGTAAATTGTCTTGCTTCATCATCTCATGGTGTGTGAGGGTCCACTTGGATTGGTGAAGGAGAGTCATTGTCTTCATCAAAGGGAGTGAAGGTGACATCTTCTTTCTTTTTGGCCAAAAAAAGTATTTTATGTCTATCCTTTCAATTGTCTCCAATATTTATGCCATGTAGACCAAGATCTCTTGTTATGTGTCAAATTTTTCAATGAAGACTCTCTAATAAGTGTTTTGATGTACCAATATAAATTGACAACCTACGTGTAAGAGATTTGTCAAGACCTAGTAGAGGTGCCTATTTTGGGAATCCATTCCCTAGTCTCTCTTTAAATATGTTGGTCAAAAATAAACTTACATTCATTTTATACCTCTTCTTCCACTTTTGATATGGTACACATGACCACTTCAAGGATTACATCTGCGTAATGAGCCATGGTTTTTCTTGATGTAGCTTGAGCTCGAGTTTGCGAGGAGGAAGGTGGAAGGGTATCTTTGCCTACAACAGGCCTAGCCCTACCTCTTCTGCTACCTATGTGACCCAAGGATAGTCTACGTCTTTCCAACTGGGATAAGGGAAGGAGAGTCGAGATAGATACAAAGAGTGTAAATAAAATTTCGAGTGAAAAGGAGAGAGGTAAATAAAAAAACTAGGTGAGCAAGTTGGAGAGGATTAGAATAGGGGGAGGCGAAATGAAATTGCTAAAAGGAAAATATCTAAAAATGATGATATATTGAACAACTGACATGAAAACCAAATACCTAAGAATTAAAACTTGAAATTTAGGATTGAAAATGAGTAGCTCGTAATGAAACCAACAAGAAATAAGGTTATCTTGAGACCAAAATGTTGAATTTCTCCATGTCTAGACCTTGCACCGATAGAGTTTAAACCATGAAATTCCATAGACTTTGAATTGTATATGATAACAAGGATTTCATTACTCTTTGAGGCTCCTATTCCTAGGTTCCTAAAGCACGATGACCACCCAGACCAAATAACCTAGAAATTCCAAATGAAACACCATAAAAAGTAGTAAGAAGAAAGAGTGAGCATACCACAGCAAACGAGATTGCTTATAGGTAGCCTTCCATGTATCTTCCACAAGATAAGAGACCCATTTAAACTAATTCTTCTCATTCTTAACTTCTCATGCCATTTCTTTTGTAATTTTGTTTATTTCCTATAGATTCCATGACAAATCATGTTAGGAGCAGCTTTGAATTCCATCTCCCTATATGGTTTTACTTCTAGAGCATGTAACCAACGTTGAATAATCATGAATCGATGTTCACACTACCTAACCTCTCGTTCCACCACCCAAACACGTTGCCAATTATATGCATTACACCATTTGGGTGATGTATAATGTCCATCATTAATATCGTTGGCTTGCATTATTATGATGGGGTTGAGATCCCATGTCTAGGCACCCTCCATGGGGGAACTAAATTATAATTTCAAAATTGTATAACAATTTTATTTATAATATTTAATAATATTCCTATTTTATTGAAAAAAATATAATAATAATAATTATTATTATCATTAATTAAAATTAATTTTAATTTATCATATTTTAAAGATAATAATAAAAATAACATAAAACAAAATATGTTAATTGAGTTGATTTAGGGTGGTTGAAATCTAGGGATATTGAAGGCTACCAAACTGAAATTTTCAAAATGGGAAGGTTTTTTCTCATCCCTCATATACATAAACTACTTAATTTGACAGGAAAAAAGGCTTCCCTGAGCCTTAAACACAAATTCTTATTTTTCTTATGTTTAAAAGTGGGGATAAAAACATATCCTCTAACTATATGACCATATATATTAGCCACATTTTAGCCAAACTATATGGGCTCATTTTGGAAAAGAATATTAGACTTTGGCTTGAAATACAGGGCAAAAGAGATAAAGGGAAAGCTGCATTTAGGAGACATTAATCAACTATAGACCATCTTGTAACTCTTAGGATCATTGCGAAGGAATGTCACAATAATAAAATTTATCTCTTGAAACTGTTGTTTTGTTGACTTTAGAAAATATTTTGACACGTTTGATAGCCCTATTTGGTTAATCCACTCTTGTAAATATTTATAATTATTGTTGTAATTGAATTGTGGAAATGTAAGCACAATTAATTTACTAAGAAATGGGAAAAAAATTTCAGAGCTTTGGGGATGAGATTTCATGGGGAATTGGAGGAAATTGGTTATTTAATGTCAGTCATGGGCTAAATGGTGTACTTTAAGGGATGTGAATGCATATTTATGAACTTAGGGTAATTTTATAAGATTCCCCAAAGGTAGGACAAACCCACATTCCTCTTGGGAAAGTCCATAAGCAAAAAATATTGAATATTAAAGAAAGGAGCTGATAGGGATATTTTTTTCAAGCAAGATATTTGAATTAGGAAACAACAAAAATAGAGAGGGGGGCTTAGAAAAAGAAGTAAGAGGATAATAGAGAACAACAAGCCTAATTGGGGAACAATGCTAGAGTTGGAAGATAATTTCAAAGAGGAACAATAGAGGCTCGAAGAACAATTCGAGGAGGGAAGCTTACTGTTGATTAACAACATGGAAGGAGAAGTTCACTAGGAATTACAAAGCACAACACATTTTTTTGTGGTGTAAGAATTGGAAGAATAGAGTGGAAATCTCTCAGGTGAAGTGCAGAGGTTCTCTAGACTCTCGGTTTGGGTCAAGATCATCTTTCCTTTACATTCTTAGTTATAGAGTGTCCATGGTGTCTTCCTATGCTTGGAGGTAGAACTAACAATTGTTTTTAGTGAGATTTTGGACTCCCATTTTAGGGTGAAGCCACAAAAGGTATTGTTTTATGGATATAAAGGGTAGAGATGGCGATGTTTATGGAGTCCTTGAGGTTGTAGATTGACTAGTAATTTCCTTTGAGCACTCCTCCTCAAGCTCTAAATTTGGCTCAGGGGTGGTTGATTGTAAGAAAGGCCAAATGTCATCATCCTAAGGTTGGGTGGAGATTTGAAATCCCAATCTTAGTTTCCAATGCCTCATACAATACAAGATAAGTGGTTTGACTTACACTTTCTATGATGTTACTTCATTTTAATGGGTGAGTTATGGTATTTTCAAATGTACTGTTATCAAGGAATTCAAAAGCTCTATGTGTGTGTTGAGTTGTTATGGATGAATCATTAGAGAAATTTTGAGATATAAAATGGGCCTCCTAAGTAACATTATAAAATAATAGTGAAAATAATAAAATAAAATTAGATTACATCATCAAATTCTAGAGGTAAAAAAAAAAAAAAATTACTTTTTCAAATTATCTCCATACGATTTTACTCAAATTTCGAGTGGGAGCACTCGTTGGATGTGGAATTTGATTCCTCATCCAAGGAGTACCCATGTTGCATAGTTTCAATGGACCCTACTACAAGAAAAATGAGAAATACATGAAAAAACATGATTGCAATCACGTTTTTCATGTATTTATCATTTTTTGTGTAGCGGGTCCATTGAAAGCATTCAACATGGGTACTCTTTGGATTATTAATTAAATTCTACATCCAATGAGTGTTCCCACTCGAAATTTAAGTAAAACCATAGGGAGATAAGTTGAAAATACAAGTTGAAAAAAAAAAGTTTTTAAATTTTTAATTTTTTAATATTTTTACTTTTTTACTCCAAAAATGGTGAATCATCCCCCATGGTTGACATCATCAGCTTGAATCCTATTGGTTCTTATAAAGTTGATTTTGTTTGCACATTTTTTAAGGCCAATTTTAGACCTCAAAATTTCTCTAAAAGTATAGTGTTTGGATGTGAATGTTTCTACATGTTGTTATAGTCTTTTATTATGGATTATATGTTAATTACAATGATGTTTCAGGTGTACTAACTTGCAACTTGATTTTTTTAAATATGCTTACATCCATGTGCTTATGGAAAGGTGTCCAAGCCACGATGAATATGTGTTTATTGATGGTAATGATTTACTAACAATTATATGCGTATGAAAACACAAGAAGATAAGATAAACAAAAGGTATGAGTAACATGATGATGCAATATAACATTGGCAGATCACAACACAAGCATGAGGAAGAAATGGTTGAGAATATGGGAGAGGCAAGATCTCCTGATTGACTAGGCACATCGAGAAGCCTAAGGGCTAAGTTGAGGAGTGGTAAGGCTAAAAATGAGAATATTGTCAGGGCTCAGGAGAAACATGTTGAGGTAAATGCAATCATACTATAAATTTTATCATATTTACAGAGGAAAAAGAAGTGTGAGCTAGGAGCCAGTTACAAATACAGGAAAGGTAATTAAGATTATGGAGATAAGAAACAAAGACCAAAGGAATAGAGGGAAGTAGATCCAGGAAGAGGCACAGGAAGTCCAATGAAGATATAGTAAGAGGAGGTACTCCATTGAGCACTCCAGAGAGGAGGACAAGTAATTTTGGGAAACACTTAGGTGCTACTATTAGAAGACACCATCACTAGAGAAGTAGAGAAAAATACTACATGCAAGAATATTTTAGGAAGGACAAGCCTCCTACATTTTGTAGTGAGTTAAATAAAACAGAATATTTCAAAGCATGGCTACTTGGGATGAAGAAGTTATTTAGAGTTCAAAGTTACTATGGAAACATGAAAGAAAAAGTGGCCACCTTTAGCCTGAAAGGCAAGGCTTGAATTTGGTGTGAGGACTTAAAGAATGTGAAGAAAATTAGGGAGAAACACTTGTTTGGGAAGGGGTTTGAGAAGTATTCCATAGAAAATACATGTCTCATAGGTACTGTGACAACAAGGCTAAGGAGTTTTATGATCTGAATTTATGGAAAAAATGAGAGGAATATTATATAATAATGCTTTTAGAATTACTAAGGTATGTGCCCTATCACAAATATGAGAAGGTGAGGGTTCATAGATATATCAACATTTTTCCACATATATTCAAGGATCATATTAAGTTTGATGAGCCAAAAAATATTGAAGATGCAATAAGAAAAATAAAATATTTATATGAGCAATCCAAACACTGGTCAGAATGTAGGATTGAGTAGAAGGAAAAAGTCAACATCAAATTCAAAGGAAAGATGTAAGGAATTTAAAGACAATATCCTCGAGAAAAGAATGTGAGCTCAACTACTACTGACAAGAATAAATCCAACATATGTTTACTAATGTTGGTGGAGACCGATTCACTCAGGCTATGGGTGAGGAGACCAAGGGCTATGGAGGAGAACCACTAAGATGTTGGACCTGTAGAGATAATCTTGGGAAAATGGACTTCCATGAGTGAAATAGAGATGACACAAAATTGTACAACACACATGAGTCGAAACAATTTTGGGCATAGCTCAAAACATGCCCAAAATCTATGTTTTCATGGACATTAGACAAGTTGACCACCAAAAATATATTATTTATATGGGAGGTACAATTTTTATTCAAATTTTTTTTTTTAATTGAGCTAGGGTTGAATTTTAGTTATATCAATCCAATAGTCATCGAAAATTGTGTTTTGGAAAAGGAAGCACACGGGGAATCATGGTTGGTTTAGTTAGCCACGGGGACAAAAAGGAGATTGCATCACATGGTAAAATCATTCCCATTTTTTTTAAGTGGTATTCCTAAAACAACCAATTTTAATTTATTACCACTAGGTATATATGATGTGTTGTTAGGTATGGATCGGTTGACCCTTCGCCAAATGATTAAACTTAATTGTTACAAGAAATTAATTAAGTGCCTCACCAAGGTCGAGGAAAGGAGGGTACTGCGAGGGAAGTTGAAGCCCATATTATTTAGATTAATTACAACAATGCAAGCCAAGAGGAGTTGTAGGAAGGGATGCAATATTTTTACTTTCCAAGTTAACAGTCGTTCTAAAATTGATGGCAACAGTGATTTATTGGAACACCCAAACTTGAAGAAATTTCAAGATGTGTTTTTGGAAGAAATCCTTGGTCTACCTCCACATATGTAAGTTTACTTTTCTATAGATATTTTATCTGGGATAGTGTCAGAATCCAAATCTCCTTACTGTATGAGCACCTTGGAATTGATATATTTGAAGCTACAACTCATGGAAATGCCAGATAAAGGATATATTAGGCCAAGTGTGTCAGCGTGGGGAGCATTGTTCTTATTCATGAAGAAAAAGGATGGCACATTAAGGTTGTGTATAGCCTACATGTAGCTTAACAAAGATACCATAAAGAAAACATACCCTTTGCCACGAATTGATGATTTGTTTAATCAATTGCGAGGGGAAACAATATTTTAGAATATTGATTTGAGATATAGCTATCATTAGGTGTGCATTAAGTATGGGGAAATATATAAGAAAAAAATTAGAACAACAAAAAAGGCATTATGAATTTGTGACACAATGTATTGAATCCATACTTGAACAAGTTTGTATTGGTGTTTGTTGATGACATATTGGTTTACTCAAAATCAAGGAGAAGCATGAAGAGCACCTAGCTGTGGTGTTACAACTATTAAGGGAGCACAAACTTTATGCAAAACAAATTAAGTGTGAGTTATTCTAGTCCTAGATCTAGTAGATGGGACACATAGTCTCAAAGGAGGGTGTGGCAGTTGCTCCAAAGAAGGTAAAAACTATTATGGAGTGGCCAACACTGAGGAATGTAGTTAAGTTCAAATCATTTATGGGACTGGAAGGTTACTACAAGATATTCATTAAAATATTCTCCAAGATTGGTTGCCCAATCATGACATTGCAAAATAAAGGACTCAAATTTTAATGGATAGTGGAAGTTATTGCAAGTTTTGAGCAATTGAAGTATCTACCGACTCATGCACTAGTGTTGAGAATAACAAACCCGGAAAAAGACTTCGTGGTGTGAAAAATTGTTTCCAAATAAGGAATTGGTGAATCTTGATGCAGGAAGGCCAAGTGTTCTATTATGAATCCTAAAAGTTGAATGAGCATGAGCAGAATTATGTGACTCACGATTTAGAATTGGCTACCATTGTTCATGCATTGAAGATGTGGAGATATTATCTCCTTGAAGGAAGTTCACCTTATTAATAGATCATGGGGGTCTGAAGCATTTATGTGACCAAACAAAGTTAAATTCCTGACATGTTAGGTGGATAACCTTAATAAGTGAATTTGATTTTGAAATTAAATATATAAAGGGTAAAGACAACAAATTCGTTGATGCACTTAGCAGGAAGTTACAACTATCTCATATAGGAAAAATGAGTTCATATGGAACAATTATGCAGGAAAACATTAAAGTGGTCGAGCAAGAAGACAAGAGGTACCCGCAAATAAAAGAGGCTTTCAAACAAGGGCATGAAGGTGAGAGAAATAAGAATTTCTCCCTCTTTGAGGTCGGGTTGTTACGATTTAAGGGAAGGATATATATTCCTTGTTAGAGTGGCTTGAAGAGGCTCATGTTAAACGAGTTCCATAAGAAGCATTATTCCAGCCACCCAGGGTATCAAAAGATGCTAACAACCATCAAGATGTCATATTATTGACTCAGATTGAAAACTAATATGGCTAAAT
The DNA here is from genome assembly GCA_034641835.2 of Pinus albicaulis. Classification (NCBI taxonomy): domain Eukaryota; kingdom Viridiplantae; phylum Streptophyta; class Pinopsida; order Pinales; family Pinaceae; genus Pinus; species Pinus albicaulis. Next base: position 1,251,303,451 of record CM076583.1, read on the forward strand.
TTATTTCAAAATGAAAATAATGTCAGCAAGTAAAGGTTGAATGCAAGCACCCAGAAGGAATGCTACAACCATTCCACATTCCATAATGGAAATGGGAAGTGATTTCCATGGATTTTATTATAGGTTTTCCAAGAAAAACCAAGAAACCTGATGAAATCATGTTTGTGGTGGATAACTTGAGCAAGGTAACTCACTTTGTGGCTGTAAAATCCACTCATATAGCAAGTTATGTGGCCCAAGCGTTCCTAAAATAAATTGTGAGGCTATATGGGGTACCTAAGAAAATGATCTCCAACAGAGATGCAAAATTTAGGTCAAGATTTTGGAAATATTTGTTTGTTGTTTTATGAACGGAATTAGATTTTAGTACAACATACCATCCATAAGCAAATGGTAAAACTATGAGGACAAATAGGATATTGGAAGACATACTTTGAATGTATGTCATACACCGTCCAAGGAAGTGGGAGGATTTTCTTCTATTAATGGATTTTTCTTATAACAATGGGTATTAAGAATCCTTAAAGATGGGTCCATTTGAGGCCCTTTACGAAATTAAATACGACACTCTTATCAACTAGGGTGATCTCGTGAATAGGATTCATATCATGCCTGATATGTTGAGGGAGATGGAACATGAAATTGTGACCATCAGGCAGAATTTGAAAGTGGCTCAAGATAGGTAGAAGAATTGTGCATACCAGTATAGAGTACATAAAAAGTTTAAAGTAGGAGAATGTGTCTATCTATGAGCTAGACCCAAGAAAATCTCTTTTAAAGTTGGGTCTTGTGCCAAGTTGGCACCACATTTTTTTGGTCCATTTCATGTTATAGAGAGAGTAGGGTCAATAGCATATAGATTGGACTTACCTCCTACAGTAAAGGTTCATAATGTTTTGCATGTATTTTTACTTTAAAAGTATTTATAACATGCTAATCATGTGATTGATTGGTTGGTGCTACAGGTAGAACCATAGGGAGAGTTCTAGTCAGAACCTTTGTGCATCTTAGATTGGAGGCATATCGCGCTTCAGAATCAAGTCATCGAGCAATTCAAGGTGCAATGGAGGCACTTTGGGCTCGAGGAAGTCACATGGGAGTTGGTTGATCAAATGAATGTGTCCTACCCACTCTTGTTTGTTGGATAAACAAAAAATATGATTGTAAATTTTTGTATAGAGTTGTTGGTATAAATCTCACAATGGTCTTTTATGATTGGTTTAAGGCACATTTATAATTTTGTTCAGGTACTGAAAACTAAGGACGTTGTTCCTCCGAGTGACAACCCTATTTGGTTAATCCCCTCTTTTAAATATTTATAATTATTGTTTTAATTTAATTGTATAAATTTTAGGTTTTAACCCTGTACAAAAATTATCTATAAACGAATCTTAAAAACAGAAAATAAACAATAGTGAGAGAATAAAACATAAAATAGATGTACACAACGATTTTACCCTGCATCCCAAATCAGGACTACCAGCTTGATTTTTCATTATATTCCTTTTAGTGTTACAACAAATATATACATTTCAAAGCATTCATAAACCCAAATCCATTAACCCTTGATTAGAAGATAATCGTAGTTCCCTTGACCAGATCTACAAAATGCCAGGGGCCAAAAAACATCATGCCCCAAAACCATGTGCAAACCCATGTACAAAGCCATGGGCAGGTCTGCCCACTGAAAAATAGGGTCCAAATTTTTTTTTCTCGGGGTGCTGCCCCAAACCCCGAACAGGGGGAGCTACCGCCCCCCCTGTGACCCCCCTGCGCGTGTGACTAATCATGGAAAGAATATAACACATACCCAACATTCTCCCACTTGTTGTTTTATTTCCGCAGAGGGAGACATGAGAGCTTACTCATTAGTCCAGCTCTGCAACACCCATTTTTTGTCTACACCAAGAGAACTTCTGAGTGCTCAAAAAGTTTGTCAATGCATCTGAAACATTCTTCAAAATGTCCACCTTTACCAGCAACACCCTTTTATCCTCAACCATGTCTCTCACATAGTGATATTGAACATCAATGTGCTTTGTCTTTAAATGATAAGCAGGGTTCTTAGACAATAAAATTGCACTTTGGCTATCACAGACTATCACTATAGCTCGATGCACCAACCCCATACTTGAACACAAATCTGCAACCAAACTGCTTCCTTGATTGCATGAATGACTACCATGTATTCTGCCTCTCTATTTGAAAGAGCCACTACAGACTGTCTTTTACTCATCCAACTGAATGCACCTCCAAATAGGCTAAACCCATGCTCACTTGTAGATCTTCTTTGGTCCAGGTCTCCAGCCCAGTATTCATCAACAAAACCACAGAGGTCCAAAACTCTATCAAATCCCGGTCTTCCCTGGTAGCACAAACCATAATCACTAGTGCCATGCAAATATCTAAAAACTCGCTTCACTGTTATCCAATGCTCCTTCCCAGGTTTTGACATAAACCTTCTTAATACTCCCATTGCATGTGCAATGTCTAGTCTAGTACAAACCATTGCATACATCAGGCTACCCACTACACTTTCATATGGAACACAGGACATATCCTCCTCTTCTTCTTGTGTCTTGGGACACTATTCAACAGATAACTTTACACCTACAGGAATAGGAACCTTCACTGGTTTACTATCCTGCATATTAAACATATGCAATATTGTCTCGACATACTTCCTCTGGTTTAACTAGATCTTCCTCTTTGCTTGATCTCTCTTAATTTCCATGCCCAAAATATATTTTGCAGCACCAAGATCCTTCATGTCAAATTTGGAGAACAATTGGGTCTTCAAATCCTGGATAATTTATTTTCCATTTCCAATCAGCAACATATCATCCACATACAAGACCAAATAAATAACATGGTCACCAATTAATTTAAAATACACACAACGATCCTCTTTGCTTCTGGTGAAGCCAAGTCCCCGTATATAGGTATCAAATTTCTGATACCACATCCTTGGTGATTGTTTTAACCCATACAGAGACTTTTTTTACCTGCATACCATTTCTTTCTAACCCTTCACCATAAAGCCTTCAGGTTGCTTCATGTAGATCCCCTCTTCCAGATTCCTGTGAAGAAATGTTGTCTTCACATCCATCTGTTCTACCTCAAAATCAAAGGCAACAATAATAGATCAGAGTAATCTAATAGAAGTAACCTTGGCAACAGGAGAAAATATATCACCAAAATCAATTCTCAGTACCTGGGAATAACCTTTTGCTACCAATCGAGCTTTGTATTTCTCCACCTTGCCTTCTACATTCATCTTCTTCTTAAACACCCATTTTCTCTCGATGGGCTTCCTTCCAGCCGGTAACTCCACCAAATCCCATGCCTCATTTTTGTGCAAGGATGAAATTTCATCAACCATGGCATCCTTAAAGAGTTTTCCATCCTCTGAATCTACTACCTCCTTGATAGTTCTAGGATCATCATCAGTTATAGTTAAAGCAAAATTTGAACAGAAAGCAGATGGACTATCACTTTCTAGTTGCCTTCTTGCCCGAACTGATCTTCTCATAGCTGGAGCTTGTGGCTCATTAGGGTAATTTTGAGGTCTAAAATGGGCCTCCTAAGAAAAACGGTATAACCAAAATAAAATTTATAAGAACCAATAAGATTCAATATGATGATGGAAACCATGGGGGGTGATTCGCCATTTTTGGAGTCAAAAAGTACAAATATTAAAAAATAATAAAATAATAAAACTACATTTTCAACTGACCTCCCTTATATTTTACTCAAATTTCGAGCGGGAGTACTCGTTGGATGTAACATTTAATTCCTCATCCAAGGAGTACCCATGTTGCATACTTTCGATGAAACCTGCTACACGAAAAGTGAGAAATACATGAAAAACGTGATTACAATCAAGTTTTTCATGTATTTCTCTTTTTTCATGTAGTAGGGTCCATCGAAAGTATGAAACATGGGTACTCCTTGGATGAGGAATCAAATTTTGCATCCAATGATTGTTCCTACATGAAATTTGAGTAAACCCATAGGGAGATAACTTGAAAATACGAGTTGAAAAAGTATTCTCTTTTTCCCTCTAAAGTTTGATGATGTAATCTAATATTATTTTATTATTTCCCCTATTATTTTATAATTTCCTTAGGAGGCCCATTCTAGACCTCAAAATTCCCCTAATGTCTTCCTCTCCTGAATTTTCTTTTGTTGTAGATTCTGATTCATCCTTCTTTAGCTCAAACTCTATCTTCTCAGGTTCCTTTGAAAGGACTTCATTTTTAACAACATCTTTCACCTCTCTAAACACCACATCTTGGTTGTACACAACCTTACTTGTTTCTGGGTTCCAAAGCTTGTAACCTTTTAAATCTTCCTTATACCCAATAAAGATGCACCTTTCAGATTTATTATCTAACTTGGTCCTTTTCTCCTTTGGAACATGTACATATGCATCACATCCAAATACCCTTAGATGTGAAAGAGAGGGTTTTTTACCAATCCATACCTCATGTGGAGTCTTATCCTCCAACGCTGATGAAGGTGATATGTTAACCATGTAACATGTAGTCTCCACTGCTTCTGCCCAAAATTCTTGTCCTAACCCGGTACCACTAAGCATGCTTCTTGCCTTTTCCATCAGTGTTCTGTTCATTATTTCTGCAACTTTGATTTTCTTAGGTGTATATGGATTAGTATTATGCCATGCTATATGACACTTCTTACAGAATTCTTCAAATTCCTTCTTACAAAACTCTCCACCATTATCTGTCCTCAACACCTTTATCTTCTTCTCTATCTAGTTTTCCACAAGAACCTTAAATTATTTAAATCTGCCACAGACTTCAGATTTCTTCCTCAAGAAATATATCCATGTATTCCTTGAGAATTAATATATGAATGAGACATAGTACACAAATTTTCCAAGTGATGGAACCGACACAGGTCCAAACACATCACTGTGCACAAGCTCTAATATTTTGTTCGCCCTCTTAGCACCAGAAGGAAAACTCACCCGATTTTGCTTCCCATATACACAATGTTCACAAAAATCAAAATCCAAAGAACAATTAGACATACCTTCTACCATACCATTTCCATGTAGTATCTGAAGGCCCTTTTCTCCAATATGTCCAAGCCTTTGATGCCATAGCATGGTCTTTTCTCCATAGACCGCTAGGTTTTCCGCTCCACTTTCAGGAACCACAAAACTGTTGCACCCATCAATAACAGTGCTACCCTAAAGCTTGTATACAGTTTCAATCTAAACTCCCTGCATTAATATGAGTGCTCCCAAAACCATCTTGTAGGTATCTTTCTCTAACATTGTTTTTACACCCACTTCATCCATCTTGCTTACAGAAATTAGATTTCTGGCCAATGTAGGAATATGCAGAACAATAGGAAGTGTTCTAATCTTTCCACCTTGCAACTTCAACTGGAATTTTCCACGTCCGACAATTTTTTCCTTCCTATCATCCCCTAATAAGACATCACCACCATCTTACTTCTCATATTCACAGAACCACTCTTTATGGGGATTGAAGTGAAATGATGCACCTGAGTCAATCGATCATGCCTCATGATCTACATGTGTATTTGAAGAAGAAGCCAAATACACATCCCAACCTTCATCCGAGGTGGTTTTTGCCTCTACAGAAGAAGCATCATGAGATCCATTTCCTTTCTCGAGAGCTTTATATCTCAATACTTTTTGTAGTGCCCTTCCTTTCCGTATTTCCAGCACACCTTTACAAACTTTCTTAGAGATTTAGATCTCTCTCTAGATTTATATCTCCCACTCGAAACCTTGTTCTTGTTTCTGTTATAGGACCTTCCTCGTACAGATAAGGCATCTCCATTCTGGCCCTCCATATTTCTCCGTCTCATTTCCTCCGACAGCAAGGCTGAGACAATGTCATCAAAATTTAAGGTAGTTGTATTGCTACCTATTGCAATAACCAGACTGTCCCACAAATCTGGTAGAGAACACAACAAACTGATGCACTTATCTTCATATGAGATTTTAATATCAACAGATAACAACTGACTTACCACAGTATTGAAGGCGTTTAGATGCTCTATCACTGAGTCTCCATCTTTCATCCTTAGGTTATACAACGTTTTCCGTAGGAAAAATTTATTCACCAGAGACTTAGATTGGTACAAAGCCCCTAGCTTGTCCCACAGATTCTTCACCATAGCTTCCCCAGATACATTCAACAATACTGAATCTAAGACACACAACCGAATTGTTCTCTTTGCCTTCTGATCCAACTTCTTCCAGTTTTCATCTGACATTGTCATTGTTTTAGTACCATGATCTACCACAATCCACTGATATTTATCCACGAGCAGATCCTCCATCTTGAGCTTCCATAACTTAAATATATGACCATTAAACTTATCGATCTCTATCTTTCCACTACTCGCCATATTCTTTCACCTCAAGAATCGATCCCGCAGATCTCCCACTAAACAGGGTCTACCACAGGCTTGAGCAAAAAACCCCTCAACAGCAAAAGTGTCCCCTTGAAGCCGAAACAACTCTGATACCAAATGTAGGTTTTAACCTTGTATAGAAATTATCTGCAAATGAACCTTAAAAACATAAAATAAAAAATAGCGAGAGAATAAAACATAAAACAAATCTACACAGAGATTTTCCCCTGGATCCCAAATCGGGACTACCAGCTTGATTTTTCATTATATTCCTTTTAGTGTTACAATGCATATTTACATGTTGAAGCATTCATAAACCCCAATCCATTAACCCTAGATTAGAACATAATCGTAGTTCCCTTGACTTGATCTACAAAATACCAGGGGTCAAAAACCATCATGCCCCAAAACCATGTGCAACCCCATGTACAAAACCATGGGCGGGTCCAACTAATTGTGGAAAGAATATAACACATACCCAATAGAAATAAGTCCCAAGGGTTAGATTAATTGGTCGAGTACTTGTCTCTAAATCACCTTGCTAATGGGAGGTCACGGGGTCAATTCTCCTCAACACACTTAGGGTTAGGCTCTGCACAACGAGATGTGATCCCTTTGGGTGGATCTACCTAGATATTTATTCGAAAAAAAATTAATTGTGGAAAAGTAAGCACAATTAACTAACTGAAAAATGGGACCTAGATTTCAAATCTTTGGGGAGGAAATTACTTGGGAAATTGGAAGAAATTAGTTATTTAATTCTAGTAATGGGTTGATTGGTGTACTTTAAGGGAGTTGAATTCATATTTATGAAGTTAGAGGAAATGTATAGGCTTCCCCTGTTGGAAATTGGGTTCAACGCTCCCCATGTGTTTTGCGACATGGACTAACCGCCTCTCGTGGATCCTAACTCTGGCGATTGTAGCGGAGACTAATGCCTGCGGGTTTTGGTCTAACGAAAATCATGATTCTAACAAGTGGTATCAGACTGACAGGTCTCGAGTTCAAAACTCACCCGGCTCGCGTTGGGGGGGATATTATTGGACATTAGGTTCAGCGCTCCCCGTGTGTTTCGCAACACGGACTAATCGCCTCTTATGGATCCTAACTCTGGTGATTGTAGCTGAGAATAATGCCTACTGGTTTTGGTCTTATGGTAATCTTGATTCCAACATTCCCAAAGGGAGGATAATCCCATACTCCTCTTGGTAAATTCCAGAAGGAAAAATGACTAAAAATTAATGAAATGAACCGTGTTGGTATGGAGAAATTTTTCAAGCAAGCAATTTGAATTAGTCAATGTTAGTAATAGAGAAGGGGGCTTGGAAAAATAAGTAAGATGATAGTAGAGAACAAAAATCCGAGTTGAGGAACAATGCTAGAGATGGAAGATAATTTTGAAGAGAAACAACAACAGCTTGCGGAGGGAAAGTTAGTGTTGATTGAGAACATGGAAGGAGAATTTCACTAGCAAGTATTGCTAGGATATCATGTTTTTTTTTGGTGTAAGCATTGGAATAATAGAGTGGACATCTCTAAGGTGAATGGTAGAGGTTCTCTGGACTCTCATTTTGGTTGGAGGCCCTGTTTCCATTAGATTATTGGTTATATAGTATCCATGGTGTCTTCCTATTCTTGGTTGTAGGTTTAAAAATTATTTTGAGTGAGCTATGGACTCCTAGATTAGGGTGGAGAAATGAAGGCATTGTTTTTTAGATATAAAGGGTGGAGATGGTGATGTTTTTGGAGTCCCTGAGGTTGTATATTGATTGGTTATTTCCTTTGTGTATAAATTTGATAGAAATTGTAACTACCCAATAATTCTAACTGCAAATCATTAGACACAATTCTACTCTAATAATTTGCAGAATTAAATTCACAATTTAGAATAACATTCATAGAAATGCAATAATGAAAACTACAAACACAAAATTATTTCTAAGGGAACCCAACTAGTAAAAACCCATCAAGCCTTTTTGCATTAATTAGTTGAATTGAGAAACTATTACAATTGTTAACTCCAGCTATGAGCTCAAACTGCAAAATAATAATTGTTCTCTCTAATGACTAAGGACTTATATCCAACACTTAGCCACTTTATGCATCCATCAACCTCCTATTTCATCGCGAAAATATCGAGGAAATTGGCCCCTACTCTTTAGGAATTTCCTCCAAATTGATTGCGTAATTCCCAAGGATTGATCACTGATTGCATGCAACACATATACACTCAAAACTAGTTTACAACCAATGTTACACTGACTTGGAATCTTCACCACAACTGAGAAATTCAAATTCCTTATATGCATGATCTGTCATTGTTTGATTAATGAGTTAACTGGATTATATTTGAGTTAGACCATTGTCCCACTACATAACTAGCTTCCATCTAATTCTATTAATTGTTAGAACTAGTTTAATTGAGTACAATTGGAAATAACTGAACTTGATTGCTAAAATTTAGAAATCACACATGCATAATTGAACTCCAAGCCCTTTAACTCGAATTTACTGAGCTAACTGAGTTAAAATAACCATTCCACCAGTTAACTGCCTCCAAGTTGTTTGTTGATGTGGAAATTTCGAATTTTCTCAATTTGACCAAGGCTAAATCAAATTGAGCCTTTCTTGCTACACTTCTAAACACTCCCTCTTAGCAAGAAAAGGATTTTCAACCACCCATATTATGCACATGTGTAATGAATTGTAGCACTAACTCTCACTATTGTTTTTGCACTACAACAACTGCAGCTGAGAAGCATCCAAAAAAAATGAATCAACTGCGTCTGCAACTATCTACTGGGAAACTATGTTGCTATTGATTCTGCTACTGAACCTCCTACTCTGTTTTCAACACTGATCTGCACTCCTCATTATATGACTAAAACTGATGATCCGGATTTATGCAGGAACGCAACAGAATATAGAAATAACCATAAACATAGAGATAAAGCAGAAATAATGCGTCATTTCATTAATATCAAATAACAGAAATATGCTTACAGACATAATGGAAATAAAATAGCTAGGGTGCTGGTAGTGAATCTCTGAGAAGAGATGTGGTGGTTACAGACCTCTAAACTGTGTTACAATGAGGCTCGAGGGCCTATTTATTATTGAGAAATAATGGAAAAACTGAAAAGTCCAAAAACCTAACTCTAGGAGATGAAGCGCCAAAACTATGGGCCCCCGTTTGGGTAAGTTGGTGTTTCAACTTCTCGGGGACGTAACTTTGGCATATGATCTCTGTTTGATGTGCTCAATAACTCATTAGAAAGATATATCTAAGGAGTACAACTTTCGATGTGACGGTCCATGGACTGATGTTGCTCCCAGTTTTCCTAAAAAACGTCGTTTAGGGCCTCAAAATGGCTCCGGAAGTTCAAGACCCGAAAAACTGCTAAAAATAGTAAGCTATGCTGCAACTTAAAAAATAAACGAATTGACGATGGGGGTTCAAATGGAATAGGTGGGTGGCCACCAATATCCACCTGGACCATAAAGGCCCCAAAACGGCTCCGGGAGTGTAGGACCCGAAAACCTGCTAAAAATAGTAAGTGGTGCTGAATGTGAAAAGATGCAAGAATTGATGGTGTGGGTCCAAATGGAATAGGTGGGTGACCGCCGATATCCACCTGGATCAAATGATCCTCTTGTTGCTGAATAATGTGGGCCCCTGTAACAAGGTAATTATCCATGAGGAAAATGCATCAATGGACCCTGCCCAAATTTCCAGGACTCTAGGACTAAGGATTGGCATCACTCCACCTCACTACTGGAGGTATAAATGAAATTTATCCCTCTTCCCACTTGGCTTGAACTCTCCCTCTACTATAGGTATCTGGACGGTCCTCATTATCATCGTCTTACTAGTCAACCCAACTGCCAACTGGTTAAGGCTCCATCTTGAGAGATTTATCCTGCTCCCTCTCAACCACCACATCTCTAATATTTTCCTTTCTCCTCAAGGTTGCACATTATCCCACCTCAAGTTTATACATGTTCTTGAATCGAACACCTAGTTGCTTCACCTACCTAGTAGCTATGTGTCTCAGAAATACTTTCCCTTTCCTGAAGATCACATCATATCCATGGTCTTTCAAAACTGCTACATATATGAGGGTCTTATTTAGTCTTGGTACAAGCATAACATATTTGAGGTGAAAAGGGGAGCCTGCCTCCCTCTTAAATGTTACTGCACCAATCCGAGTAGCATTGTACCTTCTTTCGTCCCCAAAATCAATATGCATCTGGAGATCTTTCTCCTCCAGGTCATTGAAAAAATCTCTACACCCTGTCATGTGGAACAAGGCACCTGAGTCTAAGTACCACACACTACCCATCATCATGCTCGCCATGCATGCGATCGAGGTGAAGTCTAACTCAAACTATGAAGCCAATGCTTCACATGTTTCTCCTCCTAAGTTCCTCTTGCTATACTCTTTGTGTGGACACTTTGTAGCATAGTGCCTGAATTCATGACAATTGAAGCATTTTATTTTGGACAAGTATTTCTTCTTTACCCTTTGGCTAGATTCAACCTCACCTTGGGACTTTTTTTTCCTTTGCCTTCAATCCTTCTCCAACTAGTGAAAATTCATATTCCTCTTATGTGGGTGTTACTCCATCTCTGGTATTTCTCCTGATTTCTTCTTGTACCAAATCATACCACAATCGTTCCAAATTCGGTAATTTCTCTCTTCCATTCACAGAGTCCCAGTAGTTGTTCTAGGATTTTGGAAGTCCTAGAAGAGCTAGGCTCACCAATTCATATTATATAAAATTCACACTAACCCCTCCAAACTCATCCCAAACTTGTGTGAATCTAGAGAGATGCTGCAAAATAGTATCATTCTTCTGCATCTTAATGTTTCAAAGTTTGGCTTTCAAGGCCAATTTTCTATGGTCACTACTATTTTTTAATAGCTCAATCAATGTTTTCCACATTGTGAAAGGATTTTATTTCCCATGGAAACTCGAGACCACATGGTTTCTCACTCCCTCTAGAATTATTCTCCTTGCCTTGGCTACATCTTTCTTCCATTGGGCTAGATTCTAGGCACCAATTGATCCTAGTTTTGGAAGGTTTGTCTTGACATAATACAACAATCCATTATAATCAAGAACTGCCTCCATGTGATCCTTTCAGGCAATGAAATTGAGTTTCCTTCCAAGGAATACTCTAATCTCAGTCCATTGAAGGCCATTCACCCAAGTCTGAGGAAATCCTGCTACATCGAAGCTGCAAATTCGAAATTCCTGAGGAAAAAAATTGAAATACTAGTTATAATGTGATTTTAGGGCTCTGATACCATGTAGAAATTTGATATAAATTGAAATTTATCAAGAATTATAACTGAAAAATCATGAAACACATTTCTACTCTAACGATCCACGGAATGAAATTCATAATTTAGAACAACATGCATAGACATGAAATATGAAAAAACACAAATACATAGTGATTTCTAGGGGAATCCAGCTAGGAAAAAACCATCAAGTTTTTTTTCATTAATCAGATGAATAGAGAAAATATTACAATTGTTAGCTCCAGCTTTGACTTCAACCTGCAAAAGAATAATTTTTCTCTCAACTGACTGAGGATTATGGCCAACACTTAGCCACTTTATTCCTCCATCATCATCCTATTAATTGTGCAAATCCTAAGGAAATCGGCCCCTATTATTTAGGAATTGTAGAAATTATATAATTGATATATTATATGTCTAAGATTCTCCTGATCATAACTATTTGACTTCATGCACAATACAGAATCTATTCCACCATTGATCATCATATGTAGAAATTAAATCAATTGCATGCACACATTAAAACCATAAAAATTCACACACATTAACACAGTCATTTACGGGAAAGCCTTAAGCTAAAAACCCCAACTATATGTATATAATATATGTCATAGAGATCATGTAACAATCCTCATACAAAGCTTCTCACAAGCTCTCAGTACAATACAATCGCTACACACTAATCAGGTCCTAATCTTGCAAATCCATGCACCGATCTCTGCCACCTGCTAGCCTGCCTCTACTGCGCAATCCTTGCTGAATATTGGCTTTGAATGAACTCGAATCGGTCCAGCCTTTCTCACACAATCCTCATTGGCATATCCATCAATGTGTGGTGCAAACTCATGCAACTCTATAGTCACAACTGATAGTCAACTTGCTCTTTCACCTACCTCTCCACTGGTCTCCACTGAAACTGTCCATGCACTGTAGTTAACTGATGTATTCTTCAGTTGATTAATGAGTTATTAATTAGTGAATTAATTAATAATTAATTCACACCACTCTCACTAGTGTATCAATCAGCTAGACTAGATACAACTAGCTCAATTGTGTCTAACTGAGTTAAATTGAACACAACTCCACCAACTACTTCTACTAACTCCACCAAACTCTGTCACATGAGTTCTAACTGAAGTATCCATGCAATAGCTCCACTTAACCCTTAGGAATAGCATAATTCCTTCTGTCAGCTCATGTGCCACATCTGTGCACTTAACTGAAGTGCTCCAAGATAATAAGTTAAACATATCTATTTTTAGACTGGAAATATAAAAATAGATTCCACCCAATATGTCTAAAAATAGAAGTCCATCTATTTTTCCAACTTGACCAACCATCCACAAATAGCATCCTGCAACTCATAGAATATGATCGACATGTCTAAAAATAGACATAGCCTAAAAATAGACTTGCGCCAAAAATAGCCTGCGGGCCCACTTAGTGAAGGCGACTCTTTTCAATAAGCTCGTCATCTTGTTGCAATCTCAACACTCCCTCTCAACAAGATAGGGATTATCTGCCACCCCGATCCTGCCTCTATGGTATTCGAATTTTCTCCTGGTGAGCGCCTTCGTCAAGATATCAGCATCCTGATCCTTCGTAGGAATGTAAGAAAGTAACATGATCTTCCGCTGCACACAATATTTGATATGATGATACCGGATGTCAATGTGTTTAAATCTATCATGAAATACTAGATTAACCAAGAGTTTAATGCAACTCTTATTATCACAATATATCACAGTATGATCTATTTGTGAACCGAACAACCCAGCCAGGATCTTCCTCATCCATATAGCCTCGCATGTAGCCAAACTTGCTGCCATGTACTCAGCCTCTGCTGAACTGAGTGCCATGGATCTCTGCTTCCTGTTGTACCAAGAAACTGTTGTAGACACGATACTGAAAATCCCTCCATATGTTCTCTTTCTGTTCGTTGGGCTCCCTGCCCAATCTGCCTCCGTGAAGCCATGCAACTTCACCTCATCCGACTGTCTGTACCATAATCCATATCCCGATGTGCCTCTGAGATATCGCAATACATGCTTCCCCACCTTCCAAAAGAGCTTGGTAGGTTTAACCATAGCTTGTGAAATTCGGTTAACAGCATAGCATATGTCCAGTCGTGTATTGACTAGATACATGAGTGAACCAACCAACTGTCGATAAACAGTGGCATCCACTACCTCTGCCGATGTAGCATCCTCTTTCCTCCAACCACCAAGAAGAGGAGTGTCGATAGGCTTGCAGCCTTGCATGTTGAACTTCTCCAGTTTCTCTCGTGCATACTTGCCTTGAGACACAAACAATCCATCATTGCGCTGTCAAATTTCCAATCCCAGGAAATAATGAAGGAGGCCCAAGTCCTTCATCTCAAACTCTTTTGCAAGATCAGCCTTGCATGAGAGTATCAACTGTTCATCACCCGTCAAAATCAAATCATCTATTTAAAGTACAATGATTAGCAACTTACCCTCCACCACAATCTGGTATAGGTTCGGATCCGCCTCACTCTTGGTGAATCCAAGATCAGTGAAATAGCTGTCTATCCGTGTGTACCAAGCACGAGGTGCTTGTTTCAACCCATACAATGCTCTTTTGAGCCTGCACACATGCGACTTGTTGCTGAAGATTTCGAAACCTTCAAGCTGCTCTATGTACACCTCCTCCTCAATGAATTCGTTGAGGAACGCAGTCTTCACATCTATCTGATGAATGGGCCAACCCATCTGCACTGAGAGATATAGGATGCTCTGTATGGAAGAATACCTTGTGACATGTGCAAAGGTTTCTTCATAGTTGATCCCCTCGATCTGTGAGAAGCCTCGGGCAACAAATCTTGCCTTGTAATTCTCGACACTCCCGTCAACAGCTTGCTTCACTTTGTAGATCCATCTCGAACCTATGACTGATTTCCCTTTCGGCCTTGGGACAATCTCCCATGCACTGTTTCTGACAATCGAATCATACTCTTCCACCATGGCATCTACCCATGCAGGGTCCTCCACACCTTCCTCGAAAGAGGATGGCTCTGTCACGATACACTTTCTCATCAGAGCCATGTATCCAGTATATCGATCAGGTACTGTCTCTGTCTGCACTGTGATGTAGGTGCTCCTACAATCTTCTCTGCATCAAGATTAAGTCGCTCATATTTTGTAGTGCGCTTCCTCCCTCTGATGGTTGGCGCTGCATGAGTGGTTTCTTCCACTCCATGAACCTCCTCTTGTGGTTGATCCACATCCTGAGGCTCATCCTTAGGAACTAATAGCTCCTCATCTGCATGCAAGTGTGGCTCCCTTTCAAGCGAACACTTCATGGCTTTCTCCTCATGAAATTTGGTATCCCATCACACAACAGTCTTCTGATTATCTAGAAAATACACACGATAGTTGTGGGGTGTTTCTGTGTACCCCACAAATATCCCAACCTCTTCGGTCGGCTCCAGCTTCTTCTTGGCATCCTTCATCACATGAATTTAAACAGGTGAGCCAAAAATATTCAAATGAGAAATATTAGGCTTCTTACCAGAAAACGCCTCTTCGGGTGTACTCATGCCAAGTACTCTATGAGGACAACAGTTTTGCACATAAACCGCAGTATTGCATGCCTCAACCCACAAGTGTATGGGAAGGCCCTGATCATGCAACATCACCCGTGCAGCACCCACGATCTTTCTGTTCTTTCGCTCTGCGACCCCATTCTGCTGTGGGTTATGAGGCGCTATGAGCTCTCTTTGAATTCATTCTGTGCTGCAAAATTCCTTGAATTCGCCATAGATGAATTCACCACCATTATCGCTCCTAAGAGCCTTCACCTGCTTCCCCGACTCTTTCTTAACCAGTGCCTTAAACTCACAGAACTTCGAGAATGTCTCGCTCTTCTTCTACATGAAGAAGATCCAACACTTACGAGAAAAGTCATCAACCAATATCACATAATACCTGTGCTTTGCTGTCGAAGCTATTTAGAAAGGTCCACACACGTCTGTGTGAATTCTCTCAAGGACCGTCGTGGCATGACCATCCTTCTCATGAAAGGTGGCTTTCACAAATTTTCCCAAAGTACATCCCTTGCACTAATCTGACTGCGCAAGTGTACCCTTGGGAAGCCTGGTAGAAATCTGCTGCAAAATTTTCAAAGCGCCATGGTGAAGATGGCCCAATATCCTGTGCCACAATTCGCCCTCATCCCGGCTCACCACTCCTTCTGCTTTGCCTGCCATTGTTGCTCAGCCATCTACCTACAATTGATAAAGGTTATTAACTGGAACCCCTATCCTCCGGGTTTCACCAGTTGCCTTACTACGCAGGAAAGCCTTTCCCTTGCTAAAGACAACATCATATCTCTTGTCTTCCAACATCACCACAGAGATCAGATTCTTCTTCAATCCTAGAACATGCATGACATCCTTCAAGATGAAAGGTTTTCTAGACTCTCTCTCAAAGGAAATGGTCCCGATACCAGTCGCACTGTATCTACCATCATCGCCCATCTCAATGTGCACTCCAAGATCCTTCTCATCCAGATCAGTAAACAAATCTTTGTCTCCAGTCATATGGAAAGACGCACCACTGTCAAGAAACCACATTGATCCCATCAGACTTGAGACCAAGCATGCGATCAATGAAAAATCCAGCTCAAACTGTGAGGCTAAGGCCTCTCCAGCTGCAGATCCAGCAGCCTGCTTATTTTTCTTCTTCTGTGGCCAATTAGTGGCGTAATGTCCGTGTTGGTGACAGTGAAAGCACTTCACCTTGGACAAGTCCTGCTTCTTTCCTTTCGCACCAGATTAACAAGGATTTTTCTTTCCCTTCCCCTTCCTTGCTTTTGTAGCCGAAGCACAATTTTCTTCATCTTCATTCTTCGATGAAGATCCATCCCTGGTACTCTGCCTTATCTGCTCCTGCACAAGATCCGACCAAAGTCGCTCCCATCCCAGTAGTTTCTCCTGACCATTGACACGGTCCTCATAGGAATGCCAACTCTTCGGAAGCACAAGGAGAGCCAAGCTCACCAAGTCCTCTTCATCTACAATAACCCCCACACTTCCTAGCTCATCCCTGCACTGGATGAACTTCGTGAGGTACTTGGGTATACTTTCGCCCTTCTCCATTTTTATTTTCTTGAGTTTATCCTCGAGCGCCAATTTCCTCTGGTCGCTCTTGCTTTGGAAAAAGTCTGTCAAAGCTTTCCACATCAAGAATGGAGAAGCTTTACCATGAAGGCTGGACACTATGTGATCCTTCACACCTTCCAACAGAATCCTTCGACATTTTTCTGTCTTCTTTTACCATGCGTCAAGTGCGGCAGCATCGCTAGAAGCAAGTTTTGGAATTTCTGCATCTATGAATTCCTTCAACCCATTATCCTCCAGCACCGCCTCCATCCTGTCCTTCCATGCAATATAATTTGAGCTACCCTTAAGGGCATACTCTAATCACAATCTGTTGAAAGACATCTCAACTTCAACACCAAGAAAACACTACTACAAATTCGAATTCCACCAGCACAAAACTCAACCGCTTCAATGCTTTGCAATTGCTCCAATGATCAATGCTCTAATACCATGTAGAAATTATATAACTGATATGTTATATGTCTAAGATTCTCCTTATCATACACTATTTTACTTCATGCACAATACAAAATCTATTCCACCATTGATCATCATATGCGGAAATTAAATCAATTGCATGCACACATTAAAACCATAAAAATTCACACACATTAACACAGTGATTTACGGGAAAGCCTGAAGCTAAAAACCCCAAATATCTGTATATAATATAAGATCATGTAACAATCCTCATACAAAGCTTCTAACAAGCTCTCAGTACAATACAATCGCTACACACTAATCAGGCCCTAATCTTGCAAATCCATGCACCGATCTCTGCCACTTGCTAGCCTACCTCTACTTCGCAATCCCTGCTGAATATTGGCTCTGAATGAACTCGAATTGGTCCATCCTTGCTTACGCAATCCTCATTGGCATCTCCATCAATGTGTGGTGCAAACTCATGCAACACTATAGTCACAACTGATAGTCAACTTGCTCTTTCACCTACCTCTCCACTGGTCTCCACTGAAACTGTCCATGCACTGTAGTTAACTGATGTATTCTTTAGTTTATTAATGATTTATTAATTAGTGAATTAATTAACAATTAATTCACACCACTCTCACTAGTGTATCAATAAGCTAGACTAGATACAACTAGCTCAACTGTGTCTAACTGAGTTAAACTGAACACAACTCCACCAACTACTTCTACTAACTCCACCAAACTCTGTCACATGAGTTCTAACTGAAGTATCCATGAAATAGCTCCACTTAACCCTCAGGAATAGCGTAATTCCTTCTGTCAGCTCCTGTGCCACATCTGTGCACTTAACTGAAGTGCTCGAAGAGAATAATTTAATGTTTATAGTCCAAATATTATTAAGAGCTAATAATATTCGACATATCTATTTTTAGACTAGCAATCTAAAAATAGATTTCGCCCAATATGTCTAAAAATAGAAGTCCATCTATTTTTCCAACTTGAACAACCATCCACAAATAGCATCCTGCAACTCATAGAATATGATCGACATGTCTAAAAATAGACATAGCCTAAAAATAGACTTGCACCAAAAATAGCCTGCGGGCCCACTTAGTGAAGGCGACTCTTTTCACTAAGTTCATCATCTTGTTGCAATCTCAACAGGAATTTCCTCCAAATTTATTGAGAATTCCAGAGGATTGATCATTGATTGCATGCAACACGAGTACACTCAAACATAGTTTACAACTGATGTTACACTGCCATGGAATCTCCACCACAACTAAGAATTCGAATTCCTTGAATGCATGAGGTATTTTTAGTTGATTGATTAGTTAACTTGATGATCTCTGAGTTATACTATTGTCCCACTACATAACTGACCTCTAACTAGTTTTATTAATTGTTAAAAGTAGTATAATAGAGTACAAATGGAAATAACAGAACTAGATTGCTAAAATTTAGCAATCACACATGCATAATTGAACTCCAATCCCTCTAACTAGAATTTACTGAGCTAACTGAGTGACAAAAGCCATGTAATACTAGTTAAGTTCCTCCAAGTTGCCTGCTAATGTGGAAATTTTGAATTTTCTCAATTTGACTAAGGCTAAGTCAATTTGAGCCTTTTTTGTTACACTTCTTAACACTTTGAGAACTCCTCCTCAAGATTTGAATCTGGTTGGGGGTTGGTTAACTATAAGAAAGGCTACGGTGCATTCATTCGAAGGTTGGGTGGAGAGTTGAAATCCCAAACTCATTTTCCAAGTTTCTAATATAATAAAGGATAAGTAGTTTAACTTATGCTTTCTATGTTGTAACTTCATCATAATTGATGAGCTATGGTATTTTAGCATACATTTTTATTAAGGAATTCATATGCTTTATTTGTGTTTTGAGTTGTTATGGATATATATAAACAACAAAAGAAATTAGATTGGGCAGCGATCCAAGATACAATGAATAGGTATAAGAAATCTTATATAGGTAATGTTCGATATGTGATTAGCGTGAACCTTGTACTCAATATAGGTGAATTACGTTCTATATTGAGTACAAGGTTCACACTAATCACATATCGAACATTACCTATATAAGATTTCTTATACCTATTCATTGTATCCTGGATCGCTGCCCAATCTAATTTCTTTTATTGTTTCTAATTGACAGGAGCATCTGACATTTTATGGGAATTTATTTCATATTTTGATCAATGTTCCCAACACCATATAATTTTCATCATTTTCGACTAATATCATTATCTTCCAAGAATTACTATTGATACCTCCCATTGTTCGATAGCAATCACTCTATCCCACTTCCATCTTCCAACTTACAACTTATTAGCCCAAAAAATCTCCTTTTTCCATGAACTATATACCCATCTATGTAGCGTTGTGGAAACCTCATGTAATAACTTTATTAGTCATACCATATATGTTATTTTGTTTTTATCGAATTGTGAAAGAACCTTCAAGTTATGAATCTCCCCACCCCATGAATTCTATCAACAATCCAAAAATTCTAGGTCTATTTATTGGTGGTCTAATTCTTCATTTTTTGAACCCCATTTTAGAAAATATCGTATTAACAAGACTGATGAACCTCTTTCTTTTTCTTTACAGTGATAATATATCCTTTATGAAAAGTATTTTTTTATGGTTGGCTGGGAGGCCATATTTTATTCATCATTTTGACAAAATTGGTATCTTTCCATATAGAACGTAATTCACCTATAAATTATACTATATTAAGACGTTATATCCATCGAACCTTTAGTTTACGTCTTATTTATTATTGTTTACTCTATTTAGGTAGAGTCTCATCACCTTTTCTTAAAATTAAAAATGATGATGAAAAAATGGATACTCTATGGCTATGGCTAAAGATAATTTCTTTGTCGTTATGGCTAAAGATGACCGCTTTGTGGCTATGGATAGAGATGATTTATCTGTGGCTATGGATAGAGATGACCGCTCTATGGCTATGGATAGAGATGACCACTTTGTGGCTATGACTAAAGATAATTATATCGAACCATTATATTACTTACTTCTACTCGACTTCCTCTCTTGAGTGCCAATAGGATACGCTCGACAACTTGATCCTTCCCCTATGGGAAGGAAAGGGGGCACAAATTAAATGGTGAGAGAAGCATGTTATCCCTCCATTAACAAGATTGGAGTTGCGACACCCCATCCATTTCCAATATCATATATATATTTGAGAACTGGAATACTCCTTGTAATATCAAGAAATAAATCTATCAAAAATTGAACCTCTATTATCATCTCTTCATTCCCTCCCCAATCCGTTTCAATGAATGTGTCACATGGATTAGTCCATTTATTCCTCTCCAGTATCAAATTTAGTCACTGCCTCCATGAGACAACTTTACCTACAAGACATAGTATCGAAAAAATAATATTTTCCCGGAAATCAAATAAACAGAATAAAATGACTCCTAAATAAAGGAATCTCTGGGAAATATTCACGACAGTGTGAAACATTGTGAGTATGCTAGTGGATTGGTGCAAAGATGAAGGGCCCTAATAAGTTCGATGGAACAATAGAAAAGGCCAAATTTTTTGAACAGATAAAGGGACATATCATGTCAAAACAAAGGATTGTAGTGTTGGATATTTGACTCTACCTAAAATTGCAATAGCTTCGATGTACATCAAACCATTTCTTCCATTACCTAAGAGCAAGAAGGGACGACCCACTCAACAATAGGAGGAGAGGTAAGAAATATGTATGTTCTATATATGAGCACTAACTATACCAAAAAGGGGATGACTCCTCCCAATCCCTAATTAGTGACTTGATTAGGCGATCTATAATTATTTCCTTT
Organism: Pinus albicaulis; assembly: GCA_034641835.2. Taxonomy (NCBI): domain Eukaryota; kingdom Viridiplantae; phylum Streptophyta; class Pinopsida; order Pinales; family Pinaceae; genus Pinus; species Pinus albicaulis. Next base: position 1,251,324,584 of record CM076583.1, read on the forward strand.
CTCTCGATAGTATCTAGAAGGATATTTTCAAGATATTTATGCATGTAGAGGTAAAAAACCATGGATATAATTTCTGAAAAAATCCCATTTTGAAAAAATATTATCCATTTTAGAGATCCTATACATTTCTTCTTTGACACAGGATCATTGCCAAAGAATTAATTCTTATACAATTGATAAGATGATCACTAGAAATCCATGTATGGTCATAATATGGAATGGATTATTTAATATATCTTAAATTATTGATTAGGAAATATGAATATGTCATATTATCATGGATGATTGAGGATTTCGTTTCAATCAAGAAATGGAAGAATCCATACAAGGGTTTGTCTATTCTGAACACCCAAAGAAATCACTACCATCTCTCATGATTTAATGTTATTGATATTATGATTTTTTCATTGGTGCAAATATAAATATCAAGGAAGCCTTCGAATAACTAGCTTTAACCCATTGCATTAATATGGGCACATATGAGATTAATAAATGATTAGAGGTATGAATATGTGATTCTTATCCCTTCTTTTTGTTCTTTGGTATTTTATTCTTTAATATTTGAAAGTGATTTCTTTCACCTTTATCAATTTAAAGATATACTTTGAACTCATCAAGTATTTAAAGGATCCATCATACGTGATAGAGTTGAAAAAATTGATGAATCCTTCCATGAATAACCCTTAATTTGTATTTATTGACTTATTTACTATAAGGGGGAATCATAATTAGTGTTAATAAAGCATGGAATAATACCCCGAATCTATAATCTAACTCTATTCTTCCCCAACCATATTTTTACTGATTGAATGATAGATCTCTGTGTGAATTAAAGTTGTGGGATGGGTTCACTCACTATTCACTGCTAATCTCTCTCTCTCTCGCTCTCTCTCTCTCTCTCTCTCTCTCTCTCTCTCTCGATATATATATATATATTGTTTGACCTCGGAATAATACCTTGAATCTATAATATAAGTCTATTCTTCCCCAACCATATTTTTACTTATTGAATGATAGATCTTTTTGTGAATTAAAGATGTTGGATGGGTTCACTCACTATTTACCGCTAAACTCTCTCTCTCTCTCTCTCTCTCTCTCTCTCTCTCTCTATATATATATATATATATATATATATATATATATAGATGTAGTTTGACCCTCCCTGTAACTTCCTTGATTTAAACATTAGGTGTGATGACCTATAGGATTCATGAAAGTTACAATAGCTGGATATTTGGAGGTGAACTCTGTGAAACAAGAGAAAATGAATTTCATGGTGCAATATCAGCAAGAAGAGATAATATCCCTAGAACTTAATCCTATCCAAGTTGTGAGAGTAACTTTATTACTGGGATGAATCTTAGTTATGCACAAGAGTATTTCTTCCATAGGGTAGAGAATCTTCTGGCGAAAAAATAATAATTAAAAAATCTAGGGCGGGGGGGGGGGGGGGGGGGGTTCAAAATTGGCAGAACTAGTGTGCAACATTCGTTTAACGCGAAGGCCCATAATTGGGCCAAATGCACCCTCATAAATGAAAACGATCATATTATATGATGCATGTGACTTCATGGATAGGGAGGGTCGAGAAGTAGTCTAGGCAAGCGTCGGATTTGTCCCATGTGACTCTAAGAGTTTGGGAAAGTCCATGGATGACACACTAAGGTGTCAGAATGCCAGTTGAGTAGGCTAATGAAAAGCATAATGAAATTTTTATAACATAATAACCTTACAGAACAACTTCAAGTTGAGTGGGGTTCAAGTCGCCTATTTCAGGTTCAAGAGTTTCTAACAAGAACATCTCCACTTAGGACCTCAATTCCATGGTAGTTATATCAGTGTCAAATAGATTAATGATTGTGGGAGTTACTCGGAGGTGAAAACGTGGACCTAGGCCCAAACAACTTTGGAATTTCAGTGTTCAGGGCCTTGGGGTGTGATTTAAGTGTATTCATGTCATGGGCATGAGACCTAAATAAACTAACATAAGGTAAATGGTTTAAAATACACATTGTAGGGTTGATCGGTGGGGTCGGTGTGGAGAGGCAACATGGGAGGTGCCACATGGGCCCAATAATGACACGTGGAACACACACTGGCATAATGTGACAACATGGACCACCCTGGGTGTGGTAGGGATACCACATGGGTGTTAAGTAGTTGTTCTTGTTGAGGTGGCAGGTTTTCAAGAGGTGAAACTTTAAATGGCCATAAATTTTGATTTGGGAGTCGGATGTCGATCAATTTTATATCATTGGAAAGCACTCGTCAAGACAAACATAATGGCGAAGTTTGTCTTAGGGTTTAAAGAAGTTGAAAATGAAAAAAAATTATGACCCCATTTCCATGGCAAGACTATGGAGATTGGGTTAAACATAAGTAATACCTTCCACTGAGTTGGTTTTAGCTAGGGTGGTGAAAGGGAGCATTACAACACAATTCCTTAGGATAAGCTATGAACGAGACTAAAATAGATAGTGGTTCATCTATATTTAAGGATCATTATGACTAGAATATATGAGAATGTTATTGCTAATTTGAAGACCACCAAGGGTTGCTAAGAATAAATTAAAAATAGTATCGAACTTAAGCAAGGGTGTCCCCTATTCCCCATCCCTTTTGGAATGTACATTGATAAGCCAGAAGAGTGTTTCAAAGCTACAAGATGTGATGGCCCCAGGCTCACCGATCTGGTCATTACTCTTCTCCTCTATGTTGATGATATCATTCTTGTATCCAGGAGCCATGATGATCTTGACAAGCAGCTTAGAATCCTCTAATATTACTGTTCCAAGATGCGTATAAATGTTAATACCAACAATAATAAATTCATGATAATTAAATCCAAAAGGATTAACTATGATAATTTTGTTTATGATAATAAATCCTTGGAGAAAGTTTCCTTATAAAAATATATAAGAATTGACATTCATCATCAACTCAACTGAATTAGAATTGAGAAAAGGATAATTAGAGGATGGAAAGCTTATTATGGGCTTGAAAACAATTGTAAGTCGACTGATCTTTGGGTATGGTAAAAAAAATTTCCTCCTTGAGACTCTCTTCACCCCTGCTATTTTATATGGATGTGAGTTTTGGGGTTTCAATATATCTAGAGAATCATGGATGAATATTAAGTTGATCCACAAGAAATTTATAACCTAAAAACTCAAGATTAAAGGAAATAATCACTACCATATCCTCTTGATTGAAGCTATCATTTCCCCTATTGAATGCATGGCTATGATTAGTTATCTCTTATATAAGAAGAATCTATAAAACATGGAAGCTATGATGTTCCACAAAATTTCTTCTAACTCTAGCCAAAACCCCCACCTCCTGCTCAAGCAAGGCTAGCATAAGGATGCACAATCTTGGCTATACAATTGGGGGTAAAATAGGAGATCATATTGAAGAATAAGGATACTATTAAAAATATTATTACTTCCAAATTTAAGGATAAGTTGTAGGAGAATAAAGAGATAGAGGGGAAAAGGAAGTCAAGGTATTATAAGGAGGTGATCAATTTCATTCTTGATAATTGCAATTATCATCTGTCTTGACCGCTACTAAGAAGAAAATGAACATTTTCAAGATAAGAAATAATTCTCATGAACTTCAAAGTGAGATTGGGTGTTGGTCAATTCCCAAAACACCTTGGGATGAAAGATTCTATCACCTTTGCGATATTAAGAAGGTTGAGGATGAAAAACACTCTCTTGGACTGCCCAACTCTCACTCACATATATTCTAATTTTCAAAATCTTTGCCACACTGTTACACCATTTTTTGGTCATTTAACCTACTATCATTAGATGGACCCAAGTACACCACGTAAGACCAATTTTACCCTAAGTAAAATTTCTTTCACTATGTAAAATAACTTAATAAAACACATTTATTAGGTTGTTTATGGTCTAAATAGGAAACCCCAAAAGGAAATATTAAAAAAATCTATATTTGTTTGATTTCTGACAGTGCATATTTAACCCAAAACAAAGGAAATTAATTAGATAAATCTTTTATCTTATTGTTTTCCGGGGAATAATTATTTAAATCTTATTTAAATAATATTCCTTGTTAAATTTGACTAAATCATTTATAAATAATTGAATAAATCATTATTTATTCAATTATCATTCAACCACTTCTTTAAAATAATAAATAAATCATTTATTTATTTATTAATTATTTACAAATAAAGGGATTTGACCCAAATCAAATAATTTTCCCCTCCAACAAATATAATAAAATATTCCATAAAAGGTGGATCTATATTTGGTTAATATTATTTTAATCATGCACCAAGATCTAGAATGACCCAATATTTTGTTATAAATAGGAGGGTTTCTCCTACCACTCTTCACCTTTTGTTGCCTATTAGATCACTCTGGATCTATACAATTGGTCACATTTTCCATTATTTGCTGTGTGAGCTCCCTTTGAGTTCTATCTTTTTCTGGGTTTTCTACACCAACAAGAGAGAGAAATACTAGATCTGAAGTGATGAGGACTTCCAAGAACCCATCCCATTGAGGAGAATTGGAAACACCTTCTTGTTTCCCCCCCAGGTGCCCTTAATACAAAAATTCTTTCAAAAAATATTGTTCTTGTCTTGTCTATTGGATGTATGGAGCAAAACCTTATTTTTACTATTTAATGTCTCTCTATGCATAGATCTGGTTTTTTGCAGCACTTGTCTTGATCAACTAACTACAGATCTGAAGATATTGGAAGCCACATTTGATGTTAGGGCTATAAGTTATGCGTAGCTAAAGTGGTCTTTTTTCGTACGCTTCGACAAAAGATTCATACTAACAATTGGCGACTCCACACGGGTTTTCAATTACAACTGCTGTCGTTTTTCATATTCCTGCATATCCAGCTACTTCAGACCCTAGGGTTTCTTTTCAGCTTTTTGTTTTTCCTATTTTTATGTTTTTTTTCTCATATAAAACCCTAAAACATTAAAATTTATAACTTCCGCATGTTTCTGGCCCTATTGCGCAGGTGACAGACATCAGTCGCAACTGAGATGACAACTTTTTCGGAAATCTACCGCCGGGACACCCGGAGCTTCAGGTCGCACTTTTTAGCCCAAAAACTGTTAAGCCCCTATATTAATAGTGTAGTCCTTTATTATGTTATTCTAACCCCACTTATTGTTATTGTTGTACCCCTGTAACCCCCATATTGTTATTATTGTGCCCTTACATTATTATTGTTAGGTCGGCTAGGATTACATTGTGGCCCCACTAGGATCATATTGTGGCCCCATGGACTCCTATATATAGAAGGAGGTTTTGTTCATTTGTATCATCCAAGAATTGTTCATTTATGTAATGTATTGGAGGTTTCCCCCTCGAAGTGACTCATTTCTAAGGCATTGATATCACTTTTCTTCTATTTTTGAAGCTGGTTACACAACATTTGGTATCAGAGCTTTGGATTCTAGGGTTTCGCTGCTCCAAATAGGTCATCGTGGAATTTTCGCTATAACTTTTTTTCTACGAAGTTTAAAAAGATGAAATTTTTATGGTGCGAAGCGGAAATCCCGAGGTAGCTTGTATAAAAATTTCAGAGCTTGGTTCGCAATATTTTCGGAGATATCATCTGTGGAAGTTAGGTATTGTTTCAGGCTCCTAAACAAGTCATCGTGGAATTTGTGCTATAAATTTTTTTCTACGAAGGTTCAAAATCTGAAATTCATATGGTGCGAAGCTGAAATCTTGAGGAAATTCATCAAAAAATTTCAGAGCTTGGTTCGCAATATTTTTGGAGATATGATCTGTGGAAGGTAGTGCTTTTTCAAGCTCCTGAATTTCATCTCAAAAAGGTGATCGTGGGAAAATTTCAATAAATATCTCTTTGGGCATCGGATTGGAGTGCCATAAAAATTGGTCACAAGTACACGGATTGTAGTGTCTTGGCTACCAATTTCAGAGACAAAGGACGAAACAGGAACACGTGGCAAGTCGTACAAGTTTGCTCTACTGAACCAGTCCAGAATTAGGTCATTGTGGGAGATTGGACACAACTTTCTCTTGGAGAATCCAAATCAGGTCAGACCTGTGGAATTCGAAAGATAATTCAGAGTGCTACGTCAGTACTGAAATTCAAATATTGAAGGGCCGCAATCATAGAGATAATCCAATTTCAATATCGAGCTCCTCAAAAGCAAGAAAAAGGTGTGTATTGTTTTTTCCGAATTGCATAAGTCTTGTTTGAAGAATCGATTTGAATTGTTTCCAAGGGCATATTGAAGAATTTTTGTCAGTAATGGGTTCTATTATGCCTCCAAAAAATAATTCCATACCCATTAAGCCCTCAGAAAGCTATACTATGACGCATGAGGAGGAAGAATTGCAATATGAGACATCAAAATTACGGTACCAAGTGCAACAAATTTCGATCTTACGAAGAGCAACCGAAGATGACATAGATGGTTTAAAAGATAAAATGGAGGCTAATTCGGATGGTTTGAAGGATCAAATAAAATCTATTATGGATGATAAAGTAGTGGAATATCACAATGAGCATCAACAACAAGTTCTCCAACTCTCAAAGGATAACCTAACTTTGGTGCAAAATCAAATGAAACAACCGAAAGATCAACATCACATTAGAAGAAGTTCTGAAGCAGTCACAAAAACAAGAACTCGACAAGTAAAATCAATTTCAAATGATCTCATCAAGTGGAAGAACTTTCCTGTAGAATATTCCACATGGGAGGATGAGAATTTTATACAGAAGCATCAAGAAATAATCAAGCGTTGAGGACAACACTTGTTTGAAGGAGAGGGGCATGTTAAGCCCCTATATTAATAGTGTAGTCCTTTATTATGTTAGTCTAACCCCACTTATTGTTATTGTTGTACCCCTGTAACCCCCATATTGTTATTATTGTGCCCTTACATTATTATTGTTAGGTCAGCTAGGATTACATTGTGGCCCCACTAGGATTATATTGTGGCCCCATGGACTCCTATACATAGAAGGAGGTTTTGTTCATTTGTATCATCCAAGAATTGTTCATTTATGTAATGTATTGGAGGTTTCCCCCTCGAAGTGGCTCATTTATAAGGCATTTATATCTCTTTTCTTCTATTTTTGAAGCTGGTTACACAACAAAAACTGCGACCTGGACTCTAGGTCGCACTTTTCAGCCCATTATCTGCGACCTGCACAGAAAACAGGTCAGAACCTGCGACCTGCCTGATTTTCTGCTATTTTTCTGCAATTTTTCTGGGTTTTTCTGAAGCTTCTGTAAGGGTTCTCCAACCTCTGTCTCAGCCCGTTTAGACCTGTTTCTGATCTTTTTTACTCATCTAAGTGGGAACCTAGCCCCCTAGGGCTTTAGTACCCTCCACTTTTTGTGGAAGAGTTTTAACTGTTTCAGGTGTCTGTTTTTTCAGAGTTTCAGCCCCTCCTTTTTCAGATCTGATACCTCCTTTTCAGATCCCTTTTAATCAGCTCTTCTCCCCTTTCAAATCACCTCCTGAAGTTTTGTTTGGATCTACCTTTAGGGCATCCTCCTTGACCCTTCTGCTTTTTGCTGATTTCCTCCTTTTTTCCAGCCACCTTGCCTCTGCCTCTTGGCTGTGTTCTGCACCTCTTTTCAGCAGATTTCTCCTTTAGATCCCTGTCCCTTTCGACCCTAGATCTATTGGCCTCTTTGTAGTGTGTTTTGACTAAATTTTTTTCCCTCTGTTAGACTAGTTTTGAGAGACCCGCCTTTTTGCGTTAGATTGATGCATTGTTAGCTGTTAATTTTCTGTTATTTCAGCATTATATACTGTTCTCTGCAAATTTATTTTCAGTTACGTAGCACACTTTTTATTTTTCTCTCAAAACGTCAGGGTTTAAAAATTAAAATTAACGCACGCCACACACTCACCCGAAGCGAAGAAGAGCCTGGTTCACACCGCCAGGCAAAGACTTTAAAACATTGTAAAATCAATTGACACTGCACCTTTTCTGCCCTTGTTTCGACATTTGATTCTGCACCTCTCTGCCCTTGTTGGTCATTCTTCTTCCCCTTGTGCCGTGTTTGTGTTGTCATCATTGCGCCCCCAAGGCGCACCTCCCAGAGACTTCTTGGCCTTTACCCTTAGTTTCACGTCGGTCGATCTACTCTGTCCCGTCGTTGTCGAGTTAGTCCTCCTCCGAGTCCGCACTCCGACTCCTCTTCTGATTCATTGGGTTCTCCTTTTACTTCTGGTTCTCCCCCTGTCACCTTCACTATGTCTGGTCCAGGGCCTAACGCTAGCGGGAATCCCGGCCCTAATGCCGGGACTACTACTAGCGGAACCGCCACAGGAACTACCTCGGCTGCACCCTTGCTCCCTTACATGGCAGGCCTCAGCCTCCCCGATCTCAATCAGTTGATCAATGACCCTATCCGCCACGATGTTGGTTGGCTTGCTATGCCAACCAAGCTCCCCTCTGACATCCCTAAGTTCGAAGGCCTTGCTGGAGAAGATCCAACCAACCATGTCTGATCTTTCCACATGTGGTGTTCCTCCAATTCCATTACCGATGATTCCATCTGTCTTCGGTTGTTCCAACGCACGCTTACGGGCGAAGCTTCTAAATGGTATGTTGACTAGGCCACCTCTTCCCATACCACCTTTGTGACCATTGTCAAAGCCTTTCTATCTTATTTCCAGCTCCCTCTCTGATACGACATTGGTACCGAGCTTTTGACTTCTTTCCGTCAATCCTCTTCAACCCGCCTTTCCACTCATGTCCAGGAATGGCGGAGAAGAAGGAGCTTATGTCGAGCTCCCACCTTTGAAGATCGGGTTTATATGGACTGGTTCCTTCACACTCTCTTACCTCCCATTGGAAAATATGTCGCCTCCCATTTCCCTCAAACCGAAGAAGCCGCCCTCCAAATAGCCTTGAAATATGACTTGATCCACGCTCAGTCTGGTTATGTTTATACCGTCCTGCCTGAACTCCCCAGACCCGGTGGCGCTAACACCCCGGGGGCATCTCATTTTGCCGACGGTATCGTTGGAGCCCTTTCTCATCCGTATGCTCAACCTCCTATGGGCTATGGTCTCCCTCCGGGAGGGGCCAGCACCTCTAGCACTTTTCCCCCTCCAGGTAGCATGTATCCAAGATATGGCATGCCTCATCCTTTTGCCCAACTTCCTTCTTACCTCAATGTTTCCCAACCAAACCATTATCCTTATCCATAGCCTGGCGCTCCAGCTCCTCCAGCATATGCACTTCCACCTCCCTTACCTTCTCAACCCCAGCAACATCACCTACAGCCCCTTCCAGAGCAAGTATTTGCACAGCAGGTTGCGAATAATCCGCCTTCCTCTCAAAGAAGGCGGAGAGGCAATCAAAATCAATCTGCCCCTGGTACTCATGGACCCAATCCCCAAGGTAATGACCCTAACATTGCTAACCAGCAACAAGGCACTCAGCCCAAGCCGGACAGGCCTATTCGAACAAATAAGCCTTGTTCATGTTGCGGTGTTTACGGTCATTACACTCACGATTGTCCCCTTCTACCACAGATGCAGCAGATGTGGGAGTCTCAAGCCACATTGCGAGGACAACATGCCTCCCCTCATGCTACCCCTAATGTGGCCACTACTCAACCAGCTGTGTTTACCGATCCTTTCCCCCAGCAAGGATTCGTGGCTACCCAACCACCTGACGGACAGGTCGCCACTCAACCTTCCCCTTCTGGTTCCTCCGATTACCAAATCCTCATGATGAACTCTGATCCATCCCCAACCGTCGACCTTAACGTTCAAACTCAGTCTCGCCAGTACCCCAAGCCTCCCGCTCAGTGTGCTTCCGAGTCCCCTTCTTCAGGTTCCACCGAGCCTCTTTCGACATTTAATGGTCCCTTGCATATCCCTCAACCCAAATTTGAGGTTCAGACCAAGATTCCTAACGGACCATTACGCCGAAATGCTTCTCCTGGTTGAGCTGCTCATTCGTATAGCATAGTAGATGATTTGGCGCAGTCTCCTGCTGCCATTTCCACATTGGAACTCCTCCAATCGTGCCCTTCCCAAAAGAAGGCTCTACTATCTGCCATGGGCGCTGTGGATCTTGCTGATGACCAAATGATTTTTTTCGACGCCCATCAATCGGAACATCCTCCCCTTCCTGCTTCCGTAGCCTTCCAAATCCCAGTCAAAATCCAGAACGCTAACGTTTCTTGGTTCATAATTGATGAGGGGGCATCCACCTGTGTGATGTCCGCTTCGGTTTGGAAGCAACTCGGATCTCCTGAGTTGGCCCCTTCCACGATCACCCTTCGAGCATGGGATGGCCATGCCTCCCAGCCTACCGGTCTCTTCCTTAATTGTCCTATCACTCTTGCGGGCAAGACTGTTTGCGTTGACGTCGAAGTCATCGTCACCCCTCTAGATTACAACATTCTCTTGGGGCGAAGCTACACCTATGCCTTGTCTGCTGTCCCTTCCGCGGTTTTTCGCAACATGTCTTTTCCTCACAATGGAAAGATAGTCACCATCGATCAGTTAACATATCATGAGCCAAAGTCTCAGACCTCCCCTGAGACGACCATCTCTTCTGTAGCCAATAAGAAAATCATCGATTCATTGACCAGTGTCTCTCCCGGGATCTACAAAGACTCCTCTTTGCTTGGAACTTTCCCTGGTCTACCTCCTCCTCCTATCTCTGATCCCAACTTATCGAATGTTTTCATGATGCAATCTTCTCGGGCTGCCCTTAAGCGACCCGCTTCGGCTAGTCAGCAACCTCAGACTCAACCTCGCCCACCGCAACCCGCTCCTAGCCATTCATCTCAGCCATCCGGACCTCTTCCTTCTGGCCCTTCCCCTACAGCTGGTATCCCTGAACCCCTCTATCCTCCTGGGTCGGTTCCCCCGAGCCTCAACCACCTCAGAGCCGTCCCTCCTAGTCATTATTCTGCTGGTCAGATACCTTTCCTAGCTCCCCCTCCCGGAGTCTATACGGTCCCCATCATGGCCACCCTCTCTCTTCCTAACCTAACCCTGGGCATACCCGTCTGGTACCTTGACCCTCCAGCTGCTACCCCACCTAGTCACCCCAAACCCTATCTTGCTTTGACACCGGTTCAACTGGTCCCCCTCGCTTCCTCCGTTGCCACCATGCCCCCCGCACCTCCCCAGGACCCTGCCCCTGTGGTGACAGCTCCAGGAAAGAAAGTCAAAGCTTGCAAGGGGGCAGCCAAAGACAAGGCCACCCCGACTGACCCGACTCCTCCTCCACTCGCAAAGCCTTGCGCCTTGTGTGATGTCGTCGGTCACGCCACCCATACTTGTCCTGAATTGCCCCGTATTCAACCCATGGTTACAGTCACGTTCCCTGAGTCTACGGTCCCTGACCCCTCTATTCCGTCCTCGTCCGTAACCAAGAACCCAAAGACTATTCGCACCAACAAACCCTGTGCTTTATGTGGTGTTCATGGCCATTACTCCCACCATTGTCCTCACATGACGCATTACCGCGCTTCTTTAGAGGTAGTTCGAGAGTATGAGGTTGAACAAAATCAGTCCGCCTCTCGCATACCTGCGCAGTATGTTTCAGGTCAGCTTGAGGATCCCTCCGCTCCCATTGACATTGCCCCCCTGATGTCCAGATGACGGAGTCTACTACCAACATTCTCTACCTATCATCCTCTATGAGACCTTTGGAGAACATTCCCTTTGAATCCTCCCCTGTTGTTTCTCTCGCTCCCCCTCCAGCGACCACCCTGGGCTTAACATCCTTTGACCATCTATTTATCTGTTCCTTTGTCATCCCCCGTGACGATCCATATGTTAGCCTTTCTTCCCATACAGATGATATAGGTAGGTTTTCCACGTCATGTGGTTTCCTTCCTCTCGTCATCCCATCTGTTCCCGTCAGGATGTCCTCTTGGAAGCCATCTCCACCCATCACCTCATCCTTCCCGCCCATAACCGGGATAACACCACCCCTATCCATGTTGACCTCCGCAGCCCGAGTCCCAGCCATTCCTTCTATAGCCCTCATATACCACCACCTAGTTCGTATATGAGTCATAGCCATCTTGCCCATCGCACACCCTCCCACAGTTGCCACTCGATGTATCCTATACACTCACGCTACCGTCATTGTTCCTCCTCCTCCCATTTTTGTCTTGTACCACCATTCCACAGGACCTCCCGTCCACACCCTATATCGGTTACGCTGATGGTGCAAGTCGTTACTCCCGAAATATAGCCTCGGCAGGTTGGGCCATTTTCACCCCCTTGCATGCCCTTGTTCTCTCAAACGGGGTCTGCATTGGTCCTGCCACCAATAATCAGGCCGAATACGATGCAGTGCAGGGTCTTTTAGCCGATGCCCTTTCTCATCGCATCCTCCATCTGCATGTTCGTTTAGATTCCCTACTTCTTGTCATGAAAATAAATGGTGTCTATCGTGTGCATAATCCTGTGTTGTTTAGACGGTATTTACGAGTGAAACTCTTGATACGTGAATTTGAAACCATAACTTTCAACCATGTACCTCGAGAACAAAATCACTATGTAGATAGCATTGAAAACCATGTTCTAGATTGGCATTTATCACACGCATTTTATACAAGACAATAACAATCATAATCATTAAAAAGATGCATATCCATAATATGTGTCGCAAAACATGTTTTTAGAGTCCATCTACTCTGATACATATGACATGCCCATAGCATGTTACAAAAAACTCAAAACTGGGGGCACCACCTGTCCCTACATACACACTAGGGGGCACCACCTGTCCCACACCTAATCACTATCTGGCGGATCCCAAGCCAATGGCTCTACTCCTGCAGCCTGTAGATTACGTATCCCTTGACCGACCATCACCATGCGCCGCATGACCCCTCACCATTCCGAGGGTAGCCCAATACATGGCTCTATGTACTCGTCATCTAAGTCTTGCCACCCGTGCTCTGAAACACTAGTCAACAACCTCTCACATCTACGGCGGATGTTCTCCAGGAGGGCGGCTGCATCCTCATAATGCGCCACTCTCGATCCACTCGGGCCTACAGCTCCTGATGTTGTCGGTCATCCCATATATCCGGCCGATTTACCGGAGCTATATCTGCATACCAAAAGTACATGAATTAGTACCCTATCTACTGTTCAATAACTTTAACATGCCCAAAAAAGAGTAGTTACTTGTCACTTACCATCGGGTCCCCATACTCGACCAGGCGGAAGTGGTAGGTCCGGATCCCCACAATAACTCATCCCACTATAGGGATATTCGTCTATGTATAACGGCATCTGATCCCAATGGGCAAAGAACTCAGGTCGAAACACCCGTCCGACCGCCCCTCCTCCTCCTCTGCACAGTAGTCGCCCCCACCGGCGCATCCTGGGCTCTCTCGGGCCCCCATCTGGGAGCTGTATACGAGGTCGTAAGGTCGGGATCTTCTCAAAAAAGAAGGAGCACAATAAAGTCCCATACGAGCAATCGTGGTTCACTTGCCGCTTGCAAAGCGACAGCTGTCGTTTTAACGACACCAACAACATTTGGGCCCACCCATAGTAGGTCCCACTCAACACACTCTCCACAATCATCATCTGCCCCCCAGTAATGTGATGGAGCGCCTGGTTGCCCAGGATCCGCAGCACCGCTACGGTCACTACACGGGTCTCTAATCTCTCTAGGTCCCCGATCGGTATCCGAGTCCCTTTGACTTGGAGACCCGGTCGACAATGTCGCTCCACAAATTCCATGATGTTCCGCCCCCGCGGTAACACTGGCTGTGTATTTCCCACCATCCCAAGTGGCGGGAGACCAGTCAGGAAATACAGATCCTGGACTGTCAATTTGATTGTGCCCCTGCACTACAAAGACCTCATGATCTGGATCCCAATAACTGACAATCTGGGCCAACAAGGGCCCCCCTGCTCTCATCAAAGGGTTCTCCAAAAACTTCAAAACCCCAAATCTGGCCAATACACGACGGACACCCTGATCTGCCTGGATCTCTGACCATAATGTACCCAGGTCTCTCTCTCTCCAGTTGACCCATATATCTGCCATATCTACACAAACACATCCTCTTTTTCAGTATACAGATAGGAAACACTGTAACCAATCACAAAAACTCACATCTCATCCCTAAAACAACACTCCAATCTCATTCACCGTCCAAGTCGCACTTTTCTGCCCATTCCTGGGACAGGTCGCAGTTTTTGGCTCAAAACCTGCTTCCCAGGTCGCAGTTTTTTGGCCCAAAAAGTGCGACCCGGCCGTAGAGGTGAAAGAGGGTATGTTCCTGAGATTCTGGGCCCTAATCTGAACTTTCAATCCATCAAAATGAAAGAGTAAGGTTAGGCCTCTTACCTACAACTGACGGATCTCGATTCCAATGGTCGGTTTGTCCGCTACGCTTGCCGCAAGATTTAGGGCCTTCCCTCCTCTCTACATTCACCACAGCAACACTCGCAAATGAGTGAATTTGGAGGGAAAACTGCCTTATTAAAAGAAAACCCTTGTTTTTTCTTTCGCCTGCTGCGACCACACCATAGCTCCATTTGACAACCCGTCTGCACCGTTGGAAAGCTCTCACCGAGCCCTCAAATGGGTATCCGTTAGTTTCTCGTGATTTGATACTTCACCAGGACACATTTTTTCCAAGATGGGTCACTTCACCTCCCCCCAAAATCGAATTTCCTCACTTACAACACTTGTACTTGGGGCACCACTTTGCCTCCATACTTGTCGTTGTTCGTGTCGATTTTCGTCATGAGCTACCATCTTGTACTCATGTTTTCATGATCCCCCATGGGACCTTTTCTGTGTGGCAGCACCATCGAGTCACCCTTGTTTAGAGCATCCAAGTTGAGTCATCATCACATTCATGGAGTCTATCACGAGTCCCTTTGTACCCCGCTATAGTCCTCCATCCTTCATTGCTTGGTCTCTCTCTTGTGTCGCACATTATGACCGTCAGTCCAACTGTACCCTATCCCTCATGATACTGTGTCAGTCTTTGCCATTTCATTCAGGTCCTTTATGCTCTAGCAAGGGAAGTCATCCATTTGCTACTCAGTCCCCTCCATTCCATCATCATCATTGGTATTAGTCTGTCAGTCGCTCTACTATTTTCTCTCGTGCCTTAGTTGAGGATCTCTCATTGCCTCACCTATGGCGGACCTCCTTCTGTCGACATTAGCTCCTTCATTCCAGAGGACAGGTCTAGAGAGCGGTGTACCTTGGTTCCAGCTTCCACTCTTGTTCGGTGCCTCAGATCAAGCAAAGGGATCTCTCATTTCCCTTTGACTTGATTGTTTCTCCACTTCAGCTCCTTTTAGCATGATCGAGATCCGTATGCTTGATGGTCCAGTGATGCAGCAACAGCTCTTGGTGATGCCCGGGTGTGTGTGAGATGTCTCAGCCCTCATGAGGGGGTGGCCCTGCAGGTATCCCCCCACATGCCCGGATGACCTCTTCATTGCAGCCTTCGATGAAGCTCCATATATTTGATGATGTCGGCCTTAGCCGCTTGCAGCACCTCTTTGATTTGCATGTATCAGTCAGATTTTGTGAGCCCTTCCCCACTTGTAGGGGGCATTTGGGTTGTATTTGTATCTCATGTACTCATATATTATTGTATAAGTCCTGGCTGTTATCCCAGGCACAGCATGTATATGGGATCCCTCATTGTATTTTTATCTGGCTCATGTTTATGCCGGTTGTACTTTATGGTTCGGTCCCTTGTTTACTGGACACACTATTCTTTTGTACTTTGTCTCGGCGGGCATAGGTATGCCTCCCCTGCCGCCTTTAGCACAGGTACCCTCTCATAAAAAGAGACTTGTTGCACCTGTAAGTCTCGTCTCCTCAAGGTCTAGTTCTTCAGCACATTAGTCTACCTTACATTTCTCTCTCTGACTTCCCTTTTGATGTCTGGTGATTGAGTTCTTACAACGTACTTCGGTCATACGATTTGCTCCTAACACTCGCACGCCGGGGGGCAATCTGTTACACCATTTTTTGGTCATCTAACCTACTATCATTAGATGGACCCAAGTACACCATGTAAGACCAATTTTACCCTAAGTAAAATCGCTTTCACTATGTAAAATAACTTAATAAAACACATTTATTAGGTTGTTTATGGTCTAAACAGGAAACCCCAAAAGGAAATATTAAACAAACCTATATTTTTTTGATTTTCCTGGTCATGTTTAACCCAAAACAAAGAAATTAATTAGATAAATCTTTATTTATCTTATTATTTTCTAGGAATAATTATTTAAATTTTATTTAAATAATATTCCTTGTTAAATATGACTAAATCACCCATAAATAATTAAATAAATCATTATTTATTTGATTATCATTCAACCACTTCCTTAAAATGATAAATAAATCATTTATTTATTTATTATTTACAAATAAAGGGATTTGACCCAAGCCAAATACCTTTTCCCTCCAACAAATATAATAAAATATTCCATAAAAGGTGGATCTAGATTTGGTTAACATTATTTTAATCATGCACCAAGATCTAGAATGACCCAATATTTTGTTATAAATAGGAGGGTTTTTCCTATCATTCTTCACCTTTTGTTGCCTATTAGATCACTCTGGATCTATACACTTGGTCACATTTTCCATTATTTGCTGTGTGAGCTCCCTTTGAGTTCTACCATTGTCTGGGTTTTCTACACCAACAAGAGAGAGAAATACTAGATCTGAAGTGCCGAGGACTTCCAAGAACCCATCCCATTGAGGAGAATTGGAAACACCTTCTTGTTTTCCTCCCAGGTGCCCTTAATACAAAAATTCTTTCAAAAAATATTGTTCTTGTCTTTTCTATTGGATGTATCGAGCAAAACCTTATTTTTACTGCTTAATGTATCTCTATGCATAGATCTGGTTTTTTGCAGCACTTGTCTTGATCAACTAACTGCAGATCTGAAGATATTGGCAGCCACATTTGATGTTAGGGCTATAAGTTATGCGTAGCTAAAGTGGTATTTTTTCGCACACTTCGACAAAAGATTCATACTAACACACACTACCAACCTCCTTGACTTGTTAAGTACACTTCTCTCTCTCCTTTTCCATTATAGAAATAAAATATTAAAGAATCTCAACTAATGTCTTATTAAGACTCGATAGATCATATTTTTCATAATGGACCGTCATCATCATCATCATTTCATATAAAATATAAAATTATTTCTTATAAAAAAACATATTGATAAAAATTGGAATTGTAGCAATAAAAGGCTTCATTTTACTTCTGCCTTAGTCAAATGGAGAATTCAAATTTCCACATCAATAGGATGACTTGAGTTGCAGTTAGCAAGAGTGACATGGCCAAGTCACTTAGTTAAGTCATTCAATTCGATTTTGTGGGAATTAAGTAGATTTGTGCTTGCGTTGATTGCTAAGATATAGAAATGTAGTTGAATTATTGTCAGTTGAACTCAATTAACTAACCTCTAGTCATTAGTCGAGTTAGTTGAAGGTGAGTTGAGTAGTTATGACTGTTATTAACTCACTTATCTCTCAGTTAACTAGTCAATAAGCTAAAAATAGACCCATTCATGCATGGAAATTGAATTTCCTAGTTGAATGGACAGAAAAGGAACATTCGTATTTATAATTGTATACTATTGAGTGTACAATGCTTTTGCACTGAGTAGGTGATCAATTCCCTTGGATTTGCGCAAGAAAATAAGGAATTCCCCTATTATTTAGGAGCTAATTTCCTCCAGGTTTGCGCAAGGAAATAGGAGGTTGGTTGAGGCTTGAATTGGCTAAGTGTTGGCCAGAGCAGGTCAGAAAGCACGAGAACAATTTTACAGTGCAGGGTGTGCTTCAGAGTTGAAGCAAGACATTGTAATTGTTTCTCTTTCTCATTTGAATTAATGCAAAGCAGCGGAGGGGTTTTTCCTAGTTGGGTTTTCTTGTAAAATAATTGTGTTCCTTATGTTTTGATGGTTGCATACTATTGCATGTGTTTCTATCGCATGTTTTCCTTTCTGTAGAATAGTAGAAAAAAAATTCTCTTGATTTCACTTCAATTTCATTAGTTGTGGCAAGTTTTGAGTTATTTATACAATATTAAAATAAAAACTATTAAAAAACACATATCATTTTAATATAGTTATACATAATATGTAAATTTATCCATATTATTAATCTATTTTTTCCAAAAAAAAAAAATTATAGTAAATTAAATTGAAACTAAATATAAACCAAATAATTTTTTTTATAATTTTAATTTTATATTAATAAATTATATATATTATCTAAAAATTATATCGTTGAGAGGAGGTGGGTCCCTTGTCCCACAAACAAGGAGTCACATACACCAATTTGGTGTTTGTCTTGGTTGTGATCTTAAAAATAGATAATAATAATAATAATATATCCCATCCCAAATGCGGGTGTTTAATGCAATGGGTACGTTGAGGCAGCTGTGGGCTGGCAAGTGGATTTGTCATATGGCCACCCACGCCCTCATCATGTTTACACTAAATCGAGCCACCACCACTCCTAATTGTGCATTAATGTAGCTCGTTGGTCGAGGCTTCATCGTTTCGCTCCTTAACATGGCTTCCTCAGGCAGTTTTACCTCTGTATCGATTCCTATGAGATGCAATTGTCTCCCTACTGCTGCGGAGCTGAGCTCGCACACGACCATAGGGAGATGGTGTTAGATTTTGTGTTGTATAGAGGTGGGGGCTGGTGCCCATTTCTCGCAGAGTGTTTTCTACAGCCTGCGATCTGAGTTGCATGTCTTTGAATTCTCTACCCACCCAGAACGCCCCTTGAATATTCGTCTTGAGCCTCTGATTGTTGAGTCTTCTCCTCCCATTTCCCACCCTTTCTTTGACTCATCACCTTCTCGCCAGCTCAATTTAGCTCAGGTGAATATGCCCCGTTTACACCAGAGGATGCACTACAGGAGGGGCAGTAGCAGAGGCAAAATTTTACACCCTCCATCCTCGTCCTTCTCTGACTCATCCTCCCCTTCGTCGGCTCAATTTACTAGTCGCTATCCGGCTACTCGAAGTGGTCGGGGGTGGGTTCGCATTGCGAGTACTCGGCTAGATTATGTTGCTCCCTAGTCACCTGCTACCTTTACTTCTTCTCCGCATCCCAATCAGTCTACCCAATTTCAATTTCGGTGCACCCTTGACCATCCATGTATAATTGCGACTATCTCTATGGCGTTTAGAGAAGCGTCTCCAAACTCTGAAGAATTCACCCACAGTGATATGAAGAAAAAAGGTTTTGCTCAGGAAACGAATATCAACAACAAACAAGGCAGTCTAGGCACTATTTGTGGTAGAACGCAGGAACCAGCGATGAAACATAAGGCACTAGGAAGCAGCGATGAACAGGACAACAAAAGTAGTGATGAACAGGGCTGCACCACATACGGATGTTTCAAGAACAAGGAAGACAATATTGGTGACAAGCAGGATGCGGAAGATGACATGGATGCTCACAGGTGCTCAATAGTTGAAGAGCCTCCATCTACTCCTAATGACACCTAGCGTGTCAAGTTTTATCAGGTTTTTTGTTCCCAGTTCCCATTCTTATGGGTATACTTCTGAGATTTTAGGTAATGTTGTTAATTTTGTTGAACTTTCAAACCCTGTTCCTCTCTGGTATAATTGGTTGGTTTCCCCTGCGTGGGCAGCAAAATTTTATTGTGTCTGGACTGGTTTCCCCTGTGCAGGCAGTCCATTTCGAGTTTTTGCTGTTGATTATGCCATAATTTTGGGCTAGCACTGCAGAGGCCAGTGCCTCCATGTAATATTTTTGTTACACTAATAGAATTTAGACTAATTTAGAAAAAAATATATATATATCCTAAATAAATTTATAATTAGGTATAATATGTTAACTTTATGGAGATGGAGCAAACATTTTTGAATTTGGTGATAGTGTTTATGTTTCCTTGTCCTCTAACATGAATACTATTCCCTTTCGAGAGAAGGTGTTATTGGAATCGTAGTGGTTCCTTCTATTCCCTGCCCTCTTCTTAAGTAGATGCAAACATGAGTAGATCTTCTTAAGTGGATGCAAACATGAGTAGCTCTTCCCTCTCCATAGGAGGTGTTCTAGGAATGGTAGCGATTCATTCTATTTCAATAACACTTTCTTTAATCTCCTTATAGATCTATTTTGAAAATCAATATTATCTTGGGTACTATGTGGAGTGTGTATGAAAAATTGATTTTTTTTCTTTAAATGGTAATATGGATATTAAATCTATTTTAAGAATATTTTGTTTTTTTTTTTTAATTTCGTTTAGAGGCTATTATCATAACAATTTTTGAAGTGAAAGATGTTGTAATTCAAGTGGTTCTTTATAGTATTAATGGCCTTGTATGTATGTTTTTTGGTTTTATTTATATGAGGTTTTTATTTTTCCTTATGCAAAGAAATTTTTAACTATTGAGTTTGATTTTGCTAAAGAAAAGGATTTGATTTTAAACATTAGATTTGGGCTTTGGGGAACCTATGGGTTATGTATGAAATATTGGACTCTCTCTTTTGACCTTTTAATGGTTTTTCTTTCCTAAGCTACTGTGTGGGTTAGACTTCCAAATTTACCCTTATATTTTTGGGGTTTAGATTCTCTGCAGACCATTGGCGAAGCCCTTGGAAAATACTATTACAAAATCCCTAGAACGAAGAAGTGAATCACTATATATGTTCACATGTGTGGAAATGGACTTCAAGAAATAGTTTTTGTCATAAATAATTTTGAAAGGTGAAAACTACTCCTAGAATTAAAAGCTTGATTATGAACATGTTTATTTCCATTATAGAGCTTTCCTTGAAGCAAGGCATTTAACAAAAAATTGGCAAAAAATGTCATGAAAAATTTAAAGTCATCAATAAAAACCAACCTAGTGGATTGGACCTTAAGAAGAATCACTTGGAATGGACCCTCTAACAGAAGAGTCAAAAGAAACCAAGGACACATTTAGAAACTCAAAGTAATCTAGGGATACTCCCTAAAAATAAAAACCTACATCTCAACAAAGATTGACTCAAAAGGGTTTGGTGGAAGAGGAACCTACTTTTTACTTAGATTTGATTCACGATGCAGAGCCCCCTAAAGCGAACTATGTAAATTAGGTTGAAGAATAGAAAAGAATAATTGGAACCCCAATTCAAAACAAATGGAGAATGATATGAATAACAAGAACTTCATCAAAGATAAAGAAATCCTAGGTAACAGTAAAGAAGAAAATTTCTCTCTAATAGCATGACCAATGCTAACTAGAAATCATGCTCATAATCATACTTATTCACACAGTGTTTTGTTGTTTTATTATGTTTGCAAATTTCCAAAATTTACTCATGTAAGAAATATCAGGATGATGACAAGTATTTCATGAATTTACAAAATAAGGAGTTCGTAGTTTTGCGTGAAATCCAAAGCCAAGAATTTTTGTAATTTAGCTATGAGCCTCATCTATATTTTTTACTAATACAATATTATTTTTATTATTATTTTTTCTCTGTATATGCGTGTGTGGAGTTACGTTTAGGTGGGTCTTAATAACATAGGTTTTCTTTTATAGACTTAACAATGATTGAGTCCAAGGACATTGAGTATTTTGGGAATTGGTCATTGGAGAATAAAAGAAGAGATCATTCTATAAAATAAGGATAATATTAAAAATGATATTAGCTAAAATTTTAAGGAGAAATTACGGCGTGATAAGAAATTAAAGGGGAAAAATAAAGAAATATAGGTGTGGAGTTATGTTTAGGTGGATCTTAATAACATTTGTTTTCTTTTATAGACTTAACAATGACTGAGTCCAAGGACATTGAGTATTTTGGGAATTGACCATTGGAGAATAAAAGAAGAGATCATTCTATAAAATAAGGATAATATTAAAAATGATAGTAGCTAAAATTTTAAGGAGAGGTGATTAATCCAAATATGAAAAATCAAAAGTATCTCTTTCTTGACTAGTGTAAGAAGAAAATAAACCCAAATCTTGAAAATCAAAATTATCATGTCTTGCTCATGTGGGTTTGGATAGATGGTGATTAGTTGCTCTGTTAAGGCACTACTTGATCTGAAGTCATTGGTTCAAATCCCCACTCCGCGCCCCGATCGGGGTGATATGCATTGCACATGATGATGAAGATGTATTCCTACCCAACTTACAAAAAAATATATATACCTTGTCTAACTAGCTTAAAAATTAAAATAAACATTTTTAAAATAAGAACAAATTATCATGAGTTCTATAATCTCCCAAAGCCAAAAGAGTCTCTCATATTTGTGACACTAATAAGGTTGAAGATGAAAAACACTTTCTTTGATTATCCATCATATATTATATGCACTTTCTCTTTGATTTTCCTTCATATACTCATGATGCACAGATACTGAGATGTACTTTCTATTCAATTGTCCATCATATACTCACTAGAGGAATTCCCTTAAATTGTCCATCATATAGTTTAAATGTTTAAGCCCAATACTTTATAGGATAGTTTATTTCTCTTACAAATACTTCCCACCCTTAATATTTCTTTATAAAATTGAGATAATTTGGTTCTCTTGCCAGTGCTTCTCACTCTTAATATCTCTTTATAAAATTGATTTGAACATAAAACCTAATTAAAAACTAAACCCAAACTAATAAACTAATCTATACCTTAAAAAACAACCTAATTTATACCTTGAAAATAAAATAAATATTAATGTTCAAACCAACCTCAACATTTTTTTTTTCTCTTACCAGTGCTTCCCACCCTTAACATCTCTCTATAAAATTTAATTGAACCTAAAACGTTACCAAATAAAAAAATAAAAATACACTGTCAATAAAAAAATTTCACAATCGTTAATACTGTGTTATGATAAAATATTTTATCCGCACAGAAACATTGATCACGTACAATTAGATTGGGGTCTTCAGCTAAGCAACCGCCATATAAATATTTCCAAGGAGAGACAACTATTGTCGCATACAGGATACGGGACTCGTGACTCCGTCACCAGATAGACTTTGACTATCAATCAAGGAGTCGTCTAACGAGCCGGAGGAATTGCCCGGACGGTCAAAATTGGCCGGAATCCGGGCCAAAAAAATTTAAAAAATCTTGCAGAAATAGTGTTTGAATCCTGATTTTGACATTGGAAATGGATTCAGCACCATCAAAAACCTGTAGGACACCCTAAATATTAAACTTTGATAGTTATAACATGGATTTAGAAAAATTCCTGCCGGATTTTCTGAAAATCTTATCGGAATTTTCATGATTTTCAGAGCGATTCCTCTGGCTAGTTAGACTACGGCATCAAGTATGGCCGCAAGTTCCAAAAAAACCATTGTCTTTGACATTTTCATTAAAAACTTCCGCCGAAAACGTTAATAAACTTTGCACAAAGCCCAAACGTCGTATAAGTAACCAACAACCTTTGCACAAAGCGTTCAATTTGAGAACTTACAATTTAATCGCTCCGGGAAGATGACAATGAACGATAGAAATCAAGACGCTGAGTATACAGAAACTGTTAAAATATTTAATTAATTCTCACATAAAAAGTTACACAATTAGTTAAGTAAGTGTTGAGTAAGTCGAGTTGTGTGTTAGATGAATGTGAGTTAGAGAGTCATTTAAGTGAGCATTGAGTCAGTTGAAATTGTGTGATAGATAAGTTTGGTAAATGTGTACATGTCAAGCGAGTTGGGATAAATACTCTTCACCAGATTCATTGTATTTAAGAGTGATTAAAGTTTGCAACTAATATGTTATTGTGTGCGAATTATTCATGTTATTTATCCCTTTACTCATCTGTCTTTCCAACGAATTGATATCAAAACTAGATTAAAAAAAACAAAAAACACTAATAAACAATCATCCATATATCAAAAAAAATCTCGCTTATCTAAACTATAACACACCTCATACATTATATACAAGACGTTATAACGCAAGTTCCTTCTACAAATAACCACATTACAACAGAGACCTAACGCAGCAAGAGCACGTTAGTATTCGTCTCAAAGGAGGTCTGAATATTCGAACAAAAAAAGTCAATGGAGTAGTTTTTCAAAATCCATATGAAAAGCTTTTTATGAATACGTAAGAGTTTTAAAGCCATATGAAAAGGTTTTTAAGCATACATAAGATTTTTTTAAAGTAATTGTTTTTGGTGTATTAAAGGCTTTCGAAAGGGTTTTTAAAATAAGGTTTTTTTTTTTAAAGCTTTATTATATAAGTTTATTTTTATATAAAAGATTTTTTTTTAAAGAAATATTTTATAAAAATAGAACTTATGGTTTTATTATAAAGTTATTTTTTGGAGATTTGTAAAGCATACACAAAAGAAGAAATTTAGGGTTTTATAAGACAAGTCAATTTTTTTTTAAAGAAAGATGGCAACAAGCAATTTATAGCCACAACTTCTTTCTTTCACAGGGAAAGATTATGATGTGTGGGCCATTAAAATGGAGACCATGTTAAAAGCACATGATGTTTGAGATCATGTCAAGTTTGGGTTTGTAGAACCTCAGAATGATGCAGAAGAACGAGTTCTCAGTAATGCAGAGAGGGAACAACGAAAGAAAGACAAAAGGAAGAAAGTGCAAGCGTTACTTCTTATCCAGCAGGGAGTGGACCGAGCAGTGTTCCAAAAGATTATGATCACGTCTTCAGCAAAGGAAGCATGAGAAACTTTGGTGACAAACTATCAAGGTATGGCCAAAGCCAATATTGCTAAATTTTATAATACTAGGAGAGATTTTGAAAGACTGCAGATGAAGGGGACAGAGGACATCGATTCTTTTATGAATCGGGTCATGTCTGCCGTAAATCAATTAAAAATTTATGGTGAAGATATTAAAGATCGAACAGTGATTTAGAAGTTCCTTAGATATTTGTATTCGAAGTTTGATGTTGTGGTAGCATCCATAAAAGAAGCCAAGGATTTGGAAAAACTGACAATTGATGAGTTGATGTGATCACTTATATTGCATGAGGCAAGGATAGACAGAAACAAGGATTCCACTTTAGAAATTGCTATCAAAAGTCAAGTTTCTATTTCAAGAGGTCGAGTCAAAGGTCGATCGAGAGGCAAAGGACGAGGCGGAAGATGTGGTGGTCAAAGAGATGGCCGAGAAGAGCATGAACATGAAAGTGGAAGCAACACCAACAAAAGCTTCAACAATAATTACAAATCTGACAAATCAAAGGTGAGATGTTCTTATTGCAATAAATTTGCTAACTTTTCTCGTGATTGCAGGAAGAAGATAGCTTATCAAGGAAACGAGAGAGCTAATTTTAGTACAGAGAATACTAACTCCATGTTCCTAGCATGCAACATCATGCATGAATCGTCTGATAAGGTGTGTCTATTAGACAGTGGTTGCAGTAACCACTTGACAGGCAACAAGAATTTGGTTGCAAATTTGGATCAATGTGTGAAGACAAAGGTAAAGTTGGGGACTGAAAAGAATGTGGATGTGGATGGAAAATGAGTGGTCAACACTCTAACCAAGCAGAGGGAGCCAAAGACAATATAGGGGGTATATTATGTTCCTAGTCTCAAACATAATTTGATAAGTGCTCGTCAATTGACACGTAAATGATACAGAGTTATCTTTCAGGGGCAAGTGTGTGTTATTTATGAAAAACCCCCAAGCAAAGCAGCTGATAGAAAAGGTGCAGATGACGAGGAAGAGACTATTTCCTCTAATTATGAATTACAATGATCGGGTCAGTTCTTTTACAGTTGCATGTTCTAATGATTATTGGTTATGGCACTTTCGGTTTAGACACATGGACTTTTCTGGTTTAAGATTATTGTAGAAAAAACAGATGGTCGGAGGATTACCTTCCATCAAAGAATCTGCTAGTACTTGTGAGTGTTGCATCTTGGGAAAGAAACATCGTGAAAGTTTTTCGAAGGGAGTTTCATACATAGCAAAGAAACCTCTTGAGTTGGTGCATACAAACTTGTGGGGACCTATGAGGACACAATCAATTGGTGGAAGTTGTTACTTTCTTACTTTTATTGATGACTATAACAAGAAGACTTGTGTTTGCTTCTCGAAGCAGAAGTATGAAACTTTTTCAAAGTTCAAAGAGTTCAAATCCTTATCAGAGAACCAAAGTGATCGACATATCAACGTATTGAGGTTAGATCGTGGTGGAGAATATGATTCAAAGGCATTCCATGAGTACTGCAAACAACATGGAATCAAAAGAAAATTTACAACCAGATACATGCCACAGCAGAATAGTGTAGCAGAGAGAAAGAACAAAACAATTATGAACATGACAAGGAGCATGTTGAAAGAAATAAACTTATCTAATGAGTATTGGGCAGAAGCAGTTTTATGTTGTTTATGTGATAAACAGATCTCCTACAAAGAGTGTGATGAACAGAGTTCCAATAGAAGCATGGTTAGGTATGTCATGCAACGTATCTCATTTCAAAGTTTTTGGATGTGTAGCCTATGCACATGTGCCTAAGTAGATAAGAGGAAACTTGGATGATCAAAGTGAAAAATGCATATTTATTGGTTATAGTGAGCAGTCAAAAGCTTACAAATTGTATAACCATGTCACCAAGAAGACAATAATTAGTAGAGATGTTGTGTTCAAAGAGAAAGAGTCATGGAATAGGACTGTAGACAAAACAGTCGATGCACAAGCACCATTGATGGAAGAGGATGATGTAGCAGAAAAGGAGTAGCAAGAATCAAAAGAGCAGACACCAAACAGATTCACACCAGCAAGGACGCCAAGATTCGCAGAGCGGCATGGATCTTCAAGAAGATCAACAGACCATAATTCTCCAAGCAACCAATGAGGTGATGAATCAAGAAATGGTAAGAGAAATGTAAGAAGTTTGAAAGATATTTATGATGATTTGGATGTTAGTTCAAATTTTTCATTGTTTTCATTCCAACCTTCTTTGTTTGAAGAAGAAATGAGAGATGAAAATTGGGTGTAAGCCATGGATGAAGAGATTGATTCTAGCCACAGTAGCTCAGAACAAGTGGAAAGTATAGCATATGGATGTCGAATCAACCTTCTTGAATGGAATTCTAGAAGAAAAAATTTATGTGCAGTAGCCTCTAGGTTATGAATTTAAAGGTAAAGAAGATAAAGTTTACATGTTGAAGAAAACGCTCTATGGACCGAAGAAAGCACCTAGAGCATGGTATAGCAGAATCGACAGTTACATGATTAAGAATGAATTTTGCAGAAGCAAAATTGAGCCTACCTTATACAAAAAGGTAAATGAGCATGGAGTGATTTTGATTGTTTACTTATATGTTGATGACATGATTTTTACATGTGATATTGAGTTGGATGAATTTAAAGCAACCATGATGAAAGAATTTGAGATGACAGCAAAGGTAAAGTTGGGGACTGAAAATACTGTGGATGTAGATGGAAAAGGAGTGGTCAAAATTATAACCAAGCAGAGGGAGCCAAAGACAATATCAGGGGTATATTATGCTCCTGGTCTCAAACATAATTTGATAAGTGTTGGTCAATTGACACCGAAATGATACAGAGTTATCTTTCAGGGGCAAGAGTGTGTTATTTATGAAAAAACCCCAAGCAAAGCAGCTAATAGCAAAGGTGCAGATGATGAGGAAGAGACTATTTCCTCTAATTATGAATTATAATGATTGAGTCAGTTCTTTTACAGTTGCATGTTCTAATGATTATTGGTTATGGCACTTTCGGTTTAGGCACTTGGACTTTTCTGGTTTAAGATTATTGCAGAAAAAACAGATGGTCGGAGGATTACCTTCCATCAAAGAATCTGCTAGTACTTGTGAGTGTTGCATCTTGGGAAAGAAACATCGTGAGAGTTTTCCAAAGGGAGTTTCATACATAGCAAAGAAACCTCTTGAGTTGGTGCATACAGACTTGTGGCGACCTATGAGGACACAATCAATTGGTGGAAGTTGTTACTTTCTTAATTTTATTGATGACTATAATAGGAAGACTTGGGTTTGCTTCTCGAAGCAGAAGTCTGAAACTTTTTCAAATTTCAAAGAGTTCAAATCCTTATCAGAGAACCAAAGTGATCGACATATCAATGTACTGAGGTCAGAACGTGGTGGAGAATATGATTCAAAGGCATTCCACGAGTACTGCAAACAACATGGAATCAGAAGACAATTTACAACCACATACACGCCACAGCAGAATAGTGTAGCAGAGAGAAATAACAGAAAAATTACGAACATGACAAGGAGCATGTTGAAAGAAATAAACTTATCTAATGAGTATTGGGCAGAAGCAGTTTCATGTGTTGTTTATGTGATAAACAGATCTCCTACAAAGAGTGTGATGAATAGAGTTCCAAAAGAAGCATGGTTAGGTATGTCATGCAACGTATCTCATTTCAGAGTTTTTGGATGTGTAGCCTATGCACATGTGCCTAAGTAGATAAGAGGAAACTTGGATGATCAAAGTGAAAAATGCATATTTATTGGTTATAGTGAGCAGTCAAAAGCTTACAAATTGTATAACCATGTCACCAAGAAGACAATAATTAGTAGAGATGTTGTGTTCAAAGAGAAAGAGTCATGAAATGGGATTGTAGACAAAACAATCGATGCACAAGCACCATTGATGGAAGAGGATGATGTAGCAGAAAAGGAGCAGCAAGAATCAAAAGAGCAGACACCAAACAGATTCACACTAGCAAGGATGCCAAGATTTGCAGAGCGGCATGGATCTTAAAGAAGATCAATAGACCATAATTCTCCAAGCAACCAATGAGGTGATGAATCAAGCAATGGTAAGAGAAATATGAGAAGCTTGAAAGATATTTATGATGATTTGGATGTTAGTTCAAATTTTTCATTGTTTTCATTCCAACCTTCTTTGTTTGAAGAAGAAATGAGAGATTAAAATTGGGTGTAATCCATAGATGAAGAGATTGATTCTATTGAAAACAATGATACATGGGAGTTGGTAAATTTACCAAAGGATAAAAACCCCATTGGTGTGAAGTGGGTGCACAAGACTAAGTTGAATGAGAAAGGTGAAATTGACTAATTTAATCCAAGAATTGTAGAAAAATTATTCTCACAGCAACCGAGAATAAACTTTGGGGAAACATTTTCTTCGTTAGCCAGATTGGATACCATAAGAGCAGTTCTAGCCACAACAGCTCAGAATGAGTGGAAAGTATAACATATGGATATCGAATCAACCTTCTTGAATGGAATTCTAGAAGAAAAAATTTATGTGCAACAACCTCTAGGTTATGAAGTTGAAGGTAAAGAAGATAAAGTTTACATGTTGAAGAAAGCGCTCTATGGACTGAAGAAAGCACCTAGAGCATGGTATAGCATAATCAATAATTACACGATTAAGAATGAATTTTGCAGAAGCAACAATGAGCCTACCTTATACAAAAAGGTAAATGAGCATGGAGTGATTTTGATTGTTTGCTTATATGTTGATGACATGATTTTTACAGGTGATCTTGAGTTGGATGAATTTAAAGCAACCATGATGAAAGAATTTGAGATGACAGATGTTGGTCTCATGAAATATTTTCTTGGCATAGAACTTGAGCAATCTGAAAAAGGAATTTTTATTTTCCTAAATAAATATGTGAGAGATTTGCTAAAAATATTCAGGGTGGATAATTGCAAACATGTACCTACACTAGTTGCAACATGTACAAAGTTAAGTAAGGATGATGAAGGATCAGATGTCAATCCAACTCTATTCAAAAGATTGGTTGGCAGCCTCATGTATCTCACAACTAAAAGACCAGATATTATGCAAGGAGTGAGTTTGCTTTCCATATTCATGGAGACTCCAAAAGGCACACATTGGAGTGTAGGAAAAATAATTCTGAGATACATAGTATAAACTAGATATTGTGGCATAATGTATGCAAGTACAGAAAAGAAAGATATGATTGAATTTACAGATAGTGATTTTGCAGGAAGTTTGGATGATAGGAAGAGCACTTCCAATTATGTGTTCCATCTTGGTTCAGTTGTGATATAATGGGCATCTAAGAAGCAGCCCATTGTGACACTATCATCAGCAGAAGAAAAATATGTAGCAACAACATTAGTAGCATGTCAAGCAGTATGGTTAAGAAGAGAATTGGATGGACTCAAGCAGAAACAACAAGGATCAAAAATAATATATTGTGACAACACCTCAGTGATTTCACTATCCAAGAATAGTGTGTTTCATCAAAAGAGCAAGCATATTGATACTAGATATCACTTTATTAGAGAACTTGTGAGCAATGGAGAAATTCACTTGAAGCCTTGTAAATCTAGTGATCAACTAGTTGAGATATTTACAAAGCCATTAGCAAAATATGTATTTGAGTTTCACAAAAGAAACTTGGGTATTGTAAGCCTAGCTTAGACATAGACTAGCAGTCATGTTTGAGTTGTCATGAGTTATGTTTTAGATTAGCAGTCGTAATTAAGAGGGAGTGTTAAAATATCTAATTAAATCACTCATGAAAAGTTAGACAATTAGTTAAGTAAGCATTGAGTAAGTTGAGTTGTGTGATAGATTAATTTGGTAAGTGAGTTAGAGAGTATGTTAAGTGAGCATTGAGTAATTCAAAGTTATGTGATAGATGAGTTTGGTAAGTGTGTGCATACCAGGTGAGTCTGTATAAATACCCTTCACCGGGTTCATTGTATTTAAGAGTGATTGAAGTTCATGTGATTAATAAAAGAGATGCAGCTCATGTGTGTTATTGTGTGTGAATTATTCATGTTATTTGTGCCTTTACTCTTTTGCCTTTCCAACATAAATGAGCGTTTTGGATCAAATCTGGATTCATCTACTTGTGGACTCCGACACAAGGATTTCGAATCCTCATTCTACCTGACAGGAAATAACCAGTCTCATACAAGAAACTCTATCTGAAAACAATAAAACTCCATCTAGAGTGCACTCGCTTATGATTCTGTTATTGAAAACATAACGAAAATGGAGACGGAAACCCTGACTGCAGTCGTTAAATCCTCTCGACTTTCTCTCCCTCTCTCTGCTACTTGACATGAATCTTTAGATTGGGAGAAGTTCCCCATTGGATGGGAACTCGGAAATTATGTCAGGGTCACACCTATGTATTTCAGCCCCATCTTGACCCTTGCTTGGGAAAATTTCCCATCAGGCGAAAACAATTATGAGCACATTTCTTTTTCTGGGATTTTTCAAGAGGTCGCTCAGGAGAGATGGATGCCTATAATGCCCAACGACGAGAAGGAAACAAAGATGAAGAAGCAAGGCGATATTTTTTTGGTCAAGATATAACCCGATTCCCTTCAAGAAATGGGAACCCAATGGTCGGTGGCAAAGAAGATGAATTCAAGGAGACATTACAAGGGCATGAGGCAACGGCTATGGGGAAAATTTGCGACAGAGATACGTGACTTTGCACCACCGGGGGATAGACTTTGGATTGACACCTTTACTACTGCCGAGGAGGTTGCACGTGCATATGACCGTGCCGCTTACAAGATGAGGGGCTCTAGGGCTTTACTTAATTTCCCCCACCTCCTTAGAGTGGAGGAAAATACCACACATGATAATATGTGTATCAACTCTAAAAATCCAAATAGTAATGGTGTGAATTTGAGTTGAAAGAGGGAAGTGAGCAGTCATGGTGAAGTGGAGACGGGTAGAGAATGTCGAGCTTCTTGATCAGTGGTTGTCATTGATGTCAACCCAAGCAGCACCAAGGGCTACCCCGATCTTGCATGGGAATTTTGACTTGACAACTTACTCTATTCTGAGTCAAGGATATTTTTGAAAGTTTCTACTTATCAAAATTTTTCTGTTGATATATGGCATGCCACATAATTCTTCACGATTTGAGAGATATCGTGTTTGAAGTTAGTAACCCTAGTTAGTGGGCTAAAACCCCATGGGGTTGTAGCATGACACTAATCATTGGTTGTGGTCATTGAATATTCAATAATTAATAAATTTTTCAACTTATATAATCCCTCCAACGTTCACTTATTGAAGACCCTCCCAACCTAAGAATTTATATAAATTGTGACCCTCATATCATCCCGATGCAAGGATTTCGCTACTTAAAATAGGTCATCGTGGAATTTTCGCTATAACTTTTTTTCTGCGAAGCTTCAGATGCTGAAAAAAAACCATTTGAGTCGAAATCCTGATGAAGCACGTGACCAAATTTCAGATATTGGTTCACTATATTTTCAGAGATATGATCTGAGGAAGTTAAGATTTTTGCAGGCTCCTGAATTTCATGTCAAACAGATTACCTTGGGAAAATCATCACAACTTCGTACAAGTGCTTCTACTGAACCAATCTATAATCAAGTCATCGTAGGAGATTGGGCATAAAGATTTATTGAGGAACCCAATATTGATCAAACCTACGGGGTTGGAAAGTGGACTCAGAAAGCTACTACAGGACACAATTCCAAACCTTGGAGATATGAAATTACATAGATACAACAGAATCAATGTCGAGCTTCTAGAAGGAAAGAAAAAATATGAATTCAAGGATCACTGTAGTAAGTACAACACATTGACAATCAAGGGTAAGTCTGCTACAACAAGGTATGTTGATTAGTGTTTGAATTTTAATTTGAATATCATCTTTGACATGTGCTTTTGTAAGATACTGTAAGTATTTTTGTATATATGTTTGATTGGGTTTTGTTCGTAAATGTTGAACGTATATACATTTGAATTTTTAATATTTCTCTGACATATGGTTTGCAGGACAATGTAAGTATTTTTTTTATATTGGTTTGGGTCTTGTTCATTAATGCATGTGTAGGAAGGAGAACATAATAGGACAACTTATACACATACTAGAAGGAAAATGCAACGCCAAAGGACCATTACTTGAAGCAAGCACAACAATACTCAAAAACAGCTATTGTTCAAAGAAGCAGTGTCAAATCAAGTATCATGTCATGTCAAAAATTAGTATTGTAAAAATCATAATTGTAAAATTGTAAAAGAGTCATTATTGTAAAAGAGTCAATTTTCCTAGAGTTGGAGAGGCATTGTTTGGAGGTATAAGTGTCATTGTTGGATAATTTTATTGTTATAGATCAATTTGGGCACCATTCCCAATGACCTATTTAAGCTAGACATCATCCCCATAACCGATGAATAGGGTCTATCACCCCCTATCATTTCAGTTGCTACATGCATTAAGACAAAGAACAAGAACAAATCATCCATGAATTCCATTGCAAGGTTTCCAAGATTTGAAGTACATGTTATATCACCTATGAGCTCACCAACACAGTATCTCAAGGGGCTAACTGCTTTGCATGAGCAAGCACCTCCATTCAAGGGTCATTTGCAAAGAACTTCCCGACACTCAAGGGTGCGTTGGTAAATTGGGAGCGAAATTCTCATTGTTTCGGAATCTCCACATGGCCAGTGCCTTCTAGAAGAGTGCATGTGTGTCAAACTTTGAATCCATGTGTCCATTCAACACCTATGATCTTGGAAACATGTATTTCCTATTATTATAAATTCATTGATTGTGAAACTACCTTCAGCTCATCTATATATTAAGCACAGATCCTAGTGCTTGAGAAGGAAGAAATTTAGTAGAGAAATGTTGTTGGAATCTCAATTGAGGGTTTGATTTGAGTGATATGCTGCTAGAGAGATGTTCATTGTGATGAGGCTGGGATGATGCTGGGGTTGGTGACATCAAATTTATTGTTGGTTGTAACCTCCCCTTCTATCCATTAATAAATATTGCTGCTTACTTTCCCACATATGTATCTGTATAAGGTTATGTCTTTCATATTATGAATTCTTATCTAATGTATATGTTTCATGTTTCATTGATTTAACTGAATAACTTGAATAGCCATCTATATATTGCAATCTCTTTGTTGTTTAGTGTTCATTCTTGAAGGATATATTTTGGCGATCTAGCTTGGATTTGAAGCTACAACAAGAGAAACAGAAGGAGACTTCGAAGTGCTTGAACTCCAAGTAAGTTTCTTAATCTATTATGTGTGTCTATTTACTATTAGGAAAAGTATTTGCAAAGTCTTTAAACTGTTGTTCTAAATGCATTACACCTCATTTAGGGAAGAATTTTTTATCCGTAATCCATAATTCCGCATAACAAATTGGCGACTCCACTAGGGAGTTTACCTTCATCCTTGATGTATTTTGCCTCTGTTATCCACCCAGTGGCATCTACTCTCAATGATTAGACTTTTAAAACTAAGAATTGCATTAGAAGTGTGTTAGTAGTCTGAGTTTTTGTTCTTTGTTGCGCCCAACGCACTGTTGGTCAAGACACAGTGCTTTGCATAGCATTAATTTCTCCCACTCAGGGGTGCTTTGCAATGCACTGTCTCCCCTTAGAGACTGTGTTACCCCCTAAGTCAACCAAATTCATGTTAGAAAATTATATATTATAGAGAAATGCAACACAAAATATGTGGAAAACACAAGCACACTAAAAAAATAAAACCAGAGAGACACAGATATACGTGGTTCACCCAGTTTGGGCTACGTCCACCCTGAACAGCCAGTCCTTCCTTTCTATTATCCAAAAAAATGAAGAGACACAACCTACAACAGATCTGTTGTAATATCCTATGTTCTCTCTCA
Organism: Pinus albicaulis; assembly: GCA_034641835.2. Taxonomy (NCBI): domain Eukaryota; kingdom Viridiplantae; phylum Streptophyta; class Pinopsida; order Pinales; family Pinaceae; genus Pinus; species Pinus albicaulis. The sequence continues at coordinate 1,251,359,207 of CM076583.1, forward strand.
CAGTCTCCATATCTGTTTCTCGCTCTGAGAATACACATATAATACACAGTCACAATAAAATACCCTCATACAAGTAAGGGGTTGCCTTCTAGGGAAAAAAACCCTAAACTAAACATAACTTCTACCATCAGATCATCTGCCTAATGAATGGCCCAGATTGACTAGAAATTACTATACTTTTACAAGGAAATTTTACATCTATTTTTCGCTTCGAGGGCGCTGCCCCCAAAACCCCCTGCTAGTGGGGGGGCTCCATAAAGTCGCAGCCGTGCCTCCCCCCCCCCCCTCCTCCCAGGCAGCATTTAATTACGGGTGGAATTTCCTCCCCATTAAGGTACATGGGTTCAACGTTGTGATACAAAATAAATAAGATAATCAGGCTCCACACCCAAAAATCTCCCACTTGGAGACTGATTGTAGCAACTCCACCGCTGCTTCATTTGTTGGACAATGACTCCACTTTGGACCTGGTTGTTTCTCATCTTCATCATCATACTTGAAGACCAATTTAAATTGAACAATTCTCAATTTCTTCCTAGTTACAACTTTTGTTAGCATATCTGCAGGATTCTGGCTAGTGTGTATCTTTTCTAGCTTCAATTGTCCATCTTCCAATACTGACCATATGAAATGGTACTCGAGCTATATGTGTTTAGTCCTGGAATGAAATGATGAGTTCTTTGCAAGATGAATGGAACTTTGGCTATCACTTTATAACGTGTCCATATCATGCTTCTTACCCAATTTATCCATAAATGTTTGTAACCAAATCATTTCCTTACTAACCTCTATAGCAACAACATACTCTACTTTTGTTGTTGAAAGTGAAACAACACTTTGGATTTTTGAAACCCAACTAATAGTTGTTCCACCTACAGTAAATACATACCCTGTAGTGCTTCTCCTGTTATCTCTGTCACCTACCATATCTACATCAACATATCCCTGTAGAGCAATGTTTGAACCACCAAAGCATAATGCTTGATTTGTGGTACCTCTCAAATATCTGAGAATCCATTTCACTTTCATCCATTGTTCTCTTCCTGGATTGTTCATGTACCTTCTTACAACTCCCATTGCATGTGCAATATCAGGCCTTGTGCATACCATTGCATGCATTAAGCTTCCAAATCCTGATGCATATGGAACTTTAGACATATAATCCATTTCTTCTTAGGTCTTGGGGCACATCTCCTTACTATGTTTGAAACAGCTAGAAAAAGGTGTACTAACTGGTTTTGCATTCTACATATTAAATCTTTTCAACACTTTTTGTATGTACTCATTCTGAGACAGTGTTAATTTGTGATTTTTCCTGTCTCTAGTTATTCTCATACCAAGGATTTTTTTTGCAGCTCCCAAATCCTTCATTGCAAATGAATTTTCCAATTTTATTTTGAGCACATTTATTTCCTTCATGTTAGACCCTGCAACAAGCATGTCATCTACATACAATAATAATATAATAGAGCTTCCATCGTTTTGCTTTTTCAGATAAACACAATGATCGGAGTGACATCTAGTATAACATTATTCATACATAAACTTGTCAAATTTTAGATAGCCTTGGAGCCTGTTTTAAGCGATACAAGCTCTTCTTTAGCCTGCAAACAAATTTTTCCTTCCCTTTGACCTCATATCATTTTGGTTGCTGCATATAGATTTCTTCCTCCAAATCTCCATCGAGAAATGTTGTCTTTACATCTAACTATTCAATATGCAAATCTTCCACTGCTACAAGACTTAAAATAGTTCTGATTGAAGTCATCTTAACAACAGAAGAAAATATTTCATCAAAATCAATACCTTTCTTCTGTGCAAACCCCTTCACCACAAGTCTAGCTTTGTACCTCTGTTTTTCTCCATCTTCTTCCTTCAGCCTATAAACCCATTTATTCTGCAATGTTGTTTTACCTGCAAGCAACCTGACTAAGTCCCAAGTATGGTTATGTATTAAGGATTCCATCTCTTCTTCCATGGCTAGCTCCCAATTCTTCCTGGTTTCAACCTGCATTTCTTCTTCATACATTCAAGTTCACCAAAACCAATCAATAATAAATAATATAATGAAGGAGAGTATTTTTCAGGGGGTCTACTTATCCTGGTAGATATTCTGACACCACTTTCAGACGTTTGAGGTGCCTGTTGCTGTTATGGTGGTTTTTGTTGTTGTGGCTGTTGATTATTATTATTTTCAAACACCTTTACTTTTTCTGTGATCTCATCAAGAACTGTGTATTCTTTGTTTTCTTTTTCCTATTTATTTTCCTGCAACTAATTCTTATACAAAACCTTTTCATTGAATATTACATCTCTGCTCCTAATAATTTTTTGATTTTCATAATCATATAAGCTATAACCAAAATCATTAACACCATATCCAATAAATGTACATTTCTTTGATTTTTCCTCAAGCTTTGTTCTATTTTCTTTATTAATATGGACAAAGGCCTCACAACTAAAAAGCTTTAAAAAACAGTAGTTTACCTTTTTACCTGTCCATGCCTCTTATGGAATACCACCATCCAAGGAAATTGAAGGCCCTCTATTTATTAGATAAAAAATAGTATCTACAGCATATGCCCAAAATTTTAAAGGCAATCCTGCATTCAATCTCATGCACCTTGCATGCACCATGATTGTTCTGTTCATCCTTTCTGACACACCATTTCTTGTGGTGTTCTTGGTGTTAGGGTCCCATGATTTGGTTGATTGGAAAGCCAAATGACAGTGTAACATCAAACAAATCTTTGGAGCCCAAGGACCTAGCCTTCCTGGACTCAAAGAGGGCTCTCTCTATCTGTGTAAGGGATATCTATGTGTTTGCTTATTGTGTTCTGATTTTAGGCTAGTTATGAAGTAGGTTTTTTTGTTTTGGTTTTTAGGTTGTGAGGGATGAAACTGATCAAAGATATAAGATAGGTAACAAGATGTCAGATCAACTGGGCTATGGGGTCGAAGAGGTCAAGAAAGCTATCAGATGGTGATACAAGGTTGTTGAAGGGCCGATTTGATTCGAGGTAAAATGGATCTTTGGGCAAAATGGAGTAAGATGGACATCAAGTTTGTGAATAACAAAGGATTCCAAGCATAACTAGTTTAATAGCTGACACAAACATGATAGGGAAAACCATTAATCATGAGAAATGCAACTTTAAGCTAATCAATACATAGAAATAAACATTCAAGCCATGCATAGAGATATACAACTCTCTAACTTTGGGAAATGGCTATCATACTTTGGGGAAATACACTTAAGACATACAAACAACTCAAATCACTATGCTAGAACGCCTAAACACAGTACTTCAAGTTATTGGGCACTTTGAAAACAAGATTTCATAGTCTTAGGCAAAGGGAAAGATCAGAACAAGACCTCCTTGGTTCAACAAAGGAAAATCTAATCAATCAAAGAGAAATTTCATGGATGGAGCTATGGCTAGCCATGAGTAAGCAGGGCATACCGTAAATCATACTTAGCATGCATAAAACCATGAATGAAACAAGCAACAATATCCTTAAGTTATTATAGAGCAATCAAGAATTCTTTAATGTGACTAAGAATGAAGAAAACATGGAAGATATGAAGAAACAGGAAATTTGAGGTGCCTCCAAGGGCATTGCTCAAATTTGTTCTCTACTGTCCTATAGCAAGCAAGAACATGGATTTGTGAATGAAAACTAGGAAATAAAACAAAGAGAGAGACACTATACCATTCTACCAAGTCATGGAATCCAACAACAATCTTCTTTCATCATCCAAGAACATCCAAGAGACTATCCAAAAGCATGAGACAAGTATTTCTTCCAAAGCTTATATGACCATATATTGCTTCTATTCATCAAGTTTAGTCTTGTTTACAATGAAAGCCTTTGGAATATTTAGGCCCAAGTGAGGAAAACCTCTTAGTTCAACTTGCAATCTCATTGGCCTATCCAAAATATCTTATTTTGTCCTTGAGGCTTTGCAAAGCCCAAGGCACAAAATATCTCATAAAATATCTAAAAAATGCTAAAAGAGGGAAATAAATTGAATTTTCATAACTTACTCATGTGCAAAAATAGCTAAACGCACATGAGTAAAAAGCAGCTTTGAAAGGTTCAATTTTTACAAAAATACTCAAAAAATACATTAGCAAAAGCTCCCCTGACTTGCCGGCAACTTTTGGAAGCCTTCCTGATGTCGAAATGAAGCTCATGATAGCTCGTTGGAAATATATGAGTGTCTACTTTCTGAAAATGTTTATTTTTCTCCAAACTGACCACTGGAAGTCCTCCAAAAACAGACCTGTGTGTAAAACCCAAAAAATAAGCCTTGCTGATAAACGGGGCAGAGTGTAGAAAAAGTGAGTGTTTTTCGCCATTTTGGGGGAGCAAAAGATCTTCAAATGTTCTGAAAATTGCTAAGTATGTGCCCCTGAAATTATGGCATCCAATGATACCATTTTCATCCTTTGATGATACCCCAAACTGAAATGGCGATGCCCATGAGTTTTGGCCAAAAACCCAAAAATGACAAAAAACCAAAACATGTCGAATTTCACTCAATTTTGGCGAGCAAGTCCCTCAAGGGTTTTTAGAAACATGTTTAGAAACTCGGGCCAAAATTCCAAGCCTAGAGGTGTCTTTCTCCCTTTTTCTCACCGGGCGCCCTCTTTGGGAAGTTTTGAGCTTTTCTTGGTATTTTCTTTGTTGTTTGGCATTCTAGTTTTGGTGAAGAAATCATGGCCCCTTGCCTAGGAGAGGCAGATAGCACATGCTTTGGAGAATGCCCTTCATGATCCGTGTTTTGTATTTTCTTTCCCTCATCATTGCTTGCTTGAGGGTTGCCTTGTTTGTCTTTGTCACTGCTTTCTTCATGACTATCATGCTCTTTCCCTTCACTGTTTTGTGCTTCATCACCCTCATGCTCATTGCTGTGTTGGCTGCCAAAATGTTCCTTTTCATTACTGCCTCACTACCCATCACTTTGCTCTTCATTATCACTGCTATGTTTAGACTCTTTGCCTTGTTCCTCATCATCCCTAAAGTCATCTCTTCATTATTATGTTTGAGCCAAGAGGCCTTTAACAAGACATGTTCGTGGTTTCTTGAAAAGAAGTCCCTTTTTATTTGGTATAAAAACCCCTTCTCTTCAAACATTTTTTTATGAAGGCAATGTTATTTAAAAGACTGAACAAAACCCCTTTTAAACTGATAAAAACACTTTTCCCAATCAATATCTTCCTTTGTGAGATCACTACTTCTTTGTGGTTTTGATGGACATGGTGCTCTTTGAAATCATTGTTTTCAAAGACTCCTTCAGATTTGTTAAATACCCTCTACACACATTCTGTTTTGTTTTCTTAGAGACTGTGTGAATCTCCAATTTGGTCAAAGAAAGAAAACTCTCTTAAAATAACACACTGACATTCCTTTTTAATAAATATGATAAGTCTTTGAAAAAGCAAGTTGTGCTTTCCCTTTAACTGCCTCCTAACGCTTTATAAACTTTCAATAAGCCATTACCATTCTATCACTGCTTCTCTTTTTGATATCACTGTTTGATCTTTGATTCAGCCAAGCAACCTGCCCTTTGTAAACAGATCTTCAATAAACTATGATGAATTTACCTTTCAATCCCTGTTTTTCCGTTTAGAGGCTGTGTAGATTTTAACTATTTACAACAAAGGCCTCTTTCAAACTGATAGCAAGCCCCTTAACTTTAAAAATTGTTCCCTTGTGATGACCCTAGCAATCAAGTTCTATTGGAAGAAGGTTAGTTAGCTTGTCCACAGTAATATCTTCTTTTATTAGTGATTAAAACAACTTTTTTTTCTTTGTTAGTCACTGTTTGACCAAGGCGAATTGCCTCAAATGCTGTGTGAAATGGTTCTTTAAGATCAACTCTCTGCTCCTTACAAATCCCTGTTTTTCTCCCTTTGTATGCCAATCAAAAAATAGTTATAATAACAAGCACACAGTCAAATAAAAAGGTACACACAGTCAAGTGATTTCTATTTTTGGGTAAGGTCACAAAGCTCTTTGTGTTTTGGTGTGAGCAAGACAGCCTTGTAGAAAACAAAACATCCCTCCCAATCAAAAACACTTCTCTTTGTATTTCACTGTCTCATATGCATAGGTAGACAAGACACCTTCTAATTGAATTAACAGCTTCACTCACTAAATTCTGCTCCATGGATCAAAGGAGGAATTGGTTTTGCTTTTTTCCACACAGAGAAAACCTTTGAAAGTGACAAAGTCATTCATGCATGATCACTGTTGTTAGATTAGGCTCACTGTTTCAACCTAGGAACACTGTGTTTTCCTTTCAAAAACTGCTTCACCTACTAACACTGTTTTGAGGGCAGTTTTTAGGCCTTTTGAAATCAATACAAACACACCACTTTCACTATGTCAATCTTGGGCAATCATAGCCACAGCAAACTCGGATTTAAAACAGAACACTTAACCCTCCTTACCACTGTTTCTCCATTACATTTTGCTGACAGAGGTTATGGTTTATCATTGTCTTGAGGATAGCTTTAGGTCTGTTGAAACTAATATGAACACTCTACTAGCCTCCCATGGTAACAAAATTTGTCAATAAATTTAACAAATCACTCTGATTTTCCTACCAAGACCTCCACTTTTTTCACCACCAATTAGTCTTTGAAAAACACATCATTGATCACCCTTTTAGAAATTTTGAATATACCAAGGAGACACAAAAAAATACCTCGAAGATCGATGGTGGCCTTTGTTTGAAAAGTTGAGCAGCTCTCAAAAGAGTTTTTTAAGGTTTTTAGGTGAGCAGCACGTTCAGAAGCAAGAGCGCCACGCGCTGCTATAGGCGCGCTGCGCATCAATAGAAAGCCTTTGTGTTTTCTCTCCCAGGCGCACCGCGCAATTTTTCAAATGCGCTGCACACTTTGCAGCTCATTTTGGAGGCCTTCCTAGTGTCATAATTGGGCGTGAGATGGCTCATTGGAAAGATGTGGAAGTCTAATTTCCAGAAATACTTGAATTTTTTCATTTGGTGTCCATTTGGTTGTTCAAAAGTTTATTTTCCCAACACTGGTCAAAACTGGTGAATCCTGGTGCAGAAATGCATAGTGCTGTTTGTAGGCCACTTTTGGATGCCTTCCCAGTGTCGGAATTGGGCCCGAGATGGCTCGTTGGAAATATATGGAAGTCTGATTTCCAATATTCTTGATTTTTTTCATTTGGTGTCCATTTGGGTGTTCAAAAATTGACTGTCCCAACACTGGTCAAAAATGGTGAATGCTGGTGTAGAAAAACATAGTTTTGTTTGCAGGCTACTTTTGGATGCCTTCCTTTTGTCAGAATTTGGCCTGAGATGGCTCATTGGAAATATATGGAAGTCTAATTTCCAAATATGCTTTATTTTTTTCATCTGGTATCTATTTGGTTGTTCAAAATCTGACTGTCCCATCACTGGTGAAAATGGTGAATCCTGGTGCAGAAATTCTCCCTTGACATCTGTATTTTTTACATTTCTCACAAACCATGATATGTGTGTAGAAACTGAAGGAGGTTTTTCTTCTTGAACCTATGAGGGACAAAAAAGTCTCTCACTTTTGTAAATTTCATCTTTGTTTGGTCAGAAACTCATTTTGAAACAAACTGCCTGGGCGCTCCTTAACCTATGTCTTTTGCAACCTTTGTCATATTGAATGGAATACTCCTCAAAATGATGTGGTAATCTATAGTTTATGAGGTAGGATGTTCTCTAAACCATGATTAAAAACTCTATTTTTGAATCAAGGAAATCATTCACCTTTAAAACCACCGATGTAGCCCTTTAGAACCATAATGCCTACATTGTTTTATAAAATGAAAAGGTCATAAGATACTGCCATTTTGTCCTTTCAAACTCTGTTGTTTATGAAAGTGGCCATAAGGACTCTGTTATGCTTGATTTGTGTATAATGGGAGATTATTACAAAATACTGTTTCAGCCATTACAAATGGTCCTTCAGACCTATCATGAAAATTTCCTCATTATCTGCTGATGGAGGTCATGATTGATTTTCTGCTTTTCATTTTGGATATCCTCAAACAATGGTGGGCCCTATACTTATTTATGAAGGAGGCCTATGTTTGATAACTGTCATGTGTCTTCTAAAAACTCTGTCTTTCATTTGATGGGGACATTCTTTGACTGAAAGTGAAACACTGTTTTATCACACCTTTGGCCTTATGAATGAGTTGATTTCCTGTGTAAAGTTTTTTTGAGGAGCTGGTCCTTTATTTCTTTGTGAAGGAGGTCTACAACCTCAAAACTAGAATCCAAAATCAATTCTAGTTTGATTTCATCAGAGTCCATTCCAGTGCTAATTTTCTTATCAGGTTTTGATGTGACATCCCTACAACTTGCAATGGTGTATGAAAAGTATAAACAACAGATTGACATATTGATATGCAGATGCTTACACGCGACAATTTTCATAACCTCTTAAGAATGTTGGCCAAAGTAATTTCCCATCTTGTGATGTAAAATAGATTGAAACATTTGTTGATCCTAGCAGCAGCCTTCTTCTTTATGATTTCTTCAGTGCATAAAAGAGACATATATTTTTGAATTTGTTCCAAATGTGCAGTCTTTTCCAATAGAAAAAATACTCAAGCACACTTTAAAACCTACTGATGCATCCTTTGTTTTATCCCTTGGAAGGAGGTGGCCTACAACAGTCTTGAAATCATTTAAAAACATGTTGGTCCTCTGCTTGTTCATGAAGGAGGCCACATCATGCCTTTCTAACCATCGTCTCTTTTGCTGGAGGAGGTTATCAGCATGATGTCTTCTAACATTTGCTCTTTTTAAGGAGGTCATCATAGTCATGATATTTCATCTATTTCCAAAACTGTGTCATCTTTCCTTGAAATATATATCTCTGTTTTTGGACAACTTTTGACTTTTGAAATATGTACTCCTGCTCTCTTTTCATTTCAGCTCTCCATCTACTTAATGATGGCAAATTCCTTCAACATGAGAGACTTATTTGGACTTGTCTCTTTGCTTTTGTTCAGATACTGTTTGTCATTCACTTTGCACCCTGCAGAGGTGAAAAAAATATGACTTTGAACCTTGTGAGCTCCTTTGGTGTCTTATGGAGATTTTGCCCAATATTGAGCATATTCTTTTAGACTGTGAACATGCTCATCTCTTTCTGTATTAGATATTTGTAGAATTTCTTCCAGATTGAGACAACAAGACCTCTTAGTGGCACGACCTAGGGGTATATCACAATTTGTTTTTTTTGCAGATTAAGCGCTAATTCAGGCTGGTTGGTATTGAACAAAGAATTCAGGCTCAAGCTATTTTTGTCGAGGAAGGGACTCTCTAAAGCGCCACTACCTAACTTAGGGGAAACTTTCATTGACTCTGATTGTGTTTGACAAGAAGATCAAGGATAGGAGGGGAGACACTTTGTCAAATATTCGACAGTGAGTTTCATGAGAAATAAGGGGAAAATGATAGTAGACTAGCAAGACCAAGATGGCTATAGATAGGGATATTTTGCTGAAACAAGAAATGACTTTAAAACTGAAGATTGCTCTGATTATAGGCTGACAGGTAGGGCTAGGAAAGCAAAAAATTGTTTGGGGGTTTTCTAGATGATAAATTGACATATGGAGATCAGTTTCTAGAAAACTCAGCTAGGAATCTAGTCATCAAAAACGGGTGAAAAATATTGATGACTAACAGTGGCTCCATTTGGGGAGGGCAACTCCTTTACAGGAGGTGTCCATAATTGTAGATCTTTGGCTTATGAAGACCAGTGCCTTATCCATTGGCGGAAATTTCATTTTTTCTTGATTCCATTTCTGAAAATTGACAGCATGATTAGCCTCAAAAACATCTCTACCTACCCAGCTATATTTCCTAACATTTTTGTTCTTTAGGTGCATTTTGACTAGCAACCTTTTGACATGATATTTTTCAGAATAGAAATTATCTAATGCTACACTTATACCTTCTGGGAGTTCAGATTAAGCTGATGAACTCCTTTGCTTCTCTTCCTATGCTAGATCAACTGTCAAGGTTAAGCTGTTTGACAGGATTTTATTCTCTAATCTAAAACATGAAATTGAAAAATGACCAAATCAGGATTAGATAGTCTGATTTGTCATGTACTTGTGGCTTGAAAGACAAGCTGCACACAAATATTATTTTGCATAAAATGAAATCTGGAAAAACAAGGCTAGGATACCCAATTTGTTTTTCATCCCTTCTTTCCTCTTTGGTCTGTTTTGAGCATGTGGAACCAATATCTTTTCCTAATCTATTCTCTTTGATAAGTCAAGCTTACACAATGTTGACCATCTTTTCCACTCACTAAGTTATCAGCAAATAAATTTAAAACATGTTCAGTTATGATTAGGCTAGATAACTGAACAAGACATTTGAGCAATAGTAGCGGCATTTAGACTTGCGCGCATTCCAAATGACTATTTATTTGAACATGGGGCTTTACCATTACTTTTTAGAAACTGCCCTCTTTTCCTATTTTTTACTTTTTTTTGTATTTTCTGCTTTTTCACTGTTTCTTCAAACAATCTAGAACTTAAAAGATGCTCACAAGGCTGAGCTTATTTTCCACAACTATCTATCTATCCTAATCTAACCTATACACAATATACATTAATTTAGTGAAATCTCTTTTCCAAATAAGCCAATCAAGCAGATGATTCCATGAGGGACTTTGTTTCAGTTCTTTCATGATGCTGAAGAAATCAAAAGGCCACTTCCACTTTATTTGTTTTCGGGCAGTAGTGTTTAATTTTTTCCTCACACTTTGCAGCAAACTATTCGTGGTAGAACACACTACTCCTTCTTTAAAGGTCTCTAGGGAAACAGCAAAGGGGTCTTCGAATAATAGTTGGCCTAGAGGATTTGAACAATAGACCTCATTTAGGATTACTCCCTCCTTTAATTTACTAATCTTGGGATTATTTTGAGAAAAAATCCCTTCTCCCTCTTTAGGATTATCTGATTTGGAAACTTCAGAAAGTAATGTTATGCTACCTTCAAGAAATCTTGGTACACCCTGATTTAGTGAGATGATTCCTTTTTGTGAGCCATTATCCTGATGAGTAGGATTATTATTTAGCACCAAGTCTTCTTGAGAAGAAATTTTAGTATCAGCATCAGTCTGTTATGTACTTTTAGTATGAGAAAATGCGTTAGTAGATAAATCAGCAGTAGAACACATATACATATATTCTTTACAAAAAGGTTTGGATGCTGGTTGTATGCTTAGGATTTCATTAGTTTCTTCTTTTGTTGAAAGGGGTGGTGTCTTTCTCTTCTTCTAGGTGGAACTATGATGTCTCTCTTCCTTTTGTGAATGCTCACAAGGATGAATGTCTTTTTGAGGAAGTATTTCAACCTCAAAAACAATTTGTTCTATTGTTTCTTTATGAGAAATTTCTTTAGTAGGTAAGGCAGTAGTGGATAACATCTGATCTATTTCCTTTTCAGTTAAAGGAGGAGGTATTTTCTGTTTTCTTTAGATTGGGCAACAATTTCTTTCCATTTTTTGTGGAAGTTGATCTTGTGGCTAAATGTCCTACTGTATTTTACAAGGAAAGGCAGATGGATTGTTATTTGTTTCAACCTTTTCAAAGAGCTCTTGTGGATCCTCTCTTATTTTTTTATGGATTTAATCTGGGATCAACTCTTCTTGGTCATCTTGATGGTTATTTTGGGTAAGAAAATTATGGATCTCCTCTAAATAATCCTTAGGATGCCAATCTCCTAAGTTTTCATCAATTCTTGCAAGGTGTTGTATGAGGTTTTCAGATTGATCACAACAATTTTCAGCCAATGATAGAGATGGACAATGCCCTATATAGTGTTTACAAAATACTTTGTGGAAATCCTTCAAAGAAAACAAGATGCCAGGTTCTAGGCCTTCATACCATTCTCTTGCCTTTCCTTCTAATGTACCCATGAAATTTTTCATCAGGCAATCCTCATGCCATTCAACCTTTAACCTCCATACATGTTTATGGAAATTGATGAGGTGTAACAATGGGTCATCAACTTTTTCATCTCGAAAGATAGGTAGGTTTTCTATCCAATTTACGTCTTTAGGAATTTTGTGTGGGAATCCAGGGATATGTTATCTGCTCATCGGAGCATATCTCCTTTGTGTCCTTGGATCCATCTTTGTTAATCAGAAAGGATCACTGTGTCTTTTCAACCAGTCTAAAGTTCTCTACCAGTGTAGTCTTTTGGTCTAATGAAGGTTGTGGAGTCGCCAGGTGGAGGATTTGAACTGTGCTGTCCACCATCAGCATGATTGGGATCGCTTAATGCATTCCTAGGAGATTTTATAAGGACTAGTGGAGTAATAGGCCTACTGGAGGCTAGTGGAGTCGCCAGGTGGAACTTAGTTGTTTTTGTAGAGATGTAGCTATGGTCCACCACTAATAACTAGGGAAAAAGTCAATCTGGGGATGTTTTTGAGGTTTTCTAAGTTTTTATGTGTGGCCTGTGAGGTTTGGAAGAGTTTCCTATAACTGAGTCATCATTTTGCTAAGATGGTGAAAAAGCTAGCTTCTACTCTTCAGACAACACTTAAGTTTTCTAAGCTTGATTGAGACTTCGAGAGTTACTAAGGAGTACTTAGATTGTCACTAACTCAGAGTCCCACTGTGATCGTCGTTATGTTAGTGAGAGGTGGGATAAGTCAATCAGATAGTATTCTTAAGGCCGCCGGAATGTTTAGGGAATCTAAGTTTGTTTGTTACTCAGAGTCCCACCGTGATCGCCATTATGTTAGTGTGGCGATGAGGTGGCTCAATCGGATAGTAGCCTAGAGTTTAGTAAAGTAGTAAGGCCTACTGGAGGCTAGTGGAGTCGCTAGGTATATTTTTAGTTGTTTTGAGGTATATGTGTATGGTCCACCGCCAACACTGTCAAAAACCAATCTAAGGAAGTTTTTGGGGTTTTTTGAGTTTTTATGTGCATCCTAGTTTGTAAGAGTGTTATGAACCTGATTCATCACTTTTCTACGATGGTGAAACAGAGAGTTTACTCTAAATGATTCTATAGGATGATGGTTTGCGTTTAATGTTTGAAGGACTAAAGAGTCTATAAGAGTTCGCTAGACTGTCATGTACTCAGAGTCCCACCGTGATCGCAATTATGTTAGGGTCCCCTGATTTGGCTGATTGGCAAGCCAAATGACAGTGTAACATCAAACCAATATTTGGAGCCCAAGGACCTAGCCTTCCTGGACTCAGAGAGGGCTCTCTCTATATTTGTAAGGGATATCTGTGTGTTTTCTTATTGTGTTCTGATTTTAGGCTAGTTATGAAGTAGGTTTTTTGGTTTTGGTTTTTAGGTTGTGAGGGATGAAACTGATCAAAGATATAAGATAGGTAAAAATATGTTAGATCAACTGGGCTATGGGGTCGAAGAGGTCAAGAAAGCTATCAGATGGTGATACAAGGTTGTTGAAGGGCCGATTTGATTCGAGGTAAAATGGATCTTTGGGAAAAATGGAGTAAGATGGACATCAAGTTTGTGAATAACAAAGGATTCCAAGCATAACTAGTTTAATAGCTGACACAAACATGATAGGGAAAACCATTAATCATGAGAAATTTAACTTTAAGCTAATCAATACATAGAAATAAACATTCAAGCCATGCATAGAGATATATAACTCTCTAACTTTGGGAAATGGCTATCAGACTTTGGGGAAATACACTTAAGACATAAAAACAACTCAAATCACTATGCCGGAATGCCTAAACATAGTACTTCAAGTTATTGGGCACTTTGAAAACAAGATTGCATAGTCTTAGGCAAAGGGCAAGATCAGAACAAGACTTCCTTGGTTCAACAAATGACAATCTAATCAGTCAAAGAGAAATTTCATGGATGGAGCTATGGCTAGCCATGAGTAAGCAGTGCATACCATAAATCATACTTAGCATGCATAAAACCATGAATGAAACAAGCAACAATATCCTTAAGTTATTAAAGAGCAATCAAGAATTCTTTAATGTGACTAAGAATGAAGAAAACATGGAAGATATGAAGAAACAGGAAATTTGAGGTGCCTCCAAGGGCATGTCTAAAATTTATTCTCTACTGTCCTATAGAAAACAAGAACATGGATTTGTGAATGAAAACTAGGAAACAAAACAAAGAGAGAGACACTATACCATTCTACCAAGTCATGGAATCCAACAACAATCCTCTTTCATCATCCAAGAACATCCAAGAGACTATCCAAAATCATGAGACAAGTATTTCTTCCAAAGCTTATATGACCATATATTGCTTCTATTCATCAAGTTCAGCCTTGTTTACATTGAAAGCCTTTGGAATATATAGGCCCAAGTGAGGAATACCTCTTAGTTCAACTTGCAATCTCATTGGCCTATCCAAAATATCTTATTTTGTCCTTGAGGCTTTGCAAAGCCCAAGGCACAAAATATCTCATAAAATATCTAAAAAATGCTAAAAGAGGGAAATAATTTGACTTTTCATAACTTCTCATGTGCAAAAATAGTTAAACGCACATGAGGAAAAAGCAGTTTTGAAAGGTTCATTTTTTACAAAAAAACTCAAAAAATACATTGGCAAAAGGTCCTTTGACTTGCCAACAACTTTTGGAAGTCTTCCCGATGTCGAAATGAAACTCATGATAGCTCGTTGGAAAGCTCTGAGTGTCTACTTTCTGAAAATGTTTAGTTTTCTCCCAACTGACCACTATAAGTCCTCCAAAAACAGACCTATTTGTAAAATCCCAAAAAATAAGCCTTGCTGATAAACGGGGCAGAGTGTGGAAAAAACGAGTGTTTTTCACCATTTTGGGGGAGCAAAAGATCTTAAAATGTTTTGAAAATCGCTAAGTATGTGCCCCTGAAATTATGGCATCCAATGATACCATTTTCATCCTTTGATGATACCCCAAACTGAAATAGCGATGCCCATGAGTTTTGGCCAAAAACCCAAAAATGACAAAAAACCAAAACATGTCGAATTTCACTCAATTTTGGCGATCAAGTCCCTCAAGGATTTTTAGAAACATGTCTAGAAACTCGGGCCAAAATTCGAAGCCTAGAGGTGTCTTTCTCCCTTTTTCTCACCGGGCGCCCTCTTTGGGCAGTTTTGAGCTTTTCTTGGTTTTCTTCTTTGTTGTTTGACATTCTAGTTTTGGTGAAGAAATCATGGCCCCTTGCCTAGGAGAGGCAAATAGCACATGCTTTGGAGAATTCCCTTCATGATCTGTGTTTTGTATTTTCTTTCCCTCATCATTGCTTGCTTGAGGGTTGCCTTGTTTGTCTTCGTCACTGCTTTCTTCATGACTGTCATGCTCTTTCCCTTCACTGTTTTGTGCTTCATCACCCTCATGCTCATTGCTGTGTTGGCTGCCAAAATGTTCCTTTTCATTACTGCCTCACTACCCATCACTTTTCTCTTCATTATCACTGCTATGTTTAGACTCTTTGCCTTGTTCCTCGTCATCCCTAAAGTCATCTCTTCAACATTATGTTTGAGCCAAGAGGCCTTTAACAAGACATGTTCGTGGTTTCTTGAAAAGAAGTCTCCTTTTATTTGGTATAAAAACCCCTTCTTTTCAAACACTGTTTTTATGAAGGCACTGTTATTTAAAAGACTGAACAAAACCCCTTTTAAAATGATAAAAACAATTTTCCTAATCAATATCTTCATTTGTGAGATCACTGCTTCTTTGTGGTTTTGATGGACATGGTGCTCTTTGAAATCATTGTTTTCAAAGACTCCTTCAGATTTGTTAAATACCCTCTACACACATTCTGTTTTGTTTTCTTAGAGACTGTGTGAATCTCCAATTTCTCAAAGAAAGAAAAATCTCTTAAAATAACACACTGACATTCCTTTTTAATAAATATGATAAGTCTTTGGAAAAGAAAGTTGTGCTTTCCCTTTAACTGCCTCCTAACACTTTATAAACTTTCAATAAGCCATTACCATTCTATCACTGCTTCTCTTTTTGATATCATTGTTTGATCTTTGATTCAGCCAAGCAACTTTCCCTTTGTAAACAAATCTTCAATAAACTATGATGACTTTACCTTTCAATCCCTATTTTTTCCTTTAGAGGTTGTGTAGATTTTAACTATTTACAACAAAGGCCTCTTTCAAAGTGATAGCAAGCCCCTTAACTTTAAAAACTGTTCCCTTGTGATGACCCTAGCAATCAAGTTCTATTGGAAGAAGGTTAGTTAGCTTGTCCACAGTAATATCTTCTTTTACTAGTGATTAAAACAACTCTATTTTCTTTGTTAGTCACTGTTTGACCAAGGCGAATTGCCTCAAGTGCTGTGTGAAATGGTTCTTTAAGATCAGCTCTCTGCTCCTTACAAATCACTGCTTTTCTCCCTTTGTATGCCAATAAAAAAATAGTTATAATAACAAGCACACAGTCAAATAAAAAGGTACACACAGTCAAGTGATTTCTATGTTTGGGTAAGTTCACAAAGCTCTTTGTGTTTTGGTGTGAGCAAGACGGTCTTGTAGAAAACAAAACATCCCTCCCAATCAAAAAAACTTCTCTTTGTATTTCACTGTCTCATATGCATAGGTAGACAAGACACCTTCTAATTGAATTAACAGCTTCACTCACTAAATTCTGCTCCATGGATCAAAGGAGGCATTGGTTTTGCTTTTTTCCACACAGAGAAAACCTTTGAAAGTGACAAAGTCATTCATGCATGATCACTGTTGTTAGATTAGGCTCACTGTTTCAACCTAGGAACACTGTGTTTTCCTTTCAAAAACTGCTTCACCTACTAACACTGTTTTGAGGGCAGTTTTTAGGCCTTTTGACATCAATACAAACACACCACTTTCACTATGTCAATCTTGGGCAATCATAGCCACAACAAACTCGGATTTAAAATAGAACACTTAATCCTCCTTACCATTGTTTCTTCATTACATTTTGCTGACAGAAGTTATGGTTTATCATTGTCTTGAGGATAGCTTTAGGTCTGTTGAAACTAATATGAACACTCTACTAGCCTCCCACCGTAACAAATTTTTTCAATAAATTTAACAAATCACTCTGATTTTCCTACCAAGACCTCCACTTTTTTCACCACCATTTAGTCTTTGAAAAACACAGCATTGATCACCCTTTAGAAATTTTGAATATACCAAGGAGGCACAAAAAAATACCTCGAAGATCGATGGTGGACTTTGTTTGAAAAGTTGAGCAGCTCTCAAAAGATTTTTTGAAGGTTTTTAGGTGAGCATCACGTTCAGAAGCAAGAGCGCCACGCGCTGCTACAGGCGTGCCGCGCATCAATAGAAAGCCTTTGTGTTTTCTCTCCCAGGCGCGCCGCGCAATTTTTCAAACGTGCCACGCACTTTGCAGCCCATTTTGGAGGCCTTCCCAGTGTCGTAATTGGGCGTGAGATGGCGTGTTGGAAATATGTGGAAGTCTAATTTCCAGAAAAACTTGAATGTTTTCATTTTTTGTCCATTTGGTTGTTCAAAAATTGATTTTCCCAACACTAGTCAAAACTGGTGAATCCTGGTGCAGAAATGCATAGTGTTGTTTTCAGGCCACTTTTGGATGCCTTCCTTGTGTCGGAATTGGGCCTGAGATGGCTCGTTGGAAATATATGGAAGTCTCATTTCCAAATATGCTTGATTGGTTTCATTTGGTGTCCATTTGGGTGTTCAAAAATTAACTGTCCCAACACTGGTCAAAAATGGTGAATGCTGGTGCAGAAAAACATAGTGTTGTTTGTAGGCTACTTTTGGATGCCTTCCTTTTGTCATAATTTGGCCCGAGATGGCTCATTGGAAAGATATGGATGTATAATTTCCAAATATTCTTGAGGCTTTTCATTTGGTATCCATTTGGTTGTCCAAAATCTTACTGTCCCAACACTGGTCAAAATGGTGAATCCTGGTGCAGAAATTCTCCCTTGACATCTGTATTTTTTACATTTCTCACAAACCATGATACGTGTGTAGAAACTGAAGAAGGTTTTTCTTCTTGAACCTATGAGGGACAAAAAACTCTCTCACTTTTGTAATTTCATCTCTGTTTGGTCAGAAAATAATTTTGAAACAAACTGCCTCGACGCTCCTTAACCTATGTCTTTTGCAACCTTTGTCATATTGAATGGAATACTCCTCAAAATGATGTGGTTATCTATATTTTATGAGGTAGTAATTTCTCTAAACCATGATTAAAAACTCTGTTTTTGAGTCAAGGAAGTCATTCACCTTTAAAACCACCTATGTAGCCCTTTAGAACCATAATGCCTACATTGTTTTATAAAATGAAAAGGTCATAAGATACTGCCATTTTGTCCTTTCAAACTCTGCTGTCTATGAAAGTGGCCATAAGGACTCTGTTATGCTTGATTTGTGTATAATGGGAGATTATTACAAAATACTATTTCATCCATTGCAAATGGTCCTTCAGACCTATCATGAAGCTTTCCTCATTATCTGCTGATGGAGGTCATGATTTATTTTCGTCTTGTCATTTTGGATATCCTCAAACAATGGTGGGCCCTCTACTTATTTATGAAGGAGGCCTATGTTTGATAACTGTCATGTGTCTTCTAAAAACTCTGTCTTTCATTTTATGGGGACATTCTTTGACTGAAAGTGAAACACTGTTTTATCACACCTTTGGCCTTATGAATGAGTTGATTTGTTGTGTAAAGTTTTTTGAGGAGCTGGTCCTTTATTTCTTTGTGAAGGAGGTCTGCAACCTCAAAACTGGAATCCAAAATCAATTCTAGTTTGATTTCATCAGAGTCCATTCCAGTGCTAATTTTCTTATCAGGTTTTGATGTGACATCCCTACAACTTGCAATGGTGTATGAAAAGTATAAAAAACAGATTGACATATTGATATGCATATTCTTGCACGCGACACTTTTCATAACCTCTTAATAATGCTGGTCAAAGTACTTTCCCATCTTGTGATGTAAAATAGATTGAAAAATTTGTTGAACCTAAATATGTCAGCAAAATTTGTTGATCCTAGCAGCAGCCTTCTTCTTTATTATTTCTTCAGTGCATAAAAGAGACATATCTTTTTGAAGTTGTTCCAAATGTGCAGTCTTTTCCAATAGAAAAAATACTCAAGCACACTTTAAAACCTGCTGATGCATCCTTTGTTTTATCCCTTGGAAGGAGGTCTCCTACAACAGTCTTGAAATCATTTAAAAACAGGTTGGCCCTCTGCTTGTTCATGAAGGAGGCCACATCAGGCCTTTCTAACCATCTGCTCTTTTGCTGAAGGAGGTTAACAGCATGATGTCTTCTAACATTTTCTCTTTTGAAGGAGGTCATCATAGTCATGATATTTTATCTATTTCCAAAACTGTGTCATCTTTCCTTGAAATATATATCTCTGTTTTTGGGACAACTTTTGACTTTTGAAATATGTACTTGTTGGAATATTTTCATTGATGGCAAAGGCATTGGCTACAAAGGAGCATCTAATCAAGAGAACAAAGGAAGTATCGGTGAAGGAGCAGAGACAAGAAAAAAAAAAAGGAGATATGTTGAAAATTGCTTGTTCGGATTCTTAGGGTTAGTGTATGATCTGGAACAATGAAACATGGTATGGAAACTGTACATTGGTGCTTGGGAACCAGAATGAAGCATGAAGAGGCGGAACGACGAATCAACAACGAATTTAAGGTCGCAAAGGGAATCTGGTGTGAATTTCTTGTGTTATGGATGTTACGAAGATTGCATCGAACTGGTGTCAAGTCTCAATAAACAAAATGATGGGTTAATATGTTGATGAAGAGCGCAAGTGATGTCACAGTAAATAAGGAATGAAGCCCCTGCAGTGTTAATCGATCAGTTCACCGCATTAACTAACGGAAGTCTTCATGAAGAATTGTGATACAAATAAGTCAATTTACAATAATCGAGCAGGGGGGGTGGAACCTTGAGTGAAGAAGGTAGAACCTTGCAAACAGTAACGGCGGTTTCCGGTTTTTATCACACCGCTCTCGTCGGGCAAGTGGTATTTCCTAGTGAGGAGCAATTCCATAGAATGCTCGACATGCGTCCCTGTACGACTTCACAAAACCACTTTTCACCGTGCACCATCGCGCGTTATACTTCGACCCAAGATGCCCAGCGATATTGTTGAGCACCGTTGATCTGGGAAGGGGTCATCGGACGGTTGTCATTTGTTGAAGGTGCGCGAAGATTAACACAGGTACGGCGGGCCATCGCACGTTAACTATCGGTATTGGAGGTCGAGCGATATGCATATACGTCGTTGATCTGGAAGCTTGCTAATCTACCGGTGATCGGACGCTGGACTTGCGCCAAGTTTACCTATGGTGCCACGCGCATATTTTATTGGCTATTAACTATATTTGTGGGCCCAGGGTCAAAGGTTTACCATATTATTTGAAAGCGTTAAAATGCGAAGGGTTAACTTTAATCCTAAATTTCTGTTCAATGTTATAAATATTTATTTATCAAGTTCTTCAAATTGATAAATAAATTAAAAAGAATTCAAAGAGGTACGTAAGGGTGGTAAATGAAAATACCGTCCAGGAATACCATTAGCAATTGAATGGTTTTGACCCAAGGTTTTATTAAAAGTGAAAACTATATAAGGTGATGAGAATCATGAAGAACGTGTGTGCATTGTAAGGGTTGTGAATGAAGAATTTCTCCAAGGCATATCTGTATGGGCGAGCTTTGGTCTTAACTGATAAATCTGAAACTACGATGCACCCATGATAGAATGATCTGACGATGATAAATATCTGGTTTATGTGAGTATATAGAAAATAAATAAATCTGGTGATCGGCAATGTATGTCGTATGGAAACTGGTGGATCCAGTATAAAAATTGATGAAACATGATCTACAGTAGTGCTGAGGATCGAAGCCTTCAGAAAGGGGGTTATAGCTCCCTTCCAGTAGTAGCTGGTAAATGAGAGAAGGTTGTAGCCTTCTGTAGGTGGGTGCCTGCGTGTTGGTATAAGTCTGCACCAGCATATAGTGTAAGAAGTTTTCCCTATAATAAATATTGAAGACTAAGATTACAGCAGTGGTGGTTTTCTCCCAAATTGGGTTTCCACCTTAAATTCTGGTGTTCATATGTGTTGTGTATGTTTGATGGTTTGTTCTGTTATTTTTATGCTTAATGCTTATCTGATGTAATGCTCTAAGTAAAGACTCAATAAGATATCTGGACATACATGTTGAATGCAGTAACATAAGGTTTTAAGAGAAAGAAAAGAAAATTTTTTTAGCCCTAAATACTGATTCACCCCCCCCCCCCTCTCAGTATTTTTCCCAACAATTGGTATCAGAGCAGGTCCTTCTGAAAAAGCTTAGCCGCTAGAAGGAAGATCAAGCAAGATGAGAAATCAAGATGGAATAGCATCTATCAGGCCTCCGCTCTTTAACGGAAACAATTTAATCTTCTGGAAAACAAGAATGAGATCCTATCTTCAGTCTCTGGGAGCAGAGGTATGGGAAATTGTTGAACAAGGATATCAATATCCAGCTGCAGTACCAATAGATCCGATGGAAAGAAAGAATTATGAAACAAATGCAAAGGCAGTCAATGCTCTATTGGGAAGTCTAACTGAATCAAAATTTGTCAAATTCATGCAGCTGAATACAGCCAAGAAAATATGGGACAAAATAATTCTCAGTTATGAAGGTGATGCAAAGGTAAAAAGTGCTAAACTCCAAACTCTTAGAATTCAATATGAGAATCTAAAAATGGATAATGAGGAGAGCATTGCCAATTTCTTTTTACGTGTTGATGATATTGTAAATCGTATGAGAAACCTGGGAGAAACAATAACCGAATCTACCTTGGTTGAGAAAGTCTTAAGATCACTAACGAAAAAAATTGAGTCGAAAGTTTCAGCCCTTGAAGAAAAGCAGGATCTTCAAAACCTTACTGTGGTGCAACTTCATGGCATACTAACTGCATATGAAATGAGAAG
Organism: Pinus albicaulis; assembly: GCA_034641835.2. Lineage (NCBI taxonomy): Eukaryota > Viridiplantae > Streptophyta > Pinopsida > Pinales > Pinaceae > Pinus > Pinus albicaulis. The sequence continues at coordinate 1,251,381,191 of CM076583.1, forward strand.
AGGAGGACCTTCTGAAGTTAAAGAAGTAGTCTTTAAAACTTCTACAAAAGGGAAGGAAGTACAAAAAACAGAAGGATCAGGATATATCTCAGAAGAAGATGAGATAAACTTTGTAAAGAAACTTCAACTTGGTACAGGACAGTTCAGAGGTAAGCTTCCTTTCAAATGTTTTGATTGTGGAAGAGTTGGTCATTATGCTGCTGAGTGTCCTTATAAAGAAACACATAAAAAGGGGAAGGATGTAGCAAAAAGGAATAAGAATCGTTTTAGCACTAGAAAGAGCTACTATACACATGAAGATAGTGATGGGTTATCTGATAGTGAGGAAGAATGTGAGCAAGATCTTAGACTTCTCATGGCATTTGAAAAATAATCTAGAGAAGAAAAAGATACTTTTGTGGATGCTCTAGAAGATAGTGATTATCTTGATGAAAACAATAAACTCAAAATTTTCTTAGAATAAAGTAAAATAATCATAGAAACTCTGAAAAATCAGCTTGAAGAAAAGGAGAAACACAATGAGAAATTAGAGTGTGAAGTAGTAAGTCTAAGAAAAGAACTTGAGAAAGTAAAAACTCCAAATCTTAGATTTGCTAAAGGATCTGAAACATTAGATGAGATTATCAAGGTACAACGTTCTCCTCTTATAAGACAGTTCTTGGATATATTGGAGAATCTTCTCAGGCTTCAGCACCAAATTATCTAAAAGCAGTTACAGCTGGTTTGCAACATGCTGCCACTCAGTAAGAGAATAAAGAATCTTTATAGATAAAGCATGATCATCTCAATTCAAAGAACACTAGCAGGAATGTCTTTCAAAGAAACACCAATCAACAAGTAAATTCATATAGAAGATTTTATGATCGTAGAAATTTCTTCTTCTATGGACAATGTTTCTCATGTCACAATTTTGGTCATAAAGCTGTTCAATGTGTTGCATATAAAACCATCATGAAAAGAGAAGCAAGAAAGAAGAGTATTGACATTGAAACAAAGAAGAATACTTATAACAACTTTTATCCTCTTCAAAATGAAGTTGAATGTGCTTATTGCAATAACTTTGGCCATAAATAATCTGAATGCAGGAGCAAAGTTCAGCCAAAAGAACATGCTCCTTCGAGCTCCCAAGTATGGAAAAAGAAGGAATTACAAGTTGAAAATTGTGGCATAGCGTTATTTGCAGAAGATGAAGAAAACCAATGGTACATTGATAGTGGATGCTCAAGACACATGATAGGTGATAAAGACAAACTTCTCGCATATAGTGCTCTAGAAAAAGAAAAAAATGTTACATTTGGAAATGATACTCCTGCGGTAATTAAGGGAAAAGGGTCTGTTTTTCTAAAATAAAAGGTGAAAGCTAATGAAGTCATGTATGTGGATGGATTAAAACATAATTTTTTAAGTGTAAGTCAAATGTGTGATCAAGGAACTGAAGTTGTCTTTAGTTCAAAAGAATGTTTGGTATGTGATCTTGATACAGGTAAAGCAATTATAAAAGGAAAAAGAACTCCAAACAACCTGTATATATTGAAGAACCCCAAATAACAATGTTATTTGAGTAAATCTTCAGAAAATTGGCTATGGCATAGAAGTTTGGGGCATCTAAGCTTCTCTCAAATCAACAAATCAAGCAGACTTAAAGCTGTTAGTGATCTTCCCAATATTACTCTACCTGAAAATATCATATGTAAATCTTGCCAATTCGGCAAGCAAACCAGGGTACAATTTAATGCCAAGGAAGGATCATCAAGTAAGCCTCTTGAACTCATTCATATTGACATATGTGGACCTATGAAGAAAAATTCACCACGTGGTGAAGAATACTATATCTTATTCATTGATGATTTCTCTAGAATGTGTTGGATTGGGCTACTTAAACACAAGGATGAAGCATTTGAGAAATTTCAGATCTTCAAAGCACTAGTTGAGAATGAATTAGATCTAAAAATCAAGTGTCTCAGATCTGATCGAGGAGGAGAATATACATCCAATGAATTTCTTGAATTCTGTGAACAACATGGCATAAAAAGACAGTTTTCTGTAGCAGGCACTCCACAACAAAATGGCATAGCAGAAAGAATGAATAGAGCGATTCAAAAAATGGCTAGAGCTATGCTTGATGATTCCGGAACACCTGACACTTTCTGGGGAGAAGCAGCTCACACAACAGCAAATATTCTTAACAAGGCACATGTTCGAGTAAATAGTGATAAAACTCCGTATGAACTCTAGTATGGTAATCCCCCCACTATAAAGCATTTTAGAATTTTTGGGAGCAAATTCTTTATCAAGAATAATGATGAAAAACTTGGCAAGTTTGAACCCAGAGCGGATGAAGGAATATTTCTTGGTTACTCCTCTAGGATTAAGGCATATAAATGATACAATAAAAGACTTTGAAATATTGTTGAATGTATTGATGTTGTTATTGATGAGTCTCTTGCAGCTCCAAAAGAAGAAAAGCAAACAACAGATGAAGATGATGAGGACACATATCCTTCTACATCAAATAGTAATGATACAAATAGTGCACCCAGTGAAGAACCTGAAGAGGAGTTGTCTGAAAAGGCTCCATCCAGATATGTTCAAAAGAATCATCCAGAATCTCAAATTTTGGGAGAGAAGGGATCAAGTGTACAAACAAGAAGGACTCTTGTGGGATCTTCTAGCAATCTGGAATTTTTGTCCACTATTGAACCTCACAATGTCTGTCAAGCTAGCAAAGATGAATGTTGGATTCAAGCCATGAATGAAGAACTTGATCAAATTGAAAAGAATCACACTTTGGAATTAGTACCAAGACCTCATGACAAAAATGTCATTGGAACTAAATGGATATTCAAAAATAAGTTAAATGAGAATGGGGATGTTATAAGAAATAAAGCTAGACTTGTTTGCAAGGGGTATGCTCAACAAGAAGGTATAGACTTTGAAGAGACTTTTGCCCCTGTAGCTAGACTTTAAGCCATAAGAATGTTTCTTGCTTTTTCAAGCTTCCAACAAATAAAATTTTATCAAATGGATGTTAAATCTGCTTTTCTGAATGGTGATCTAGAAGAAGAAGTTTATATAGAACAACCACAAGGATTCATTTTGGGAAATGATGAAAAAATTGTTTGTAGACTTAAAAAGTCTCTATATGGTCTCAAACAAGCTGAAAATATGTAGTACTATCGTCTTGACAAATATCTTCATCAACAAGGATTTTCAAAAGGGTCTGCTAATAGCAAATTATACACAAAAACTGAAAATGATAAACTATTGATTGTGGTTGTATATGTTGATGATATCATTTTTGGAAGTAATAAAGAGTCTATGAGTAAAAAATTTGCTTCTGATATGTAGCAAGAATTTGAAATGTCTTTGCTTGGGGAGCTAACATTCTTTCTTGGCCTACAAGTGCAACAAGCAACAGATGGCATATTCTTGTCACAAGCAAAATATCTCAAGCAAATCCTGAAGAAGTATGGCATGGAAGATTGCAAACCTGTAAGTACACCAATGATAACCGGATGTAATCTCGGTTCTAATGATGATTCCCCCACGGTGAATCAACCAGAATACAGATCTATGATAGGAAGTCTACTTTATCTCACTGGGACAAGACCAGACATCATGCATGCAGTTGGGATTGTTGGACGATTCCAAGCTAATCCAAAAGAGTCATCTCGGTGCCTTAAAAGAATATTCAAATAGTCTGAGGAACTCAAGACTATTTTTCGGTATCAAAGAATGTGATCTTACTCTTCATGCATACACTGATGCAGATTGGGCTAGAAGTGTTGATGATCGGAAAAGCACTAGTGGTGGTGCATTCTATATGGGGCCCCGCTTAGTATCTTGGTTCAGCAAGAAGCAAAGATCCATTGCCTTATATATAGCAGAAGCAGAATATGTGGCCACTGCATCATGTTGCACTCAATTTCTTTGGATGATGCAAACCCTACAAGACTTTCAAATCAAATGTTCACCTCCTATATCCATTATGTGTGATAATACAAGTGCCATCAGTATCTCAAAGATTCTTGTTATGCATTGCAAGACCAAGCACATTCCCATCAAATATCACTTCTTACGTGAACAAGTGCTTGAAAAAAAGGTGAAATTAGAGTATGTTTCCTCCAAAGAAAAAGTTACGGATATATTTACCAAACGTCTACCTAGGGAAGCATTTGAATATCTCAGACAGAAACTGGGAGTAGTCTCTGCCATGCAGAGGATCGGGTCTACTTAAACACAGAAGATTAAATTGGTTATGAGGTGTTGTTTGGCATCTCTGAATGCACAGGCTCAGGGGGAGCATTGGTCATATGAAAAGGATGAATTTTTGGTCATATTATGTTCGAAAATGCAGCATGATCTCAGGGGGAGCATGGCTTTATCAGTTCAAATGATCTTGATCAAAATCTTTGCCATTGATGTCAAATGGGGAGGAAAATCAAAGAAGGGCTTCTATAAGACAAATAGAGGAAGAGTATTATGAAGGAAGAATATTGCCATCAATGCCAAAGGGGGAGATTGTTGGAATATTGTCATTGATGGCAAAGGCATTGGCTACAAAGGAGCATATGATCAAAAGAACAAAGGAAGTATCGGTCAAGGAGCATAGACAAGCAAAAAAAAAAAAGGAGATATGTTGAAAATTGCTTGTTTGGATTCTTAGGGTTAGTGTATGATCTGGAACAATGAAACATGGTATGGAAACTGTACATTGGTGCTTGTGGAATCAGAATGAAGCATGAAGAGGCGGAACGACAAATCAAGAATGAATTTAAGGTCGCAAAGGCAATCTGGTGTTAATTTCTTGTGTTATATATTATGTATGTTACGAATATTGCATCGAACTGGTGTCAAGTCTCAATAAACAAAATGATGGGTTAATATGTTGATGAAGAGCGCAAGTGATGTCACAGTAAATAAGGAATGAAGCCCCTGCAGTGTTAATCGACCAATTCACCGCATTAACTAACCGAAGTCTTCATGAAGAATTGTGATACAAATAAGTCAATTTACAATAATCGAACAGGGGGAGTGGAACCTTGAGTGAAGAAGGCGGAACCTTGCGAACAGTAACGACGGTTTCTGGCTTTTATTGCACCGCTCTCGTTGGGCAAGTGGTATTTCCTGGTGAGGAGCGATTCCATAGAATGCTCGACACGCGTCCCTGTACGACTTCACAAAACCACTTTTCACCATGCGCCATCGCGCGTTAATAACCCGACCTAGGATACCCAGTATGGTGGTTGGTGCGGGTGATCTGGGTATATTCGTAGAATGATCGTCATTTGATTGAAGGTGTAGGGAATTAACCGCAGTGCAATGGAGCCATACGCCGTTAACTATCGGTATTGGGTCGAGTGATATGCATATCGTCGTTGATCTGGAAGCTTGCTAATCAAGGCGACAAGGATATGGGCTTACACGAAGTTACCTATGATTTCGCAGCATATTTGATTGGATATTAACTATATTTTTGGGCCAAAGGTCAAGGTTTACCATATTATTTGAAAGTGTTTAAATGCGAAGTGTTAACTTTAATCCTAAAGTCCTGTTCAATGTTATAAATATTTATTTATCAAGTTCTTCAAATTGATAAATAAATTAAAAAGAATTCAAAGATGTATGTAAGGGTGGTAAATGAAAACACCGTCCAGGAATACCATTAGCAAGTGAATGGTTTTGACCCAAGGTTTTATTAAAAGCGAAAACTATATAAGATAATGAGAATCATGAAGATCGAGTGTGCATTGTAAGGGTTGTGAACGAAAAATTTCTCCAAGGAATATCTGTATGGGCGAGCTCTGTTCTTAACTAATAAATCTGAATCTACGATGCACCCATGGATAGAATTATCTGACGATGATAAATCTCTGGTTTTTGTGAGTATATAGAAAACGGGTGACCGGCAATGTATTTCATATGAAAACTGATGGATCTAGTATGAAAATTGATGAAACATGGTCTACAGTAGTATTGAAGGTCGAAGCAAGTGGGTTGTAGCTCCCTTCCAGTGGTAGCTGGTAAACGAGAGAAGGTTGTAGCCTTCTGCAGGTGGGTGCCTGCATGCTGGTATAAATCTGCACCAGCATATATTGTAATAAGTTTTCTCCATAATAAATATTGAAGACTGAGATTACAACAGCGGTGGTTTTCTCCCAAATTGGGTTTCCACCTTAAATCCTGGTGTTCATATGTGTTGTGTATGTTTGATGTTTTGTTCGGTTATTTTTGTTGATGCTTAATGCTTATCTGATGCAATGCTCTAATTAAAGACATAATAAGATATCTGGACATACATGTTGGATGCAGTACTATAACATAAGGTTGTTAAGAGAAAGAAAAGAAAAATTGTTTAGCCCTAAATACTAATTCACCCCCCCCTCTCTCAGTATTTTTCCTAACGGTACTCTGCTCTCTTTCCATTTTAGCTCTCCATGCAGGTATGATGGGGAAATTCCCTTCAACATGAGAGACTTATTTGGACTTGTCTCTTTGCTTTTGTTCGGATATTGTTTGTCATTCACTTTGCACCCTGCAGAGGTGCAAAAAATATAACTTTGAATCTTGGGAGCTCCTTTGGTGTCTTATGGAGATTTTTCCCAATCTTGAGCATATTCTTTTAGACTGTGAACATGCTCATCTCTTTCTGTATTATATCTTTGTAGAATTTATTATGGATTGAGACAACAATACCTCTTAGTGGCGCGACCTAGGGGTATATCACGGTTTGTTTTTTTTTTTCAAATTAAGTGCTAATTCAGGCTGGTTGGTATTGAACTAAGAATTCTGGCTCAGGCTATTTTTGTCGAGGAAGGGACTCTCTAAAGCGCCACTACCTAAATTAGGGGCAACTTTCATTGACTCTGATTGTGTTTGACAAGAAGATCAAGGATAGGAAGGGAGACACTTTATCAAATATTGGACAGTTAGTTTCATGAGAACCAAGGGAAAAATGATAGTAGACCAGCAAGACCAAGACGGCTATAGATAGGGATATTTTGCTGAAACAAGACATGAATTTAAAATTGAATATTGCTCTGATTATAGGCTGACAGGTAGGGCTAGGAAAGCAAAAAAATATTTCAGGGTTTTCTAGATGATAAATTGACATATGGAGATCAGTGTCTAGAAAACTCAGCTAGGAATCTATTCATCAGCAACAGGTGAAAAATATTGATGACTAACAGTGGATCCATTTGGGGAGGGCAGCTCCTTTTCAGGAGGTGTCCAGAATTTTAGATCTTTGGCTTATGAAGACCAGTGCATTATCCATTGGCACAAATTTCATTCTTTCTTGATGCCATTTCTGAAAATTGACAACATGATTAGCCTCAAAAACATCTTTACCTACCCAGCTATATTTCCTAACATTTTTCTTCTTTAGGTGCATTTTGACTAGCAACCTTTTGACATGATATTTTTCAGAATAGAAACTATCTAATGCTACACTTATACCTTCCGGGAGTTCAGATTAAGATGATGAACTCCTTTGCTTCTCTTCCTATGCTAGATCAACTGTCAAGGTTAAGCTGTGTGACAGGATTTTATTCTCTAATCTAAAACATGAAATTGAAAAATGACCAAATCAGGATTAGACAGTATGATTTGTCATGTACTTGTGGCTTGAAAGACAAGCTACACACAAATATTATTTTGCATAAAATGAAATCTGGAAAGACAAGGCTAGGATACACAATTTGTTTTTCATTCCTGCTTTCCTCTTTGGTTCTGTTTTGAGCATCTGGAACCAGTATCTTTTCCTAATCTATTCTCTTTGATAAGTCAAGCTTACACAATGTTGACCATCTTTTCCACTCACTAACTTATCGGAAAATAAATTTAAAGCATGTTTAGTTATGATTAGGCTAGATAACTGAAAAAGACATTTGAGCACTAGTAGCGGCATTTAGACTTGCGCGCTTTCAGAATGACTATTTCTTTGAACATGGGGCTTTACCATTGCTTTTTAGAAACTACCCTCTTTTCCTATTTTTTACTGTTTTTTGTATTTTCTGCTTTTTCACTTTTTCTTCAAACAATCTAGAACTGAAAAGATTCTCACAAGGCTGATCTTATTTTCCACAACTATCTATCTATCCTAATCTAACCTATACACAATATACATTCATTTAGTGAAATCTATTTTCCAAAAAATCCAATCAAGCAGATGATTCCATGAGGGACTTTGTTTCAGTTCTTTCATGATGCTGAAGAAATCAAAAGGCCACTTCCACTTTATTTGTTTTCGGGCAGTAGTGTTTAAGTTTTTCCTCACACTTTGCAGCAAACTGTTCGTGGTAGAACACACTACTCCTTATTTAAAGGTCTCTAGGGAAACAACAAAGGGGTCTTCGAATAATAGTTGGCCTAGAGGATTTGAACAATAGACCTCATTTAGGATTACTCCCTCCTTTACTTTACTAACCTTGGGATTATTTTGAGAAAAAAGTCCTTCTCCCTCTTTAGGATTATCTGATTTGGCAACTTCAAAAAGTAATGTTATGCTACCTTCAAGAAATCTTGGTACACCCTGATTTAGTGAGATGATTCCTGTTTGTGAGCCATTATCCTTATGAGTAGGATTATTATTTAGCACCAAGTATTCTTGAGAATAAAGTTTAGTATCAGCATCAGTCTGTTCTATACTTTTAGTATGATAAAATGCATTAGTAGATAAATCAGCAGTAGAACACATATACATATATTCTTTACAAAAAGTTTTGGATGTTGGCTGTATGCTTAGGATTTCATTGGTTTCTTCTTTTGTTGAAAGGGGTGGTGTCTTTCTCTTCTTCTGGGTGGAACTATGATCTCTCTCTTCCTTTTGTGAATGCTCACAACGATGAATGTCTTTTTGAGTAAGTATTTCAACCTCAACAACAATTTGTTCTATTGTTTCTTTATGAGCAATTTCTTTAGTAGGTAAGGCAGTAGTGGATAACATCTGATCTATTTCCTTTTCAGTTAAAGGAGGAGGTATTTTCTATTTTCTTTGGATTGGGCAAAAATTTCTTTCCATTTTTTGTGGAAGTTGATCTTGTGGCTGAATGTCCTCCTGTATTTTACAAGGAAAGGCAGATGGATTGTTATTTGTTTCAACCTTTTCAAAGAACTCTTGTGGATCCTCTCTTATTTTTTGATGGATTTTATCTGGGATCAACTCTTCTTGGTCATCTTGATGGTTATTTTGGGTAAGAAAATTATGGATCTCCTCTACATAATCCTCAGGATGCCAATCTCCTAAATTTTCATCAATGCTTACAAGGTGTTGTATGAGGTTTTAAGATTGATAACAACAATTTTCAGCCAATGATAGAGATGGAAAATGCCCTATATAGTGTTTACAAAATACTTTGTGGAAATCCTTCAAAGAAAACAAGATGCCAGGTTCTAGGCCTTCATACCATTCTCTTGCCTTTCCTTCTAATGTACCCATGAACATTTTCATGAGGCAGTCCTCATGCCATTCAACCTTTGACCTCCATACATGTATATGAAAATTGATGAGTTGTAACAATGGTTGATCAACATTTTCATCTCGAAAGATAGGTAGGTTTTCTATCCAATTTACGTCTTTAGGAATTTTGTGTGGGAATCCAGGGATATGTTCTCTACTCATCGGAGCATATCTCCTTTGTGTCCTTGGATCCATCTTTGTTAATCAGAAAGGATCACTGTGTCTTTTCAACCAGTATAAATCTCTCTACCAGTGGAGTCTTTTGGTCTAATTAAGGTTGTGGAGTCGCCAGGTGGAGGATTTGAACTATGTTGTCCACCATCAGCATGATTGGGATTGCTTAATGCATTCCCAGGAGATTTTATAAGGACTAGTGGAGTAATAGACCTACTGGAGGCTAGTGGAGTCGCCAGGTGGAACTTGGTTGTTTTTGTAGGGATGTAGCTATGGTCGACCACCAATAACTAGGGAAAAAGCCAATCTGGGGATGTTTTTTGGATTTTTTGAGTTTTTATGTGTGGCCTATGAGGTTTGGAAGAGTTTCCTATAATTGAGTCATCATTTTGCTAAGATGGTGAAAAAGCTAGCTTCTACTCTTCAGACAACACTTAAGTTTTCTAAGCTTGATTGAGACTTCGAGAGTTACTAAGGAGTACTTAGATTGTCACTAACTCAGAGTCCCACCGTGATTTCCATTATGTTAGTGAGCGGTGGGATAAGTCAATCAGATAGTATTCTTAAGGCTGCCGGAATGTTTAGGGAATCTAAGTTTGTTTGTTACTTAGAGTCCCACCGTGATCACCATTATGCTAGTGTGGTGATGACGTGGCTCAATCGGATAGTAGCCTAGAGTTTAGTAAAGTAGTAAGGCCTATTGGAGGCTAGTGGAGTCGCCAAGTATATTTTTAGTTGTTTTGAGGTATATGTGTATGGTCCACTGCCAATACTTTGAAAAAACAATCTAAGGAAGTTTTTGGGGTTTTCTGAGTTTTTATGTGCAGCCTAGTTTGTAAGTGTTATAGCATCATTTCTCACCTTCATATGATTCATGATTTCTTTTATGGCTTTGGGCACCCATTCCTACAGACTTGGACAAATTCACTAAAAAACAGTGTAAAAATCCCCATACGTGATTATGCCCAGACTTTTCCGCGTGTATACGCGAGTCCAACTGCACTTTTCCGCGTATGCCATTAAAATCATTAAAAAATATATAAAAATTCCCTATTTTCGGGCTGGGTTGATGGTTACTCAGGTAGTTCAACCACCCCAACACGTGGCCAACTGTTTCCAACTGTTGAAACTACTTGGAGGGAGTATAAAAACCCCTCATGTGTATGGCCTAAGGGAGAGAGAGAATTTATTGATATTATACTCTGTTGGTATTCCCTATCCAAGTCCGATTCCCCGTGCCTCCTGCACTTTCCCAGTTCATTACAGGAAACCCTTGTTTCCTTGAGATGCTCATCTCCCTATATGTCATCTCGTATGCACCAGTTTGGAAGGAATCTTAGTGAGGCAAGGGCGGGACGGATCCAGACGACGGTCTGCTCGAAGATCGTGGGAGGATTCAGGTGATCTCTCCACTCGTTATTTCTGTACATGCTATTTATAATATAGAAGTACCATCTTGTTCCCGAAATATATGTGTTAGTGTTTGCTTACATATATGAGAATATTTGTTATTTAAGCATTCATTATGGTTTATCTAATGTTTTATATGGATTTCACTAACATTTAGAGTAGATATATGCTCTACAACCAGTTCTTCGTGCTTGTTTCTTCTTGTCTTTCAGGTTAAGAAGGAAGAAGGGTTGCTGGGGGTTTGGACCCCGCGGGATCTGCTTCAACCGTAGGACCTACGGGTAACTTCCTCGTTCTACTCTATTTAGTTTTTCATGAACATGTATGGTTGTGTGAGTCCTTCTTAAGTAGCATGCCCCTGCTCTGTGGAGGTTGTAACCCAACGAACCTCTAGGGTGATTTTCCCCGAAACAGTAAGAGTGTTATAAACCTGATTCATCACTTTGCTAAGATGGTGAAATGGAGAGTTTACTCTAAATGATTCTATAGGATGATGGTTTGAGTTTAATGTTTGAAGGACTAAAGAGTCTATAAGAGTTCGCTAGACTGTCATGTACTCAGAGTCCCACTGTGATCGCCATTATGTTAGGGTCTTGTGATTTGGCTGATTGGCAAGCCAAATGACAGTGTAACATCAAACCAATCTTTGGAGCCCAAGGACCTAGCCTTCCTGGACTCAGAGAGGGATCTCTCTATCTGTGTAAGGGATATATGTGTGTTTGATTTATCGTGTTCTGATTTTAGGCTAGTTATGAAGTAGGTTTTTTGGTTTTGGTTTTTAGGTTGTGAGGGATGAAACTGATCAAAGATATAATATAGGTAAAAAGATGTCAGATCAACTGGGCTATGGGGTCGAAGAGGTCAAGAAATCTATCAGATGGTGATACAAGGTTGTTGAAGGGCTGATTTGATTCGAGGCAAAATGGATCTTTGGGAAAAATGGAGTAAGATGGACATCAAGTTTGTGAATAACAAAGGATTCCAAGCATAACTAGTTTAATAGCTGACACAAACATGATAGGGAAAACCATTAATCATGAGAAATGTAACTTTAAGCTAATCAATATATAGAAATAAACATTCAAGCCATGCATAGAGATATATAACTCTCTAACTTTGGGAAATGGCTATCAGACTTTGGGGAAATACACTTAAGACATACAAACAACTCAAATCACTATGCCGGAATGCCTAAACACAGTATTTCAAGTTATTGGGCACTTTGAAAACAATATTGCATAGTCTTAGGCAAAGGGTAAGATCAAAACAAGACCTCCTTGGTTCAACAAATGACAATCTAATCAGTCAAAGAGAAATTTCATGGATGGAGCTATGGCTAGCTATGAGTAAGCAGGGCATACCGTAAATCATACTTAGCATGCATAAAACCATGAATGAAACAAGCAACAATATCCTTAAGTTATTAAAGAGCAATCAAGAATTCTTTAATGTGACTAAGAATGAAGAAAACATGGAAGCTATGAAGAAGCAGGAAATTTGAGGTGCCTCCAAGGGCATGTCTCAAATTTGTTCTCTACTGTCCTATAGCAAGCAAGAACATGGATTTGTGAATGAAAACTAGGAAACAAAACAAAAAGAGAGACACTATACCATTCTACCAAGTCATGGAATCCAACAACAATCCTCTTTCATCATCCAAGAACATCCAAGAGACTATCCAAAAGCATGAGACAAGTATTTATTCCAAAGCTTATATGACCATATATTGCTTCTATTCATCAATTTTAGCCTTTTTTACAATGAAATCCTTTGGAACATATAGGCCCAAGTGAGGAAAACCTCTTAGTTCATCTTGCAATCTCAGTGGCCTATCCAAAATATCTTATTTTGTCCTTGAGGCTTTGCAAAGCCCAAGGCACAAAATATCTCATAAAATATCTAAAAAAGGCTAAAAGAGGGAAATAAGTTGACTTTTCATAACTTCTCATGTGCAAAAATAGTTAAACGCACATGAGGAAAAAGTAGTTTTGAAAGGTTCATTTTTTACAAAAATACTCAAAAAATACATTGGCAAAAGGTCCCTTGACTTGCCAGCAACTTTTGGAAGTCTTCCCGATGTCGAAATGAAATTCATGATAGCTCGTTGGAAAGCTCAGAGTGTCTAATTTTTTAAAATGTTTATTTTTCTCCCAACTGACCACTAGAAGTCCTGTAAAAATAGACCTGTGTCTAAAAACCCAAAAAATAAGCCTTGCTGATAAACAGGGTAGAGTGTAGAAAAAGCGAGTGTTTTTCGCCATTTTGGGGGAGCAAAAGATCTTCAAATGTTCTAAAAATAGCTAAGTATGTGCCCCTGAAATTATGGCATCCAATGATACCATTTTCATCCTTTGATGATACCCCAAACTGAAATGGTGATGCCCTTGAGTTTTGGCCAAAAACCCAAAAATGACAAAAAACCAAAACATGTCGAATTTCGCTCAATTTCGGCGAGCAAGTCCCTCAAGGATTTTTAGAAACACGTCTAGAAAATCGGGCCAAAATTCCAAGCCTAGGGTTGTATTTCTCCCTTTTTCTCACCAGGCACCCTCTTTGGGCAGTTTTGAGCTTTTCTTGGTGATCTTCTTTGTTGTTTGGCATTCTAGTTTTGGTGAAGAAATCATGGCCCCTTTCCTAGGAGAGGCAGATAGCACATGCTTTGGAGAATTCCCTTCATGATCTGTGTTTTTTATTTCTTGCCCTCATCATTTTTTGCTTGAGGGTTTCCTTGTTTGTCTTCGTCATTGCTTTCTTCATGACTGTCATGCTCTTTCCCTTCACTGTTTTGTGCTTCATCACCCTCATGCTCATTGCTGTGTTGGCTGCCAAAATGTTCCTTTTCATTACTGCCTCACTGCCCATCACTTTGCTCTTCATTATCACTGTTATGTTTAGACTCTTTTCCTTGTTCCTCGTCATCCCTAAAGTCATCTCTTCAGCATTATGTTTGAGCCAAGAGGCCTTTAACAAGACATGTTCGTGGTTTCTTGAAGAGAAGTCTCCTTTTATTTGGTATAAAAACCCCTTCTCTTCAAACATTGTTTTTATGAAGGCACTGTTATTTAAAAGACTGAACAAAAGCCCTTTTAAACTGATAAAAACACTTTTCCCAATCAATATCTTCCTTTGTGAGATCACTGCTTCTTTGTGGTTTTGATGGACATGGTGCTCTTTGAAATATTTGTTTTCAAAGACTCCTTCAGATTTGTTAAATACCCTCTACACACATTCTGTTTTGTTTTCTTAGAGACTGTGTGAATCTCCAATTTGGTCAAAGAAAGAAAACTCTCTTAAAATAACACACTGACATTCCTTTTTAATAAATATGATAAGTCTTTGGAAAAGCAAGTTGTGCTTTCCCTTTAACTGCCTCCTAACACTTTATAAACTTTCAATAAGCCATTACCATTCTATCACTGCTTCTCTTTTTGATATCACTGTTTGATCTTTGATTCAGCCAAGAAACCTACCCTTTGTAGACAGATCTTCAATAAACTATGATGACTTTACCTTTCAATCCCTGTTTTTTCCTTTAGAGGCTGTGTAGATTTTAACTATTTACAACAAAAGGCCTCTTTCAAACTGATTGCAAGACCCTTAACTTTAAAAATTGTTCCCTTGTGATGACCCTAGCAATCAAGTTCTATTGGAAGAAGGTTAGTTAGCTTGTCCACAGTAATATCTTCTTTTATTAGTGATTAAAACAACTCTTTTTTCTTTGTTAATAACTTTTTGACCAAGGAAAATTGCCTCAAATGCTGTGTGAAATGCTTCTTTAAGATCAACTCTTTGCTCCTTACAAATCATTGCTTTTCTCCCTTTGTATGCCAATCAACAAATAGTTATAATAACAAGCACACAGTCAAATAAAAAGGTACACACAGTCAAGTGATTTCTGTGTTTGGGTAAGTTCACAAAGCTCTTTGTGTTTTGGTGTGAGCAAGACAGCCATGTAGAAAACAAAACATCCCTCCCAATCAAAAACACTTCTCTTTGTATTTCACTGTCTCATATGCATAGGTAGACAAGACACCTTCTAATTGAATTAATAGCTTCACTCACTAAATTCTTCTCCATGGATCAAAGGAGGCATTGGTTTTGCTTTTTTCCACACAGAGAAAACCTTTGAAAGTGACAAATTCATTCATGCATGATCACTGTTGTTAGATGGAACACTGTGTTTTCCTTTCAAAACATGCTTCACATACTAACACTGTTTTGAGGGAAGTTTTTAGGCCTTTTGACATCAATACAAACACACCACTTTCACTATGTCAATCTTGGGCAATCATAGCCACAACAAACTCAGATTTAAAACAGAACACTTAACCCTCCTTACCACTGTTTCTCCATTACATTTTGCTGACAGAGGTTATGGTTTATCATTTTCTTGAGGATAGCTTTAGGTCTGTTGAAACTAATATGAACACTCTACTAGCCTCCCACCGTAACAAACTTTGTCAATAAATTCTAATGCTCTGATCACTCTGATTTTCTGAACTCACTTTTTCACCACCATTTAGTCTTTGAAAAACACAGCATTGATCACCCTTTTAGAAATTTTGAATATACCAAGGAGGCACACAAAAATACCTCAAAGATCGAAGGTGGCCTTTTTTTGAAAATTTGAGCAGCTGTCAAAAGAGTTTTTGAAGGTTTTTAGGTGAGCAGCACGTTCAGAAGCAAGAGCGCAACACGCTGCTACAGGCGTGCCGCGCATCAATAGAAAGCCTTTGTGTTTTCTCTCCCAGTCGCACCGCACAATTTTTCAAACGCGCCACGCACTTTGCAGCCCATTTTGGAGGCCTTCCCAGTGTCAAAATTGGGGGTGAGATGGCTCGTTAGAAAGATGTGGAAGTCTACTTTCCAGAAAAACTTGAATTTTTTCATTTGGTGTCCAATTGGTTGTTTAAAAATTTATTGTCCCAACACTGGTCAAAACTGGTGAATCCTAGTGCAGAAATGCATAGTGTTGTTTGTAGGCCACTTCTGGATGCCTTCCCATTGTCAGAATTGGGCCCGAGATGGCTCGTTGGAAAGATATGGAAGTATAATTTCCAAATAGGCTTGAGTTGTTTCATTTGGTTTCCATTTGGGTGTTCAAAAATTGACTGTCCCAACACTGGTCAAAAATGGTGAATTTTGGTGCAGAAAAACATAGTGTTGTTTGTAGGCTACTTTTGGATGCCTTCCTGTTGTCGGAATTTGGCCCGAGATGGCTCGTTGGAAATATATGGAAGTATAATTTCCAAATATTTTTGATTTTTTTCATTTGGTATCCATTTGTTTGTTCAAAATCTGACTGTCCCAACACTGGTCAAAATGGTGAATCCTGGTGCAGAAATTCTCCCGTGACATCTGTATTTTTTACATTTCTCACAAACCATGATACGTGTGTAGAAACTGAAGAAGATTTTTCTTCTTGAACCTATGAGGGACAAAACCCTCTCTCAATTTTGTAATTTTATCTCTGTTTGGTTAGAAACTCATTTTGAAACAAACTGCCTGGGCGCTCCTTAACCTCTGTCTTTTGCAACCTTTGTCATATTGAATGGAATACTCCTAAAAATGATGTGGTAATCTATAGTTTATGAGGTAGGAAGTTCTCTAAACCATGATTAAAAAATATTTTTTTGAATCAAGGAAATCATTCACCTTTAAAACCACCGATGTAGCCCTTTAGAACCATAATGCCTACATTGTTTTATAAAATGAAAAGGTCATAAGATACTGCCATTTTGTCCTTTCAAACTCTGTTGTCTATGAAAGTGGCCATAAGGACTCTGTTATGCTTGATTTTTGTATAATGGGATATTATTACAAAATAATGTTTCAGCCATTACAAATGGTCCTTCAGACCTATCATAAAGTTTTCCTCATTATCTACTGATGGAGGTCATGATTGATTTTCTGCTTGTCATTTTGGATATTCTCAAACAATGGTGGTCCCTCTACTTATTTATGAAGGAGGCCTATGTTTGATAACTGTCATGTGTCTTCTAAAAACTTTGTTTTTCATTTGATGGGGACATTCTTTGACTGAAAGTGAAACACTGTTTTATCACACCTTTGGCCTTATGAATGAGTTGATTTCCTGTGTAAAGTTTTTTTGAGGAGCTGGTCCTTTATTTCTTTGTGAAGGAGGTCTACAACCTCAAAACTGGAATCCAAAATCAATTCTAGTTTGATTTCATCAGAGTCCATTCCAGTGCCAATTTTCTTATCAGATTTTGATGTGACATCCCTACATATGTTTTTAGCTTCGGGGGTGCTACCCCCGAAACCCCCCGCCAGGGGGGGTTCTATAAAGTCGTAGCCGCCCCTCCCTGGACCCCCCCAGGCAGCGTCTAAATATGGGCAGCGTTTCTGCCCCATTAAGGTACAAGGGTCCAACATTGTGATACAAAATAAACAAGATAATCAGGCTCGACACCCAACAATTCCCTTTGAATTTATCATTTCCATTGCTTTTAGCCTTTTTTCTGTTGTGTTTTCAACTGTCTAATGCCTCATAGAGACCAGTGAATTTACCTGAATCTTCCTCCTTTGAAAATAAAGTTTGTTCAATGTCTCTTTAAAGTGTTTTTCTTTATCATTGACAAATAAATTTCAAAGTATTTTTATTTCTGCATTAGATCCATTTTCTTTTGTAAAGGAAATTGTCGTTAAATTCTTCGTTTCCTATAGGATAAATTGTAGTTCCATTCTTCATTTTTCCTAAAAGAGAAATTGTTGTTTAACTCATTGTTTCTCAAAGAAAAAAGCATTTTTTTTTATTGATTTGATGCATATATTTTCCTTTTTGCATTCACATTAAGGGGACTGAAAAGAAAAACCTGCATTTCCATATAGTGGATTGTGTGTTTTGCATAGGAACAATTACGAAGGTTGCATATTAGTTTGTGCTCTTTTTAGTTTGCTCTCAAAACTGATTTCTCTTTCCCTTTAGTAGCTAATATTTTCATTGAAAAGCTAAAAGTGAAAATTTTTCTTATCATTTTAGTTTGCATTTTAGGAATTTCCATTACATCATCGTAGTGAACCTTGAAAGGAAAATTGATAAACAAGATCAACATAAAGTTTACATAAATTTACCTAACAAAGCATTTGAACCATAACAATAACATTTAGAAGGTCTAGGCTAGAGACATGTTCCAGCGTCGTAAAACATAGCAGTTGTTGTTAATTGTATGTGATACATTCCAAGTGTGATACCTCACTCCACGTACATAAGTATATCGTAGCTCGTCCACGTACTTTCGGGTATATCGGGCGGTGTTACAGTACGAAAAGTATAAAGGGGTGCTCTCACTGTGCGATTTCGCATCAGACAACGCTAATACGGACTTGGGCCTCCACGTAATTTCGAGTATATTTGGGAGGACAAATTTAGGTTTCTATCCTTCCATAGTGAACCGAGTCATTCGCCTTGTAAATTGTGATACACCGAACACAACATTTGGGGAGATTACCTGCCTGTACTTCTTTGTTCGCTAGGAGGTATTCTGCAGTTCACTGTTTCTTGGTAAACCTTTTGCCTAACATTACCCTTTTATTTTGTTTATTTATTTTTGGTCGTAAAATAAATTAGTCATCGTGGAATAAGAAAATCCCTTTCCCCATCATTCGCGTAGACTTGCATTGAAACCACCTTTACCACCGGAAGTTACTTCTGGTCGGGGAAGGTGACACCACTCTACCAAAACCAGTACCATCAGTACCTCTGGTCAAGCATCATCTTCCCATATACCAGAGTCGGCACAAGTTGTTTCTAAAAATCCCGGTTCATCTACTGTTTTCGACACGAAGTCCTCACAGCTACCTGTGGTCACGATCCATCCAACCAATGAGACCATACCTCCTGAACCTAACATTGTTCAACTGGAATTTGATCCAGATATTGCCTCTTTTTTGCCAGAACATCTGCATCTCGAATTTTAACGACCAGAAGTTGTTCCTGTATCGGTCATCCCACATTCTATTGTAGCCATTGATTCTCCCATATCGCGTAATCAACTTCCTGAAATATAATTTGGGCATGATGGCGAAATCCTTCTGCCTAGTTTAATTTCGATTGAAGAAATTCCACAAGACGAGACACCTTTAACTCCAACCCATTTTGGGGAGGATCTTTACTTGTATTAGTATTTTCCTCAATCACCATCCTCTACTTTTGTTGATCTTGTTCCTATTCAAATTCCCGTTGATTCAAAAGGGTATACATGTGGTCAAGTAACCATGCCTGAACCTACATCTTCGGTTGGACCATATGTTCTGATTGCATCAGCACCTACTCTCGCTACCTTGTCAATGTTTACAACTTCACCAGAGTCATATTTTCATGATGGCCCTTTGGTCCCATCAGGTTATAAATATTTATTTGGAATTTTCTCTAATGCATCTTCAAACCCATGGACTTCACCAATGTCATCATCCGGTATTTTAACTGGTAAACCTATAGTGAGTACTGAATGGCTTGATCCTTTATACACATCCTCAAGGCAATATCAAGCTGGTCCTTCTGGGTCTATTCCTTCCAGTACCATATCAACTGGAATTCCTGCATTTGGAGAGCAATATTTTCCATCTTATTATCCTCCTCATGCTGGGGGGAAACCTTTGGTCACCCACTTTGACATTACTCCATCATTTTTTGGTCAACCTAATGTCAAAATTAATGTTTGTCAATGGAAAACCACTCTAGCTATCCAACCACAAATGGTTGTACACTCGTATCAACCGGTTCAACCTGTTGCACCCACATCAATTCCACTTGTTAATACATCTTTACCCCTGTTCTGAGAATCAAAATGTTACCGCGATAATTTGTCAGATCGCATTCTGTCGCACAATGGAGGACCCATTCTGTGACCTGTGAACATTTTCATGCCTTGAAATCTTCATCGATGCATCCCTCTGAACATGAGCTTTATTTGCCCTTGAGACATCTCCTTGCAAAAGTCATAAAAAACAGCCCTTTTAGCATTGGCGCGGACAAGCAGTTCAGTACTCGCGCCAATGGGGAAATTAATGCAAAGAGGTCACGCCACCTGGCGCTCTGTCATAGAGCCGTAGTCGCGCCACCCAATTTGGGAGTTGTTTTTTAAATATGGATGGCGGGAGTTGAGTTCTAACAAATTCACAAACCATCACCTATCTTGAGTTGGGAGGTTGGCTGCGGGAGTTCTATGGGGGGAAGTGGTTTTTCCACCTCCCATGGAACCTTCCTTGTTGATAGGGCCAATCCCACAATAATAGGGATCCCAACTCCTCCTTCCCCATCTATAAAAGCTTGCTCAGATCAATGGCAAGCTAGTCTTGAAGTGCCTAAGCTCTGAATCTCCATATTCCCAAGAGCCTTTGTGTTGTAAAGCACCCTCTCTTTCCCTTAAGGCTGACTCAAGTAAGGAGACCATTGTCACGAGACTCTGGAGAGGTTTTCCCTTTCCTTGGCAAGCTTTGCGAGACGTGGACGACTGGAAACCCGTCCGAAGGAGATCGCGACGTCAGAACTTGGTTGTAATCTTTCTTCGTTGGTTATTTAATAGATGATTATGATTATGGTTCCACTCCGTTTTCCATCATGTTAATGCGAGTAATGTCCTTTCTGACTGATGTTTAGTTACGTATGCTGGTTTCTATGCTTGTATCTGTTCGTTTCTTCTATGTGCAGGTGTTCATCCGCGGAGATCGTGGAGGGATTGTGATCTGCCGGGGCTAAGGAACGGGGACGCTTCTTCTTCGGATCCTAGCGTTGGAATCCAGGTAGGCTTCTATTCCAGCCTTTTCATTCGTAATTAGGAACCTGCGTCATGACATTGTTTGTTTGTTGCTAGACCCCTGCTGGGCTAGTAGGGATCGCCTCTGTCCGCAGAGGGGATTTACCTCCTCAACAATATTTATTTGGAATTTTCTCTAATGCATCTTCAAACCCATGGACTTCACCAATGTCATCATCCGGTATTTTAACTGGTAAACCTATAGTGAGTACTGAATGGCTTGATCCTTTATACACATCCTCAAGGCAATATCAAGCTGGTCCTTCTGGGTCTATTCCTTCCAGTACCATATCAACTGGAATTCCTGCATTTGGAGAGCAATATTTTCCATCTTATTATCCTCCTCATGCTGGGGGGAAACCTTTGGTCACCCACTTTGACATTACTCCATCATTTTTTGGTCAACCTAATGTCAAAATTAATGTTTGTCAATGGCAAACCACTCTGGCTATCCAACCACAAATGGTTGTACACTCGTATCAACCGGTTCAACCTGTTGCACCCACATCAATTCCACTTGTTAATACATCTTTACCCCTGTTACAGAATCAAAATGTTGTACAACAACTGTTTCAAGCAGGTCCTTAAACTCAATACCCTCAAGTGTTGGGTCCTTAGACTCCAACTCCTCCGGTTAATTTACAACAACAACCTGTACCTGGAATCATTTATTCACAAGCTATATTACCATATTATGGAATGTCACAACCATAACTAGGTTATACCTATCCTCAACTGAATCCAAGTTATCCTAATTTGTGTTATAACATTGGTGGACAGACCCCTTTGCAACCTCAGGCACAAATGCCTCAAACTTAATTTCAACAAGTATCATATCCAGGTTTTCGACAACAGAATCCTCAAGCGTTTTCTTATCAAAACAACCCCTATCTGGGTTACCAACAACAGATTCCTTATGCTGGTGCTGAAAGGCCCGTTGCCCAAGAAATTACATCATACCCTGGATGTGCTCAACCTGACCTTAATCAAAAGTTTCCCTTTGTTGCAACTTTAGAGTTACCAGATTTAAATCGGCTCACCAATGATCTAATCAACTATGCTCCTTGGTAGTCGGTGATACCTCATAAATTACCCTTGGATATTCCTAAGTTCAATGGAAACCCTGGTGAAGACCCGTCGACTCATGTTATGAATTATCATTTGTGGGGTTCATCAAACTCCCTAAATGATGATTTTGTTCGGCTACATCTTTTCCAGCGTACGCTCACTGGTTCAGCTGCAAAATGGTACATTGAGTTACCTAGAGCTTCTTTTGATAATTTCACTGCCCTAGCTACTGTCTTTTTGACTCACTTCTAGTTACCCATACGATATGAAACTGGAATGGAATTCTTGACCAATTTTAAACATACTAATGCTACTCACATTTCTGATCATATTCATGAGTGGCATCGTCATCATAGAATGGTTAAGACATTTGTTCCTGATCAGCGCCTTGCTGAGTGGTTCATTAAGTCCCTGTTACCATCTATAACTAAGGATGTGGCTAAGGGTGGCATTGTCACTGAAGAGTAGGTCATTTCTCATGCCCAATATTTAGACTTGATTTATACTCAGTCTGGCACACTCTACGAAAAAATTCCTAACGCACCGTGATCAAATTTTACTGTTCCTTCTTCATCAAAGGACTCTCATGCTAGAGATGGCATGATTTGTATTACAAGCACACATCATACTACTGCATCTGATCCTACACCTTCTTCTGAAATCAATGTCATGTCATTTGACAAAGGAAAAAGTGACAAGCAACCTGGAAGTACGAAAAAAGGGAAATATAAGAAAAGAAAACTTCTAACTAGTAGGAAAGATCTTCTGATTAATCATCTAGAAATAGGAAACCTCGTTATCCATGCATAATCTATAATGAGGAATACTATGGTCGGGATTGTCCTCACCGCGCTAAAGTCTCAATAATTATTAAGACTTCACATGCGTCAGCTATGTTGACAGATTCATTTCTGAATCTAGACACAAATTTGGTTGCTACGAATCTAGCTTATATTTCCCAAGTTCCTATGCTATCTATCACAAAACCTTCAACAGATATTTTTGTGACAATGCGTTATAAATATTATGGTAGTTAGGCCACTGATCAACCTACTACCTCAACCACGAATCTGTCTACGGAATCGGTACCACCTACTACTATTCCTGAGTTGACAATCAAGCCACCAAAGGGAGTCGTTCATAAATTGACATATAATCCTCGAGAAAGCGTTGCTCAAAATTATAATATAGTTGAATATTTGGCTCAATCCCCTTCAACTATGTCAACTCTTGAGGTATTACAAAATTTTCCCTCCTAGAAATAGGCTTTATTGTCGGCTATTGGTGGAATTGATCCGACTGATTCTAATCTCATCGTATTTAGTCGTACAGGCTATGTGTCGCAATTACCAGCATGATTGGCATTCTCTATACAATTAAATGTTCTCAATCACCTTTTTCATCGTACTATTATTGATGAGGGATCATCTACGTGCATTATGTCTCTAAATTGTTGGAAGTCACTTGGCTCACCGCACCTATCTCAATCATCAACAATGTTGAAGGCTTTTGAAAGACATACATACAATCCTAGTGGTATTATCAATAACTTGCATATAGAACTAGGGGGAAAGACAGTGAATGTTGATGTCGATGTTGTTGATGGACCCCTTGATTACAATATTCTACTTGGAAGGCCATGGGTATATTCTATGACTGCAATTGTTTCTACATATTTTATAATGATTGCCTTTCCATATAAAGTTGTCATCATAGTCATCAATCAGCTATCCTTCTTTGCCTCCACTTCGCAGGTAACTGGAAGTGTTCTGTTTGTTCACGCACCCCAACTATCACTTCAGAACATTGGTGTAGGACCCTTAAAGACATGGGAACATTTACATTAGCATCGCCTGTGACGTCGACATAAATTGCAAGTATAGAGACTTGCAACATGATCTCTTCCACTCCATTTGGCTTAAGGAAGAGTATGGGCGATTCTGAAATTGTTACGTTGGATGAGTTTTTGATGCCCGGCCCTATTGATTTGTCATAGCAATGAATCTATCTGGCTTGGGCGGCGAATTCGAAATTAGCATCGTTGGTTATTTGGGTTGATTGTTCTTGATATTTTGGTACTCCATCTGATCCTTTTTCCTGAACTTTCTTGACAGATGAGAATATTTTGGAAACCATGATGTCAGAAGGAGAACCATGGAAAGATTATCATCATCACTCCCATCTTTCTAATTATGAAGAAAATAACCTTAGTGAACTATATCACCCATCGATCAAAAAATTTTATTCAAATTCTTTACCTATTTATGTAATCTATTCTGAGCAAAATTTGTCAAATATTGAAGAAACAATTTCTATCGATATTTCGACCAAACCTGGCGTTGTAGAAAATATTCATGTCGGCGTATCTTGTTCTCCATCAGAACTCGAAACATATCACTCTCTCTTTCGTGAATTCCGTGATGTATTTCCTTGGTCTTACAAGGAAATGCCAGGCATAGATACTAGTATCGTTGAACACACTATTAATATGTATCTTGATGTCAAGCCGGTGCGTCAATGCCTTCATCCTATTCATCTGAAGAAGGCCGCTGCCATTAATAAAACGGAAGTTGAGAAAATTTTACGTGTTGGTTTCATTTACCCTGTTCCGCTAACTGAGTGGGTTTCCAACATCGTTTTTGTCATGAAAAAACAAGGAACCATCAGAGTGTGCATCAATTATCGGGATGTCAATATTGCTTGTCCAAAAGACAACTATCCTACTCCCTTTATCGACCAGATTATTGACGATTGTGCTGGATGTGAAATCTTTTCATTTATGGATGGATTTTCCGGCTACAATCAAATCAATATCTGCCCAGAGGATCAACATAAGACAACATTCATCTGTCCCTGGGGCACATTCGCTTATGCAAAACTACCATTTGGTTTAAAGAACACTGGGGAAAATTTTCATAGAGCAATGGATTATGCTTTCAATGACATCAAGCACATTTTTCAACCCTATCTAGATGATTTACCCACGCATTCATGAAATCGGACTTATCACCCGATGCATTTGAGAGTTGTCTTCTTACGCTGTCGACACTACAAAATACGCCTCAATCCACATAAATGTGTGTTTTGTGTTGGTTCTGATCATTTGCTTGGATTCATCACCTCAAAAGAAGGAATTCGAATCAACCAATTGAAGGTCCAAGCCATTTTTTATTTTCCTATGCCATCAAATTTACTTCAGATACAGAAACTTCAAGGAAATGCTAACTTCCTAAGGAGGTTCATACCCAACTACGCTGAAATGGATAAAGGATTTACTTGGCTCTTGAAAAAAGGGGTTCCCTTCCATTGGGACCAAGTTGCACAAGCTTCTTTTGATTCTATCAATGATACTCTTTTCCGGGCGTCATTAATGTATCCCCCCAATTATCAGAGTGATTATTTCTTATATATTGCCGAGGCTGATACGACCATTGCTATGGTATTAGTCCAAGAAGAAAATGGGATAGAACATCTGATCTATTATTTGAGTTGTAATCTCAATGATACGAAAGTAAAGTATTCGTACGTAGAAAAGCTTGCCTTGGCAACTGTTCAAGTTGTCCAAATATTTTGCCACTATATCATGTTCTGAAAGACCATTATCATTTCGGATTGCAACCCCATGAATTATATCTTATCACGTCAATTGCTGGGGGGAAAATATTCTAAATGGATTGTCTTTTTATAGGAATTTTATTTAGAATTCATCAAATCCAAGTCAAATAATTCTTTTGTTTTGGTTGAGCTTGTCTGTGACCTTTGCAACATGATGCCAAATTTAAACTAGTGATGCTCATGGTAACATGCTATAGATCTAGCTATTGTAGAAATTTGAATAATTTGCTGAATTATTCACCGAGATTATCCTGGTCACATACTATTTGAGCTTCATACATAACACATAATCTCTTCTACGCATTAATCATCACATGCGGAAATAAAAACAACAAGCGGTATTGAAAACATTCACATGCGCACATAGAAATTCAACACATATAACACAGTATGTATACCGGGGAAAGATTACAGCTGAAAACCCCCTACTGTCTGTATATTATAATGAAGAAGAATCATGTAACAATCTCAGTACAATACTCCTCACAAGTACTCAGTACTGTCTCCAAAAGTTACACACAAACTAGCTCAGTTTTGAACAAGTCACGGGTTCAAAACTCCTCCATTGTTTGCCTGCCTCTACTGCGAAATCCAAGATGAGAGAATGAATGGAATGAATTCAAATTCCCTTGGATTTAACTGCGCAATCCTCATTGGCAATCTCCTCCAATGATTGTGCAAATCTCATGCACACTACAGTCACAACTGATAGTAGACTCCACCCTTTCACCCACCTCTAACACTGGTCTCCACTGAACTGTCCATGCATTGCAGTTAACTGATGTATTCTTTAGTTGATTTATGAGTTAATAATTAGTGAATTAGTTAATAATTAATTCACACCACTCATCACTAGTGTATTTATCAGTTAGAGTAAATACAACTAGTTCAACTAAGTTAAACCGAACACAACTCCATCAACTGTCTCATCAACTCCACCAAACTCTGCCACATGAGTTCTAACTGAAGTCAACCATGCAATAGCTCAACTAACCCTTAGGAAAAGCGTATTTCCTTCTGTCAGTTGCATGTGCCACATCCAAGCATCAAACTGAAGTGCTCCAAGAGGATAAGATAATGTTTATAGTCCAAATATTATTAAGGGCTAATAATATTTGACTGTTCTATTTTTAGACAGGCAGTCTAAAAATAGACTTCGACCTGTATGTCTAAAAATAGATTTCCATCTATTTTTACCAACTTGACCAATCATCCAAGAATAGCATCCCGCAACTCCTAGACCATGCTCCATATGTCTAAAAATAGACATAGTCTAAAAATAGACTTTTCGACAAAATTCACATGTGTGGTCCCCACCTAGTTTAGGTGATCACTTTCCAACTAGGATCAGGAAAGATGTTTCAGGAAGCCTCCTTCACTGTTTCTTGTTGCCATTTTCAACACTCCCTCTCAATAAGAAAGGACTGTCTTTGCATGCGACATGCAACTCCATGCGTTCGCCCTGCAACCTTCACAAGCGCCATGCAACTCCATGCATGCGACATGCAACTCCATGCATTCGCCATGCACCCTTTGTATGCGCCATGAAAATTCATGCATGCACCATGCAACTCCATGCATGCGCCATGCAAACTCATGCATGCACCATGAAACTCCATGCATGCGCCATGCACCCTTTGCATGCAACATCTTCGAAACTGAATAGGCTCCAAACAACTCAATCAGTCTGATGCATCTATCATCAAAGTCTTCGAATTCTGCTGGTACCAACTGCACATGTCATCAGGAACCACTGCGCTGTTGAACTCTTGCACCCATGCACTCTGCACTTGCTGTCAACTCTGATCCGTGCTCCAGTATCTGACACTGTCACTTTGATCTTCCTGCATCAATCCAACTGATCTGCTACTGCTGCGCTGTGGGCACCTCGTAGCCAGGTTCAACTCATGAGATCCACACCATCTCATGAATCCTGCCCAAAAATCCCCTCTTGGGATTAATCATGCATGTCGCCCCACCTCTCACCTGGTAGTATAGCTACATGCACTCCCTCTGCCCATCTGACACGAAATTTCTCTGCATGAGTGGTTGCTCCCACTCCATGATCCTCATCTTGTGGCTGCTCCACATCCTGAGGTTCACGCTTACCTGCATGCAAAACTTGCTCCCTCTCAAGCATCATTTGCATGTCTTTCTTGCACTTCCCAACAGTAGGAAGCTCCGTAGACATCCCATCTACTTCAAGTCTGTAGAGATTCTTTGCTCGAATCCCAACCTTCTTGACTTGTCCCGTTGCCTTGTGCTGAAGGAAAACTTTTCCTTCACTGAAGACAACTTCATACCCTTTATACTCTAACATTGCGACTGAGATCAAATTCTTCTTTAAACCTGGAACATGCACTACATCTTGTAAAAGAATGAGTTTACCTGACTCCCTCTGAAAGGTTATGGTACCAATGTCGGTCGCATTGTATCGTCCATTGTCGCCCAACTCAACATGCAACTGGAGATCTTTCTCCACCAAGTCGCTGAAAATATTCACATCTCCCGTCATGTGAAAGGCAGCACCACTATCAAAATACCACCCCGATCCCAATGCACTAGACACCATGCATGCGATCAATGAGAAGTCCAGCTCAAATTGTGAGGCAAAAGCCTCACCAGCTGTAGCTCCAGCAGCCTGCTTGTTCTTCTTCTTCTTTGGACAATTCGTGGCGTAATGTCCATGATCGTGACAGTGAAAACACTTCACTTTGGACATGTCACACTCTTTACCATCCGCACCAGATTGAGAAGAATTCTTCTTGCCCTTCCCCTTCCTTGCTTTGGCAGCCAAAGTGCAATATTCTTCATCAGATGCCTTTGATGAAGATCCATCCCTGGTACTTCGCCTTATCTCCTCTTGCACAAGATCCGACCAAAGTCGCTCCCATCCTGGCAATTTCTCCCGACCATTGACAGAGTCTTGATAGGAGTGCCAACTCTTCGGAAGCCCAAGGAGAGCCAAGCTCACCAGTTCCTCATCATCCACACTAACTCCTACACTCCCAAGCTCATCCATGCAGTGGAAAAACTTTGTCAAGTATGCCGGAATAGTGTCATTCTTCTCCATCTTTATTTTCCTGAGTTTATCCTTGAGCACCAACTTCCTCTGGTCGCTCTTGCTTTGGAAAAATTCTGTCAATGCTTTCCACATCAAGTATGGAGAAGCTTTTCCATGCAGGCTGGATATAATGTGATCCTTCACACCCTCCAACAGAATCCTTTGACACCTTGTTGTCTTCTTTTGCCAAGCCTCAACTTGAGCAGCATCAGTAGGCTTTGGGACTTCAGCATCTATGAACTCCTTCAGCCCATTGTCATCGAGCACCGCCTCCATCCTATCTCTCCATGCAATATAATTTGAGCTGCCTTCAAGAGCATACTCCAATCGCAATCCTTGATAAGACATTTTGACTTCGACACCAAGAAAACTCTTCTGCAAATTCGAATTCCACCAGCTCAAAACTCAACTGCTTCCGATCTGTGAGAACATATTTCTAGCACAGAGATCGACTGTAGGGGAATTTAATGGATATATCACCTTTCAGAGAAAGGATGGATCCAGAGGCTACCTGGCCCACTTACAGACTCTGTCTACCGAAATAAATTGTAATCACTGTAATAGATCCGATGATCAATTTTGCTCTGATACCATGTAGAAATTTGAATAATTTGCTGAATTATTCACCGAGATTATCCTGGTCACATACTATTTGAGCTTCATACATAACACATAATCTCTTCTACGCATTAATCATCACATGCGGAAATAAAAACAACAAGCGGTATTGAAAACATTCACATGCGCACATAGAAATTCAACACATATAACACAATATGTATACTGGGGAAAGCTTACAGCTGAAAACCCCCTACTGTCTGTATATTATAATGAAGAAGAATCATGTAACAATCTCAGTACAATACTCCTCACAAGTACTCAGTACTGTCTCCAAAAGCTACACACAAACTAGCTCAGTTTTGAACAAGTCACGGGTTCAAAACTCCTCCACTGTTTGCCTGCCTCTACTGCGCAATCCAAGATGAGAGAATGGATTGGAATGAATTCAAATTCCCTTGGCTTTAACTACGCAATCCTCATTGGCAATCTCCTCCAATGATTGTGCAAATCTCATGCACACTATAGTCACAACTGATAGTAGACTCCACCCTTTCACCCACCTCTAACACTAGTCTCCACTGAACTGTCCATGCACTGCTGTTAACTGATGTGTTATTTAGTTGAATAATGAGTTAATAATTAGTGAATTAAATAATATTTAATTCACACCACTCATCACTAGTGTATTATCCAGTTAAACTAAATACAACTAGTTCAACTAAGTTAAACCGAACACAACTCCATCAACTGTCTCATCAACTCCACCAAACTCTGCCACATGAGTTCTAATTGAAGTCAACCATGCAATAGCTCAACTAACCCATAGGAAATTAGAATTTCCTTCTGCCAGTTGCATGTGCCACATCTGTAGCTCGAACTGAAGTGCTCCAAGAGGAAAAGATAATGTTTATAGTCTAAATATTATTAAGGGATAATAATATTTGATTGTTCTATTTTTAGACAGGCAGTCTAAAAATAGACCTCGACCTGTATGTTTAAAAATAGATGTCCATCTATTTTTACCAACTTGACCAATCATCCAAGAATAGCATCCTGCAACTCCTAGACCATGCTCCATATGTCTAAAAATAGACATAGTCTAAAAATAGACTTTTTGACAAAAATCACATGTGTGGTCCCCACCTAGTTTAGGTGATCACTTTCCAACTAGGATCAGGAAAGATGTTTCAGGAGGCCTCCTTCACTGTTTCTTCTTTCCATTTTCAACAGCTATCATATGTAGTAATCGCATCTAGCGGTTAGGAACACCTATAGTGTGGCGCTGCAGTCGCATGTGTAACTCTTCGATTCGGAAATTCAAAATCCCAAAGTTCAACCCCTCTATGTGCGGTCGAACCTCAGATAGAGTCTCAGCCATGTTTAGATCCTGAAGGACTACTCTCCCGACAGCCCTCTCTTCTGGCTCATCCTCTCCATGCTCTGGTTCCTCCATCAGTTGAACTCGACCAACATCTGCATTACATTAAAACTTTAGTTTAGTCTTGGGAAAACATCAAAATACAAAAACATTGTATAAACCTTAGAAAAATAAAAAAACATGGTCGAAAAATTCTTACCTATTGCACCCCACTGAGCGCCTTCTGGTAAAGATAAGTTTGTATCTCCTCAGAAATCGATGCCTCCGTATGCATACTCATCGGTGGTGACAATCTGTCACCTGAAACAGGCGAAGAACGTAGTCGAGAACACAATGGACGATTGGCCTGCATGCCTAGCCATTAGTTCTACCCATCTTTTCATCCTCAGATCTCTAGGGTTAGACACACCCAGTGTCACATGCTGAGGCTGCATCAGTGGAATCCGCTCTAAGGAAAATGAAATGAGAATTGAACCATAACTGAAGTTTTTCTTCCTTCCTCCCTTTGCCTTGTTCAATTGTTTCTTTATTTGAGAAAGTACAGCTTCAAACCAGCTGAAGGTTGTTGGCTCCATGCACTCTAGCGCATACTGCATATACGAGCTATTCGCTACATATAGTGTAACAGTGTTGACAAGTTTTTCAATCGTGAAAAGAATGGTTCTCAAAGGAAAATCTCGAACGTCACGGATTTTTATTTTACCATCCTTGCTTGGCTCTGCCCCTGGATAGCAATATTGCAAAACATAATCTCTCACAGACTCTCCTCTAAGAGCAGACCCTGAGAGGGAAATATGAAAGCCTCTCCTCAACAAGCCTATAATAAAGTACACATCATCCACTGTAATAGGAACCACTTTGTTCCTAATGTGAAATGCCTCAATAGTTGGATCCCATGCTCTAACTAAGAACTCCAAGAGTTCTATTTTTTGCCTCATCCCTAACAAGCGGAAGTACTTTAACAACCCACAGTATCTTAGGGCTCTTACTGTACCCAGATAATTTAGGGAAATCATATTTTTTTCTTCATGCTCTCTTTCTCTCCAACTAATCATCATTCTAGTCCGATGGAATCCTAAAACATAACCATAAGACCCATTAGACTCCTTTTCATGCAAAAAATTAAGCAAATTTTAGGTACATTGCAAGAATAAAAAATGTGCCCAACGCAGTATTGAACAACGGACAGTGCATTTCATGTGCACCTAGGCTTCAATTTAGGAGCTCCATAATACATTTTTCGATGCTCAAGTGTGCGTTGCCCTCTTTTGAAAAATAATTTACCCTAAGGGGCCCAAATCCGTAAAAATTTGCAATGAAAGGAAATGAATTGAGTACTGAAAGAAATAGAGGGTTCATGGCACCAACCTGGATCAAACAGAGATGAAATCCATCCACAAAAACGATCGCAATCAATGGCTAAATTTTGGGGGCAAAAACAGGTTCAGAGCTCCAAAATGCAAATGGTAACTTTCAAATGGAAAAAATAAATAGTAAAACTCTTTTTATTAGTCATTTGATCATTTTCAAATCATATTTATTGTTGTGACTATGGTTTTATTCTATTTTTATCATGAAACTGGTATTTTTAATCCATTTGATGTTGTTCTAAACAAGTTTTACAACTGATGAATAGATTAGTCATGTATATTTATTTCAAGAATGGTTTGACCACAAAGCATACTTTTATCGTTATTTTTCAATCTTTGTTAAAAATGAAAAAGGACTTGAAATGCACTTTTATCTCTTTTTTGAGCTTCGATAACAATGCAAAGGAACCCCTGGAGTCTTCTTTTAGCTCTTTTCGGACTCCGATAATGTGAAAAAGTTGTCGAGCACTTGTCTTTTCGAGCTCGTAAAAGTAAATGAATTGACATCTACTCAGTACAAGTTTAACCCTTTTCCGTATTGAGATAGTTATTTACGAAAAAGGAATGCCTTAGTCGAACATGGCTAGGAGGTTCTCTCAGATATTATTTTACACTTTTTTGGATCTAAGCGACAAATTTACGAAAAAGTACTTATGGAGTTTTCTTTCGTCCCCTTTTTAAAACTCTCTAAATATGAAAAAGGACCGGGTTGTCACTGTCGTTAGGGCCGCTCATTAAAACAAAAAATAGCGACAGATTTGTCGATCATGGCAAAAATCGAGTTTCATTCATCGCTAGACTCGTTAAATTATTAAATAGCGATACATTATTCGCCTGAAGGGTTGAATTATAGATCAAGCATATGTTATCCTCCTTAAGCTTGTTAAAAAATAAGGAGGTACTAGTTGACAAATGATCGGGGAAAAATTGGGAAAGTGAACAGAACTTTCTACAGTAGCAGGTCACTCTTGAACATGACACTTCACTCCATCACTGTGACTGTTTGGGTTGGGTAATATTCTTGACGGTTCATTCATACCTATTGTTCATCATACCTTCACTTTGGTTTTTGGGTCAATGTTGGAAACTCATCTCACTGTCACCGATATGTTCAAGAAAAGTCATCCAGTGAATACTCATCCTTCTGCAATACTCATAAACCTTCATTCTCATGATAGTCATCTGTGAAAGTTGCTATATCAAGTCATACTTTGTCTCTGATATCAGTAACTCCCGTTTTGCAATAAAGTAGCTTCCTATCGACGACAAATCACCATCCAATAAGTTCACTTATAAACATCATATTCCAGTACCATGAGGCTTGTTACAGCATTGACAAGATCCTCACTTCTGAAATTTTGACCGAAATATTTTGTTTGGCGTTCGACATCAAATCATCTATTCACGCCTTACTAAATGTAGTGCAGTACCTTAAGGACCATTGACATCAATGGTGGTTCTCTCACGTTTGTTAACAACTCACATCATTGGGTGGTAATCAAATGATGTCTTACCATGTTCGACTACAAATCATATATTCACATGGCTAGACTTGTATCTGAATGATCGAGTGAATGAGATAAGAAAACCCTGGATCTAGTTTCATCCATTCGGGCTGCAATTTCAGGATTGTTGTACACATCATCTGTACGGTGACCTTACATACAGATCATCATCCGAACATGGGCCTATATCTATAGGCATGTTTGTATTGGGCAACATTCCAATGTAGATGACTTTCTTCACTATGTACATGTTATTAGATAGTTTATGTGTTGAACATGGGAATGTCGTCCCTCAACAATTCATGATCAAGAGGATATATCATGATGTAATGTATTGTAAGATTGATTCAGGTCGCCACTCCACTTCAGATCCAGCCCATCATAGTGTAAAGCATCTCATTCAAAAAATCTTGTTATTATTATTTTGACTTCATGCTTTAGGAAGCAATCTGTTATAGGTAAATTTGGGAACCATTCCTAATGACCTGGTTAAACTGGACATCGTCCGCAAAACTGATGAATAGGGTCTATCATCCCCTATCATTTCAGTTTCTACATGCCCTAAGACAAAGAACAAGAACAAATCATCCATGAGTTCCATTGCAAGGTTTCCAAGATTTGAAGTACATGTTATATCACCAATGAGCTCACCAACGCAGTCTCTCAAGGGGCTAACTTCTTTGCATATGCAAGCACCTCCATTCAAGGGTGCTCTACAAAGCACTTCCCGACACTCAAGGGTGCATTGGTCAATTGGGAGTGAAATTCTCATTGTTCTGGAATCTCCACATGGCCAGTGCCTTCTAGAAGAGTGCATATGTGTCAAACTTCAAATCCATGTGTCCATTCAACACCTCTGAGTTGGGAAAAATGTCTTTCCTGTTATTATAAAGTCATTGATTATGAAGCTACCTTCAGCTCATCTACATATTGAGCATAGATCCTAGTGCTTGAGAAGGAAGAAATTTAGTAGAGAAATGTTGTTGGAATCTCAATTGAGGGTTTGATTTGAGTGATATGTTGCTAGAGAGATGTTCATTGTGATGCGGCTGGGATGATGCTGGAGTTGGTGACATCGAATAAATCATTGGTTGTAACCTCCCCTTCTATCCATTAATAAATTTTATAGCTTAATTTACCACATATGTATCTGTATAAGCTTTTGTATTTCATATTATGAATTCTTATCTGATGTATATGTTTCATGCTTCATTGATTTAACTGAATAACTTGAATATCCATCTGTATATTGTAATCTCTTTGATGTTTAGTGTTCATTCTTACAGGAAATATTTTGGCGATCTAGCTTGGATTTGAAGCTACAACAAGAGCGACATAAGGAGAGTTGGAAGTGCTTGGACTCCAGGTAAGTTTCTTAATCTATTCTTTGTGTCTATTTTCTGTTAGGAAAAGTATCTGCAAAGTCTTTAACCTATTGTTCTAAATGCATTACACCTCATTTAGGGAAGAATGTTTTATCTGTAATCCATAATTCTGCATAACAGTTATGGTTGGGTGATTGGTCTAGTTCAAGAAAATCATTTTGAATCATATTTTATCATGGATAATTGTTCCTAGTACACGAGTCCACACTCTTGTCTTATTTCTGATCATTATAGGGTGGCGGGGAGGTGCTAGTTTGGTGCATGAAGTCACCTACATGTTGGAGCCTTTGAACACTTCAGGGTGGTAGGTTGGTCTAGGATGTCAGGGCATCCATTCAATTGACTACTGAAGAAAGCAGGGTGTTGGGAAATTCTTCTAGTGGGAGATGGAGAAGAATGATTTTCTAGAATTCAAGGAATGTGTACCTTTCATTTCAGTTGGAGCTGAACATTAAATAATTTATTAGAAAAGCGTTCGGTGGTTTTTGACCTGGAGGGGGTTTTCCACCTAAACTTCATGTGCCTATTGTGTTGATTACTGTTGTTACTGGATATACATCAAGAATAATTGAATATTAACTAAAGCTCTAAAATGTTTAAAAGTGCTAATTGATAAGAAATATTGATTCACCCCCCCCCCACCTCGGTATTTCCAATAATTGGTATCATAGCTTGGTTCCTTCAATAGTATTCTAAAACCTGGAACAAGATCATGGAGTATACTAAGAATAGATTTCCTCTGTTCAATGGAAATAACTATGCACTTTGGAGTGGAAGAATGCAGGTTTATTTGTTGGCACAAGGATACAGATTATGGGAAATCGTTGAAAAAGACTTTACAACGACCCATGATAAACAAGGTAAGAAAAATATGGTATATTATGCAAAGGCTAAATATCTCACTATCAGTGAGCTTATCGAATCTATTTATCTTAAGGTACTGAGTTTCAAAACTGCTAAAGAAGTATGGGTCAAGCTTAAGAATATATATGCAGGTGACTCAAACGTGAAAGAAGCGAAGCTTCAAATTTCCAGGGCAAAATTTGAGCAACTCAAAATGAAAGAAGATGAAAATATTGATGGATACTTACAGCGTGTTGATGAAATAAAAAATGCATTAGATGTTTTGGGAGAACCTTTCGACATGAAAATTTTTGTCTGAAAGATCATTACAACCTTGCCGGCAAGATTTAACCCAAAGGTATCCGTCTTGGAATATAGTTCGAATCTAGCCAATATCAGCAAAGATGAAATGCATGTAGTGATTACGGCATATGAAATGAAGATTGAAGAATAGGACGACACATCTCACCTAGAAACATCATTCACCGCATCCAAGAAAACTAGTAAGGAAAAGCAAACTTTGAAAGCGAAAACTTGTAGTTGTAAGGAATAAGAAAAGGAAGAATATGAACAAGAATTTTCAGATAAAGAATTTTCCTACATCACGCGAAAAATGAGAATAGCTACGGGGAAATTCAAAAGTAAACTTCCATTGATATATTTCATTTGTGGTGAGGTTGGGCATTTTCCAGCCAAGTGTCCTCACAAAAATGAGGTTGTTATGAAACGAAAGAAAGGTCTGAGGAAGTTCAAAAACAAAGGCAAGAAGAAATGGTTTAAGAAGAGTTTCTTCTCCAAATAAGATAGCTCATCATACGATGAAGACAGTGATAATGAAGAAGAAATCAACAAAAGAGTATTGTTTATGGCCAAGCATAATAAGAAAGAAGCATCTGGCGAAGAAGAAGAAATGATCAAGGTTGAATTTCAAAAAGAATTGATCAAGGTTCTCAAAGAGCTCAAGGTTGAGAAGAAGCATGTCAACACTCTTGAAGAAGAATTAAATATAGAAAGGGAACATGTCCTAAATCTTAAAATCAAGGTTGAATAATAAAAACGAGTTGAATTTCTCAGGGAAGAATTAAAGGAAAGCAACAAGGAAAGAGAAGCATTGGAAGCTGAAATAGTTTCTCTACGAAAGAAATTAAAAAATGGAAAAAATATTCAAAACTACACCAAGAGCTCCAAGGCATTGGAATAAATCATCAAAAATCAACAATCAAACAATGACAAGACTGGTGTTGGTTACAAAGAAAAAACTAAAAAGAATCCATGTCCTTCTGTGATAACAAAAGAAGCTGGATATGCAAAATATAACAAGAGGTAGACCTCCCAGCCAACTCAAGAGATCAGGACTCGCAAGAAGAACCATGGAAGGCAATTCCTTGCAGAATATTTCCTCCCACATATCAACCTATCTTCTATGGTCATTGTTATTCATGTGGAAGGTTTGGACATAGCGCTATAGAATGTCGCATGTATGTTTGGAATAAATATAGTTTCGGGAGATCTTTCAGAAAGGGATATTTTGAAACTCAACAGAATATTAACATATTTGATCATTTGAGAGATGATTTCAAACATTACAAATGTAACAAATTTGGACTCCTCGCTAAAGATTGCATACTTGGAATTTCTTTAAAGGAATTCTCGCAAAATCAGAATGAACAAATATGGAAAAATAAGACTGAAAAATGTGCTATCGCTCTCAAGGCTCAAAGAAACAAAAACTTTTGGTATGTTGATAGTGGTTGCTCAACTCAAATGACTCGAGATAGGAATAAGTTCATATCCTTGAAGGAAAAGAAGGATGGAACAATGTCTTTTGGAAATGACAGGTCTGCAAACGTCATAGGAGTAGGTACAGTCACACTTGGAAGCAAGAATGCATTAGCGAAATATGTGTTTTTGGTTGAAAATATGAATCACAATCTGCTCAATGTTGGAAAAATGTGCGATCAAGGACACATGATGCTATTTAACTCTAAGAAATGTGAAATCAGGAAAGGAAAGTTTGGTAAAATTGTGGCTACAACAAGAAGAGCTCCAAATGACATCTAAATTTTGGATGACACACCTAAAGGGTGAATTTTGGCGAAAGAAGATGAAATTTGGTTATGACACAAACGAATGGGACATATAAATTTCAAAAATTTGGTCAGGATCAATAAGAAGGAAGCAGTAAGAGAAATGCCTAAAATTTCAAAACCTACCAATACGATATGTGAATCTGGTCGGCATGGCAAGGAGACAAAAGCTGAGTTCAAGACAAAAGAACACTTTGCATCATGTCCATTGGAATTAGTACATACTGATCTATGTGATCATATGAGAACAAAAGGTTTAGATGGAGAATTATATTTTATGCTAATGATAGATGATTACACCAGAATGACAGCTGTTAGCTTCTTAAAGAAAAATGTTGAGGCATTTGAGTGTTTTAGAATCTACAAGGAATTGGCTGAAAATGAAATTGATTTGAAGATCAAATGTCTAAGATCAGATAATGGCAAAGAATTCACTTCCAAGGTATTTCAGTAGTACTGTGATGAAAATGGAATAACAAGGCAATTCTCAAAAGGCAGAACACCGCAACAAAATGGAGTTGCTGAAAGAAAAAATAGAACCATACAGGAAATGGCTAGAACAATGTTAAATGACTCAAAATTAGATGATAAATTCTAGGTTCAAGCATTTGATACAACTGTATTCATTATAAACAGAGGTTTGCTAAGGAACAATTGTAACATGACTCCATATGAATTATGGAAAGGAATACTGACTAACGTAAAATACTTCAAAATATTCGGAAGAAATTGCTACATCAAAAGAGAAGATAAAAAATTGGGCAAGTCCGATTCCTATTTCAACGAAGGTATTTTCATTGGTTAGTCACATAAAAGGAGGTCTTATAGATGCTACAATCTGAGGCAAAAAAAAAATAGTGGAAAGCATAAATGTTACTTTTGATGAAGATTTTGTTACAAAGGATGACGATGAGATTGTCCCTTCAAGAAAATATGACGGATCTGAGGGATAATATGTGAAGTATGAATAAGAAGCTCTAGAACAAGACCATTCAAATAAGGAAACAACAATTAAACAAGAGGAAATAATAAATTATAAGCAGGATGTACAAGAAAATTCTACAAAAGCTTTAAAATAATGGTGTCAAAAGAATCATCTGTCAAATCAAATCATTGGTAACATAAATGAAGGAATTGGAACCAAAAGAAGTCGTTAGCTTCATTCATCACAACAATCCCACCTCGCTTTTTTAGCAACTTTTGAGTCTAGCAATTTTGAGGAAGCTAGTCAAGATGAACACTGGGTAGCAACTATGAATGAAGAACTGAATCAAATTGAGAAAAAAAATACTTGGGCATTGGTTTCATGGCCGAACTCAATGGATCTTTAGAAACAAATTGAATGAGGATGGACAGGTTACCAAGAATAAGGCAAGATTAGTCTGCCAAGGATATGCACAAGTTGAAGGAATTGATTTTAAAGAAACATTTGCTCCTGATGCCAGAATGGAAGCTATCAAAAATTTTCTTGCTTATGCATGCTTGAGAAAAATCAAGGTCTACCAAATGGATGTTAAGTCAGCCTTTATAAATGGTGAATTGGAAGAATAATTTTACATTGAACAACCTGAAGGTTTTCTGCTCTCTGAAAAGGAAGACTATGTTTGTAGCTTAAATAAGGCATTATATGGTTTCAAGCAAGCTCCTAGAGCTTGGTATACTCGTCTTGATGGATATCTACATCAACAAAGATTCAATAAAGGAAGCGCTGATAACAATACCTATGTGAAAGTGGATCAAGATAACCTAACAATTATCAAGGTATATATAGATGATATAATTTTTGGAAGCAATGATGATAGATTAAGTAAAACATTTTCCACAAAGATACAAAGTGAGTTTAAAATTTCTCTAATTGGTGAGCTAACATACTTTTTAGGGATTCAGATATCTCAGCAGGATAAAGGAATATTTACATATCAAACCAAATACATCAAGTAAATCATCAAGAAATTCAAGATGGAAGATTGGAAGCATGTCCTTACCCCAATGGTAACAGGTTGCAAGTTAATTTTATATGATTTGTCAAAGGATGTGGACCAGATGTTGTATATATCTATGATTGGAAGTCTTATATATGTGATAGCTTCTCATCCAGATGTAATGCAGGAAGTTGGACAAGTAGCAAGATTCCAAGAAGCACCAAAATAATCTCATATTATTTCCGTTAAAAATAATTCTCTTATATCTTAAGGGCACAACAGAATATGGTTTATGGTATCCAAAAGGAAATAATATAGCTATCCAATATTATACAAATGTAGATTGGGTAGGAAGTGTTGATTATCGAAAGAGTACCAGTGGAGCAACATTCTTTCTAGGTGGTTCCTGATGGGCCTCAAAATTAGACATAAATTAAGGCCCATCTAACCTTTCTTAGGCCCATATACCTCTCTTATGCACATAAAAGGATATATTAAATCTCTCCTTCTGCACTTAATAACTTTTTCTTATGATTTAATATTTTCTTAGAAAGGTTTATAGGTAATTGCATATTTGTGCCTAATATTGGTTATTTTTGTAGATATTGTGAGAATATTGGGCAGATTACGTAGATTTGGAGAAGGAGATGATTTAGGGACTTGACCCTTGCCACTGGAAGATCAATATTGTAGAATAAATGAGCACAATGTCAGGTAATTATGGAGAAATCTTAGAGAGATTCAAGGGGGTTTTCCACCCTCCTTAACTATCAAAGGTAGCCAGGCAAACTGAAGACGAAGTGCACTCAATTGATGGCTTACTTGGATTCAAAATGGACTCAATCACTATGTGTTAGGGAGATGTTGGTAGCTGCCCTCTAGGATAAATAAATCTTATCAAGAGCTAATTAGGATACTTCCATTCCATTCCATTGGATTCGAAGTTTTGTTGTAAATCCATGAAGCTCTGTTAAAACTTTGAGGGATGTAACATACTGTTCTTTTTATGAAATGAGTAGAGAGATGCCATTTTATTGATCCAGTTCTAGAGAGTTGGGCTTGGGGATTAGGGTCCAACCCATGTACCTCAACTTCTCTGTTATTTCCATTCTTTTCTTTCATGTCATTTAGCTAGTTTTTCTTCTAAACATTTAGCTAGTTTGCTGGTATTTTTATTGATTTTTTAGTTCACTTCTTGTTGTATTTTGTTGTAGATTTAATCTTCTTACAAAGTGGTAGAATAATGATAAACTCCGTAAAGTTGTGAGGTCATCCTTCCCCTCTCAACTCTGTCAATAGAGCTCGAGGAGGGTAGACCTTTTCCCACAAACCAAAAATGCTTTCTCGCTTATGATTTCCTGGAAATAGATTAGATCAATGCTTGCATCTTCATGAACATATTTTTTGTCTTTCTTGCATAAAGAGGTAGGTTAATAACATGTACGGGTAGCATAACCCAGAGGGAAGTTCTCCAGAACCTCTTGCTTCATCTTCCATCTCCCTTCCATCTCTGTTTTTACGCTTTGCGCACTGCTGTTACACCCTCCATCTCTGCTTTTTCCCACTTATTCTCACTGCCTTAACCTTTTTATGCAAAACACATGAAAAACCATTCAACCCCATTCAAATGTGACCTTCGCCTTTGCTCCTCGAGTCTCCCG
Organism: Pinus albicaulis; assembly: GCA_034641835.2. Classification (NCBI taxonomy): domain Eukaryota; kingdom Viridiplantae; phylum Streptophyta; class Pinopsida; order Pinales; family Pinaceae; genus Pinus; species Pinus albicaulis. The sequence continues at coordinate 1,251,422,473 of CM076583.1, forward strand.
CCGCCGTACATCACACTTCGCAAATCACAACTCTTAGCTTTCACCTTTAAACACTTACCGCTGGTTCTTGCGATTGCGATATTGCGACATCGCATATCGCAAATTGCAAATTTTTCCTTTTTCATTCGGACTCGCTGCCACGTCATCCCAATTGCAAATCACATCCCACTATTTTTATCCTATCACAAATCGCATCCCGCAACTTTTCCCTTTCTCCCTTAACACTTACCGTTGTTCTTGTTGATTGTGATAATGCAATCGCACCTCGCTTTCGGTCCCACTTCATAACATTTAGCTTTTACCTTTAAAACACTTACCGCTCGTTCTTGCGATTGCGATATTGTGAAATCGAAAATCACATCATTTAGCTTTTTTCATAACACATGTGATAACTCCGCCACGTCACTCGTCACAAACTGCACTTCGCACATTTTAGTTCGTTCCTATTAATTCTTACCGCTATCCCTGTAAACTTGCGATATTGCGATTACGACATCGCACATCGCAAATTTTGTCCTCCATCGCAGTCCGCCATCGCACTTTTGAGTTCTTTCCGCTCCAAAGTCATTTCTCACGCTACAATAAAGTTTGATAAGGGTTTCACCCCCTCTTTCCACTTCCAAACCTTGTTTCATGTGCTAAAGCCCCCCATGGTAGATAGATCATAGAATAAGTAGAGCGCATTTAGCCATTTGGCCCAGTTAAGTGTGGTTTAGAATTAGTTCCTTCCTGTCATTTATTTCTGCAAATGAAATTAGTTTCCTTCTTGACATTTCTTTTCAGAAATTTAATTTAGTTCCTTACAGTCATTTCCTTCCTGCACATTAAATTAGTTCCATTTTTTTCATTTCCTTTCTGCAATTTAGTTTAGTTTCATTGGAGTCTGACAGACTTCACAAAGAACCCCTAGAGGTAGCATGCTTTCGTAGAGAGGAAGAGGATGACATGAACAGGATGCATCTGTTGTGTATATATCATTGTCACCTCAAATTTTGTATGAACCCTAGGTTGAGAAAGTAAAGTAGGGTAGCCCCTGGAAGTTGCAGCACTCTTGGTGCAATACCAAGGCTCACCACTTTTTTTCACCGTTGCTAGTGAGGTGTCTAGTAGATGCTTTGATTCTGTTTTAGCATTATTTTTTTCTTTCCTTTTCATGTTGTTTCCGAAATATTGAAAAATACAAAAAAATTCTGATTTTCATGCCTCATAGGAGTAGGGATACTCATAATATTTAAAAAAAAAAAAATACTTCTCCAATACCAACCCCCCCACTTGACCACGTGGTGTAGTAAGAACCACATCACCATACACTTTTGAAGGAGGAAGAGATGGATGGATATGATGACAATGAAGAAGATCTTATTGGGTTTCCCATTCAAGATATGGACATCAGTGTACCTATGAAGAACGTCCCTCCATCTTTCCTTCCCAACTTCCATGGTATGAGGACAGAGGATCCAAAAACGTTTCTCTTTGAATTTGAGATACTTTGTAGGTCTTATGGCTACTTATCACACACTCAAAAAATGAGATTTTTTCTTGCAACATTGAAGGATAGAGCTCTTAAATGGTTCATGAGTCTAGGTACTAATTCAATAAGATCATGGAATGATATGCAAAAGAAATTTCTAGAAAAATATAAATATCGTGATCTTAGAGAAGAAATTTTTAGAATGAGCCAAGAAGAAGATGAGAGCCTTGAGGATCTAATAGAGAGGTTCATGTATAATTTTAAGAGGAAAAAATTGCATCATCTAGGATTTGACACACTAAAAACCCTCTTATTTAGAACAATTAGGGATGAGTGGATTGATCTCCTTAATCTCATGAGTAGAGGAGATGTATACCAAATGTCATTTGAAGAAAATTGTGAAACATGCAAACTCATATCAAGAGGAAGGGAAAGAGTAAGTACATCAACATCAACATTGGTAAGGCAAGATGAACTTGGAAATTTGATTGATAACTTTAAAACATAAATTCTTAGCAATCTAAGTGAATAAGTAGAAATGGTAAGAATGAAATATGAGAAAAAATAAGATGCTTATATTTTTGTTATCCATGCAGAATCATATGCTACTAAATTTTTTTTCACCATTCCCTAGGTTTAAAGAAGTTTACTAAGAAGACAATGGAGCAAGGCGATCACCAAAGAAGCTATGTTATGTAGCTCCAAGGATACCCTAGAAACCTAGTCAACTTGATATGATGCAAGGATCCACGTCACAATTTCAAGTTTATTCACATCCATCTCAAACTAATTGGGATACACTCCCTCCTTGGAAACCTTGCCCAGCTCACCCCCAAAACCAATCTTGGAAACATGGTTGGCAAGGTCCTTATTTGGAAAATTCACAATATCCTCATATTTCCCTCCATATCCTCCATACCCAACTCCATGTTATCCCTACCATCCACCTCCACCACAACCACAGCCTCAACCACATCCATCTCATATATCCACCCCCACTCAACTACCTGTACCACCATTTCCAAACCCACACCATGAAGTATCTCAACCAAATTACAATGCCAAGGTACAACACTACCAAACATATCCTCTTGATCTAAATGGTCTGTATCTTAGTTCAAGAAAGGTATTGCAAAGAAGATATTTTCTTAATGTCATTGAAGGAAAACATAAAGAATAAGAAGATATGAATGAGGAGATGAAGGAATCAAGGGATGCACTTGATGAAGAGCAAATATCAGAATCAGATGTTGAGAAAGTTCCCTCATGTTTACTAGCATTTCCTCCATGTGTTCAAGAGAACAATCAACAAAAAGAGGAATATTTGAATGTCATAATAGAAGAGGACATACAAGGTGATCCATCTCAGCAAGTGAACCAGGGGCATCACAACTATATTGACATATGGTTCCAAACAGTCATTAAGCTGCAACAACACCCTCTTCTCCAACAACACTTGATACAATCCCAGTCAAAGCAATTCATCTCTCATATTCAAGTACATGTCAGAGCATGTATTCCAAGTGTGCACCTGATTTTATCTGTCATCTTGATGTGTACATGGATCCATTGGAAGTATTCCTATACTTGAAAAAGGTTTTGTTTTTTCAAGTAGAGTAGGAAAGTGAAAAAAAAGGAAAAAAAAAGAGAAAAAAGAGGGGAAAGAATAAAATATCATATGAAAACCTCTTTGAGGAGTTTGAGATTGGCTCATTGATTGAAAACCTCCATGAGGCGGTCATTGGGTTGAAAAAATAAATAAATAAATAAAATATCCTAGGTGAAAACCTCCTTTGAGGCACCTAGGCAGACCTTCTAGTTGAAAACCTCATGGAGGTAGCTAGTAGGCCTTAAAAAAAAAAATTGTGCATTTCTCCAAGTATCTCTCTCTAATGAATGCAGGTGATCTCCAACCTTTGCAAGCAGAAAACAATAATTTGAAGCAAAAAATAAAATTAGGTCAACACTTTAGTCAAAGGTAGTCAAACTTGGACTTCCTCCTCCTATGCTCAGAAGCTCAAAAGGACCTCAAGTAGATTATCGAATGCATCTTCAGAACTACCAAAGACAACTTCAACAACCATATCAGTAGCAGCTTCAATATCGCATGAAAAAAAAAATCAATGATAAGGCTCAGGTATGCAATCATCTAACCCTTTCTTCAAATCTATTTTAGCTTAATAAAACATTAAAAAGTGTGAGAAGGAAAGGTTTTTTATATAGCCAAAATCAGTAGTAGAATTGATTTGGATTTTATGCAGGAACACAACAGAATACAGAAATAACCATAAACATAGAGATGCAGCGGAAATAAGGCTTCATTTCATTAATATCAAAGAACTCAAATTTGCTTACAGACAGAATGGAAATAAAATAGCTAGGGTGCTAGTACAGAATCTCTGAGAAGAGATGTGGCGGCTACAGACTTCTGAAATGTGTTACAATGAATCTTGAGGGCCTATTTATTATTGAGAAACAATGGAAAAAACTGAAATTTCAAAAAACCTAACTCTAGGAGATGAAGCGCCAAAACTGTGGGTCCCATTTGGGTAAATTGGTGTTTCAACTTCCCGGGGATGTAACTTTGGCATATGATCTCTGTTTGATTCACTAAATAGCTCATTAGAAATATGTATCCAAGGAGTACAACTTCTAATGTGAGAAACATCAGTCCATGTACCCATGTTAATCTCGGTTTTCCCAAAAAAACATCGTTTAAGGCCTCAAAACGGCTCCGGAAGTTCAGGACCCAAAAAACTGCTAAAAATAGTAAGTTGTGCTGCAACTTAAAAACTAAATGAACTGATGGTGGGGGTTCAAATGGAATACATGGGTGGCCACCAATATCCACCTGGGTCATTAAGGCCCCAAAACGGCTCCGGGTGTGCAAGACCCGAAAACCTGCTAAAAATAGTAAGTGGTGCTGAATGTGAAAAGTTTCAAGAATTGATGGTGTGGGTCCAAATGGAATAGGTGGGTGGCCACCGATATCCACCTGGATCATTCCTCCCTCCTTAGGAAGCAATGGTCCCCATTGCGTTGAGATCCTCCCTGAGATGAGGCAAATTCTGTTGAACTGGGTATTAGATTTGTTGAAGATTTCATGGACCTGTGGGTGGACATGCTAGATGTGTTTAGTAAATTTGGTCTCTTTATCAGCCTCAGACAATACATGTGTGGATTATTTATGTGTATTTGCAAGAGGTATGGAAACATCAGGCGGCGATGCGTTAGGGGTCAGATCAATGGAGTGCTTGTTCTGACAGTGTAAAGGAACCTCTGTGAGGGAGGAGAAAATTTCCTTGTATTCCTCCATGAATTTGTCCATCTGATGTAGCCGTGCAGGGGAGCCCTATTTTGAGGTTTTGGCCACAATATTCTTCTTTCCCTGTGAGCGAGTTGTAAGGAAAATAAATTTCCTGGTTTGGGAAACAATCTTACTGCATTGTTTTGCAGCAGTCAAAGAGATGACAGGAGGCGGTGCTACCTCCGGTATCCTGTACAAGTTATTTCCCAAAGTAATAATAACAGCACGAGGCCTAGACTCATACACAGCATCTCCCCTCCACAAGTATGGTTGACCCAATAATACATCAGCTACATCAAGAGGAGCAACATCACATAATACCTCATTCATGAATGGCTTGATTCTGTACGGAAGGTGGCACTGTTGGTGGATTCGGATATCTCTCCCTAGGTGAAGCCACCTGATGGTATATGGCTACGGGTGTGCTATGGTCGGTAGGCTAAGCCGCTTCATGACCTCTGTTGAAATAACGTTCTTTTGGCTTCCGCTATCGATAATAAATTGCAGCGGAGAACCCTTCATCCACATCTGTGAATGGAAGAGGCACTCCCCCTCCTCTGGATCCTCTGGATTCTCCCTCTAAATATTGGTGGTGGAAATAATGGCACTGGGATCCGCATCAATGATCTACTTCCCTTTGTCATTTCCTTTGTCTGGTTCTGACTCAGGATCAGAAAATGCATCTGATTCTGGTGCCTTTAGTTCGGCCACCAATCACTATTTGGCCCGACACTCATTTGTGCTGTGAGTGGGGCTATTATGAAATTCACACCACTTCCTTGTGTCCTTATTTGGATTTGTGGTGTTGTTTTGGGTCACGATTTTTTGACCTTGCCCCTTGTTCTTTGGTTCGGGGGCACCTTTCAGATTCGCAGATCCAAAGTCTCGTTTCTTCTGCTTAAATTTCTGCTCGATCTTGGCGGCATAGCGATATGCCGTGCCAAGTGTTGTAATGTCGAGGAACTCCATTTCATCCTGAATGTTTTTGTGCAGACAGTCGCGGTACTTGAGCACTAAATGTCTCTCTGAATCTTTAATACCCAACTTTGTGCGCAGGGTATGGAACAGATTCGTCAGTTCGTGCACATATTGATCCCTTTGTTGCCACAGCGTGGTCCATTGGATGTATTTGTCCTCATAGCTCCCCACGGGGTAATATTTTTCCTTGATGCTGTCTCAAAACGAATTCCAAGTGGGTTTGGCCGAGAATAGAGAGGGTTCCCCTTCGTCCTCTTGCTCATAGTAGGTTTCTCACTAGTCTTTGACATGGGGGGCGACTTTGAGGAGTGCAAAAATAATATTTTCTTGGTCAAAGAAATCATGGACCAAGAAATACCCTTCTAGAAAATTCAACCATCTATCTACGGCATTTGCATCTATTTGGCCTTCAAATACAAGAATTTCAAATTTTACCTGTACCTTGAAGGGAGTGGCGCCTCCAGAGTGGTTGTTTGATGCAGATGGGTTGTAGGTGGGCAGTTGTTGAAGGATTTGATAAAATTTATCCATCATCGCATTCCTTTGTTTCTCGAGGGCCTCCTCGAGCAATATTTTGATAGGATCTCCGGCTACCTCATTTTTCTTCTCTTCCGCCATGGGAGGTCGTCGGGGTTTGCGAGGTTGATCTTGCAAGGGTTCAACCAGATCGAGCCCTAACTCCTTATACCCTGACCGTGTTGGGGACATGCAAAGAAAAAAAAAGAAAGAGCAGACCACTCTGATACCACTAATCCAAATTTTATGCAGGAACACAACAGAATACATAAATAACCATAAACATAGAGATGCAGCAGAAATAAGGCTTCATTTCATTAATATCAAAGAACTAAAATTTGCTTACAGACAGAATGGAAATAAAATAGCTAGGGTGCTGGTAGCGAATATCTGAGAAGAGATGTGGCGGCTACAGACCTTTGAACTGTGTTACAATGAGGCTCGAGGGCCTATTTATTACTGATAAACAATTGAAAAAACTGAAACATCAAAAAACCTAACTCTAGGAGATGAAGCGCCAAAATTGTGGGTCCCGTTTGGGTAAATTGGTGTTTCAACTTCCCGGGGATGTAAATTTGGCATCGATCTTCATTTGATGCACTCAATAGCTCGTTAGAAAGGTCTATCTGAGGAGTACAACTTTCGATGTGAGAAACATCGGTCCATGGACCCATTTTTCTCCCAGTTTTCCCAAAACAAATGTTGTTTAGGGCCTCAAAACAGATCCTGAATTTTAGGACCCAAAAAAATGCTAAAAATAGTAAGTTGTGCTGCAACTTAAAAAATGAATGAACTGATGGTGGGGGTTCAAATGGAATAGGTTCGTGGCCACCAATATCCACCTGGGTCATTAAGGCCCCAAAACGGCTCTGAGAGTGCAGGACCTGAAAACTTGCTAAAAATAATAAGTGGTGCTGAATGTGAAAAGTTGCAAGAATTGATGGTGCGGGTCCAAATGGAATAGGTGGGTGGCCACCGATATCCACCTGGATCAACAACAACCTCAACCTTATCTAGCAACTAGCCTCACTTTTTCCACGAATAAAAGGAACAAGACAAAAGTAAAAAAGACTTGAGAAAGTGGGTTGTAAGTAGCTCGTTGTAATAGAGGACAAGTAATGCCAAGGGTGAACTCAATTCACAGGAAAAAAAAAAAAAACTATGAATTTACTTTGCATGCAATAAAAATAAAAATTAAAAGAAAAAGAAAAGAAAAAAGAAAAGAGAGAAAAAAAATCAAATAAAAGGTGGATGCACCACCTCTTGGCATGAAAAACAGATTTACTTAAGGCATCTGAGGACCTCCATGAAGCACCTACAAGAAGAATTGCAACAAGAAGATTAGCAGAAGAGCAACACATGGGCCAATAAAACAAAAAATGAAATAAGCCAACATGCAGCAAAGACCACAAGGCAGGGAGGATGAATAGGCTTCTCAGAGGATGAGTAACAGTTTCAGTAGGGGGTGATGATGGGCCTCTAAATTAGACATAAATTTCCCATCTAACCTTTCTTAGGCCCATATACCTCTCTTATGCACATAAAATGATATATTAAATCTCTCCTTCTCCACTTAATAATGTTTTCTTATTCTTTAATATTTTCTTAGGAAGGTTTAAAGGTAATTGCATATTTGTGCCTAATATTGGTTATTTTTGTAGAATATTGTGAGAATATTGGGAAAATTACGCAGATTTGGAGAAGGAGATGAGTTAGGGACTTGCTCCCTGCCACTGGAAAATCAATATTGGAGAATAAATGAGCACAATGTCAGAAAATTATGCAGAAATCTTGGAGAGATTCAAGGGGGTTGTCCACCCTCCTTAACTATCAAAGGCAGCCAAGCAAACTAAAGACAAAGTGCACTCAATCGATGGTTTACTTGGAGGAAAAGTGGAATCAATCACTATGTTTTAGGGAGTTTTTGGTAGCTACCCTTTAGGATAAATAAATTTGATCAAGAGCTAATTAGGGGACTTCCATTCCACTCCACTTCCATTCCATTCCATTGGATTCGAAGTTTTGCTGTAAAGCCATGAGGCTCTGTTCAAACTTTGATGGATGTAACATACTATTCTTTTTGTGAAATGAGTAGAGAGAAGCCCTTTTATTGATCTAGCTCTAGAGATTTGGGCTCGGGGTTAGGGCCCAACCCATGTGCCTCAACTTCTCTGTTAGTTCCATTCTTTTCTTTCATGTCATTTAGCTAGTTTTTCTTTTGAACATTTAGTTAGTTTGTTGGTATTTTTATTGATGTTTTAGTTCACTTCCTGTTGTCTTTCACTGTAGATTTAATCTACTTACAGAGTGGTATAATAGTGATAAACTCCATAAAGTTGTGAGGTCAGCCTTCCCCTCTCAACTCTGTCAATAGAGCTTGAGGAGGGTAGACCTTTTCCCACAGACCAAAAATTCTTTCTCGCTTATGATTTCCTGGAAATAGATTAGATCAGTGCTTTCATCTTCATGAACATATTGTATGTCTTTCTTGCATAAATAAGCAGGTTAATAACATGTACGGGCATCATAGCCTAGAGGGAAGTTCTCCAACACCTCCTGCTTCGTCTTCCATCTCCCTTCCACCTCTGTTGTTATGCTCTGTGCACTATTGTTACACCCTCCATCTCCACTTTCTCCCACTTATTCTGATTTCCTTACCCTTTTTATGAAAAACACATGAAAAAAAATTCAAACCCATTCGAACGTGACCTCTGCCTTTTCTCCTTGAGTCTCCCTCCGTCGTACATCGCACTTTGCAAATCGAAACTCTTAGCTTTTACTTTAAACACTTACTGATGGTTCTTACGATTGCGATATTGTGACATCACATATCACAAATCACAACTTTTCCCTTTTTATTTTAGACTCACTACCACGTCATCCCTATCAAAAATCGCATCCCACGGTTTTTATCCTATCGCAAATCGCATCATGCAATTCTTATCATATCGCAAATCGCATCTCGCAACTTTTCCCTTTCTCCCTTAACACTTACCGCTGTTCTTGCCGATTGCGATATTGCGATCGCGGCCTGCTGTCGGTCCCACCGCCACATCGCCCCTCGCAAATCGCACTTCACAACATTTATCTCTTACGTTGAAAACACTTACCACTAGTTCTTGTGATTGCAATATTGCGAAATCGCAAATCGCATCATTTATATTTTCGAATAACACTTACCGCTCATTCCGCCAATGCGATAACTTCGCCACGTCACTCGCTGCAAACTACACTTCGCACATTTTAGTTCGTTCTTGTTAATTCTTACCGTTATCCCTTTAAACTTGTGATATTGCGATTACGACATCGCACATCTCAAATTTTTGCCTCCGTCGCACTCCGCCATCGCACTTTTGATTTCTTTCCACTCCAAAGTCATTTCTCACACATAATAAAGTTTTTTAAGGGTTTAACCCCCTCTTTCCACTTGCAAACCTCATTTCATGTGTTAAACCCCCCATTATCCTCTTTTAGCCCTTTTCTTCCCTCCAAGCTGCAAATTAACTCTTTTTAATTGGAATTGAGTCATGGATAGCTTAGTTGCATGGATAGGAGCATGGTAGATAGATCATAGGATAAGTAGAATGCATTTAGCCATTTGGCCCAATTAAGTGTGGTTTAGAATTAGTTTCCTTTATGTCATTTCTTTTCTGCAAATTAAATTAGTTTCCTTCCTGACATTTATTTTCAGCAATTTAATTTAGTTTCTTACAGTTATTTCCTTCCTGCACATTAAATTAGTTTCATTTTTGTCATTTCCTTTCTACAATCTAGTTTAGTTTCATTGGAGTCTGACAGAATTCACTAAGAAACCCTAGAAGTAGCACCTTTTCATAGAGCAAAAGAGGATGACATGAACATAATGCATCTGCTATGTATATAGCACTGTCACCTCAAAATTTGTACGAACCCCAGGTCGATAAAGTAAATTAGGGCAGCCCCTCGGAGTTGCAGCACTCTTGGTGCAATACCAGATCTCACCAGTTGCCTTCTTTCATGTTTAAGTAAAAAACAATCTTCAATCTCGCTATCCACAACAGAAGTAGAATATATCGCGGTAGCAACTTGTTGTACTCAAGTTCTCTAGATGAAGCAAACTTTGTGAGATCTTCAAGTCAAGTTTGATGATCCTAATCCCATCTTTTTCGATAACACTAGTGCCATCAGTACCTCCAAGAATCATGTGATGCATTCCAAAACAAAGCACATTCCGATAAAATATCATTTCGTTAGAGAGCAGGTCACCGAAAATAATATTAAGCTTGAATGTGTTGGCACAAAGGAAAAAATTGTTGACATGTTTTCCAAACCATTACCTCGTGAAGCATTTTATTATCTTTGCCTAAAGCTTGGGATTCTCCCAAGTTCTCATTAGACTCTTTCTCTTATCTAACTAAGTAAAAAAAAAGAAGGGGGTGTTTAGGTGTGTACAGGTCCGTAGGATGATGTTTTTCAGGGTGATTTACCCTTTTTCATTGATTACAAAGGGGGAGAGAATGTTGTAGTAAAAGGTTTCATGATCGCAGGGGGAGTACTTGTGTTGCCATCAATGTCAAAGGGGGAGATTGTTGAGAAGTGGTTGTCATTGATGTCAACCCAAGCAGCACCAAGGGCTACCCTGATCTTGCATGGAATTTTGACTTGACAACTTACTCTATTCCTATTCAAGGATATTTTGGATGATTTCTACTTGTCGAGATGTTTCCATTGATATATGGCACGCCACGTAATTCTTCACGGTTTGATAGATATTCCTATTTGAAGTTAGTAAACCCCAGATAGTGAGCTAAAACCCCATGGGGTTGTAGCATGACACTAATCACTAGTTGTGGTCATTTAATATTCAATAATTGATCATTTTTTAAACTCCTAGAATCCCTCAAACGTTCACATGTTGAAGACCCTCTCAACCTAAGCATTTATATAAATTGTGACCCTCATATCCTCCTAATGCAAGGATTTCGCTACTTAAAATAGGTCATCGTGGCATTATCGCTATAATTTTTTTCCTGTGAAGCTTCAGATGCTAAAACAAAAACCTATTTGAGCTGAAATCCTAATCAAGCGCGTGACTAAATTTTAGATATTGGTTCACTATATTTTCGGAGATATGATTTGAGGAAGTTAGGGTTTTTGCAGGCTCCTGAATTTCATGTCAAACAGGTGACCTTGGGAAAATCATCATAACTTTCTCTCTGAGAATTGGATTCAAATTTCGTAAAAATTGACAAAAGAGGACAGATTGTAGTTTGTTGGATATCATTTTTAGGACTAAAGGTGAAACAGTGACACGTGGAACTTCGTACAAGTGCGCTCTACTGAACGAGTTTATAATCAGGTCATCCTAGGATATTGGGCATAACTATTACTTGAAGAATACGACATTGATCAGACCTAGGGGGTTGGAAAGAGAACTCAAAAGGCTACCACGGGAAGCAATTTCAGACCTAGGAGATCTGAAATTACATAGATACAAAATATTTAATAACGAGCTTCTAGAAGGAAAGAAAAAATATGCATTCAAGGATCACTGCAGTAAGGCAAACACATCAACAGTCAAGGGTAACTTTGCTACAACAAGGTATGTATTATTAGTGTTTTAATTTTGAGTTGAATATCATTTTTGACATGTGTTTTTACAGGACATTGTAAGTATTTTTTATGTATGTTTGATTGGGTTTTGTTCATAAATGTTGAACGTATTTACATTTGAATTTTGAATATTTATCTGACATATGGTTTTCAAGACAATGTAAGAATTTTGTTTGTATATTGGTTTGGGTCTTGTTCATTAATGCATGTGCATGAAGGAGGACACAATGGGACAACTTAGACACATACTAGAAGGAAAATGCAATGCCAAAGTACCATTACTTGAAGTACGCACAATAATACCTCAACATTTGCTAGTGTTCAAAGAAGCAATGTCAATTCAAGTATCAGGTCGTGTAAAAACTCAGTATTGTAAAAGTCATCATTGTAAAAATGTAAAAGAGTCATTATTGTAAAAGATTCAATTTTCCTAGAGTTGGAGAAGCATTGTTGGGAGGTATAAGTGTCATTGCTAGATAATGTTATGGTTGGGTTGCAGGTCATAGTGTGATTGGGTGATTGGTCTAGTTCAATAAAATTATTATGAATCATATTGTATCGTGGATCATTGTCCCTAGTATGAGAGTCCACACTTTTGTCTTATTTCTGATCATTATAGGGTGGCAGGGAGGTGCTAGTTTGGTGCATGAAGTTACCTACAGGTTGTAGCCCATGAACACTTCAGGGTGGTAGGTCGGTCAAGGATGTCGGTGCATCCATTCAGTTGACTACTGAAGAAACAAGGGCATTGGGGCATCCTTCCAGTGGGAGATGGAGAAGAATGATTTTCTAGAATTCCAGGAAGTTGTACCTTTCATTTCAGTTGGGGCTAAAGATTAAAGAATTTATTAGAAAAGCGTTAAGTGGTTTTTGACCCGGAGGGGGGTTTCCACCTAAAATTCATGTGCTTATTGTGTTATATTGCTTACTGTTGTTACTAGATAAACATCAAGAATAATTGAAGATTAACTATTTCTCTGAAAATATTTAAAAGTGCTAATTGATAAGAAATATCGATTCACCCCCCCTCTCAATATTTCCAACAGAGTTAAGTTGGAAGATTTGAGGAGGGAGGTGGACAATATGTGTGGGTATATGGTTGATGAGCTTCTTAGTGGGAGAATGGAAACACCACCATCCAAGCAAAAGGGAACCAATATGAGATTTTCTCATCCTCTTTGTTCTAGACAACTTCAAGTAAATTGAGATTTTTTGTTTTGTTTACAGATTGTTATATAAATATATTTGTTAAATGACATAAAAATTTACATATATTTTTTTATTAAAAAATATTTATTTTATTTTATCGTAGGTATGAATGATACAAAAATCATGAATCACAACTAAAATTCATTCCAAATCCACTACATAGTTTCATCATTAAATTATACGATGATCACTAAATTGGTATATATTGGTAATCCCAGCGGAAATTTTAAGGAAAGTGGGGATACCATGTATACTAACTATACAGTCAAAGAAAAAAGGAGTTTTTTCCTCTCTTTTTTCGCATGGTTTATTATTATTATTATTATTATTATTTCATTTTAGGATTTTTTATTATAATAATTTTATTAAAAAAAAATTGTTTAGTTTAAATTTTTCTTATACTCTTAAATGTAAAATATATCTTTACTAGTATGAATCTTACTTCTTTTCTATTTTTTTCATTTGAATTTTTTTTAGATTGTAGAATATTTTACAAGTCTTGTAACTTAGTGTCTCTATAATATTGATTTGAAATTAATCATATTTATATAATATTTAAAAGATTTATTTACTTCAAAATAAATATTTTAAAATACTATGGCCTTTCACCCTTATCATAATTGACTATCACCGCCTACACTTTATGGCCTTAAACACACTAAATTCCTCGATACACTTTGACTCTTAATCCCTATGACTATCAATGGATCTAATCTTTAATATCATACAATATATAAGACACTAACCCCCTTAATGTAAATTATGACCTTTAATCCCCTATGTCCTCTAAAGTGATAATCCCCGACACTTTGTTACCTTGAACAAACTAACCCTCTTAATATACTATGACTCTTAACCCTATAACCCCTTTGAAGTAATCATCCCCAAAACTCTATGACCCTAACCATAGTAAACACCTTAATATATTATCATCATTAACCCCTACAAAAATGATGTTATAACCCTTAACACTCTCTAACTATACAATATATACTATGACCTTAACCCATTTATGGTTGATCTGATTAGCTCCCAACACACTATCACCTTGAACACACTAAACTCTAAGGCATTATGACAACCCTAGTTATCGCATGAATATCGTGCAATCACCACATAACACAAAATGTACCCAAATGCATTGACCCTCTTAACACACTATGACCCTAGACCCCATGATGCTTGATATAATCACTACTTAGGGCATTATGAAATGCAGCACACTAACTCTCTTAATACATTATTACCCTTAAGCCATATAACCATTTACATAATCATCTCTAACCTCAATCAGCTTAAAGAACCTAACATCTTTAATAAAATATGACCCTTAACCTTTTATGATCATTGACCAATTAGCCCCTAATACAATGCCTTGGGCACACCAATCCTCTTAATACACTATGAACCTTAACCTTTATAATGACCACCAAGTAATCAACTTATAACATTTTATGATCCCAAACACAAATCCCCCCTTAATATATTATAATCCTTAACTTTTATGGTCATTGACACAATCAAACACTTATACACTATGTCCTTGAACATGCCACATCACAAAAAAATTTAGCCTAAAAGTGGCCTTCTAAGGAAAAAATATTAAAATAATAGTTAAAATAATAAAATAAGAGTTATGAATTTTTGAGGGAAAAGAAGAAAACTATTTTTTTAATTGTGTTTTTGGATTATCTCTTCAAAGGTTTACTCAAATTTCAAGTGTAGGCACTCGTTGGATATGGAATTAAACTGCGCATCCATTGAGTATTCATTTTTTCATACTTCTGAGAAGACCCACAATGATAAAAATTGTACATTAAAAAAACGTGTTCAAGCCAAAAATACAATTAAAAAAAAAAGTTTTCTTCTTTTCCCTCCAAAACAGTTACATGTATCTCTTTTTAAATTTAAATAATTTTGATTCATTTACATATTATGTACATGAAAATTGTATGGGCACTTTTAGGCTGAAATTTCCTCTAATGACCCCTTAATACATGATAGCCTTAACCTCTATTCTTGTTGACACAATAACTCCCTAGCATAATATGACCACAAACATACTAGAACCCCTTTAATTCAATATTCCACTTAATTGTTATGACTCATAAAAAAATCACCCTCTAATACTCTATGAACTTGGAAATGCTAACGTCCTTTATATACTATGAACCTTAGCTTGGCAGTCTTCAATGTCCTTAGCTTTCCTAGTTGCAAATTGCTTCCCCTCAAATTCGATGTCTTCAAGAGAAAAGATTTCATCATCTATAGGAATATTATAAATTGTGTTAGTGGTGTTAGAGGATTCATAAATATTTTCAAGGGGCAAATTTCATTTCTTCAAGGAAATCATATTATTTCCTTTTGTTTTATGAATTAGAATTTTCCTCCAAAACTTCCTAGGGCATGTTTTACATAAGAGCAACAACTACTTTCTTTCTATTTATATATTACATTTTCTTCCTTTGAATGAGGATTTTATACGTATATATCTTATCAAACTTTAAGGATTCATTATAAACATCCATAATTATTTTTCTATCAATTTTACAATCATTGGCATATTAAGGGTTGATTGTTTTATTATTCTATATGCATGACACCTCAATAGATAATTTTTTAATTGAATTAGAAAGGGTTGTATTAAAATAACGATGCAGTTTCTGATGTTGTCTTTATAAGGTAAGAGGTTTAAATCCCTATTTAAATCCTCTAAGAAGAGATCAACTTTACTTTTTCAAAAAACAGGCGTTTTTAATTCTCAACATTCTCTTGTATGCGGATTTTGTGCGAAATTAAAGGTATAGGATCGAAGTCAAGTTCAATTTCAATTAGGAGGTCAAAATTTACTTTTTGGTTGGAAACAAGAATATTGAATATCACATGATCCACTACACTATTGTTGAGCACATGAATATAAGTCATCTTGTTGGAGTTTGATCACTTTATTACTAATGTTCCCTTTAATTATGCTTCTAATCTCCCACATAGATAATCAAAGGGAATATGCATTTAATTTTCAACCTCGGGTTCATAATATAGAACAATTACGATTTACCATGCACTATATATGCAAGTTTCACTTTCCACTTCCACTGATTTGTTTTATAGTTGTAGTTTCAATAGTTAATTTTACACACGTAGTATAGATAGTTCACAAGTTTTCGCAAGGTGCTACAAAATTTAGAAAGTAAATCACTCTTGTGGAAAAATTTAAAGTCACTGAAAGGAAATTAACTTCACACTTTGCTGAAAGGAAATCACACTTCACACTTTGAAAGGAAATTAGACTTTGCTTAAAGGAAATTGATTAATTATTTGTTGAAAATCAAATTGACTAAATCTTAGAAATTAGAGCCTAATCCTTGCCAAGTTGATCATTTTTATTACTCAAAAATAAAAATGTAACTATTATGTTAAGCACAATCATTCAAAACATTAAGGGAATGCAAGCTTTATGAAACTCAAAATGAAAAGTTATTATATCAGCTAAAATTAGAAATAATTACAATTCTACATGAATAATCAATTGCATATAAATTAATGAATGCAATCTCGCTTGAATAATCAATTGCACAAATAAATTGAATCACATTAATTTTTTTTAAAGAAAACTGCCTAAACTACACATCACCATGTGCCATTGGAGTGGATTGCCGCCATAGAATAAAATTTTGATATTAAATTATATGAACACTAACTACATTTACAACATAAGTTATTTATTGAAATTAATATATAACATAATTAATTTAGTAATAATGTATAACATAAATGAATTAATTCTAATCACAAAATCATAAGACTACAATCTAAATTAAAATAACAACTCATAAAATCTAGTTCATACCATCATAAATTAGACTTGCACTCAAAGAATCCTCCCCGAAAAATGGAGAAAGAACTCTCTTTTATACAAAAATTTGCTTGAAACTAAAATAGCAAATAATAAATGTTGATCTACACATTTCACAATTAGCTAATAATTAACAACTCATGCATATTCCAAGATCTTTGTTAACAATTCAAACTAATCTTGTCTAAGTTCTAAGATTTCTATGAATTATTCAACCTAAAAATTCAAAGGTACTTGTTAACTCCCATTGAATTTAGGATATAAAAAATTTAGAATATCTTTGAAGGTCAAATTCAAAATAGGAAATGAAAGTTAAAACAACTTAGTGAAAACACATCCCAAATGAATGATTTTTAATAGTATTTGACTTTTCATATCCATAATATCTTCAATTGAAAGTTAAAACAACTTGGTGAAAACACATCCCAAATGAATAATATCTTCAATTGAAAGTTAAAACAACTTGGTGAAAACACATCCTAAATGAATTTTAATAGTATTTGACTTCTTATATCCATAATATCTTCATTGGAGATCAAAAAAATCTTTGTAGAAATTCAAATATGCATTCATATCCACCAACAGATTATCCCATTTGTCTTCAAATTGTTAAAATAATAATTTGAGATAACCGATAATTAAATTATAACTACCCAAATTAAGTTATGAAATTGTAGAATAATAAATTTATGCACATGGAAAATCCATAATTAATCCATATGGCTTATATTTGAATATATTTTCCATAGTCTATGGCTGTTGACAAATTGATTTCTATGAATCCGTACAATCATTTCATGGACTAGGAGCAAATGCAAAGTAGCAACAAATAATAAAATGTTGATTTCTCAAAAAGTACAATTTGGGTTGTTGAGATATTTTGAAAATATGCTTATATTGAGTTGTAGGAGAAAATGATAATTAGTTCGGCAACCATCAACAAAATAACTCTCTTTTGAAAGATAAGTAGAAAATATGATATTTTTCTAATATTTAATCATAATTTACAAGAAATAATAAGGAAATGGAATGGAAAACACTTGGGTCTAAATCTCACATATAAACATTAAAACGAACTAAGACAACACCATAGACAAGCAAAAAGGAGATTAAAGATGGGAAAAGAAAGTGTAAAAAGATAACATTTTTGCAATCGAGCAATTAAGTCATTGCTAATTATTAGGTCTTGAGAACTATAAAGCTTGACTAGATTGATACCAAATAAATTCTTGATTAAGTTTTTAGAGTTACTTTTGTATCTACTAGCTAAAACAAGGTTATCATCTAACCATAAGATATTAATATTGTAATCATTGCTTAGAAGGATAGCTTAGTTAATTACAATTCTATCCCACTCACAAAAGGATGTTACCTTTATTCCTCAAAGCATGAATGTTACCTTTATTCCTCAAAGCATGAATATATTTTTTTAGGGTATTTATATTTAGATTGTTTTTTTTATAAAAAATGGAATTAATATGTGAGAAATAAAAAAAATGCAATATAAATCTTCTTAGCATTAATTCCAAAGATTTCAATACAAATGTATTAAATTGAAAGAGAAGTATTTTGAAAAGCCAAATGCTAGGGAAAACAATATTTTTATATAGCAGGTTATTCCTATTTATTATCATCGCGATTTGGTCTGGTCTATTTTTAATTATTATTCATTCATAATAAATTTAATTATGTGAGAGACTTTAGACTCAACATGCTCCCATGCTCCCATATTTCAACGAGAAAAATAATATCTAAATCCAATTTAAAATAAGACCTTAATAATATGGAAAACCATACCAATTCAAAAAACATATTCAAATTCCTATTTATTATTATCGCGATTTGGTCTTGTCTATTTTTAATTATTATTCATTTTCCTTACTCTCTGGTTGAGACTCGTTACTTCATGAACCAGAAAGCCAATGACTGAAATTTGCAAGGACTTCACGAATGATCACCGTACGGTCAAATATCACGTGCATTGAAGCTTAGACTTTTGTGTGAATATTGTAGAATAAAAACTCACGTGGATCCAAGCCGAGGACATCTTAGGTCATAAGTCAATATTGTCTTTGTTGGTATTGACGGTTTTTAAATTTTAATATTTAAAAAGCCTTTCTATATTTTATTGAAAAATGTTATGTTCCATAATATTTTTTTGGGTTAATTTTAATAATTTTTAAAAGCTTAACTTTGAATGGTTTAATTTACTTAATTTATGTGCCTTAGAGTTTTTCAAGTTGTTAAATCTTAATAAAAAACAAAAAAATATTAAAAACCCCTCAATTTATAAAGTCGTATAAAATGAAACTTGTATCATAAATTATAATAGTTTGCACCAATAAACTACACTTTAATTAAAACATTAATATAAAAAGATAAATAATCAAATATATATATGATTAATAATTCATAACTTAAACTTATAATTTTTAAAAATTAATATAGTGTTATAAAATGAAACTTGTATCATAAATCATAATAACTTGCACCAATAAACTACACTTTAATTAAAACATTAATATAAAAAGATAAATAGTCAAATATATATGTGATTAATAATTTGTAACTTAAACTTACAATTTTTGAAATTTAATTTTATTATATTTTAATAAAACTGATTAATTTTTTTTAATAAAATAGTAATTTCATCTATAAATTAAACTACATTAAATAATTAAAATAATAAAATAAATATTTTTAAATTAAATTTTATTTTTTAAATGTTCTTAGCATCACTCATATTGTATTAACGAATAGATAAATAATGTATTAATTTTTTTTTTTTTTTTGCTCGGTTAGACTAATCCTACACCCACAGGTTTCGGTGCACCCCATCACCGACTGCTCTATGCCTCGTAGGCTAAATAATGTATTAATTAACCGATAAATAAATTGATAATTTTATTTTTAAATTTAATATAATATCATTAAAATAAAATTACAAATTCGAAAGACCAACGTGATGTTAACGGTATTGTTTTCATTTAATGATTAGATTAGTATTGATATGAATGGTGACCCGTGATTCTTTGACCACGATTTCAAACGTAAACCATGTGGAATGCTGATGCGAACTTAAATGTACACATGATACACAATGTCCTTGTGAACCTGATTTGTAGAGCCGCTCTGCACACACCTTGCAAATAACTTGCAAATAGAAACAACGTGGAATGGAATTGGAGAAATCAGGGTATAAGAAGTCCTGGGGTATATGTCATGGAAACCAATATATATCATGATTAAATGAATAAGAAGTGTGAGGCATATGTCATGCAAACCAAGATATATTGTGATATTGATTTATTAATGTGCCTAGTTGTATATGCTCACTATTAAGTAATGTATTTGTTTTTCATCCAACAATGGTACCGTACACGTACATATGGGTACTTACTTCCTAAGTAAATAATGATCATCATTGTTGTAATTATTTTATTTGAAAAATAATAATAATAATAATTATTATTATTATTATTATTTTAATTACTAATTTAAAATATATGTAAAATTAATAATAATAAAAAATTAATTTATATTAGTAAATAAATAATGATTTTTTTTGTTGGGAATTTGACTTGGAATAATAAGAAGAACATAATCAACTACATGTGTAAAGGGGTTGTATCTCATCAATGTTTTTAAATTGTGGACATGCAAGTGGTGTGGTTTTCTAAATTGATAGTTGAATTGTCCTTCATTTAGCTTGTACACTTAAATGACATTAAGTTGAAATGATCGACCACCCTCAATTAAATTTGTCTTCGCCAAATGATATTGAATGGCATTTTGTTTTCTTTTAATAACACCATCCTCTAAGTCAGCTCCTAGTGTAATGATTTCACTGCTTCCTTTGGAGTTTTTACTAGGACCTTCACTGTTGTCCATGATTTTTGCAGAATGAGAATTTTTTTGTTTCTTCCTCTTATTCGTTATGATATTTTCTTCAGCCAAAACAATCTTCTCATCATCAACTAGAAGGGAGACATTCTTGGTCATTTTTGTTTTTGTTTTTTCTTTTATGGTTTTTCTCCTTTTTAACGTCAGTTATAATCTGATCCTCAGATATGGCAACACATTCTTCATTTTCAACTTCAGCTTCAACTTCAACTTCCTCATTTTGAAAAGTAACATGTATACCTTTACTAGATTGATCCCTTTGATATAATCTTATAGCATCATGAAGTTTTTTTTTTTGCTTCTTTCCCATATCTTCTTCTTCATGTTCATGGAAAATGGAGACAAGATTCATAATATCTCGCTCTATATAATAGATTCCCCCCAACATAATTGAAATACCCTCAACAAAATCCTCTAAAACAAAATATAATATGTCAATATTAACTAAGTTATTAAAAGTACAATGATACAGTTTGAATAACACAAAACAGATAAGTGTAAATAAAAATACTTACAATCTTCTGTGCAATATTTTGAATGATTTGTTTGCGTATCTTTAAAGAATCTTTCCCCGTGTTATACATTGAAAATTTAAAATGATATCTAAGTTTATCATGTGACTTGGGCAGTTTTGAAAGTATATAAAAATTTTCAGTATTTGGAAGAATATATAGGTCTAGTACTTTTCCCACCATGTCATAACTTTCAGCATCAAAATTATTACTAGCATATAGATATAATTACAGAGTTTCGTCTTCTATATCTTTCAGAAACCATGCATATTTTGAATGATTCACTTCTATTGATTTCTTCCAGTGTGTAATCAAATTTTTTTCTTTTGTGTTGACATCTCCTACATCTTCAGTAATTAACTAACGTGCAGTTCATCCAACAATGATTTTTGAAGGCCCACCTGTAGCTTTAGATGATGCAAATGTTGACTTTGGTCCAGAAATATTGACGGAATCCTTCCTTGATGCTATTTTCTTGAAAACATATATATCTACATATAAATTAGTAGATCGCAAAAAAAAATATCTTACATAAACAAAACAAACGAAAAAAAAAAAAACAAAACATGTACATCGTCTTCAGGTCTACTATGCATTTAGATTCATCCAAAATAAGAAAATACAAAAATAGTTCTTTATATATATATATATATATATATATATATATATATATATATATATATATATATACATTTTTTCCTCAATAGAAACTGTAAAAAAAAATAAAAATAAAAAAAATTCATGTCTTCTCTGTAACCCCACTAAAAAAATTTATTTATCGACCCCCCTGAATTTAAAATAAATTCCTTTAAAAAAAATTATTTTTTTTACTTTTTCTCCCCAACTGCACTAGAAAAAAAATTAATTTTATATGCCCAAGGGGGCGATTCTGAGAATTGACACCCCTACCTCAGGTGTTGTTGGGCTCGGGCGGACGCTGCCCTGTCGGTGCGTCCTACCACAGCACGAGCGTCGTGGCCCGGGTGGGCATTCCAACCCGCCCACCCGGGCCACAATGGCCACGTGCTGCCTCTAGGAGGGCCCACCTACAATGTCCATGTTAATTTTTTTATTAATTTTAGATTAAAAAAAATATGTATTCGGTTTTCTATTGTTATTTGGATGTACCTACCAAAAAAATTTAAAGGTAAATTCAAGTAAATATATAAGGGTTTAAAATATGTACTAAGTGAGATTTGAACTTGACTCTCACTTATTTTAACAATTTACTCATTTTCAGAATAATAGAAGGGGAACTAACCTTTCAAAAACGAGAATCTCCCATTGACAATGTTGTTGCTCTAGAAAATCATTCCAAGCTTTTAAACAAAACCTCAAGAGAAATCTTGATGTGATGTGAGGAATTGTGACAATGAAAGTTATTACAAAGCGGAAATAACATAATTGCTTTTCGGTGGGGTAAATGTGGGATAAAAACTATGAAAATATTAAAGAGTTAAAATCTATAATGAAGTAAATGTTATATAATTTAATTAAAAATATTTTAGTTTGAAAAAAATTATTAAAAGAAAAATGTGTAGGGAATTTAATTCGAAATGAGGGTCCATATTGAAGAGAATATTTTAGTAACTAATTTTTAAATAAATCGTAGAAAAAAGATTTGGAGAGACGTACTTCAAGAAAAAAATTTCGACGAAAAAATTTGGAGGGAAATTTAATTCTTTCAGCTATATATTATCATTGGGAGAGAGATCATTTACATCATTAAACATCCCTTATTTGAATGTTATGGATTCCTTTGATACTTAAGTTATGTTTTATGAAGCATCAACATTTTCGTCACGTAATAACTATATTCATATTGATGAATATAATGAGAGAAACAATGACAAAGGGCAGCATTAAGATTTTCAAATGAATAAAGAATCAAATTGTCTACTTAGTCCTAATCCTATGGACTATGAGAGAAAAAATGACGAATGACAAGATGAAGAATTTCCTAAAAATAGAGACTCACAATTTCCACTTAGTCATAATCCTAAGGTCTTTGAGAGCAATAGTGATGAATGCCAGGATGTAAAATTTTCAGTGGATAGAGAGTCAAATTTTCCACTTAGTCCTAATCCTAAGGACTATGAGAGCAATAGTGATGAATGGATAGATGAAAATATTTCAGTGGATAGAGAGTCGCATTTTCCACTTAGTCCTAATCCTAAGGACTATGAGAGCAATAGTAATGAATGGCAGGATGAAAAATATTCATTTTATAGAGAGTCACATTTTCCACTTAGTCCTAATCCTAAGGACTATGAGAGCGATAGTTATGAATGGCAGGATGAAAAATTTTCAGTGGATAGAGAGTCACATTTGCCACTTACTCCTAATCTTAACGATGATGAGAGAAATAGTAATGAATGGCAGGATGAAAAAATTTCAGTAAATAAAGCGTTACATTTTCCACTTACTCCTAACCCTATGGACTTTGAGAGAAGAAATGATGAAGGGCATGATGAAGAATTTCCAATAAATCGAGAGTCTCAATTTCCAGTTACTCCTAATCATATGGACTATGGAAGAAGCAATGGCCAAGGTCGGGATGAAGAATTTCCAATAAATCGAGAGTCAAAATTTCCACATAGTCCTAATCCTATGGACTATGAGAGCAGCAGTGATGAAGGGAAAGATAAAGATGGTGAAGAATATCCTCCAATTCAATATTTCAAAACCACAGATGATACTATTGAAAATTTTCATGCCACCGAAGATGGTAATGAATATTTTTCAAATAATGATGGTGGTGAATTTCCTAGATATATTGAAAATGATCATAGTAAGAATAGTATTCCTCCTAATGATCATGGAAATTATTTTTCAGAGAATGATGAAATGATGGAGATGTTGCCAACAAATATTGTTTCTAGGAGTAGGAGTAGACCTTTTCGTATCCATCCAAGATGTTCTAGTTATACAAGGGGTAGAGTAGAATATCTCATGAGAAGAATTTCTATCACTAAGCTCATTTCAAGTGACTGTTGTAAAAAGGATTGATTAAAACATAAGGATTTCAAATTTTCTTTGGATAAAAGGAAGAACTATTTGTCAATGAATATAAGCATGCAAAATTCATATTTAGTGGGGTGCATGCAATCTACACTGGTTGTTTATGATTATCATATTGGGTTTTTATTACTCTGTAGAAAGGCTTTTAAAATTATTCATTCAATTGGTAATTTTCGTATATTAAGAATCCAAGATAATTTGGAAAAGGATCCTACATATTATTCAAAAATTCGTCATAAACGAGACTTTGGACCACTAGCAAACACTGCAATGTCATGGCTGCAAAAATTCTTTTCAAAACATGGAGAGTGTTTTCCAAATAGATATACAATACATATTCTAGATAATTTCTCGAGACGAGAAATCTACAACTTATGCAAGGAATATGCAAAAGGTGTTGAAGGAAATGTCTGTTTTAATACATACCAATATTTAGTGCAAATATGGAGGAGAGAATTCAACAATGTTCGTATTCCTAAGAACACAAGGATGGGGGTTTGCAGTACATGTGCTTCTCTAAAATAAAAAAGGAATAAATGTTAAGGAGCAGAAAGAGGTTATGTGTAGATTCCATTGTTAAATCCCTTCAAGAGCATCGCAAACAATAAACAAGTGAAAGGAAAAAGTTGTACAAGCATCGAAAGAAGTGTTATGATAATCCAAATAAATATTTAGGTTTGATAATTGATGGTAGGGACCAGAAGAAAACACTTCTACCACATTTTGTTTACATACAAAAAATTTGCAGGAGGAAAATTTTATCCAGTTTCACTTGGTCGGTTGTATGGTCTTCAATGGGAAAATGTTGCCAAGAGTTTACTTCACAGCTCCAAATATTCATAATGGTGGAAATATGACAATAACCATAATTCATGATGTTCTTTCTCATTGGGGGGTAATCTTCCTGAAATTTTGTATCTACAATTAGACAACACTTGTCGTGAAAAAAAAAATCATATTTTTTTTGGATATCTAAACATGCTTGTTGAATTGAGATTTTTTCATAACGTAAAGGTTGGTTTCCTTCTTGTTGGGCACACTCACGACCATTTTGATCAGATGTTAATTCGTTTTTCAGTAACATTGAGAAGCAAGAATGTTGGGAGCGTGCCATCATTAATTGAATATATTAAGAAATCATATATGCCAGAGCCTATTTTTCATGTGTTAGAAGAAATTGTTGACATGCATTATTCTTGGATCGCATGGCGAGGAGAAATGTGTTGAACAACTTAATGGCATTAGCTTCCAACATGAATTTCGTATCAAACAAATTGATGGGAAAACATTTATATAGGGCAAGAAGTATTTAACTACTACAGAATGCACGTCGTTATCAAGTTTCAAATTTTTGAAGTTCAATCCAGATCATCCAATATTTGTGTCAAATATATTGTCATTACAATCAGTTGGTGAAGTTCATAATGCATGAAGGCAAAAGAGAGATATATCATATTCTAAATGTCTGGAGGAAATTAAAAAAACCATTAGATATACATATGAGTACTTTGATGTTTCTGATTTAGTTTGGTGGGAGTCCTTTTTCAATGATCAGAGTGATATCCTTTCAAGACCAGCAAATGAAGATATGATTTTGAAGACTCCATTTATTTAGCCACAAAATGTGTCAAATGAACAGGAGGAAACAAGCATTCTTGAACAACAACAATCACAAAGTATTATTAATTCTACACAAAGAAAGAGAAATGTATATTGGTTCCATAAGATATCGTGCACAACGTGAAACCATCGAAGACCTTTACATGGGTTTAGTATAGGATATTAAGGAAGGTTTCATGATTGCAGTCTTAGTACATGAAGATCCACATGGCTATCCATTATAGGTTGCCAAGGTTATAAAGGTGATTACATAAAATGAAGATGTTACAGGTGTTGAAGTACATTGGTATGCTACAAACACACACCCATTCAATGGTGTGTACAAGCCAGAGATGGTAGTTGATAAACAATTTGGAAGAAAGAGAAAAAGAAAGGGTAAAAATATAACTTGTTGCCGCATAGACCTCCTAAAATTAGAAGAAGTTGACATACTTGTTTATGACTTCAATTTAACAAAGAGAGGAACTCTTCACTCCAGGATGATAAATATTCTTAAGAGGTTACTACCACAAGAAACAATGTTGAGATGGCAGTCTGATGAACTGAGTCGTAGATCTAAAAGAATTTTGAAACCTTAAGTGGTGGGAGTGCATGTTGACTCAGATGGGGCATTAGTTGTTGAAAGAGAAGAATATGGAACATCTTCCTCTGCATCCAGTCATTCATCTAAAGATGTGAATTGTTATGGTGTGCAAGAAAATATGATTGATTTTGAATAATTCTGTAAGGCAATTGATATAAATGATGTTTTCATTGAGCAATAAAAATGATATTTTAACTTCCCTATGATCTTACATGAAGTTATGAGTCATTTTTATGTTTTTTGGATTACATGTTTTAATTATGATGAATTCATTTGTCTAAAATATTCACAATGCAACAATAACTTGGAAAAATAATTTATGTTTCATTGGGTTATTTTAGTCATATAATTTGTTCATAATATCATGGTTGAAATATGTTGAAAAGTTAATGTTTTTTAATTCTATGGGTGAAATATTGTGAAATATATTTTATCTTTAACATTATGGTTGAAAACAATTAGAATTTTAGGGATTTTTAGTGCCATGATATTATATGTTAAATGACATGTATAAAAATTATTAGAATTTTAATGTGTTTAAAATCTCATTATTTTATATTTAATGTCGTTATTAAAAATATGTTGAAATTGTAGCCAAAAAAATAAAATGATATTCCACCAACATTTGTGTGTTTTTTCCATTTATTTGGCACATGAAAATTGGTTTTACTGTCACTTTTAAAAAATGTTGCAAATTAACTCAAAGAAAAAAAAACCTCTTTATAGAATACACTTTTTGTTTTTTAGTTGTTTTTCTTTTTGGCTAGAATTCCCATTTTCAATTTACAATTCCCATTTCAAAATTTATGTTGTTTATTATAATTATATGAGAAAATGAATTAATAAATATTCATAAGCTAGAAAATAGATTATTATTTTTTTTAATCAATTCAAAAAAACAATGTTAATTAATATTAAATTAAATTTTAACTCAATATAAACTAACTCGTTTTCTCATATATATATATATATATATATATATATATATATATATATATATATATATATATATATATATGTTAACTTTATAGAGAAGGAGCAAACACAATTGAAGTTGCTGACGGTTGCTCTGATTCCTTGTCCTCTAACATGAGCACTCTTCCTTTCAAGAGAAGGTGTTGTTGGAATGGCAGTGGTTCATTCTATTCCTTGTCCTCTTCCAAGTGGATGCAAATATAAGTAGCTCTTCCCTCTCCATAGGAGGTGTTGTAGGAATGGTAGCGGTCCATTTTATTTTAATAACACTTTCTTTAATCTCCTTCTAGATCTAATTTGAATTTTTTTTGTAATCTAGATCTAATTTGAAAATCAATATTATCTTGGTACTATATGGAGTGTGTATGTCAATATTATCTTGGGTACTATTTGGTACTATGTAGAGTGTGTATTGAAAATTATCTTTAATCTAAATTTAATTTGAAAAACAATATTATTTTGGGTATTATGTTATTTTGGGTACTATGGAGTGTGTATGTCAATATTATTTTGGATACAATGTGGAGTGTGTATGAGAAATGATCTTTTCTTTTTTTAAATGGAAATATGGTTACTAAATCTATTTTAAGAATATTTTGTGTTTTTTTTAATCGTTTATTTATCTTTATGTAATAAATTCTGAACTATTGAGTTTGATCTTTCTAAATAAATAAAAAAAAGTGATTTTAAACTCTAGATCTGGGTTTTGGGGAACCTATGATTTATGTATGAAATATTGGACTCTCTCTTTTGACTCTTTGATAGTTTTTCTTTCCTCAACTCTCATGTGGGTTAGACTTCCAAATGTACCCTTACATTTTTGGGGCTTTAGATTCTCTTCATACCATTGGTGAAGCTCTTGGAAAATACTATTACAAAATCCCTAGAACGAAGAAGTGAATCACTATATATGTTCACATGTGTGGAAATGGTCTTCAACAAATAGTTTTTGTCATAAATAATTTTGAAAGGTGAAAACTACTCCTCGACTTAAAATCTTGATTATGAACATGTTTCTTTACATTATAGAGCTTGCATTGAAGTAAGGCATTTAGCAGAAAATTGTCAAAAACTGCCATGGAAAATTTAAAGGCATCAATAAAAACCAACCTAGTGGATTGGAGCTTAAGAATATCATCAATTAATTACAAAACAAAACTACTTGGAATAGACCCTCTAACATAATAGTAAAAAAAAAAAAAAAAACCAAGGACACATTTATAAACTTAAAATAATCTAAGGATACTCCCTAAAAATAAAAACTTACATCTCAACAAGGATCGACTGAAAAGGTTTGGTGGAAAAAGAACCTACTTTTTACTTAGATCAAATTATGATAAAAAATATACCAAAACAATTACAACCCCAAACCCAAACAAATCGAGAATGGTAGGAATAATAAAAACCTCAAAAAAGAAGAAGAAGAAGAAGAAGAGCCTAGGTAACAAAAATAAAGAATAAAAAATCTATGCCCATACTAACTAGAAATCGGGTTGATAATCCTACTTATTCACGCAATGTTGTGTTGTTTTATTATGTTTGCCATTTTTCAAAATTTA
The DNA here is from genome assembly GCA_034641835.2 of Pinus albicaulis. Taxonomy (NCBI): domain Eukaryota; kingdom Viridiplantae; phylum Streptophyta; class Pinopsida; order Pinales; family Pinaceae; genus Pinus; species Pinus albicaulis. The sequence continues at coordinate 1,251,451,575 of CM076583.1, forward strand.
CTCATGTATAAAGACGCAAGTATTTTATTTTATGTATTTAGAAAATAAGGAGCTCCTAATTTTGCTTGAAATCCAAAGCCAATATTTTTTGTAATTTAGTTATAAGCCTAATCTATATTTTTTTACTAATGCAATATTTTTTGTTATTATTATATTTGTGTGGAGTTAAGTTTAAGTGGATCATAATATCATATGATTTCTTTTATAGACTTAATAATGATTGAGTCCAAGGATATTGAGTATTTTGGGAATTGACCATTAGCAAATAAAGGAAAAGATCATTCTATAGAATAAGGATAATATTAAAAATGGTATTAGCTAAAATTTTAAGGAAAAATTGTGGTGTGATAAGAAATTAAAGGGGAAAAAAAAAATAACATACTATGAAGTGATTAATCCAAATCTGAAAAATCAAAAGTATCAAGTTGTCTTGACTAGTGTAAAAAAGAAAATAAACAACCTAAAAAATCAAAATTATCTTGTCTTGCCTAGCTTAAAAAGTAAAATAAACATTGTTTAAATAAGAGCAAATTCTCATGAGTTCCATAATCTCCCAAAACCCTTTGGGATGAAAGAGTCTCTCATCTTTGTAACACTAAGAAGATTGAAGATGAAAATCACCTTATTTGATTATCCATCATATACTATATGCACTTTCTCTTCGACGATCTTTCATATACTCATGATGCACATATTGAGATACACTCTCTTCAATTGCCCATCATATACTCACGAAGGGCATTCCCTTCAATTGTCCATCATATACTTACATTAAATGTTTAAGCTCAATGCTTTATGGGATAGTTTATTTCTCTTGCAAGTGCCTCCCACCCTTAATATATTTCTATAAAATTGATTGCATAATTAAAACTAAACCCCACACAAACCACCCAATCTATACTTAAAAAAAAACAACAAAAACAACAACATATTAAGTGTTCATCTCCCCACTCTTAACATCTCTCTATAAAATTTAATTGAACCTAAAATGTTACCAAAAAAAAATTATTGTCATTAACAAAATTTCACAATCCTTAATATTGTGTTATGAAAAAGGATTTTATGTGCACTAAGTAATAGCTATATAAATCTTCCACAGATGCGGGTGAAACGCTTGACACGCGTGAACATCAATTCCCAACTCATACGAACTGCGGGAATCCCCAACGCAATTCCCCACCTACAACGGATCCAATTACCATTAACTCCTTGCACGCTCCTCTCGGAATCAGAGATAACGCAGATTAGACAGGGCTTGTGTCACTTGACCCTGATCATCACCTCGCCCATACCACCATTAATGTCCATGATGTTTAATTAGCAATGCAGCCACGTCTACCCCTATGCGCCTGCTCATCGACTTGAGCTTCACACACAGTACCGTGCAAAGATCATTCATTGCCTCTCTGACAACCTTCATCCTCAATCCTATATATCCTCCCGACCTCTGCTCCTTTCCTCCCTCATCCACTCTCCTCTGCATTTAGCTCTCCTCCTTTTGTTATGGACGCTCACTGATTCCAATCAGTTGCGAAGTCTTAGTCCCGGAGTGGAGATGTGCAGTTCCCCTCTGTTTGGTGCTCTACATCTTGTGCACCTATCCCTTAGCCTCTGCAGCTTCTCTCACCCCTGTGTCACCCCCACCTCCCCTCCCCGGTGCGCAATGGCCCCTACGATGCACCAACGCAATATTCGCGGTGGCCAGAGAGGGGCTCTTCCAAGTCGTTACCATTGCGGCGAGGATAACCGCCTCGAATGGATTGAAGGCTCCTCATCCAGCGCCCCTGCCAACCATCATTCCACCCCTAAGCAATGAGCAGAATCCTCCAAGAAACCTGTGCAAAGGGAACGTCGAGGCGCGAGGAGGTCCACCTCCTCTCCTAGAGCTCCCTCTCCGCATAGAATTCTGACAGCCCCGAACAATCCTACACAGGGTGATGAGGATACAGACATATGGATTATGGATTCCGACAGCGTTTGAACGAAGGTCCCTGGAGGAGTAGACCCGGACTCCCCCATCCTCTGCACTCCTATAAATCTCCCCAAGCGAACTGTTGCTGAAGTGGAAGCTGCTGTGGAAGCGGCTGTTATGCAGGCCCCTGCATGTCCCATCAACGAGGAGAATCCCTATTGCAGTGATGATGAGGATGAATAATGTTTGCGCAGCTGTTCAGTTTTTTTTTTTTTTGTCATATGTGCTCGCAGGGCTTTACTGCTATGTTCTACTATCTAGCTCCTAGATGTATCAGCGCTACTGCACATAATGCAATGCACGTTTTCAAGTTTTGTCTGGGCCAGCCCCCTCTCCTGCGGCAGCCCAGAAACAGTGTAACAAAGACAGGGATTGGTTAAGCGCAACTTACCAACCCTCCCTGTAAAATATGTATTTTTATGTTTTCGAAATTAATAGATTAGCACAACTTACCAAAAAAAACAGCTATATAAATCTTTTTAAGGAGATTAAGTAAGAAAATATTGTAAAATTTAGCAATTTTAGAAATATTATGACAAAATATGTTTTGAAAATTTAGATTATAACTATTAAATTTTAGGGTTTTGAGTGCTCCAGATTTTCTTGATGATGTTGAATTTATTTTCACTATTAAAAAAAATTAAACACTCCAAAAAAAAAATTACTAGATTCCTACCAAAAATCTACCAAATTATAGCATAAGTAGACAACGCCATTGTCATGTCATATAAAACGCCATTGTCATATACAGAATACAAGATACAGGACTGGAACTTGGACTCTGTCACTAGATTGACTTTGCCTATAAACTTTCGACGCAACTTCCCCAAAAAAACCATTGTCTTTGACATTTTCTTTCAACAATCCCGCAAAACATGTCAACCAACTTTGCACAAAGCCAAAAAAGTCTTATAAGTGTCCAACAAACTTTGCACAAAATGCTAAATCTTAGACCTATTCATTTCAATCATATCCAACAAACTTTGCACAAAGCGCTGAATTTGAGAGCTTGCACTTTAATCGCATCTAGAATATGGTAATGAATAGTAGAAATCAAGAAGGTGAGAATAGAGAAATGAGTGTTTTGGATCGAATCCCGATCCATCTACTTGGAGACTTCGACAGTCAGGATTTCAAATCCTTGTACTAAGTCACGGGAAATAACCAGTTTCATACAACAAACGCAATCCGCAAACAAGAAAACTCCATTTGGAGCGCACTCGCTTGCGATTCTGTTGCTGACAACATACCCAAAACAGAGACAGCAACCCCGACTGTGCCCGTTAACTCCCCCCGTATTTCTCTTCCTCTCTCCGTTACTTGACATGAATCTTTAGATTGGGACAAATTCCTCGTTGGCTGGGAACTCAGAAATTATGTCAGCGTCACGCCTCCGTCTTTCAGCGCCGTCTTAACCCTTGCCTGGGCGAAGTTCCCGTCAGATAAAAACAATTCTGAGGACAATGCTTTTTCTGGGATTTTCCAAGAGGCCACTTAGAAGAGATGGACGCCTCTGACGCCCAAGGACGAGAAGGAAACAGAAACAAAGAAGGAAGCCGATATTTTTCCCGTCAAGATAGAACCGATGTCCGTCAAGAAACAGGAACCCAATTGTCGGCGGCAAAGAAGATGAATTCGGGGATATGTTACAGGGGCGTGAGACAATGGCTATGGGGAAAATTTGCGACAGAGATACACAACTCTGCGCGGCTGGGGGCTAGACATTGGCTCGACACCTTTACTCTTTTTTTTTTCAGAGAGAAAAAAACGCTGTATTATATTAAAAATATAATCAGTACATGGACCACAAATGTCTCAGCTGCGATAGAACAACAGCGAGAATACTGAATATAATGCCAATTGAGATGCTCATGCGAAGTAAAGAGCAGATAAAAATAGACGGCATCCACATAACAGGGAATCGATCCCTCCCTTACAAAATCTGAGCCTGATAAATAGAGAAATAAAGGCAAAGTAAAAACAGAGATGAAAGGGTTCATCTCAGATCTTACACAGAAACGAGTAGACTGCAAGTCAGAATAAAAACAGAGTAATAGGATAGGAGGTAATGGAGCATCAAGACCTGGATGATAATGGATTACAATTCATAATTGAGATATGAGAGACATTGTCAAAAGCTTGGAGCCCGATGGATGAAATGTCTGTTGAGATCTAGATCCTGGTAGATTACAAAAATGGCATGCTACAGATTTCATAGATAATCAATCAAAACGAACTGTATACCCGCTCGCTTGATGAGTTGTCTCGCTCGCTTGAAGAACAATAGAAACGTGCTGTTGAATGGGAGATCATTATATGAATTAAAGATCAGCACGCATGTAATACCTCCCTGCAAAAAGATTATAATAATGCGCTCGCTTGAATCATATTAATCACGCTCGCTTGTAAATGTAATCCAGGCTCGCTTGTGAAGACCCACTCGCTTGAGATAGTGCTTTCAGAGATTATGAATAGGGACAGAGCTGCTCCAATATTAACAAAATTATACCAAAACAAAAATCCGAAGGATTCATGAGAGAGGAATTGAGAATTCAGGAAACTGTCTGCCATCATGAAAACGAGAAATAAACATCAAACCAAACTCAGCAGAGAGTCCCTTTTTAGATAATCTATCCGCCCGGGTATTGATCTCACGGAAAATGTGAAACATAGGGGGAGAGTCCATACTTATCCAAAGATACTGAGTTCGATCAATCCAGCCTTGTAAAAGTGTATTGTACATGTTTAATCTGCAAGACATCCAACCTATAACCAGCTGAGAATCCCCATAAATGTCGGCCAGCCGAATTTGATAATTGACAGCAATGAGTAGGCCACCCCATAGAGCCATAATCTCTGCTTTGTTGTTTGAACCAGGGCCACCATTCCAATAAATGAGAATGCGATCCCGATCCGAAATCTTGATCCAAGCGCCGCAACCAGTATTACCATCTGCAGAAGCACCATCAAAATATAACGCTGGGAGAGAAATTTCATGAGGTCTGAGACGATGGGATGCATCACGAACATCCATAATCAGAGGAGGGCTGTCAGACAACCAAGCTTTAATGGCCAAATATGAACGATGGATCTGGAATGAGCTCTGCTCAAAAATGATTTTGTTCCTCGTGATCCAAACTTCCCAAATGAGATAAAAGGGGAGGGATCTGAAAGGACTGTTTAAATGATCCCATTGATATACAACAGAAATGAAATCCGTCGGCCTCCAGGATGGGTCCATAAAAAAAGAGCTGAATAATTTCCACAGATTGATAACAGAAGGGCATGAAAAAAATAAATGATCTATGGATTCGTCAGCGTTGTGACAGAGGACGCATCGGTTGGGACCCTGGTAATTGCGCTTTCTCAAATTGTCCCAAGTAAGCACTTTTCCTTTCCAAACCAGCCAACCGAATAAAATGATTTTTGTAGGGATATTCCTCTTCCAAAAGGGTAGGAAGATGTTAGTCGGTTGCAGAGGAAGATCAGATACAATCCCACAGTAAACATCCTTCACAACAATCATGTTGTTCTTAAGGGGCCCATTCCATACAATTTTGTCACCTTCGAGGGCGTAGCACAGCCCAGCAGAACGAAGATGATCTCGAAGCAAAACCCATTCATCAGCGTCCTGGTCGTGTAGATCAAGTTGCTTGGCCGATTTGAAAATGGGAGCGCTATAAGACCAATAATGAATCACTTGTGAATAAAAAATAATGCCATTGCGGGCCAATGCCATAATCAGTCGCTGGGAAGGAGCCGAGTGAGGCGTCAATGGCAAGAAATTTTGTGATCCAATTGGAATGTCGCATCCATTCCTAAATGTCCAACATAAGCGGGGTGCCATGATATGCAGAATCATTCCTGAATATTAATTTTTTTATTAAACATATTAATTTTTTTTTATCATAGGTATGAATGATACAAAAATCATGAATCACCATGTGCTGAAAACTAAAATTCATTCCAAATCCACTTCATGGTTTTATCATTAATTTATACCATGGTCACTAAATTGACATATATTGGTAATCCTAATGGCAATTTTAAGGAAAGTAGGAAAGTCTCTTCCTTCCCCATTACGTTATCACCCTTCCTAGTTATTGTTGCCTGAAGTACCATCGATACTGAAATTATTCAATGTAGACTTAAGTTTTTTCCTATTTTTTCTTTATTATTATTATTTTATTTTATTTTAAGATTTCTTACTATAATAATTTTATTAAAAAATTGTTTAGTTTAAATGTAACATATTTACAAACATTAATCATACTCTTTTTTTTCTTTTTCTTTTCATATGAAGTTTTTTGGATTGTAGAATATTTCATTAGCCTTGTAACTTAGTGTCTCTATAATATTCATTTAAAATTAATCATATTTATATGTTATTTAAAAGATTTATTTACTTCAAAATAAAATTTTAAAATATTATGACTCTTCACCCCTATCATAATTGACTATCACTCTCTACACTTTATGGCCTTAAACACACTAAATTCTTTGATATAATTTGACTCTTAACCCTCATGACTCTGAATAGATCTAATCTTTAACATCCTACAATATATAAGACATTCACCCTTTTAATGTAAATTATAACCTTTAACCCCTATGTCCTCTAAAGTGATCATTCCTAACGCTTTATTACCTTCAACAAACTAACCCTCTTAATATACTATTAGTATTAACCTTATGACCCCTTTGAAGTAATCATCCCCCAAAACTCTATGACCCTAAGCATAGTAACTTACCTTAATATATTATCACCCTCAACCCCTACAAAAATGATGTTATAACCCTTCATACTCTCTAATTGTACAATGTATACTATGACCTTTAACCATTTATGGTTGATGTGATTAGCTCCCAACACACTGTCACTTTGAACACATTAAACTCCTAAGACATTATAACAACCATATTTAACGCATGACTATCGTGCAATCACAACATAACACAAAATGTACCCAAATGTGTTGACCCTCTTAATGCACTATGACCCTAGACCCCATGATCCTTGATATAATCACTATTTAAGGCATTATGAAATGGAACACACTAACTCTCTTAATACATTATGACCCTTAAACCTTATGACCATTGACATAATCATCTCTAACCTCAATCAACTTAAATAACCTAACACCTTTAATAACTATGACCCTTAACCTTTATGATCATTGACCAATTAGCCCCTAATATAATGTGCCCTTAGGCACACTAAACATCTTAATACACTATGACCCTTAACCTTTATATTGACCACCAAGCGATCAACTTATAACATTTTATGATCTTAAACACAAACCCCACCTTAATACATGATAATCCTTAAATTTTATGGTCATTGACACAATCAAACACTTACAGACTATGTCATTGAACACACCACATTAGAGGAAATTTTAGCTTAAAAGTGATCTCCTAAGGAAAAATAATAAAATAAGAGTTATGAATTTTGGAGGGAAAAGAAGAAAACTACTTTTTTATTGTTTTTTTGGATTATCTCTTCATAGGTTTTCTCAAATTTCAAGTGTAGATACTCATTAGATGTGGAATTAAATTACACATCCAATGAGTACCCATTATGCATACTTCTGAGAAGACCCACAACGATAAAAATTGAAGATACATTAAAAAAACATATTCAAGCCAAAAACACAATTTAAAAAAGTAGTTTGCTTCTTTTCCCTCCAAAATATTTACATATCTCTTAAGTTAAATTTAAATAATTTTGATTGGTTTACATATTATGTACACACAAATTTTATGGTCACTTTTAGGCTAAAATTTCCTCTAATGACCCCTTAATACATGATAGCCTTAACCTCTATTCTTGTTGACACAATAACTCCCTAGCATAATATGACCATAAACATACTAGAACCCCCTTAATTCAATAAGACACTTAACTGTTGCGACTCAGAAAACATTCAGCCTCTAATACTCTATGACCTTGGAAATGTTAATCACCTTTATATACTATGATCTTAGCTTGATAGCCTTCAATGTCCTTAGCTTTCCTAGTTGTGAGCCGCTTAACCTCAAATTCTATGTCTTCAATGGAAAAAAGTTCACTATCTATAGGAACACTAGAAATGGTGTTAGGGGATTCATAAAGATTTTCAAGGTATGAATTTCATTTCTTCAAGGAAACCATGTTATTTTCTTCCAAAATTTCCTAAGGCATAGTTTATATAAGAGCAACAACTACTTTCTTTCTATTTATACAGTATATTTTCTTCCTTTTAATGAAGATTTTATATGTATATATATCTTATCAAGCTTTAAATATTCATTAGAAACATCCATAATTGTTTTTCTACCAATTTTACAATCATTAACATACTAAGGGTTGATTGTTGTATTATTCTCTATACATGGCACCTCAATAGATAATTTTTTAATTGAAGTAGAAATGGTTGTAGTAAAATGATGATATGGTTTCTGATGTTGTCTTTATAAGATAATAGGTTTAAATCCCTATTTAAATCCTCTAAGAAGAGATCAACATTACTTTTTAAAAAAGAAGGTGTTTTTAATTCTCAACATTCTCTTGCATGCGACTTTTGTGCATGACAAAGTTTAAGGTTAAAGTTAAAGGTATATGATCGAAGTCTAGCCCAATGTCAATTAGGAGGTCAAAATTTACTCTTTGGTTGGAAACAAGGATATCAAATATCACATGATCCACTACACTATTGTTTAGCACATGAATATAAGTCATCTTGTTGGAGTTTGAACACTTCATTTATAATGGGTCCTTTAATTATCCTTCTAATTTCTCATAGAGATAATAAAAGGGAATATGCATTTAATTTTCAAACTTGGGTTCATATGGAACAATTGCGAGTTACCATGCACTATATATGCAAGTTGCACTTTCCACTTCCACCGATTTGCTTTATAGTTGTAGTTTCAATAGTTACTTTTACACGCAGAGTATAGATAATTCACAAGTTTTGGAAACGTGCTACAAACTTTTGAAAGTAAATCACTCTTGTGGAAAAAAAAACTCATTGAAAGGAAATCAACTTCACACTTTGTTGAAAGGAAATCACACTTCACACTTTGTTGAAAGGAAATTACACTTTGCTTAAAGGAAATTGATTAATTAACTGTTGGATTTGCTTTATAGTTGTAGTTTCAATAGTTACTTTTACACGTAGAGTATAGATAATTCACAAGTTTTGGAAACGTGCTACAAACTTTAGAAAGTAAATCACTCTTATGGAAAAAAAATAAACTCACTGAAAGGAAATCAACTTCACACTTTGTTGTGTTGAAAATGGCAACAAGAAACAATGAAGGAGGACTCCTGAAACATCTTTCCTGATCCTAGTTGGAAAGTGATCACCTAAACTAGGTGGGGACCACACATGTGATTTTTGTCGCAAAGTCTATTTTTAGACTATGTCTATTTTTAGACATATGGAGCATGGTCTAGGAGTTGTGGGATGCTATTCTTGGATGATTGGTTAAGTTGGTAAAAATAGATGGACATCTATTTTTAGACATTGGGCGGAATCTATTTTTAGACTGCCGGGCTAAAAATAGAACAGTCGAATATTATTAACCCTTAATAATATTTAGACTATAAACATTATCTTATCCTCTTGGAGCACTTCAGTTTGATGCTTGGATGTGGCACAAGCAGTTGAAAGAAGGAAATACGCTTTTCCTAAGGGTTAGTTGAGCTATTGCATGGTTGACTTCAGTTAGAACTCATGTGGCAAAGTTTGGTGGAGTTGATGAGACAGTTGGTGGAGTTGTGTTCGGTTTAACTTAGTTGAACTAGTTGTATTTAGTCTAACTGATAAATACACTAGTGATGAGTGGTGTGAATTAATTATTAATTAATTCACTAATTATTAACTCATAAATCAACTAAAGAACACATCAGTTAACTGCAATGCATGGACAGTTCAGTGGAGACAGGTGTTAGAGGTGGGTGAAAGGGTGGAGTCTACTATCAGTTGTGACTATAGTGTGCATGAGATTTGCACAATCATTGGAGGAGATTGCCAATGAGGATTGCGCAGTTAAAGCCAAGGGAATTCGAATTCATTCCATCCATTCTCTCATCTTGGATTGCGCAGTAGAGGCAGGCAAACAGTGGAGGAGTTTTGAACTCGTGACTTGTTCAAAATTGAGCTAGTTTGTGTGTAACTTTTGGAGACAGTACTGAGTACTTGTGAGGAGTATTGTATTGAGATTGTTACATGATTCTTCTTCATTATAATATACAAACAGTAGGGGGTTTTCAGCTGTAAGCTTTCCCCGGTATACATACTGTGTTATATGTGTTGAATTTCTATGTGCGCATGTGAATGTTTTCAATACCGCTTGTTTTTTTTATTTCCGCATGTGATGATTAATGCGTAGAAGAGATTATGTGTTATGTATGAAGCTCAAATAGTATGTGACCAGGATAATCTCGGTGAATAAATCTTCATTATTCAGCAAATTTCTACATGTTGAAAGGAAATCACACTTCACACTTTGTTGAAAGGAATTAACACTTTGCTTAAAGGAAATTGATTAATTAATTGTTGAAAAGGAAATTGACTAATTCGTAGAAATTATAACCTAATCCTTGTCAAGATGATCATTGTTATTACTAAAAAACAAATGTAACTATTATGTAAAGCACAATCATTCAAAACATTAAGGGAATGCCAACTTTATGAATCTTAATATGAAAAGTAATTATGTCAACTAAAATTAGAAATAAATACAATTTTACATGAATAATCAATTGCATATAAATTACTGAACACGATCCTACTTGAATAATTAACTATATAATTAAGCTGAATCACACATTAATTTTTTTGAAAGAAAACTACCTAAACTACGCATAACAATATGCCATTGGAGTGGTCCGCGTCCATAGAATAAAATGTGGATATTAAACTATATCAACACTCACTACATTTAAAACATAAGTTATTTATTGAAATTAATCTACATCATAAATTAATTTTCTTGTAATGTATAACATTAATTAATTAATTCTTATCACATAATACATAAAATAACAAATAATAAATGTTGATCTACAAGTTTCTCAAGTAACTTTCACAATTCGTTAATAATTATCAACTCATGCATATTCCAAGATCGTTGTTAACAACTCAAACTAATGTTGTTTAAGATTTCTAAGATTCTTGTGAACCATTCAACCTAAAAATTCAAAAATACTTGTTAACTCCCATTGAATTTAGAATATCTTTGAAGGTCAAATTCCAAATAATGAGAGTTAAAACAACATGATGAAAATACATCCAAAATGAATTTTATTAGTATTTAATTTCTTATATCCATAATATCTTCAATGAAGGTCAACAAATCTTTGTAGAAATTCAATATGCACTCATATCCATCAACAAACTACCTCATTTTTTTCAAATAATTAATTATAACTACCCAAATTAAATTGATAAATATGAAATTGTAGAATAATAAAATTATGCACATGGAAAATAGACCATCGATAACTAAACCATATAACAATATATTTTCCATAGTCTATGGTGGTTGGCAATTTAAATTGATACATATGAAATTGTAGAATAATAAATTTATGCACATGGAAAATCCATCATCCATAATTAAACCATATAACAATATATTTTCCATAGTCTTTGGTGGTTGGCAAATTGATTTCTAGGAACCTGTACAATTATTTCATGGACTAGAGCAAATGCAGAGTAATAACAAATAATAACATGTCAATTCTCAAAGTGTACAATTTGGGTTGGTGAGATATTTTGAAAATAGGCTTATATTGAGTTGATGACGCAATGTATAGGAAATATAAGTACCCATTCCATGTATTTTTTTTTCCAAGAGGAGAAACAAGTGGAGTTGCATCCTTTAAGAGAAAGAGAAAATGATAATTAGTTCTGCAACAATTAACAAAATAACTTTTTTTTCAAAGATAAATAGAAAATATGATATTTTTCTAACATTTAACCATAATCTACAAGAAATAGTAAGGAAATGGAATGGAAAACACTTAGGTCTAAATCTCACATATAAACGTTAAAATGAACTAAGACAACATCATAGACAAGCAAAAAGGGATTAAAGATTTGGGAAAGAAAATGTAAAAAGATAACATTTTTGCAATCGAGCAATTGGTCTTGAAAACTATAAAACTTGACTAGCTTGATACCAAATAAATTTTGATGAAGTCTTTAGAGTTGCTTTTGTGTCTACTAGCTAAAACAAGGTTGTCATCTAACCATAGAATATTAGTATTGTAATCATTGCTTAGAAAGATTTCTTAGTTAATTGCAATTCTATCCCCCTGACATGAGGATATTACCTTTATTCCTCAAAGCATGAATATATTGCTCTAGGGTATTTATATTTCTATTGTTTTTCTTAAAAAATAAGGAATTAATATGTGAGAAATAAAAAAAATTGTAAAATAAATCTTCTTAACATTAATGCCAAAAATTTCTATAAAAATATATTAATTGAAAAAGTCTATTTTGAAAAATCAAATGCTAAGAAAACCAATATTTTTATATAACAAATTATTCTTCTAATGAATTTACAATAAGATCTCTCATTTCCTATAGACCACACAATGAATCAATTTATATGAGGGACTTTAGACTCATCATACTCCCATATTTCAACTAGAAAATTAATATCAAAATCCAACCTAAAATAAGACTTTTATTTTATGAAAAGCCATAACAATCCCAAAAAAAATATTCAAATTCCTATTTGTTATTATCAGTTTAGTCTTCTCTATTTTTAATTAATATTCATTTATCTTTTGAATAGAAATGATTTGAAGTCGTTTAATAGAGTAAGAGTGATGCCAAGTCAATGATGAATCAACATGCAAATAATTGAAAGTGATTTAATGAAATAGTTTGACCGGGTTTTTTTAACATGAGACTCGTTACTTCATGAACCAGAAAGCCAATGACTGAAATTTGCAAGGATTTCACGAATGATCATCATACGGTCAAATATCACGTGCATTGAAGCTTAGACTTTTGTGTGAATATTGTAGAATTAAAACTCACGTGGATCCAAGCCGACGACATCTTAGATCATAAATCAATATTGTCTTTGTTTGTATTGATGGTTTTTAAATATTAATATTTAAAAAGGCTTTCTATATTTTATAGAAAAATGCTTTGTTTCATAATATTTTTTTGATTAATTTTAATTAAATTTAGATAGAGATTTTTAAACTAAATTTTTAAAAGCTTAAATTTGAATGGTTTAATTTACATAATTATGATGCTTAGAGTTTTTCAAATTGTTATTAAAAAAAAAAAAAAAAAAAAAACCCTCAATTTGTATAATCTTATAATATGAAACTTTATCATAAATCATAATAGCTTGCACCAATAGACCACACTTTAATTAAAACATTAATATAAAAAGATAAATAGTCAAATATATATGTGAATAATAATTTGTAACTTAAATCTATAATTTTTAAAAAATTAATTTTCATTATATTTTAATAAAAATTGATTAACTCTTTTAATAAAATAATAGTTTCATCTATCAACTAAAATATTCTTAGCATCACTCATATTGTATTAATGAATAGATAAATAATCTATTAATTAATAGATAAATAATTTGATAATTTTATTTTTTAATTTAATATAATATTGTTAAAATAAAATTACAAAATCGAAAGACCAACATGATGTCAAGGGTATTGTTTTCATTTAATGATTAGATTACTATTGATATGAATGATGACTCAATAATTTAAATTTCTTTAATAGAGTAAGAGTGATGCCGAGTCTTGAAGGCTTCTATATTTTGAGGGTTGGATTGAGATATAATTTATAATGTTGGAAATTTTCAACGAGACGAATACCACGATGTTTTCTATTTTAAGTTTTGACGTGTTTGCAAAAGGTTGAAAATGTAGACCTCATCTTCACAACTGGGAATTTGTGGATCGGTTCAACTTAGGAACTACCCTTTATTAGCCTAAAAGTGGTCTCCTAAAGAAAAATAATAAAATAATAAAATAAAAGTTATGAATTTTTGATCTGAAATTGTGAGAACAAAGTATTTCCTATACAGAGATTGACAGTAGGGGGTTTTTACTGGTTATTTCACCTTTACTAGAAAGGATGAAACCAGAAGCTTCTGGCCCACAAACTGGCTCTGCCTAAAGAAATAAAATGTAAACACTGAAATAGATCCGATCAATGAAAGTATTTGTTTATGTGCAAAGTATTCATTAATCAAAATTTTATGTGTGAATAAGTAAGTTCAAGTATTCTGCAAAGAAAGTAATGTGGTTTGAAGTTAAACTAATGAGTTTTGTTCACTGTATAAGTCTGCTTGGGAAAAGTGTACTTATGAAAAGTTATTGTTTAATGTAGCAGAATCTGAAATATAACAACAAAAATGCACAGTATAACAGTAAGCATTTGTTTAAGAAGTTCACCCCTCTCTTGGGCTACCTCTACTAGGTCCAAAAGCCTCTAATTAGGCTTTTCCCTTTTTCATTAATGCTCAAGATATGAATTACACTATGTAGAAAGCCTCAAAAGGCAAAATAAGCTGTAAATTCAAAAAAAGAAGGCTGAAATCAGTATAAATGGACTATTCATTCACCTCCAATGGATAAGTATAGTCCAACACAGTTGATCTTTCATTAGGCCCTGGTGGCTCCACAACCAAAATCGCTGGTAAAATCACTGATAGAGCACCCTGATGGCTCTGCAACCTGTCCCAACAGCTCCAGCATGCTTCAATACCCCAAAATCAAAAAAACTTTCGTCCCAAATGGACTTTCCTTTTTCTTTTGCCCAGTTAGGGCTAGAAAAGCTCCACCAAATCTGGTGGAACTCCAGATAGCTCTGATAAATTAGGGTCGGCGCCTAAATAGGCGGAGGCCACCAAAATTCCACCAAGATGTGAGGGCTAAAGTGATAAGGCCCATAGGACCGCAACCTCCGGCATTCCGTTGAACCAACTTACGTTAATTTCGGCGTTTTATAAGGTTTTAAAACCATATATTAAATGAAGTCCGCCCCGGGCGCGTGTCCACGGGACCACGTCCCACCAAAAATGCACCCATATCAATTCAACATTTAAATAAAATTTCGTGCCATAGTTAAACAAGAACCATAGCCGTGGCCCAACGGCCGGTCCGTTGCATTTGTGTCCGCCCGACCTCGGTTCGAATCCTGCTGCGTGCATAAACAAATTTTAAACGCCCATTTCTGTTTGACCTTGGGGCCACGTGGCGGCCTCTGGGCTGGCCACGTGGCGCCTATTCATTGGTTGCCTGCAGAATATTCTGTGGAATATTCCACAGAATATTCTGCAAAATATTCTGTGGAATATTCCACGAAATATTCCCAGAATATTCTGTGGAATATTCTTTTTTAATAAAAATATTTTTTATAAAGTCAAATTTGGCCATCCTTTTACTGAAATTGGCAAACTTCGAAGCTGAATATCTTTCTCATATGGCGTCGGTTTTCAATGTCGTTCACGTCTACAGGATCGTTTTTCCGAGCTCTTTCCAGTCGATCTGGTTCGGACCAATTCTGAGCAACTTCATTTTTGAGCATTTTTCTACAAGAGACTTGATCTCCTGATCAATTTTGGAGGGAAAAGAAGAAAACTACATTTTTTATTGTATTTTTGGATTATCTCTTCATAGGTTTACTCAAATTTCAAGTGTAGATACTCGTTGGAGGCATAATTAAATTACACATCCAATGAGTACCCATTATGCATACTTATGAGAAGACCCACAGTGATAAAAATTGAATATACATTAAAAAAACGTGTTCAAGCCAAAAATACAATTTTAAAAAGTAGTTTTCTTATTGTTGAGATTCAACAAGATGATGAGCTTAGTGAAAAGTAAGCACCTTCACTGAGTGGGGCCCGTAGGCTATTTTTAGGTGTATGTCTATTTTTAGACATGGTGAGCATATTCTATAAGTTGCAGGATGTTATTTGTAGATGGTTGGTCAAATGTGGAAAATATATGAAATTTTATTTCTAGAATATTGGGCGAAGTCTATTTATAAATCGTCGATCTAAAAATAGATGCATGTCGATTATTATTAGCTCTTAATAATGATCCGACAATAAACATCAACTTATTCTCTTGGAGCACTTTATTTCAGTGAATAGATTTGGAAAATCAGTGGGCTGAAGGAATTACGCAATTCCTAGGGTTTACTGGTGGCTCATGCATGGAGGACTCAGTTAGAACTGAAGTGGCAAAGTTATGACAGAGTTGGAAGAGTAGTTTATGGAGTTGTTATCTAGTTTAACTCAGTTAAGTGAGTTAAACTCAGTTGAGCTAGTTGTATCTAGTCTAACTGAAAGATACACTAGTGAAAGTTTAGTGAATTAATTAATTCACAACTAATAACTTACTAACAACTGAACAAATACAACAGTTAACTACAATGCATGTCAGTTCTAGTGGAGACCCAGTGGAGAGATAGGTGAAAGGGTGAGATGGACTATCTTTTGTGACTATAGTAATGCATTCAATGCATCTGACACACATTGGAGTTGCCAATGAGGATTGTGCAGTCAAGGCAAGGCCAATTCGAATTCATTCAGGGGTCTTCTTCAGTAGGGATTGCGCAATGGAGGCAGGCTATCAGGAGGCAAGAAATTGGTGCATGGAGATGAAAATTTTTGCATGACAGTGTGTAATGAATCTACATTGTACTGAGAGCTTGGTGTACTAAGATTTGTATGAGATTATTACATGATTCCATTAATATACATAATATATGATAGTTGGGGTTTTTAGCTTTAAGCTTTCCCGTTAAACAACTATGTTATGTGCGATTGAATTTATTCACATGTGTTTGCAATTGAGTTTTAAATTTACACAAGTTTAACAGTAGAAGGATTTTGTATTTAGCAAGAAGATAAATATTGTTTTTTTTTCATGAGGGGAAAGCTCACGGGAAACCCGTGCGTACTTCCCCAGAATTTCTGGATGGTACGCGCGGTAAACCGTTCGGTGGACTTTCGGTGCCTGACCCCAAAGGACTCAAGGATCGAACCCGTGACCTCCCTCAACGGAGAGGACCACGTATTGGCTCACTACCACTTGAGCTAACCCTTGGGGCTAGAAGATAAATATTGTTAGATCAAGAGATCCGGTAATAAATTATTGTGTTTATAAATTTCTACATGGTATCGGAGCAGTATTGATCACTGGAGATTGCATTTGTGAATAATTGATGAGTTTTGTGCTGGTGGACAATTCGAATTTGCTGCAAAAATTTCTTGGTGCGACAGTTGAGTATTCATTGAAATGTCTTTCAATGGGTTGCTATTGGAGTATGCCCTTGAGGGTAGCTCGAATTACATAGCCTGGAAGGATAGGATGGAGGCAGTGCTTGAAGATAATGGGCTGAAGGAGTTCATCGATAGCGATTTTCCTAAGCCTGCTTCTAGCGATGTTGTAGGACTTGATGCATGGTAAAAGAAGGTAACAAAGACGAGAAGAATTTTGTTGGAAGGTGTGAAGGACTATATTGTGTCAAGCCTTCACAGGAAAGCCACTCCATTTGAAATGTGGAAAGCTTTAACAGATATTTTCCAAAGCAGCAGCGACCAAAGGAAGTTGGCACTGAAAGATAAGCTCAGAAAAATAAAAATGGAGAAGGGCGACAATATTCCAAAATATCTCACGAAGTTTGTCCACTATAGGGATGAACTGGGAAGTGTGGGGATTACAGTTGATGATGATGACTTGGTGAGCTTAGCTCTCCTTGGGCTTCCAAAGAGTTGGCATAGCTACGAAGACTCTGTCAATGGATGGGAGAAACTGTCGGGTTGGGAGCGACTTTGGTCAGATCTTGTGGAGGAGGAGATAAGGCGAAGTACCAGGGATGACTCTTCATCGAAGAATGATGATGAAGAGAATTGCGCTTTGGATGCCAAAGCAAGGGAAGGAAAGGGGAAGAAATCCCATCCAAAATCCGAGGCTAAAGGCAAGAAGCTAGATTTGTCCAAAGTGAAGTGTTTTCATTGTCACAAACAAGGGCATCTCACCACTAATTGCCCACAGAAAAAGAAGAACAAGAAGGTTGCTAGAGCTACAGCTGGAGAGGCCTTAGCCTCACAATTTGAACTTGATTTCTCTTTGATTGCATGCTTGGTTTCAAGCTCAATTGGATCGGTGTGGTATCTTGATAGTGGTGTGTCTTTCCATATGACGGGAGATAAGGAGTTGTTTAGTGACTTGGAGGAGAAGGATCTCCAAATGCATATAGAGATGGGCGACGATGGCAGATACAGTGCGACCGGAATTGGAACCATTACCTTTGAGAGGGAGTTAGTTAAACCATTTCTATTGAAAGATGTTATGCATGTTCCAGCTCTAAATAACTTAATCTCGGTCGCAATTTTGGAAGACAGAGGTTATGACGTTGTTTTCAGCAAGGGAAAAGCTTTCCTGCAACATAAAACAACAGGTCAAACCAAGAGGATAGGGATTCGAGTTAAGAAACTCTACAAGCTGGAGTTAGATGGCTGTGCTGCAATGATGGACAAAGCAAAAGAAGTGGTGAGCCAGGATGAGGGCGAATTATGGCACAGGAGATTGGGCCATCTTCACCATGGCGCCTTGAAGATTTTGCAGCAGATTTCTACTGGACTTCCCAAGGGCACTCTTGCGCAGTCAGATCAGTGCAAGGGATGTACTATGGGTAAGCTTGTGAAGACCACCTTTCATGAGAAGGAGAACCATGCTTTGGTGATCCTAGAGAGAATTCACACAGACGTGTGTGGACCTTTCTCGGTTGCTTCAACAACAAAACACAGGTATTATGTTATATTTGTTGATGACTATTATCGTAGATGCTGGATATTATTCATGCAGAAGAAGAGCGAAACATTCTAAAAGTTCTGTGAGTTTAAATCATTGGTGGAGAAGGAGTCGGAGAAGCAAGTGAAGGCTCTGTGGAGCGATAATGGTGGTGAATATATCTCGAACGAATTAAAAGACTTCTGTAGAAAAGAAGGAATTCGAAGAGAACTCATACCGCCTCATAACCCACAGCAGAATGGGGTCGCGAAGAGGAAGAACAGAACGATTGTGGGTGCTACATGAGCTATGCTGCATGAACAAGGGCTACCGATGCACTTGTGGGCGGAAGCATGCAACACTGCGGTTTATGTGCAAAACTATTGTCCTCATAGAGTACTTGGCATGAGTACACCTGAAGAAGCTTTTACTGGTAAGAAGCCTGATATTTCTCATTTGAAGATTTTTGGCTCATCTATTTACATTCATGTGACAAAGGACGCCAGGAAGAAGCTGGAGCTGACTGTAGAAGTTGGGATATTTGTGGGGTTCATAGAAACACCCCATAATTATCGTGTGTATTTTCCAAACAGTTGAATGACTGTGGTGCGACAGGATATAAAATTCAATGAGGTGAAAGCCATGAAGTTGTCGCTTGAGAGGGAGTTACACTTGCATGCAGAGGAGGAACTTCTTGTTCACAAAGATGAGCCTCAAGATGTGGATCAGCCACAGGAGGAGATTCATGGAGTGGAGGAGTCCACTCATGAAAAACCAAACATCAGAACAGGTATAAGGCGTACCACAGAAGCTGAGAGACTGAAGCTTGATGCAATAGAGAATGTAGGAGTCCCTGCATCACAGTGTGGACAAAGATAATCACCTGACCGATTTATTGGATACATGGTTCTTATGATCAAGTGTGTCATGGCATATCCATCTTCTTTTGAAGAAGCAGCACAGGAGCCCACATGAGTAGATGCCATGGTAGAGGAGTATGAATCCATTGTAAGAAACAGTGCTTGGGAGATTGTTCCAAGGTCGGTGGGTAAATTAGTGGTATATTCGAAATGGATCTACAAGGTAAAGCAAGCTGCTGATGGGAGTATCGAGAAGTATAAGGCAAGATTTGTTGCCTAGGGCTTCTCACAGATCGAGGGGATTGATTATGAAGAAAACTTTGCACCTGTCGCACAGTATTCTTCCATAAGGACCATCCTTGCTCTCTCAGCATAGATGGGTTGGCGCATTCATCAGATGGATGTGAAGACTGCGTTCCTTAATGGGATCATTGAGGAAGAGGTATACATTGAGCAGCCATAAGGCTTTCCGATCTTTAGCAGTGAGTCGCATGTGTGCAGACTCAAAAGAGTGTTGTATGGGTTGAAGCAAGCACCACGTGCTTGGTACACACGAATTGACAACTATTTCACTGGACTTGGCTTCACCAAGAGTGAGACGGATGCACACCTGTACCAAATTGTGGCGGAGGGTAAGCTTTTAATCATTTTTATTTATGTTGATGATTTAATACTAATGGGTGATGAGTAGTTGATACACTCATGCAAGGTATATCTTGCAAAGGAGTTTGAGATGAAGAATTTGGGCCTCCTTCACTATTTCCTTGGATTGGAAATATGGCAGCGAGAAGGTGAACTGTTTATGTCTCAAGGAAAGTATGCTCGGGAGATACTTGGTAAGTTTCACATGGAGGACTGGAAGCCCATGGATACTCCTCTTCCAGGAAATTGGAGGAAAGAGGATGCTACATCGACAGAGGTAGTGGATGCCACTATTTATCGACAGTTGGTGGGTTCGCTCATGTATTTAGTTAATACAAGACCAGACATATGCTATGCGGTGAACCAGCTTTCACAAGCAATGGTTAAGCCTACCAAGCTCTTTTGGAAGGTGGGAAAGCATGTCCTGAGGTACCTCAGGGGCACATCAGAGTATGGCTTATCGTACAGACATATGGATGAGGTGAAGTTGCATGGCTTCATGGATGCAGATTGGGTAGGTAGCCTAACGGACAGAAAGAGCACATCAGGAGGGGTTTTTAGTATCGGATCTACAGCAGTTTCTTGGTACAACAGGAAAAAAATATCCATGGCACTCAGTTCAACAAAAGAAGAATACATGGCAGCAAGTCAAGCTACATGTGAGGCTATCTGGATGAGGAAGATCCCGGTCAGTTTGTTCGGTTCACATTTAGATCCTACAGTGATACATTGTGATAATCAGAGTTGCATTAAACTCTTGATTAATCTTGTGTTTCATGATAGATCTAAACATATTGATATCCGGTATCATCATATCAGAGATTGTGTGCAGCGGAAGATCATGTTTCTTCAGTACATTCCTACAGAAGATCAGGATGTAGACATTCTGACGAAGGCGCTCGACAGGAGAAAATTAGAATACCATAGAGGTAGGATCGGGGTGAAGGATAATCCCTGTCTTGTTGAGAGGGAGTGTTGAGATTCAACAAGATGATGAACTTAGTGAACAGTAAGCACCTTCACTAAGTGGGGCCCGCAGGCTATTTTTAGGTGTATGTCTATTTTTAGACATGGTGAGCATATTCTATAAGTTGCAGGATGCTATTTGTAGATGGTTGGTCAAATGTGGAAAATAGATGAAATTATATTTTTAGAATATTGGGCAAAGTCTATTTATAGATCGTCAATCTAAAAATAGATGCATGTCTATTATTATTAGCTCTTAATAATAATCCGACAATAAACATCAACTTATTCTCTTGGAGCACTTTATTTCAGTGAACAATTTTGGTAAATTAGTGGGCTGAAAGAATTACACAATTCCTAGGGTTTATTAGTGGCTCATGCATGGAGGACTCAGTTAGAACTAAAGTGGCAAAGTTATGACAGAGTTGGAAGAGTAGTCTATGGAGTTGTTATTTAGTTTAACTCAGTTAAGTGAGTTAAACTCAGTTGAGCTAGTTGTATGATCCAGGTGGATATTGGTGGCCACCCGCCTATTCCACTTGGGGCCCCACCATTGTCTCTTTCAGTTTTTTAGTTTTGGCACAACTTACTATTTTTAGCAGTTTTTCGGGTCCTGAACTTCCGGAGCCGTTTTGAGGCCCTAAATGACGTTTTTTGGGCATCGCGCTTCTAGAAAATATCATTCCATTTCTAAATGGATATTCATGGTGAAAGTTGTAGTCCTCGGATAGATCTTTCTAAAGATGTATCATGTGCATCAAATGGAGATAGTATGCCAAAGTTACGTCCCTGGGAAGTTGAAACACCAATTTACCCAAACGGGGCCCATAGTTTTGGCGCTTCATCTCCTAGGGTTAGGTATTTGGATGTTTAGAGTTCTCCATTGTTTCTCAATAATAAATAGGCCCTCGAGCCTCATTGTAACTCAGTTCAGAGGCCTGTAGCCACCACATCTCTTCTCAGAGATAACTACCAGCGCCCTAGCTAGTTTTATTTCCATTCTGTCTGTAAGCAAATTTCAGTTCTTTGATATTAATGAAATGAAGTGTTATTTCCGCTGCATCTCTGTATTTATGGTTATGTGTTTATTCTGTTGCGTTCCTGCATAAATCTGGATCATTGTATCTAGTCTAACTGAAAGATACGCTAGTGAGAGTTTAGTGAATTAATTAGTTAATTAATTCACAACTAATAACTCACTAACAACTGAACAAATACAACAGTTAACTACAATGCATGTCAGTTCTAGTGGAGACCCAATGGAGAGATAGGTGAAAGGGTAAGATGGACTATCCGTTGTGACTATATTGATGCATTCAATGCATATGACACACATTGGAGTTGCCAATGAGGATTGCATAGTCAAGGCAAGGCCAATTCGAATTCATTCAGGGGTCTTCTTCAGCAGGGATTGCGCAGTGGAGGTACGCTGCCAGGAGGCAAGAAATTGGTGCATGGAGACGAAAATTTCTGCATGACAGTGTGTAATGAATCTACATTGTACTGAGAGCTTGATGTACTAAGCTTTGTATGAGATTATTACATGATTCCATTGATATACATAATATATGATAGTTGGCGTTTTTAGCTTTAAGCTTTCCCGTTAAACAACTGTGTTATGTGCGATTGAATTTATTCACATGTGGGTGAAAATGTGAAGCTGGGTTACACTTTTTGCCCTTTTTTGAGAAAAAATTTTCATTTTTTTGGGTTCTTCAACTTTCTGCAAACTATAACAATTTTTCCGTGTAGAATTTCATTTTGCGGTAAAAATAAAAGTTGTGAGAAATTTTGTTAGCTTTCTATTATTTATTTTTTGAAATTTTTTTATGCGGATTTGATATGTCAACTTAGCGTTTTTTTGAGTGTGTGTTTCTTAACAATCAAAGAATTCATAAGTAGTCATGTTATGTGGCAACGGTGTATTCATTGAAAATTCTTGTTTTTGAAAAAACAAAATGTGTTACAACAATCTAGACAGATTCTACTTTGGTTTCGTCATATTTACAAAGCCAATGGATGCATATCATAATTACTAGAATTTTTTGAACTGATCTAATACGAAAAACTGCGTATTTTTTATATGTTTCGTGTGGCAACAAATTTCTTAACATACAAGTTATAAACTAAAAATCTAAAAGCTACCCATTACAGTCAACGGACCAATGTAATGCCCCCTAATTTTTTAAATTTTTTTTACAATGTATTTTGGGAGATACAAAATTTTGATTTCACTGAATCACGATGACCCTCAAAAATTGTTTGCACTCATTTTATTAGAAAAATAATTAAAATTAATAAACGTTTACGAAATTCCATAAATTTTATATTTCCTGAAAGTAGATTCAATTCTGAAAATGCTTGTCTTGGTTCCGACAGTTAATTAACAAGTTTTCATGGAGTTTAATCAGTCCAAAGTTGCAAAACCGTTTTCAGAGCTTGGCTCTGCGTAATCAGTGACGCGATAGTTCGGCCGAACTATTAGCGACAGTTCGGCCGAACTATGTTTTCCGCTTACGGGCCGCTAAAACTAACGGCTTAATAGTTCGGCCGAACTTATTATCAAAAGTTTGGCCGAACTATTGTGTAATTTTCCGTCGGCCGGAATTTTTTGTGGAGCCCCCTACAAAACACATATTTCGCGGTCAATATAAATTGCCGCGAAATGATTCACAATTTTCGCACATTTCGCACTTCATTTCATCTTACAACTTGGTTTGAATTCAAAAATTTTTCTTCAAAGTTTGGGGTCAAAAAAAATTTTTGGAAGACATTTTCTGGAGGCGGCGTGATTTTTCTTGGAGGTTCAAAGTTTGAATTTAAAAAACTTTTTTGGAAGACATTTTTGGAGGCGACGTGATTTTTCTTTGAGGTATGTACGTGTTTTGTGTTGAAATAAATCTCTTGAGCTTTTTTGTTCAAAAATTTTTCTTTACATTTTAAGATTTAAAGAATTTTTTTGGAAGACATTTCTTGGAGGCGGTGTGATTTTTCTTAGAGATATGTACGTGTTTTGGATTGGATTACATATTTTTTAGAAAAGATTTTTTTAAATTAAATCTTTTGTGATATTGTTTGTAATTGAGTTATTGTCTAATTTTTTAAAGGAAATTTTTTAAACCTCATACCCTATTATCATGGGAAATCGAAGAACTTGTGTGAGAAAATATGATCGAAAAGGAAAGCCCGAGGAACGTAGAGAAGAGACGAGACAATATCGCAAAAGAAAGTTAGAAGCTCTCTCAAATATTGAAGAGGAAAATCAACCTCAAGCAGAAATTGAAGCAGGTATGTAAATGTAAATATTACATGCTCTATTGATATATATTTAAAATTTTCCTAATGTAAAATGCAACGCTTAATTTTATTTGATAAACTAGTTTGAAAAATATTTTGTTTGATGTAAACAGACAGAGATATTCCTCAAAATATTGAAGAAGAAAATCAACCTCAAGCAGAAATTGAAGCAGGTATGTAAATGTAAATATTATGATCTATTGATATATTTTTAAATTTTTCCCAATGTACAATGTGAAGCTTAATTTTTATTTGATGAACTAGTTTGAAAAATATTTTGTTTAATGTAAACAGACAGAGATACTCCTCAAAATATTGAAGAAGAAAATAAACCTCAAGCAGAAATTGAATCGGGTATGTAAATGTAGATATTATGATCTATTGATATATTTAAAATTTTCCTAATATTTATTGACATATTTATTAATTTAGTTATTTATTGAATATGTACTATTTTTTCGAATATGTACGGATGAAATCACTATCGATAATGAGATGTTAGAAAATGTCGACACTCGCACATATGGAGATAAAAAACCTGACTATTTTATACGATATCGTGTCGAGAAAATTTTGGAAATGTTTTTCAAAACTGAGGTGATAGTTCAAGCTCAAATGTTGAAATGTCTCTTATCATCAAGGAAATTAAAAGAAGCGACGACACTATTGGGTATTCGAAAATCAACCAAAGATAAAAAAAATGAAAGAAGAGGTGATAAAAAATATGAGTAGTGCTATAGAGTCAATTAAGAGATCTAGAGATAAAAATGTTTCAAATATACGTAGAGGAATAAAAATGGCAATGGTTTCACCAAGTACTCAAGAGAATAGTTTGAATCTAACATCTATGGCACGAGCACTAGGAACCTCGCGAAAAACTCTGCACAAACATCGAAAATTTCGACTGCAAATAGACGTAAATGATGAACTCGCTTGTTGGAGAGCTATTTGTAGGCAACCATACAAAGATAGACTTGGAGAAGATGTTAAAAAAATAATATATGAATATTGGAAGAACAATTCGCGTGTTTTACCCACTGCAAGACATGTGATGCGAAGAAGAATAGCGCGAAATCAATACGAAGAACATGAAAAACATCTCTTGGAAACCACTCAAATAGAGTTATTCAACAAGTTCAGAGAAGAGAATCGTCAAATTCAAGTTTCACTCAGTGCTTTTGTTCAACAAAAACCATGGTATGTAAAACCTATCACCGTACGCGACACTTGTTGTTGCCGTTATCATGTGGAATTTGAGTTATATTATGACACATTCCTTGATTTCGGTAGAACATTATGAAAGGATTCACCTCCTCCTTCCACTATCCGTGAATTCATATCTCAAATTCTATGTGAAAGAGAAAGCGATGAACTATTTTACAAAAAGAAATGTGTTGGTGGTAAAAAATACGATGATTGTGGAAATTTGACTAAATTTCAAAACAAATATCGTATTGATATAAATGATCAATCATTGTCCAACATGAAAGTGAAATGGAAGAGATATGAATATACCAGTACATCGATTCAAGGTGCAAATAGTGTTAAAAGAATCGAATTACGAGAAGACGAAATTTTTCTAATAGACTTTTTGAGAAAGTTTGAAGCAGAAATTTACAAATACACCATGCATTCCCATAGAGCTCGATGGCAAGACTTGCAATTCAAAAAATCTCGTGAAGTTTTTCCACCAGGAACCATTTTGTCGGTGATTGATTTTGCAGAAAACTACACATTTGCTCCACAAAAAGAAATTCAGAGTGAATACTATCACTCTGACCAAGTCTCCATGCTCGTTCATATTCTATATAGACATGCTGAACAAAATTTCGATCATATAGAAAGCACGAGTGAAAATCGACATATCATTAAAGAATATCATTTTTATATCAGTGACGATCGTACACATGATACATGTTTTGTACAACATTGTTTTGGAAGAATTTGTGATTCATTGAAAAATCGTGGAATAACATTCAATGAACATTGGATATGGTCAGACGGATGCGCAGGTCAATTCAAATCTGCACGATCATTTTTTTGGTTGTGTTGTCTTCATAAGAAAACCTCTATTAAACATTGTTGGAATTTTTTTGAGACCGGCCATGGAAAAGGAGAACATGACAGTGCAGGAGCATGCGTAAAACGAGTACTTCGAAGATATCAAATGAACCACTTTGCACGCCGACTTGCAAACGCTGAAGAAGTTGTTCAATGGTGCAAAAATGCTCTAAGCCATGAGATTAACCCATCACGAGAAGTGCAAAGGTACATTCAATTTAATTTATATTGATAATCTAATTTTAAACATTGTACATTTATCATGCAATTTGATTATTTTTAATTGTATTTTGATATCATATTTACAAATTCTTTTTCTAATTTTCCATATAAAGGTTTTTCTGGCATATTGGAATCGGAGACGTAAATAGATCAATTGGAAATGAAGTTGGAACAATAAAAGGGACTTGAAAATTGCATTCAATTCAAACAAAATTGTCCACAAATGTGTTTGCATTGGATAAAAGAAAATATTCTTGTTTTTGTGATGTTTGCATAGACAACACAAAATCCAATGACATCTGTGAAAACAAAATGTATGTGAACGATTGGAAACATACAGAGCTAAATACAAAGGAAAAAATGTCTGTTGCAATGATTGAAGAAATGGAATCAGAGGAAACTACAATATCATCCGATGGTGATCGAGTTTCTGATCTTGTTAGAGAAGGTAACAATTGAATTATTTTTTAATGATTTAAAGATTTACAAATTTAAATTTAAATATGCATAATTAAATGTTAAATTTATTTTATTGTGCAGGAGATGTTTTTGCTGTAATTGCACCTATTGACAACGATGAAAATGTGAAGTATTATTTGATGCATTGCACTGAACAAAAAATGAAATTATTACAAGACTATAATGATCATGGATTTCAGTATGACAAAGGGTCTATTATACTGAAAGGTTATTTTTTCAAACAAACTCGTCAAAGTGGAGACTTTGTTTACTTCGAAGACTATGACCCTGATTCCATAAGTTGTCAATATAGTCACTTTGTGTGTGCAGCACGCATAAAGTTGATAGAAGTTCAATCAAAGAAAAAATCAAAAATTAAGAAATGGAAAATGTCAAAATCCGATCATGAACGGATTATTGAGGATGGAATTCCATTAGAATTTTTTTGAGTGAAGTGTCGGGACAACAATTTATTATCTTTTAAACCTTTCAGTACTCAACTAAAAATTGAACTGCTTATGTTATTTGTGGTTTGCAAATGTTACAAATTGTTTGGGTACAAGCACGTGCTCTAGTTTCCACTGAAAACAGTTTTTCTATACATGTGCATTGATTAAAAATGTTAAATATGTATTGGATATATATATTCTAGAATGAAATTAATTGTTCTTGTATATTAATTGTTTTTATATATGTTCTCCGACCATATGGTACAAACTATTTCACTTTATTTTGTAAAGTCAGATTCGGTCCCCATATGGCCTAGCCTCCAAGGGACGAGATAACAAGTGGTTGTCCCCACTTGCCCGAATCTCGGCTTTTAAGTACAATTTTACTGTTTATGTCGAGCCTCTTACATGATGTCCTAGCCAAAGATAGATTCTCTTTGTTTCAAGTTTCTAGTAAAAGTTGTCACTGAATGCCCCGCTCGAACTCTTGTAGTAAACACCATACCTCATCTCTCTTGCTCTCCAATATTATTAGGTTTAATTATTAGAACACAAAAATCGTTCTACATTATCAATAATTTTTTGCGCTTAAAGTAAAATCAATGAACACTATTAATCCAATGTCTTTACAAGTAATGTACCATCATACATGCAATTATATCAAATTAGAAATCAACATATACAATGAAATCAATGAGGATTGTCTTGTTACAAGTAACATAATTTCAATTTACCATATGTGCAAATGTAGGTTGAAACCATCCAAAACTTTAAGTTGTAAATTGAAACCATCCAAAACTTTAAGTCTTAAAACCCTTTCGATTATATATTGTGCATCATTAAAACATTTAACATTTAAAGTTCATTAAATATCACATGCAAAATGTAGATTGAAACCATCCAAAACTGGAGTTTTAAAAACTTCACATGCCATGACAATTATAATTCAACAATCCAACAAAAACATTTAACAAATTAAATATCACACGCCACACTAAGACGACCACACTAAGAGGATTGGTGCACTTCGTTTGGAAGGAGTCAATATATGTCGTATTGGAGCGATTAGACAAAATTCGAAAAGGAAAGAGCTTGAACCAATTCAAGCAGACCCAGGATCGAATTGTTCTATGGAGCTTCATGAGAAGAGATATGTGAAAAGCACTGTTAAGCCAAGGGCTAGTTCGAAAAACATATTGGAAGAGGAAATGTTGAAGAAGATTGCGAAAGTAAGGCACAAGGCAAGGAGGAATGATGATGAAAGTTCCTTGGACTTGAGATTCATGTCTACAACCGTACATGGGAAAAAGTTCTCTGCTTTGATAGACACGGGGGCTACCCATAGCTTCCTAAGTCGAAAGGCAGCTTCATCTCTTAGAAAGAGGAAGGCTAGCATCGAGAAAGAGTTGAGTGCTTTCAAGGCGGTCAACTCAAGGATAAAAGTAGCACGACTGGTGTCATGAAAAGCACACATGTGAGAGTAGGGTCATGGTTTGGAAAGATAGACTTAAGATTCATTGACATGGATGATCATTCTATGATGGACCATACCAATGATGGACCGAGACATGAACTCTTAATTCTTGTGATCAATCTTAAACTATTTTATGAAAGATAGATAAACCATTTAAATATTTATCTCAAACTCTTGTAGTAAACACCATACCTCAAGTCTCTCTTGCTCTCCAATATTATTAGGTTTAGTTATTATAACACAAAAATCATTCTACATTGTCAATAATTTTTTGCGCTTACACTGAAATCAATGAACACTATTAATCCAATGACTTTACAAATAATGTACCATCATACATGCAATTATATCAAATCAGAAATCAACATATACTACATAATGAAATCAATGCGGATTGTTTTGTTACAAGTAACATTCCAATTTACCACGTGCAAATGTAGGTTCACATTCTATCATTCATGTAGTTTTAAAAACTTCAGATACCATTAGAATTATAATTCAACTATCCAACTAAAACATTTAACAATAAATATCACATGCCATGCCAATTATAATTCAACTATCCAACAAAAATATTTAGTTCATTAAATATCAAATGTCCAATGTAATTCAATGACAACATTACTTCACATTCACATGCCAAAAGTACTAAAACCATCCAAAGAAAACTAAAATCAATGAACAAGTTATTAATCCAATGACTTTACAAGTAATGTACCATCATATGTATGCAATTATATCAAATCAGAAATCAACATATATAATGTAATGAAATCAATGGGGATTGTCTTGTTACAAACTTTAACATTTCAATTTACCACATGTGCAAATGTAGGTTCACATTCCATCATTCATGTAGTTTTAAAAACTTCAAATGCCATGCCAATTATAATTCAACTATCTAATAAAAACATTTAACATTAAATATCACATGCCATGCCAATTATAATTCAACTATCTAACAAAAACATTTAAAACATTAAATATCACATGCCATGCCAATTATAATTCAACTAGATCCAACAAAAACATTTAACATATATGTCCAAAAATATGTCCAAAAAACATATTGTAATAAAATATGTCCAAAAATTGTAAATCTCACTCAAGTATCAAATTGTATCAAGTTTAACAAATTTTAAAACCATATAAATTTTGAAATAAAATCAAATCTACTGTATGTCTTGTCCGTCAAATGGAAGATCTAGCCTCTGGGTCCCGATTGGCTCGCTACCTTGTAAAGGGAAAACCTACATACACGATGTACATGTACTTGAACATTAAAATTTGAAGTTTTAAAAATTAACGAGAATATATATATCTAGAACTTCATGTAAAAAACAAAATATAACAAAAAAATCGCGCAATACCTCGTAAGGTTGCCTCTCCATTTGATGAAGAGTATCTGCCATAGAAACATCTCTAGTGGTAACATGTACAATATACATGTACAGTTAAATATAAATTTATATATATATATATACAGAAATAATTTATATAAATTAAAAACTTTCAAATGAAAATGCACGTGTGTACATATATATAAACTTATTTGAACAATAATATTAAAAAAAAAGAACTAAAGACAACTTCTTCAAATGCTGTGGATGTCCCTATCTCCGTCGCTAAAGTCCTCGGATTAAAAAAATCTTCTATACAAACCTAAATTCAAAAAAATTTAAATAACTCAAAATATAGATCTCTCTCTCTATATCTCAATTTTTTATGGAACTTTTTGAGGTAACATAAATTTCAAGAACTTGTGAAAAATTGTCCATACTTGGTCATCTCCCAATGAAGTAGAAGGTATATCTCCTAAAGAAGAAGAAGGTACCGGGATCCCAAAAACATCAGACGGAATCGGTACCTGTTAAAACATTTTATCGAATTATATATATACATACATGTACATGTGTGGCAACAATTATTTATTTTAGAGTCACTTAAAAAGCACTAACATACATGTGCCAACATATCATGATGGGCAGACCCATCTGCATCGTTTGAGCCAGAGGTCCCGAACGTAATATTAACATTTTCATCACGCATCATGCCTGAGAACTGCAAATGGTGTTTTAACATATAATCATACATTTTTGTTAAATTAATGTACACATACAAATAAATGTATACATGTGTACATACACATGTATTTATTACAAATTGTACACATGTATATATAAATATAATTTCAAACCCTAAGGTCACTAACACATACCGTTCCGGTGCCCTCTTCCTCACGAAAAATTAGGTCTTGCAGACCATTGCGACAATTTATTGCGTATGTTCGGAGATCTTCAACATTCATGTTGTAAATCTCCTCATCTGTATGATAAACAAAATTGGCACGTGCATATGGACGTGCTCTTTGTCGATTTAAGCCAAGATCGACTCCACTCAATCCGCTATGAACATTTTCAATCATAACATCTCTTGCTTCACGACTTATTTGAGAAGTCGCATCCATCTCTGATCGCAAGGTTTCGACTCGAGACGGTCGACTCACTAATGGCGGCTCAGGGCGAGGCAACTCCACATCTCGCTTTGCGCCCTTACGTTGACATAATCGACCTCTCCCCGGGCCAAAAAATTCTGAAGGAAGATCATTGTAGTCGGGTTTCATACCCAAAATTTTTTTTTCATAAAACATTTGTGCAAAATAAAGAGGAACCTCATCGTTCCATGGAAGCCTTCCAAAAGCCGCAAGATGTCGACTATACAAATATTTTGCTATGTCTGGGTGCTTGAAATACTGCACCTTCAACATCTTTCTTTTTGGCCCTTCCTTAAAATTAAACATTGACTTAGCCTCCTGTCTTGAAACTTGTTTTTTTATGTCCTGCCATTTATTGGGACCTATCACTGCTTCTCTTCTCTGTCTCATCACTTCTACAAACGAATCAGTGGTTGGCCCCAAATCTTTGTACACTTTTACCATTTCACTCAATGATTGTGTAACTATCTGTAG